>JAWWEU010000040.1:37227587-37244923 GCA_035583155.1 Acropternis orthonyx | reverse complement strand
TGTTTGTCTGGTTTGGAGAAAAGGAGGCTGAGGGACAACCTGATTCCTGATTGCTCTCTTACAGCTTCCTGAGGAGGGGAAGTGGAAAGGGAGGTGCTGAACTCTTCCCCCTGGGATAGGAAGCATGGGAATGGTTCAAAGGTGCATCAGGAGAGGTTTAAACTGGACATTAGGGAGTGTATTTCTTTACTGAGAGAATGGTCAGACACTGAAATAGGCTTCCTAGAGAGGTGGTTGATGCCCCAGTTATCTGTGTTTGAGTCATTTGGACAATGCCTTTAATACCATGCTTTAACTGTTGGTCAGGCAGTTAGACCAGACCCTTCCAGTGTAACTGTCCTAAACTTGGTGTGTTTGACAGTTCAAGGAGAAGAGTATGTCCTGTATATTTCCAGCAAAGCTAGTTTGATACTGCTGCCAGGTCAGGTTTGATACTGGCAATTTTAGTGTATATTTTATTAAGATCTTGGTTTGGAAATGATGAAATTATTGTGTAAAGTTGAAGATTCATTTAGCCTTTTTTTTTTTTTTTAATAGGTTAAATGACAGTGAAATTGAAAGGCATCATTTTAAAGATCAAGATACGTACTCTGACAAATCTGATAAGGAAAATGACCATGACCATGAGGAATCTGATAATGATGGATTGGGAAAAAGCGAAGAAAGTGATAGCGACACATCAGAACGACAGGATGATTCTTTTGTTGATCCAGAACCAATTGATGTCAGAGAAACTACTTACTTAGAACAGAGTCATGAAGAACTTGGGGAGGTAAAAGTGCTGTTGGTGTAGTGAGCAAGCAGCTTCTCCAAATAGAAAGCTGATATTTTAGGGGTCAGACTACACTTGAAAGCTGACTTGCAGGCTTGACTTTTCATATTTTCAGCAATAATGGGTGGAAAAGGTTCTCTTCACCCAGATCATGCTCTGCTTTGCCCCTCTTGTGCTAATGTATAAGATTTTAACAGAGATGATGAAATTACCTGGAATACTGTTGAGACAAAAGGTGCTGTTTGAAAGGGCCACCTGCAGCAGAAGTCGACTATGACTGCTTGTTCCTTTGTTGTTACTTCTATTTGATTATTATTAACTTAGTCCTGGTTTTTTTCTTCAAGTAAAAATCTTCAAGTTGAAGGTTTGAATGCAAGTTGGCACTTCTTTTTTCTAGTGCAAAAAAGAAGTTAAGCAGCCGTGGGGTCTGCAGAATTTAGTGGAGAGCTCGCTGTGTTTCTGACATCACCTTGCATTCTAATAATGCCCCAGGGCTGCCATTCCACTTCTGCAGGTTGTTTTATGTATCTGCACAGACAAATAAGACAGGGATTTGTAAACCAAAAAACTTAGTAATAGAAATCAAGATAAGCTTTTTTCTGAAATCTCTCCTTTCTCAAGTGCTAACTATTAGATTTTTTTCATACCTGTGGAACTGGAATACTTTATGCTTTAATGCCTTCTATTATTGTCTTTGGACAAAGCAATATTTTAGGAAAGCTGAGGAGTTTAAGTCAACAATAAATTCTTGAATGTGCATTTTAGAACTGCTCTGGAAAGGGGGATGCTTTTCCTACAACACTTACTTTTGATTTCACAAACTGTAAGGAAGAGTATCTCCCCTTGGACTGAAGGGGGTATATTGGAGTGTGGGTGCTGGTTTTGCTCACTTACCCTTAAGTCATAGGTTTTTTCTTACCCTTAAGTCATATGTTTTTTTAAAGGAAAACCACTGATAATGCTGACTGGTCAAGGCAGTGAAAAGCATAAATGTATCAGCTTTCATGGTTGGGAAGAGGTGGTAGAATGGACAGCCTGTTAGTGTATAAACCCTGCATGTGAGAACAGAGTAATGTGCTTGATGCCTAGGAAAGGACTAAGGAAGGAATTCTAAACTATTCTACCTCAACTTTTTCTGGTCTGAGGCTGATGAAAACAAATGCACTTTTTAATGCTGAATAGCACATTATCTCATGCTTCATTTAAAACATGTCATAAGTGTATTTGTAGAAACCTGATCTTTCTTCCGTAGTTGCTTCATCATCACTGAGCAGTTCATTTTAAGTATCCATTTTCCACTGCAACCTTAGAAAACATTGGCCTGTCTCCTGGAGGATTATTTTCTTTCTCCTTTCTCTAAGCAGTTTTTTGGTTCATCCTAGGCAGGGGAGGCTGCTCAGACAGAAGTAGTGTCGGAAGAAAACAAAAGTTTGATCTGGACACTGTTAAAGCAAGTCCGGCCAGGAATGGATTTGTCCAAGGTTGTACTGCCTACATTTATCTTGGAGCCCCGCTCTTTCCTGGACAAGTTGTCTGATTATTACTACCATGCAGACTTTCTGTCTGAGTAAGTCAATTCTATCTCTAGTTTTCATTCTTTTTCGTTTTTTAAAACTAAAATAGGGTAACAGTGTCAGATATCCTTGTTTTCTGAAAACTTAACTGCCTGAGAGCTCATATGGTATATCTCGAAGTCTGGCCCCTCTTAGTAATTTAATAGCAATTGTATTGCAGGCATTTCTGGTTTAGCTTCTGAAGACTGATTGGAATACTCCTCAAAATTAGTTAATTTTTTTTTTTTCCTCAAAGAAGCATATATAAAATGGTAATCCAGTACCAGTTAAACTTTTTAATACAGTGTTAAGTTCTGTCCAGATTTAAAGTTGCCTGCTCAAATGTAGCTAAGACTGTAAATTGAAATATTACTCAGTTCTGCATGTGAGTAGAATAGTTATCTGGAGTAGTATCTTATAAAAAGGAAGAACTTGAGTGGGAGTGGAACAGAATTTAATGTTACAAAGAACAGACTCACATATGGAAATACCATTTCTGATTTTTTTTTCTGTTGGATTTCAATTTTCTGACAACTATTTGAATTTAGTGAGATTAGGCTGAAAGTTTACAGTACTGCAAATCACGAACATGTTGTTTTAGTCAGCTCATGGATTCAAGATATGTCATAACAATTGATAGTTACAGCTGAGACAATACTGATATTTGATCTGTGTGTTCTGTCTGTTTCACAGAGCTGCTCTTGAAGAGAATGCTTACAACCGCATGAAAAAAGTAGTGAAGTGGTATTTGTCAGGATTCTACAAAAAGCCAAAGGTGTACTTTCCTGTATTACTTTGTCTTTGGTCATCGTGTCTAGTTTGAGGGCTTAGGGGTATGCTGGAGTCAATTTTTTCTTTTAAATTACATTATTATCCATTTTTTAAAAAAGCAAGATTAAGTTTTGAGGTTTTATTTCTTATGAATATACATCATGAAACTGTCTGGTCTCTAGCCATGTTTAAAATAAACTCTATTGAATTTCTTTTGTCCCTTGGAGTAGAAGTTGAACTAAATATTTTTGATAAAGTTGAGCCAGTTCTATATTTACCATTCTTCACTGATAACATTCTGCAGTTGGAAGACTAATGTTTCCACCACTTCATTTAGCTTTTCACTAAATAGTCTTTATAGTCACATTGATGGAAAACGGTATTGAAAGTACTAACTACCTAACTTTAGACAAAAGCTCTGTAATAATTCTACAAAAAAAAAAAATCTTACATTCTGTTTGTCCCTTCATGTAGCCTGGATTAGTTTACTGGATGTACTAAATGTATGACAACTTTCTTAGAATGAAGAACAGAGTAACTGAGCACAATATTCAAATGATGAAATCAAGTACTATGTACTTTTGCACAAATATCATGTACTTCAGCATATATGTTATGATTTTTGTGTGTGTGTGTGTTTTATCTTCAGTGACAAACTGATACAGTATGTTGTGACTTGTGTACATGCATAGTATGGTTACTCTGTCTCTCTGTTTAGGGACTAAAAAAGCCGTATAATCCTATACTTGGAGAGACTTTCCGCTGCATGTGGATTCATCCAAGGACAAATAGCAAGACTTTTTATATTGCAGAACAGGTAGCTGCAATAACTGGAACAAATGTTTTGAAGAAAAAATAAATGTCTTGTATATTTGCACTAGCTAAATGACATGGTAGCTTCAGAAAATATATTGAAATGTATGAATAGTATCCTAAAAGTTCTCCTGGTGAGTGTAGTTTTCTTACAGATATCTCCTTTAAGTGTCCCTTCTTAAAGAGACAGATAGAAAGGTGTTTCCATCATTTGTTCCCTCTTCCTTCAGGAAAAGTCAGGTGTTAATTTTCTTAACTCTTGAAATTCAGTAGGTGTTTACTTGATCTTTATCTCTAAAGATTATAGTCAGATTTTACATGTATTAACTGTATTCTAGTATGTGCAGCCTGAAGTTTGCATTTTGTCATTATGAGCTCAGGGTTTGTTCTATATTGCATGTGCTTGTTTTTCTTTTTTTCCTCTCTCTTTTTCTTTTTTTTTCAAATATGTGTTTTTTTCAACAGGTATCCCATCATCCTCCAATATCTGCCTTCTATGTTAGCAACCGCAAGGATGGTTTTTGCCTTAGTGGTAGCATTTTGGCCAAATCAAAATTCTATGGTAAATACTGGGGGTTTTTTGGTTGTACTTTCATTGAGGAATGTAAAATTGGTGCACCTGAGCTGTGTTTTGTGGATGAAAGAGGACTGTTAGAAGAGTCAGTGTTTGATTGTTATATTATTCTTTCTAATTTCTAGTTTTGGAGTATTTTAATTTTTAATTAGGAACACTGTATTTAGTGGCTTCACTAGACAGGATAGATTGCAGTGCTAAATATACTGATGTTCTTAATGTTATTGCTCATTTATTAGGAAATGTTGACTGTTGTCTTCAGGGTAAGAAATGTGACATTCTGTCTTTGAATTTCAGGGAATTCATTATCTGCCATACTAGAAGGAGAAGGACGACTAACATTTCTAAATAGGGGAGAAGATTACATAATGACAATGCCATACGCTCATTGTAAAGGTAGTGGGGTGGTTTTTTTTCATTCTCTAGATGGTAAAGTTATGAGAGTAGAAGTTAGTTGTTCTAAATAGTTCATTATTCTAAATAACATACTGTGTTGGATTCAAGCCTGTCATCTGAGAAGGCTGTTTTGCGCATTGGCAACATTGGTAGATCTAGGCTTCAACATATTTTATCAGGAGAAAAATATATCTGTTGTTTAAGCTATGTTTTATTTTTTGGCAAAGAAGAAAATTTTTTTTTTCATGAAATAGTAAGAGCATGTATACAGCTGTCACTACATGACACTAATTTACTGTTTGAGTTGCCTTTTTTTTAGAACAGTTTTGAGCTTTTTCAATATTTTCCTTTTGTAAACATAAAAGGCAATGTAGTATCTGCATCACACTGTATGATTTGAGTGTAAATCACAAACATTTGTCTTTATGGAAACCAGTCAGTGGTTTGTAAAGCTTTCTGGAAGGTCAGGAATAGTACAAAATAAATTGCAGAATTGCTCATTTTTAAGCTGTAACTTATTCAGGATTGTCTGCCATATATTCCAAAATTCCCATTTAGAAGAGCTAGAATTCTCTTTCAGAAGCCTGACTATAAAGTCAGCAAATATAACACTTTGTTCATTTGAGGTGTATGAAGATCGAGTAGCAGAATTACAAAATTTGATGTGAGCTTAGTAGGCTTTTCTCTTTCCATTGTTTTTTAATGTTTTTAATATTGTGGGGGGTTTTTTATGCCTTTGGTGACAAAAATAATACTAAACAATTAAAGCACATAACATAGTCATAAATCCAAGTGAAACAGGAATAAGGAGGACTAGTGTGACTAGTAAAGCTGATAGAGAGGGAGAAAAGTAGAAGAATAATGCTGCAGGGAAGGAGAATGTGCAGGGTGAAAAAAGCATATTTGCACATGCATCCATTGTATGTAAAATATATTCAGTGTTTCAAGCACTGGGAAAGAAAATGTACTCAGCATTGTCAACATTGTACTTCCAAAAGTCTTTAGGGAGGTGATCAGTGTTGTCTTATATTGGTTGTCCGTGATTGTCTTCACCTGTGATCTCATTGTACACACTGCTTCTGTTCCAGCAAAGTTTTTGTTTGCTCTTTGTTGTAGATTATTTTCTTGTCTTAACCTCAGAAGCTGCCCTTCTCCAATCATCTCAGATAAGACTAAACATCACCCTTGTAGAGCCAGCAGCATACACTGCCAAAGATATGTCTTCATAAACTGTTTTTCCTGATTATCTGTAATTCACTTAGATCTTTTTGGTTTTGTTTGGGTTATCTTATTTGGCAGAAAGATCATGATTATCATTAGGAAAGGTCATCTGAAAATACAACTTTTCCTCTGGAACAAGCACGTTACTCTAGGAACTGTACCCAAGTAGCTTATGTTTTTTGTTTGGTTCAGTTAAAAACATTCATTTTAGCTGTTGGGTTGGGGGTTTTTTCCCTCTTGCAGGAATTCTTTATGGCACAATGACCTTAGAGCTTGGAGGAACAGTCAACATCACCTGTGAGAAAACTGGCTACAGTGCAACAATTGAATTCAAACTCAAGGTTGGTAAATGGTGTGAGTGGGCATAAGAAGGAGAGTGAATGTAATGAAAAAAAAAGTTATTAGGCCACTTCTTAGATATGGTCTGAGTTAATATGGAATTATTTTTCAGGAAATGGAGGGATTTTTGTTTTAACTGCTATGTTTCCAGCTGTGTGAATCTAGCAAATTGTGATTTTCTTTTATTTTTTTTTATTTATTTATGTTTTTAGTTATAAATTTTTTTTAACAGAAGGAGATATATTATCATTCTTAATGTATTCTTCTGGGTCCAAACGTTTTGACTCAAATTTACAATGCTGTCTTCATGTCTGGTGATAAGAGATACAAATATATTGCTAGTTGTATGACTCTTAAGAACAGCTCTAATGAGAAAAAAGCAATGGTCTGTCTCATCTCCAGCAGTGGCAACAGTGTGTGTCTAGGAAAGTGTAGGAACAGGGGAAGAGTTTAGTGATCTGGTCACTGTTTCAGGCATTTTGTGTGTTGTTGTTAATACACCTTGGTGATTTTTATTTCTCTAAAAATGTTCAGGGTCTTTCTAAACTCCTGGAGAGCCTGTGGAGAACTCATACTCACATTCTCCTCTTTCATCCTGGGTAAATTTAAGTAGCTCATGACACCTTGAATAAAAATGATTGAAAGGCTAACAGTAGCCCAGCATTTATGTCAGCCCAATACCCAGTGCTAAGCAACAGTTTACATGGACTATTTTTGGCAGCTGTGCATGCTGTAGGAGCATCTCTCCACTCACATAGGCTAAGCAAAGGTTTCTAAACTACTTTTAGATGTCTTGCACCTAGGAAAAATATATTTGCCACCTTTGAGGCAGAAACTGATTTCCAGCTGAACAAATAGTTACCAAGAAATGTGCACATGGAGAGGGAAACTGTCTCTGGTTGAAATTACAGGGGAAAACATAAAATTTGGCAGGCTGTGTTAACTGATATTTTGCCTTGTCAATCCATATGATACATGTGCAGTCTGTCAAAAGGCCAGAGAAATCTCTGGCACTCATTGGTTTTGCTTCTGCAAGAGTTACTTTAAAGTAACAGATGGACTTGGCAATTTGGTGAAATTAGTGTAGCAAATGACTGTGTCCTTTGGGATATCATGTTACTCTTTTCTGCATTATTTACTGTTTTCTTTACACATTTCTTAGACAATACTTTTGCTCATCAAATCTCTGAAGAAAATACAGCATTAAGAAACTACTTGCTGTTGGTTTAGACTTTTTGGGGAGCTTAAATAGGCAGAAGATCTAATATTAAAAGCTATAAGGGCTGCTTACAGTGCATTTCATAAAGTCACTTTTTTCCTTAACACTAAACATAGAAACAAAAATAATATGTTATCAGAATAAACATGAAACCATTCCTTTTTGTTTTGCAGCCTTTTTTGGGTAACAATGACAGTGTTAACCAAATATCAGGGAAAATTAAGCTTGGCAAAGAAGTTCTGGCTATTTTAGAGGGTCACTGGGTAAGTAAGTAGTGAGTGATGGTCTTTTTTAACTCTGACAGGTGAAAATAGCACTTAGTTACAAAAAAGACTTCCAAGTTTAAAAAAAGTACTGCTCTTATAGAAAGTATTCATGAAAGTATAGAATCAACAGAGTGCTATTTGCAGCTGTTAAAAAATGGAGAAGTTGTTCATGTTTGAGTAATTCATGAAGAGAGTGAAGCGTTTCTTCACAGTGAAGCTTGTGAAATGTTTTGGTGTACACATTAGTACTATGAAGAATTGTTATGGCACCAGCATGGAATATTTAAGGTTGTTCCAGTTCTGGTGAGATGACACAGTATCACTGGTTTTTGAATGTGTTAATGATTCCATTGCATCTCTGTTCCAAGTTTGAACCGAGCACAGAAAGCAGAAATAGAATTTTCAAGTTAGCATATCTAAATATTCCTAACTGCATGCAATCAAAAAATAAATTCTCATTACGGAAAAAAAAACCGGCTTATTCCTCCCTTTTTTGTTACTTTGGCACTCTTTGAGATAACTACAAGTAAGGTAACAATTGTATCTCTTACAGGACAGTGAAGTTACTATTAGTGACAAGAAGACAGGTGTTTCGGAGGCATTCTGGAACCCAACATCTGATATCAAACAGCGCAGATTACCGAGATACACAGTGAAGTTTGAAGAGCAAGATGACTTTGAGTCAGAGAAGTAAGTTCACTTTGGAACCATGTATTTATTTTGACAAAATAAAACTAATCTTCTTCAAATTATAAGCAAATTATCATTTCTTTTGCATGTTTAATGATACTGGCCTGTAAAACAAGAAAATAACACTGTTAAATACAAGATCATTATTTATAAACCTTATAATCATGGAAAGTCTTGATAGAAATGTAGATAAAACATACATTGCAAATAGTAATAGTCTCTTTGAAGGGTGGTCCATTTACTTAGCCTGCAGTTAAGGAAACAGTTTGCAATTATTTTTGTCAACCAGATTGTGTCTCTGTATTGTTCATTTGTCAGGCTTTGGCAGCAAGTGACAAAAGCAATAAATAATAAAGACCAAACAGAAGCTACTCAAGAGAAATACGTTCTGGAAGAAGCTCAAAGAAAAAGTGCCAAAGAGAGGAAACTTAAGGGTGAAGAGTGGACATGCAAGCTGTTTGATCAGGATTCAGTCACAGGAGAATGGCACTACAAATATGCCGAGTAAGTATTGCAGTGCTTATAACAAAAACTGCTTGGTAATGTTGCTGAGCCTCTTTCTGTGACTTTAGGAGCAAAAGAACTGAGACATACAGCTTATTTATGTATAATGACAAATCCATGCTGTGTTCTAGATTTTCTTGGGCATAGCACTTTGGGGTGCATTGTGCACCCATTTTCACCCCTACACTGACCAAAGAAGCTACATAGATTTCCCCATACAAGCTGGAAATCAGAAAATCTAGTGTCTGAAAATCAGAGAAGCCTGTGCTTAGTTAAATTGGGTTATTTAATTTGTTATATATTAGAATAACTCTGAGAATAACAGGTTTACAACAATGGTTAATGCTGGGACCAGGTGGCTCTGCCTGGTTGTCAGATATGCCCTGCACACATGAGTGTGTGTGAATCAATTTGTGTGATGATCTGGACCAGAAGATGAAGATGTAGTTGCCTCCCTGACTGCTGGGATGCATTCTGCGTTCTCACCAATGTTGCAAAAGTCAGCTGAGGCCTTTACTAGTGATGGTTTTCACAGAACACCCACATTCTACTGATTGTTTTTCAGTACCCAGCATCCTTCTGTATTGTGGGGACTGTACGAGTAAAATATCCAAAGATGATACATGCTGAGTTAAGTAACTCCGAAGGCGTGGATGCTGGAAGTATATTCCTGTGGCTAAACTGGGAGGCCTTCACCTTTCTGTAGAAGAATGGCAGTACTGGGGCAATGGCCTAATTGTATGTATAGGGAAGACTACAAGAATCCTGAGTACTCTTCATGTCTCAAGCAAATTTGCAACTTGGAGGTTTCCTGGAACCAAACAGGGAATCTGTATTTAGCAACAATAAATTTATTTTTCCAATAATTTCCTTGGTCTCCTATTAAGTTTGTACAGACTCTCACCACCGCCAACATCCAGCAGCAGGGAAATTCCCCAACTAGACTAAATGGTCTGTGACACACCCACTCTTGGTTTGAACTCGCTAGCACTGTTGATGCCTCTTCCTGCTGGAACAGCCCAGCTGAATTGACTGCCCATACTCTTGAACCCTGTGTAAAACCATTAGCAAAAGTACTGTACTTGAAATCTGTTAGACTATCCCCTGCAGCTTTAATACCTGTCTTGCTAATCTGCATTATTTCTTGTGTCCTTGAGGCCTTGTGGTTCATGGATGTGCCATGGACAGTACTATGTGCTAGAGTGCAGTCTGCACTGTCAGCATTCCCTGGAAGAGGCTTTTGTTTCCTTTTAAGCATATAATAATGCTGGCTCACCACCTGGTCCATGTAGAGAGCAGCCTTTTATGCTTACTGTGAAAGATGTGTTCAGTGAGCTGTGGCATTCGTTAAGGTATCTGGATTATGGAATTAGGCATCTGGATTACAAATACAGAAGAGAGCAATGCCTAGTTCTTAACCCAGTTACCTCAGATGACATTTAATTCAAGTCAGGTTAAGATGTAAGTGCGGGACTATATTCACCACATATGAAACAGCTACAGATTATTTAAAAGGCATACAGGAGCACATGAAAGGAAATCCATGCTTAATCTACTTTCCCTAAAGCTACATGTCAGAACGACCCTGGTGCAGCTCACTTGCAGTTTCTATGCTCAAACAGCTGTAATCAGTGGAGATGTTGGTCTTTGCTTTTGGCTGCTTGTTGCTCTCCACTGAGCTATGTGTCTTATGCCTTTTTTTGTTTTGTTTTGGTTGGGGGTTTTTTTGGTTGTTGTTGTGTAAAATCTATATCAGGCTGTACTTGGAAAAGCAGTTTTAAAAAATCAGAAAAAGAAAACTGCATAGTTAATTGTTGCCTGATGAAAGCAATCTTGATTACCATTAGCCACTTTACGATGAAAGCAGGTTTGAACTAACTGATGCTTAACCTCTTTTTCCTAGGAATCTTTTAGAAGAATAAAAAAGAAAACCCAACAAAACAGAGTCCAAAACTAAAATAATTTTTAAATTCCCATAATTTTCCTGTAGTTCTAAAATAATAACTGTATCTTAAGCAGGAAATCTCTTCATGTTTGACAAATAAATATCACTGGCCAAATAAATTCATAATGATATTGTTGGTTAATACAATAGCTTGTACTCTTACCAGCTGGCTGAGGGTTTGACCTGTACATGAAGTTTATTTATTGTCTCTCTTGGCCCTTTAGGTTAGGACTAGGCTATAAGAGGAAGATAAGGTCACACTTTCCATGTTTACTTCTTTATAGGGAGGGCTTTAGCCTCTTCATCCTGAGTAGTTTCTGAGCAGGGAAATGTTTCTTATTTAAATTGCTGTAGTGTTAATAATATTCTCTTTGTCTAGTACCAGACCTTGGGACCCTTTGAATGATATGATCCAGTTTGAAAAGGATGGCACAATCCAAACAAAAGTTCGACATCGGACACCAATGGTATGTTCGAGTTCTGATAACATGTACAGCAAAATCCAGGGACTTGTATTTATTATGCATTATGTGTATAAAGGTCATCAAAGCATTGGGATTGATGGGAAATGCTGTTATCCTACAAAAACATTGATTATCCAGTCCATACTCTTTCACTTCTGCATTGCATTCGAAGCAGTAAAGGATTACTTGAATGGATGTCAATATAAAATACACAAACTTGAACTGAGCAGTTTAATGTGTATTATCCCTTAAATGGGAAGATGCACAAGCTTCTGACTGTTTATACTTCAAAAATCATAACTGAGACTTCTATTGAATATTGTGCTTTTAACTATTACTGTTAGAATGTCCTGCTTTTCTACAGTTGTGGTTCTCTGCAAATAACAATAAGTTTATCAATTTTAGGTTACTGTTCCAAAAATCAAACGAAAGGCAACCAGTCAGAAGAAAGGAGAGTGTGGTTTCTCATCTCCAGAGCCTGATAACCAGGATTCCTCTGGGAGTGAAGGTATGAAAAGATAGATTTGTATACAGAAATAATAAATCTATTTGACAGTTAAAGAGTTCAGAGTCACACATACTCTTCTTATCTCAGTGATTGTATTATGCTTTAGATCATGTTGGATACAACATGAAGCAGGTTCTGGAAAACAAAAGGAGCAGAGCAGCTCGTGGTTTTAATTGCAAACTTTCCTATCCTTTTAAATGCATTGTAGGCTGGTTTAAGTGCTAACCTATTTAATACCTGGGGAAAAAGAATAATGTTTGTAAACTCTTTTCTTTCTTAAAACAAGATGAATTGTTTTAATTTGTAGATTAGTACCTGGCTAGAGGGCAGATTTTTGTTTTTGATAATGGTTGCAGAAATTAAACAACATGGTGAGTGTTTTAAGATATTTCAAGCACTTAAGTGGCTGTCCAGTGCTATATAGGTGAGTCTGACATAAAGTTTTCAGTAGAAGTTAGTTAGAAAACTCTCCTCACTTTTGCGACTGGTTTAGTTTGTCATTTGTACTTTATTCCTTTTATGGCTGCAGTCACTTCAATTACATCTGGCTTTTGTATCCTTCTAGCACAACTTCTACAGCATAATACAAGAATAAGGAAAAAAGGGGCAGACCTTGGTGAACTGCAGAGTGCCATTGAATCTATAAAGGAAACACAAGAAGACATTAAGAGGTAGTACTAATCAAAATGCTTTAAAATGGTTTAGAGAATAGTCATTTAACAGCTTTTTTTTTCCCTTAGAAGCTGGTATGTATCTTTCTCCTTTGGAGTCTTGGTGTCTTTACTCTTCTTCCCAAATACTGATTACTCATTGATGTTTCATAATTTTCCTCAAAAGCTGCCTTAACATAGTAGAAAATGCTCAGGTGTCTAGTTTGTAATTCACAGGATATTATTTTCTCTCTTACAGGGACATTATGGCTCTACGAAATAGAGTCACTTCTAATTCACCACCCATGGACTACCATTTCCTGCAGTTTAAGCACTATGTCTTCATTTTACTCGTGGTTCTACTACAGCTTATCATTAATTTCTTGTTCAAATAGAAAGTGTGAACAAGGGCCTTTTTTGAACTGGAATGATTGAACTGTTACTGGGGACCAAATTTTAAGCTGGACTTTAAATGATGCAATAGTATCTAAAAGAACCATGTAGCAACAACTCACAGAACTTTGCCTCAGCATTCATGGTTCAGAATCATACTCCTGTCTACCCAGTTGAAGTAAGACTTGTGTAAGTGCCAGTACACTCTTGCTCCTGGTATGTGCCTCTGTCTCATAGTCGTACTACATCAGCCTTGTGTTTATATTACATCATATGCTATACTGATGAATTTTCACCACAGAATAGATGAAGTTAAAAACTCAGAGGTCAGACCCTGTAGGTAGGATGTGATTCCTGTTATGGTAGAATGATAAATAAGCATACTTCATTACATACAAACTTACCATTTTTGTAACAAAGAAGCTTTCAAAGGAGCCAACAGCTTTTGTAAATGGTGTTGGACGTTTGGAAGTAAGCTTTTGCTTAAGGTAAAACAAATGCATTATTACACAAAAAATCATGAGCGTTAGGAACTGGCAAGTAAAAAGCTAAAGTCTTTGGGAAATTTGCAACATAATGTTAATTTGTTTTGGAAGTATGAAGTTTTTATCCTGAATTACTATAGGCTTGTAAGCCAGCTGTTTTATTTTTATAGTTTTAAAACTTCAGATTCTTCATAAAAACATTCCTGCATCTACTGTACAGAGCACATTTTTAACAGTACAGCACCCAGGAAGGTACTGTCTTGATATACTCTCATGAATTGCAAATGTCAAGAATTTCTGGTATGTTTGTAAGTCTTGATAAATCTACAGCTTTGAATTTACATTTGTGTATGGCCATGTCAGGGTAAGCAGACAGACTGCTGATGCCAGGACTCTTGCTTATTTTTGAAACAAAATATGAAGATGAAGAGGTGTGTTTAGTGTGTAGCTTGAGCTGAACCTCCCAAAAAACAGACAATCTAGAACAGGATTTGGGCACTGTCATGTGTTCACTTGCAAATGAAAACATGTTTACAAGGGGAAAGTTCAGAAATTGTGTGATGTCTAATGCCACGTATATCGAAACAAATGAGAGGGAAACCCTAAGTATTCGTGAAATCTCTTCTTATTGCAAGTATATACTACCTACCAGAATACATGGATGCACCTACTTAGTATGCTGTAGCCATAATGTGAAGGTTAAGTTTCAATTCAAACCCAGAGTTTCTAATATTTTTTTATTTGATGAAATATATGCATGTGTAGAATTTGTAAAATTTCAGCAAAAAAATTTAGGGCTGTTGTTTATCTGGTGAGTCCCTTGTGCCAGACAAGCGCAGCAAGTCAAGAAGGGGCTGTAGTATTGTAAAGATACTGTCAGTAAGCCAGATTAAACAACAGGAGGGTGAGTGGCACAATGTGAAGGGCAGATGAGTTTGTTTTCAGAGGATCCTCTCAGGAATCAGATCCGTCCTGGGCAGTGGAACAGTTCAAAGGGCACATTTGGCTTTTTGCCACGGCCAGCCTTGGGCAGCCTCGGGCAGCCTCCTCGACTCTCCAGATGATCTGCCTTTCTCTTCTGCATCAGTCTCACTAGGATTTAGTGAAAATACTGTTTACTTGTTGTTTACCTGTCTAGCTTACATATTTTTGTGGCTGACACCTTCACACACCTCCCCTTCTCTTTTACCTTCCCCTTTCTTTGGGCCTTAGCTGTGTAAAAGTTAATTGTGTAAGCAGTCAACATATTTCTTACAGCTTCACATTAGCATGGCTTGGTCCTGAATAATTTTCCCGGAATGTGGTACCTTAACCAGATCTTGCATCTGTGGGCAAGATCAAACCTGGTTGGACTTCTATTATATCTACAGCGGATGAGGCAAAATTTGTGAACCTAGAAAGGCCCTTTGTAAACAAACAACCAAAAAATTACAAATGCCTAAGTCTTTAAATTGAAGTTGTTAGTCATGTATAAAATAGCATTAAGAAAGCAGAATATTATGGCATTCACTTAATGTTCTCAGCCTGGAATTTGGCCATTTATTATCCCATTCAGATGTCAAAGCTTCACCTGTCTTAAGATCCACTACGAGCCTTTAAACGTACTCTGCACATGAGAATAATCCAGTAAGTGAGATTTGGGCAATGAATTCAATCCCCTAAAATAATACTCTGCTAAATTTGTGGTGCTGAATCTCTTGACTGATAGTTATAAGCTTTTATCTCCCTTGTAAATAGAAATGTCCTTCTGCCTTTTCATGTTGGTTTTTTTAGTCACTTCTATTCAAGAACAGTAAATAACACAGTCTGCATATATTTGTACGTGGGCTGCATGGTGGTAACTGGATTTGACCCAGCAAGCTGGCTGGCAGCTTGGTGTTGGGCAGTGTCGGACTAAACAGATATTCCATGTCTGAAATTCATGCTCAGCTCAAGACAAGTAAAGGACTTGAACGGAGCGAGACAAAATCTCTATGCTTATTTTCAACTTCTTTTTTAGAGTTGAATTCTGTTGTAAAAGTGGCTTTAGTGATGATCTGGAAAGGTAAAGGATACATGATGAAACTTTTTGAAAAGTAAAATTGCAGACTTTTTGACTGTACGATTAGATAAAATCTGAAAAGTGCAGTGAAAACCTAGTAATTTCTATTCTGCTGGGTTTTTTATGATGTTCCTTCATTTGAATATAACAAACTTCTTCCCAAATTTTTACAGTACAGCTGGTCACAGGCATGTATGGAGCCTTTTCTTTAGGTGTGTCACCATTGTCCTGTTTAACCATGATGTACAGCAGATCTTGACTCCCACCTGCTTAAGACTGAGCTCTGCATAGTTACAGATTGTACAGTTTGCAGATGTCGGAGGGCTGTGGCCTTCTACTGGTTTTTAAACTTTAAAACAGCACTTGTTTTCACATTTGATTTACAAATCATGTATTGTTTGGGTTTTTTTCTTGTACAGGAAACATTTTCAGAATTTCTTGCAATGTGGTTTTGTTGGATTGCTTTGTTTGTTTTCAAATGCACTCTATGCCTTTAATTTGCCATTTAGGTACAGATTGCCTAGGTGGGTACAGATGACCTAAGCTAAGAAAAAGTAAATACGCTGTGTGAAATGCAGTGACTATCATTTTCTGCAGTAGGTGATGTTTCTCGCATTTCACAAGTTGATTCCTTTTAAACAGTTGACATTACATGATGAGGGTATATAGCCTGGTTGTCATGTCCCACTTCCCCCCACCCAAATGTCACAAATTATTTGAAATGTTGTCCCATAAGATGTGATGGTGGTGGTTTCTTTTTTTGGTTGGTTGGTTTGGTAATTGCTTGCTGCCCTCCTGTGCCTTTGGCAATTTTTTTTTATTGCTAGACTGGTGTTCATGAAAAAGACTTGGGATTCAATATCACCTATAGTTTCTTAAAGGTTTATTACTTTTGGTTATTATCACTGTTTCTGTAAATAACATTAACAAGAATTCTGTACATCTGTCAGTTTTAATTATTTTTATTTCAAGAGTATCCTCAAATCACAGAAAATTTAGTAGATATTGAAGTATTGTAAACAGTGCCTTCTTGATGGGTTTCTTGCTGTCCTGAGACATGTAAAGATTTACCAAATTTGTGCCATATGTAACATCTGACCTTTTGTGAGGGCTTTTGTGTTTGTGAACTGATTTTCCTGCTTAGGCTAACTCTGGGGAGGGCAGGGGGGGTCTAATGAAGCATTGCATTATTCCATCTTTCTGGCTGATGAGCCGGGAGCGGAGGACTTTGGGTGTTTACAATGAAGCTGCATTACTCTGCAGTAATACAGAAACAGCCATATCAAATAAGAACTTCACGGAGAGATTTTCTGGGGTTTTCTGCCAAGCGGGAAAATCAGCCCTCAGGACACAGGCTCCGCGCGTCCGTGCCCCGGGATGGCCGCTGTGAGAGGGTTCTGGGCTGTGTCCCCAATAAAGACGTGTCGCACCTCCTGCTGGGGCTCTGGGCTCTGTGCGCCGCTCGGGGCCGGGGCCGGGCCCGCCGCCGGTGCCGCTCTGGGGCGCTGTGGGGCGCGGCGGGCGGGGAGGGGCGGCGGCGGCGGCCATGGCGATGGCGGTGGCGGAGGCGGCGGAGCTGGCGCGGCTGTGCCAGGAGGCGGCGGCGCTGGCGGGGGCGGTGCGGGCCGTGCTGGGGCCGCGGGGCGGGCGGGCGCTCCTGCTGCGGGCCTCGGGACAGGCGGTGCCCACGCGGGACGGGCGGCGGCTGCTGGAGGCGCTGGGCCCGGTGCCG
>JAWWEU010000040.1:37158338-37227134 GCA_035583155.1 Acropternis orthonyx | reverse complement strand
TCACCCGCGCAGCCCGGCCTGCCCGCCGCCGCCTCCCGCGTCCTGCCCGGCCTGCTCCTCCGCAGCGGCTTCGCCGCGCTCTGCCCCGCGCCCGGGGAGCGCCGCGCCCTGCTGGTCACGGAGCCCCTGCGGGCCGGCCTCACCGCGCCCGGCGCCGAGCTGCGTGTCCGCTCCCAGCGCCAGCACCGGGCCGCCCTGCGCTGGGCCGCGGAGAGGACTGAGGCCCTCGTGAAACACTTGCACAGTAACAACGTGAAGCTGCTACTGTCGAGCGTGAAGCAAGACGAAGCAGTCATCTACTATGCCAAACTATACGGTATCTCTGTTGTAGAGTGCTTATCACCGGAAGAAATGGCACTGATCAGTGAAATCACCGGCGTCTCGCCTTACGCTCCTTTTGGCGATAACATGTACAGGGAAATAACTGAGACTGCAGTGGCGACGTTTTGCCAGCCCTTGCTGCTCGGCTCCCGGAGGTGCGCCCACATTGGCTTCAGCAGCGTGTGCGCCTTCCAGCCCCACTGCCTCATCCTCTGCGGGCCGGTCGATGGGGTCAATGAGCAACACGCTGCTGCGCTGCAGGAGGCGTTCACCATGCTGCTGCAGCTGTTCAAAGCAGTCGATCAGGGAGAGGAATGCATAGAGGAAGGTGAAAGCCAGAACCAAGCCTCAGATGTTTGCAGTTGGCATTCTTCATCTACTCAGAAACAACTTGTATTAGAAAATACTTCTTGTAACCAGGTTTCTGAATGTCAACTGAAATCACATAGTGATGAAATGGAGACAAAAATTTTAGACCCCGATAAAAGTGATTCACTGGCGAACAAGCAAAAGAACTGCAGCACTGCTGTGTTAGCAGCATGTAACGCTGATACAGTCACTGCATGTGAGCCCCTGGATGTTGGCAGAGGTCTAGAGAACACGTGTTGCAATGTAGCTCCATTTAAAGAGAAAGAGAGTTGTGTAGGTATTACACAGGATCATTTCAACTCCCTCATAGAAGCAGGATCAGTTTTGCCAGTAGGAGGTTACTTTGAAATCCTGTTACATTACTATATTCAGTACTATGCAAAACAGTGTCAGCAGTCAGAGGTAGCTGTCCTATCTAACGTTCTTGCTGATGCTTTGCTAAGTATTCCCAGGGCCTTGTACAGGACAACAGAACGAGACAGCTTTACCAAATTCTATCTCAAAGTCATTAATTCAGTCCAAGAAAATCAGCCACTGCCAGGGAATGAGGAGGGCTTAGAGTCAGTGTATTGCAAATATCAGTTAGTCATTTCAGTTCTTCGTTGTGTTACAGAGCTTCTCTCAATAGACTTAATAATTGGTATTAAGCGGCCACTGCGAAAAATTGAGGACCATTACTCAGAAGATGACTTTTGAAATCATTAATAAAGAATGTTTCTGATTATGTGTTATTTCCTTATGTCTTCTTGACAACTGGACGTATCTCAAAATTCAGTGCTAGAGACTAAGAGATACCTTTTTAGGCCTAGAGACCTAAAGTGCTGCTTTTCTTAGAAGAAAAGGAAGAAGGCAAACCAGCTGAAGATTGTGGAAAACTGTTGTGAACAGCACACACTTGAACATCTCAAACATGAGGAAGTGTAGCTGACTTCCACTGCAGAAGATGCACAGTGCAGTCTCAATCCACATGCAGAGAATCCTGTGTACATTCAAGCCAAGGGTCAGCTTTGCCACTCTTGGTTGAGTGTCTTTACACCCTATATGTGATTAGTCTTCTTGGCACGTTAAAAGCTGCCAGTATGACGTGAGCCACTGAACTTGCAGGTTACAAAAAAGGGGTGGATGTTTTAGCCTTCATAATTAGCTGGATTAAGTGATACTTTAAATAAAAATATTTTTCTATAATACTGTGGTTTTGAACATAAAGGGAAAAATATAACTGTTAGCCTGTTCAAGGCTGGGGCAGGCCGCTCTGAGCCACTGAAGAATATCCCAATGAAGAATTTTCTCCTCTGATAGGAGATGCACTGTTTTTATTTTCCATTGAGTTCACTTCAGTTGAAGAGTTAAGAATAGTTTCATATCATGATTGGCAGTTGTGCTGTCAGATTAGTTACGTGATGTTACTTAGTACAACTATTAGTTTTAACTATCCTGGGTTGAGGTGTGGTCCTGCTGTAAAAAGCTGCATGCTCATGGGAAAAGTGTACCCAGACACTAATTCAGTTTCGTGTGAAAAACCTGAGACAATTTCTCAGTTCAGAATTTCATTCAGTAATTTATTCTGGTATGTTTTTTGCTTTTTCTCTTTTTCCCAGTTATTTTTTTCCCCAGGATTTTCACCCTAATAATATTTGCTTTAAGCCCGGTATCATCTGCTTATGTATATCAGTATAACTCCCTTTCTGCTGAGTCTTAAAAAGTACAGGTTTGATGGAGATTTTTTAGTAACTTGAACAGCTGCAGCTGAAAATGGTATCACTTTGGTTCTCTGTGCCATTATCAGTATTGTGTAATACTGAGAGTAATGGCTTTTTTTATTATTATTAAAAAATCAGTTAAATTCTTAAATTCACTCATTAAATAAAATTTAGTGAGACTATTTCAAACCATAGGCATAAGGTGTATTTATCTGCTATACCTGAAATGATTACAACTAGGAAACATTTCTCTCCCTGCCCTCCCCTCCCCCATTAATGTATGCTGTTGCTTTTTGTTTTTCACTTTCTTCGGAAGACTCAAACTACCAAATTTCTTTCAGATGTTTTGGTGAGAGTGCTTTGCTTGACTACAACTTTATGTTGAAATTTTACATATATTCTTGGTAATATAAAACATTGTAATAATTTTTTTTCCCTAATGCACACTTGCAGACTTCTGAACATGAGTAACAGTGAAACTCGGGGCTCAGAGTGATTTCTTTAATGAAGGACTAGGGACAGTAATTCCTTTTGTTAGAATCTTTCAGTAGGTGCAGAGGTGGGAGAGAATGAAACACAGAGGAGAGGAAAGAGGATCACATTCTTGTTGTTACAAAGTGCTCTTGGAAGCTGCTTAATGTGACGGGCCCAGTGTGAGTGAAGAGACAACCTGGCTGCAGAAGGTTTCGAAGCTGTGCGCCTCTCTTCCCCTGGTGGCTCTGGGAGCTGCCACAGCCCTGGCGCCCCAGCAGGCTTGAGCTCTGCATTTTAATGTTGTAATGAGCTGACAAGACAGTTTTGCTCTTGCACAAGTTTCTGCATACTGTTTTCAAACCGCTGACCAACTTGCTAACCAAAGATTAATGATTTGCTTTGTGGTAGTCTAACAGCTGTGGCACAGAGTATGTGAAGCCTGGCAGCAATGGGGGCTGTCTGCAGAGGCTTCTTTTGTATTCCTAATCAAAATGCTGTCTAAATAAAGAGAATACCACATAGTTTCATGTTTCTTTGTACCATTTGCACATCTGGTCACTTTCAGGTTTACTGCAGTTTAAAAGGTTAAAACAAAGATATTTTGATCTGTTAAGGGCTTTCTGGTCCTTTGATTTAAATTGTGTCATTCTTACTGAGAAGAAGAAAGTCCAGATATTTTATCATATATAGAGTTCTTATTTTTGTATGCCAGAGGTAAAAGGGAGAACTTTTATAAGGGCAATTATATAAAACTTTTTTTTTTACCTGTTTCTGGTGAAACCTCTTGATTCTGAAGGTTCATTGATTCAGGGATTGTATTTCTTTGACTTCTCTGTCCTTTTCTGTTTTGTGAATGATCAGTTTTCCATTTTGAACTACTGTTTTGCCTACAGAATTTGAAACGTGGCAGGCCTTTCCCTTGGAGAGAAATGTCTCTTCTTTGTCCTGGACTGCAGGGGTGGGTGCTTTTTCAGGATGTGGCTGTTTGGTTTCCAGTCCTGAAGTCTAAGCTCATTACAAGATGTGCACCAGCTCAAGGGGAAAAAAAGAGAAAAAAAAAAAACAACCAAGGACATTAACTTTGTCTTTGGAGAGAAGAACACATTTACTGCAGGATTCAGCTCATTCTTACCCTTAGGAGTCTTCTCCAGTAATTAGCCTGGAAGTGTAAACATGACCTAATCTTAGAAAATATTTTGGGTTCACTGCTGTCCCATCTACCCTTTAAGAGAGAGGCTGTTTGTAGCCCTGAGAAGTGATGCAGTCTGTTCTGGGATGTGGCTCAGGTGCGGTCAGTGCTGGCATTTCTAACCTGCTTCAGCAGCATCCCCCCATTGCAGAGGCTACTTGGGCTGTTGCTGGTCAAGGTACCTGAGCCTTAGGTATGAAATTATTCATGACATCTTGCAGCTATCCCAGATTTTAAAGGTATCTCTAACTGTAGCTTGCCCTTTGGCAGGTGACATGGGGACAAGTAATCTCCTGACACAGTGGCAGGGACAAAGGGGTTACCTGGGACATCTTGAGAGCATGTGTTTGCTCAGTCAAAACCACAGGGAGCAGTGTGTTTGGGCATGCACTGAGGTTGTGACAGCCTACAGGTCTTTCTTCATGCACCGTTTCCCAGAGATTATTTCTGTTTTGTTCTATTCTATTATAGTTCTAAATACGGGTTGTCTTCCATGCAAAGTGAAAGTCAGGTACACATGAATATGTGTTTAAACTCAGATCCAAGCTCAAAATACAATGTAAAGTGCAGGTGTACAGGTGTTAACAGACAATTAAAAGAATGGTTTTTAAAAAATCTTGATGTTTAACTCTCCTTCTACAGCCCTTAGCAAACTTAATTCTGCCCCACATGAAATTCACCACAATATTTTGAAGGTGCTCACCCCAGCCGCAAGGAGTACAGGTGCATTTTAAACAAGGTAATTGTATTTGTCAGGTAGCAGATTCACATATACAGACAGAGAGTTTCTTTTTTAAATTAAAAAAAAAAAAAACAACAAAACCCAACAGTTTTTAAAATGCACATATAGTAACGTACAGTGAGACTAGATTGAAACTGCATCCTGCATGCAGGGCTTGAGAATGGGAATGTTCTATTTACAGGGCAAGGACACGCTGTTTTGATTTGTTAATTTGTGTGGGGGTCAAGTCTGAACAGACTCTTGCAGGTGCTGGGACCACATGGAGACAGCCTCCGTTCCCCAGCTCTCCTAGAGCCCGGTCCCTGTTGCTGGCCCTCCTGGCTCCCTGCTCAGCGCCTTCCCTGATCCTGCTCACTGATCTCCGGGGCAGCAGCTCCCTGTTTACCAGGTAGGTATTGCTTAACTTCAGCAGTGGAGGTTATGCAACTGAAGTATGGCCTTACATTTTCATCCATGCCTAGCTGATTGCCAGCCTTTAGCGTTTCTGACAGCTACACAGAGAGCAACGTTAGTAGAAGCTGGGCACAACAAAGAGTGTTACTCTGTTGTGTCACAAATCTCACACTGCTGAATCACATTTGTAAGAGGGAATAGGGAACTGCAACGTTTAGTTTAGGAGCATAGCTGTACAGTGGCATATTTTATATTTTTCTTTATAATTTATATGCAGAAAAACGTACATTGTTTCTGTTGTTATCTTTATAAGTCATCTTCCAGAGCCCAAAGGTAGGAGATTAATCACACCATGTGAGAAGATTTAGGAAGTTTAAATTCTTCACTTGCATGTCTCCTGGACTTCACTAGAGTTGATTCATCTGTTCTAAATTTGCTTTTTGTTATGTGACAAATCTGCTATTAGTGGTAGAGACTCCTGTTTTGATTGCTAAATTATTGTTATGCTTGTTTAGGTTAATCTGTCCCCTTGCATATTGTTTTTTTTAGTGTGGTTCTTTTAAGTCTCTTGCTAAGAAAGAAACTATTGCAATGTTCAGTTGCAAAATTCTGTTCAGTTCAATTTTGATCTTGAAATCTAAGAAACTGCAGTTTTGTCTCTAGTAAACCCAAATATTAAACACTTGCTCTATTTACTATAGTATTTATCACATTATTGCTATTAAGACTGAAAAAATCAAGGGAGTAATGTCTGAATTTATCACCAGTTGCTTTGGAAACGCACTGGCTGTAATTAACACAGTTATAATTTTGCAGCATCATTTTGTGCAAGATGTCACTTATATTCTGTTAATGAGACTAGAAGTAGATGTTTGGATCTAGGATTATGCAAATTACTTCCCTCTGAGAATATTAAGCTAATAATTACATCCAGAAATAGGAATTTCAATTTTTGCATTCCAAAACTAAAAATAATGATAGCAAAAATGTAATAGATGCAATATAGAGTAGCTCCTTCTTTATTATGATTCAGTGAAAGACTAGACCTGGTAAGCAATGTTTATTGCTGTGATATATCAAGCAGTGCACTCTCTAAAAACAGTCCTGGCAAAAAGAATACAGTATAGTTTTCCATAGGAACACTGTTTGTGCTAGTTCAGCAGACAGTTTATTTCTCACAAAGTCACCAGCTGTTACAATGAGGCTTTGGTTTAGCGTGGGATTAAGGGCACGTCAATAATACTGCGTCCTGCATGTCTGGGTCCTAAGACCCTACAGCAGAAGTCACTATAAAAGATGAAATTTTCATTTAAGGTATTTCAAAAATAGGTATTGTTTTACCAAACAGAATCTCTAATCTGTTCTTATTTTGAGATCCTCAGTAAAATAATCCAGAATGGTGATCTTGCTTTTGATAATAATCATGACCTACTTTCAGTGGGTGTCTTCATTTTGTAGGCTAAGCATCTGATTAAATATTACCTTAAAATGGGAATGCAGAGAGGGAA
Source organism: Acropternis orthonyx (assembly GCA_035583155.1). Lineage (NCBI taxonomy): Eukaryota > Metazoa > Chordata > Aves > Passeriformes > Rhinocryptidae > Acropternis > Acropternis orthonyx. The sequence goes on along the minus strand of JAWWEU010000040.1, from coordinate 37,220,438 downwards.
CACACGGCAGGGATTTCTGTGTGTACATAGGGGAACAGACAGTTCCAGATGAGAGTAATGTCTGCCGAGATTTTAACATTAGACTTGATACGTGTCTAGTATCATGTATAAGGATTATATATTTATGCCATTGCTTTTGAAGCACTGAAAGTCATTGTAGAAACTGCTGGATTATATTTGTAGGGCAAATAAACTGCTTGGGAGCTGTTTCCTAAAATCAGAAGTACTCTGAGGCTTTTGATTACTGATGCAGTACTGAAAAAAGTACAAAATAGTTACATAGTGCTGAAAAAAAGATTTAATCTGTTGTCAGCATTGACTGTACTGGAGGTGTTTGTTGTCATGAGTGTTTTTTAATGTACTGGTGTTAGTATAACCCTGAGGCCCAGTGCCCCACAGCAGGGCTGCTGCTGCCATTCCTGTTAGAACTGGGGGGTAGCTGTGCCCTTGTGCTCCAGCAGTCACACATAAGGGGGGTCCTACTGTGCCAAGCTTGGATGCTGTACAAGTCACCTTACCAGAGTGTTTATGAATGCATTTCAGCAGCTCAGTAAACCTTGCAGGCTGCCGTGCAGCTAAGTGGAGGGGTTTTTTGCATTTCCAAGCAGCCATAATACAACAAACATCAGAAATTACATTCCCTGCAATCTGAAACCTCTTTGTCACCTTGCAGAATTTTTCAGTGAGATACTTTTTAAGCCTTGGCAGTTATCAGCATAATTTTCTTCTAGGACTCCCCTCTATTTCAAAAATTTGCTGCCTTGGCTATAATTCTAATTGTTGCAGAAGGTACATGGCTTGGATCTATGAAGAGGAGTCAATTTGTAATCATGCAGAAAGCAGGACATTTTCTCCTCCTGTTTCATTGCTTCTACTCTCTGCTTGACTGTAGAGCTCATGAGACAGTGTAATACAGTAATAACTCCAGCAGTGTGTGGGTGGAGAGAAGGAGGGACAAGAAAAAAAGGAGACAGGAGATAAGAAGACCCAGTTCAAAAGGAAGAGTGGAGGAAAGATGAAGGCTGAATGACTAATAGAGCATAGAAAAGGACTGTCATGTAGAAGGAAGAATGTAGAGTCTCAGATACATGAATGAGAAAAGCAGCCCCAGCTTTCACACCTCCCTCCCCGGAGATGCCGTAGCAAAGGGAAGACATCAAGTTCTGCTCTCCTCTTGTAAGAGTGGCAGAATATGGTTGCCAAATGGAAAAAAATAAAATCCATGAAACTAGGTGTAGAATAGCTACCTTGGAAAGCTTTAGGAGCTGTGGAGACAGCCTGTCTGCATATCTCAAGGAGTCTTGGGCTGTAAACTTTTGACAGCCTGAGATAACAATTCACATTTCTGTTCCTGAAGCTCAGAGAGTCTAGGAGCCGGTGAGAAATTACTGGGTGTGGATTACACTTGTTTAGATAGCACATCTTGTCCTCCCTGTCCTGAGCCTCTGGAATGTGCTTTGATCCTGAGGTACTTCCAAAGTACAGACAGGGGTCATCAGTAATGGAGTGTTTGGCTCCCCAGGCTCGGTGAGGAGAGCTCTGGGCTTGAGCTTGTGTGGTGCCTCGTGCCCAGGGAACACCGCGCAAGTTCGCGTTACAGGTCACACGGTGAGCACCACAGGATTGTAATGAGATGATGCTGGGTTTACTGCTTTGAAAATAATTGTATGAACTCTTATTGAAGTTATAATTCGTCAGCTGATAAATTTGCCATCTGCTAGGCCTTAGATAATTAATCTAAATTTACTTGTGTTAGAGCACAAAAAGCCTGTCTAGGATCTCAAAGCTTATTTTTCATAGTGAAATATAACAGGAGTTCAATGTCTTTAGCCTCCTTATTGAATTATAGGGGAAAATTAATTTTCTTGTGTAGTTCTGACTTCTCGTAAGACTGAACAGTTTCAAGAGAATTATTCTAAAAATCATAGATTTCCAGCGTCTCCTATACCACTCTGTTATTGACAGCATCTTATTTGTTTAATAGCTGTCGTTACCATGAAAAAAGTCTATCCCGGCTGAAAACAGCACATTTCTGCCTCTGCATATTCAGATTCCAAACTTCTAATCCAAATGTACCCAAGTGATTATGAACAGAAGATACCAAATTGACAGGGTACCAGACCAGTAAAATTAATTACCTAGTACTTTGGAGCAGATGATTGATACCAGATTTTTTTTTAATAATAATTCTCACTGTTTTTCCTACTGAGAAAAAAAGCATATGGTTGAAATAAAATGCATGAACAAGATCATAGATCATGTTCTTGCTATTGTATTTAACATATTTGTGTTTTTACCATTTTTTCTATGCTGCCTCTAGGGCTGTGTAAATATGATTAATATCTGATTTTAAAAGCTTCTTATTGATTCAGTAACTGCCTGACTTTGTCTGTAATATTTTAACTGCAAAGATCAACTTATAATAAAACCATGGCAAACATCACTGAATATCTTGGAAATCTGATACCATGAACCATTGGAGAAGACCAGTGGATTTTGTCTTACAGAGTTTTATAAGAGTGTGTGCCTGAGGTTAGGATTGGGTCCTGAACCAGCAGCAGCTGCAAACAGTGTTCAGTATCTCATAAATTGTGCAGCTTTTTAACAATTGTCCCTTCACATTTTGACACTGATCAGGTTTATAACAAAGTCTGAATCCATGTTGAAATGCAGAGAAATAAATTTCTCATCCTTATTCCCTCTGGATTCCTGTTGTCAGAATGAGTGGGTGTTCACATCAGAAGGTAGAATAAATGCTAGTGCCTTGAAATGCTGCCTCTGTAGCTCCTAATGTTGTTGCACTTGTCATCATGAGGTTTCTAAATGCTCCAGTTTTGAACTTGAAATAGATTTATTCCACTCATAAAAACACCCAGATCTATAGGAAAAAAACGTGTGTGTCCACCTTTCCTTAGTTTCCATAATGTGACATGTTTTTCCTCACTAATTTTCCTCCCTTGCACTGTTTTGAAGGGCTGCGTGACTCTGGCTGTTACTTATCCGTATTTTTTCCTCAAGGTAGAAAGTTGTCATGTTCTGTTAAAATCTTAGATGCAAGAATTTCTCTTGACTTACTACTTATCTGTTCACATATTTTTCAATCACCCTATTTGAAAATGGTGTTAAGAGTCATTGAATGATTCAGTAGAGAATAGCAGATATGAATATTCAATTTAAAGAAAGCAAATGCTGGGAAGTTTTCAAACCTTTCTGAGTAACAGGCATTTCTTGTAGAAATAACTAACCAACTGTTGGTCTTCTGTAGGAATAGCTGTTAAATATCATGGAGTGAAGACATCAGCTAGAGAAGGAGGCAGAGTTTAAGACCCTGGGGTTTTGTCATTGCTGGCACTGGTTTACTGCAAAGCCTGGAGTAAGTCAGTTAATGCCCATGTGATTAATTTTTCATCATGAGATATTAGTGGGCTTCATATTCATAAAGGTTTCAGGACATGCTTTAAATCTTTGGGAATTCAAGGACAGATACTGCTGCAAACATTGTCTGTTAAAGAAAAAATAATTAATATAATATGCTGGATGTCCCCTCAATTTCTCAACTATATTTTATAAAGTATGTGAAAATGTTTCTATCAGGATTGCAGATACTGTGTGTTTTATTCCTTTAGTCATGACTACTCCAGAAAAACTGAGTTGTTAATGAGGAAGCAGTGCACCATTCCTATGTTCTTTTCCCTTCTAATACAAGACTAACTCCCTTGCATACTAAGGATTTCTGCTTGCATTATGGTGAAGTGTTTAAAATGTAATGGTTTTTACAAGCCTGTCCCTTTCCCTTGCAGCAGCCCCATATTTGTTCCTGTGTTTCCCTGAGCCGTTGCACATGACTTGAACTCCAGGCAGCTTGGAATGAGTGATAATCAGGATATGTGGTATAGACCAGACAGGACAGGCAGCAGTGACTTCCAAAAGGTGTGAAGAGAAGCCCTGGTATCCCAGCCTTCAAGGACAAGCTGCCTCACTCCTGGAGCTGGCAAAGCCTGTGTGTGGTATAATGGTGTCCAGGTCGATTATGTGACTTTCTCACATAGCCAGCCAGGAGTATTGCCATACTGCCTGGCACTGGCTCTGTCTCCTAAAAGCAACGGAGGAAAAGTGTATGGAAAAGCACTGCCTGGGAAGCTCTCTTTTCTTCCCATGCAGGCCAATTTTTGATATATTAGTTCCTTAATCCAAATCCAGGTCTAATTTTTCAGGGAACAACACGTGCCAAATTGTTATCTAGGGTGTCATGTGGTTTGCTGGAAGCCTGGGTTAAGTGTGCATCAGAGTATCCATGTAACATTGGATGATTACACTAGAAGGAAATGTGTAGAGACAGAGATTATTTAGTAGGTTGTACTTGTCACAAAACTCCAGTATTTGCTTCTGTGAATCACCAGCACAAGTAAAAATGTCTTGCAATTCTTTTTTGACTGCTAAACTTTAACAATCTTCATGAAATAGTCCACATTTTAGAAGATGTACTACTGCCATTAAAGTAATGAGTCCAATGCCTACATATTTGTATTTATCTGTGGAGTTTTGCTTCTTTCTCCATAGCTATTGGATATCACATTTTTTAAAAAAAAAATATTAGAAACTTTGTGTTTACACTGAAACAGGTCCAACACAAACCTCTAGGTCAAAATAAAATACTTATCTGGGATCCTAGTGCACATTTCAATGCTTCAGCTCTAATCTATAAAGGAGAAAGAAGTAATTTTGCTCAGATTTTGTCCCAATGGGCCAAAAGCAACATTTTTTGGAGGGCTATAAGAGATGATTGTCGCTGCTTGGGAGTCAGCTGGTTAATCCTTAATTCACAGGATGCCATTCCTATAGCAATTCTTGTACTCTGAATGTGTAGAGTATTAGATGTTTATTCATAGAATTACATGTGTTAGTTGTGATCAGGTTGTTATGATGCTCTGACTTTGAACTTCAGCTTCCACAGGTACCTTGACAGAGCATCCTAGCAGCCAGGAAAAGGACAGAGAGGCATGACTGCATTAAAAAGCTAATTAGTTTGAAGGTTACATGTGAAAGAGAGAGCTGAATCATACACTGTTAGCAACTGAACCCCCAATTTTATGTTTAACAAAAGGGTTGATGCCTATTGTTGCTCATAAAAGAAGCAACACGTTTTGATTAAAATCTGCCACTGATGATTGACGAGAAACCCAACCACACCAGTGCACGGGTGACATTAAATGTCAGAGTACTGATGGAACTGGGAAGCAGAGAAAGCGTTTTTTTTTTTGGCTTTGTCATGTCCAGGAGGAACAGACTGGTCCTATGCCCTGGGCTGTGCATAGCTGGAAAGTTGCCTTGCCATACTGCCTGCTGAAAGAAGTCACTTTGCAGTGATTTGTCCCAGTAAATAAAAATCAAATTCCAGAGTACAAATGCAAAAGATACTGAGTGTGCAGTCCTGGAACTTGAACTTCCCTTTATATTTGGTGAAATGGAGACCTCATTTATTTCCTAAATTTAAGATACTCTGCAGAATGTGGGTTCTTACAGGATGGCAACTCCAAGATTTTAGGTTTATGAGGCAAAGGAAGTTTGGGAAGGGTTGATCCTGAACTCAGAAGAGCTGATTAAATGCTTGCATTGACTCCACAAATTTGAATTCAGACTGTAAGTGCTGTGAAACAGGAATGGGAGTCAGGGATTGGACTGAAAGGGCCTATTTGCATTTGTCTCTGGTTTCATTAAGTGCAACATGCTTGTTTATTGAGCCAAGGATATCTGCTGTCTGCAAGGCAATGACTCCCAGTTCCTGCTGAGATGCCAGAGCTGCAGGAAACAGAACTGGCAGTCTTCCAGAGGCAAGCTAACACTCCCTGTGACAGAGCAGCCTCCCATGCTGAGGCTGGCAATCTCTCTCTGGCTGCTGTGGGCAGCACTAGTAAACCTTCCAAAGAAGAGAGTTTTTAAAAAGAAACAATTCTTCATATCAGTAATGAGAACAGATGATGGCCTCGGATGCCACATCTGCTTCAGGTATCCTGGATGCTCTTCAGAGCCTTATGCAAAAACACCTTAGACACATATACCAAATGAATCTGGCTCCCCTCTACCTCTACTTCCTTTTTGAAAGGAAGCCTCCTTCTTTTCTCTTTCACTAGAGGCCCTTCTTCCTATCCCAGACACTGCATGTGAAACCCTGTAAAAGTTGTGCGTGCTCCTATTATTGTTGGTCTGCTTGAAATATCACCAAATGATGATGGAGGAACCAGGAATCCCAAAAAGCTTTGCATGGATTTGGGAGGTGTCAACCTACAGGTTAGAAGACTGGAGAGACCCTTTGGCTGAGCTAGTAGTCCTGCTGTTATCTTATAGTGCCCTTCTGTCCATCCCGTTCTTTCTTTACTATTAATATGTATTTTTGTAAACTGTTCGCCAGCAGCTCTCACTGAAGCATCTGATCTCATCCAGGCTGCAGCTTGCTCTTGGTTCCTTCAGTTCTTTGAGGCTGAGAGGAAAACCAGCTCCAAGGTATAGAATAACATAGTATTTTTGGTGATGGACAGGGTTTGGATCCTCAGCTTTTTTAATGCATGCCTGTCTGCAGATTTTAGGTGTGATGGTATGTGCCCCCTGGAATTGTCTTAGGCGAGCTGGGACAGAGGGAGTCATGAGCTCTCCTCATGTGTCATGAAAGATTTTGAGTGTAAGAGATAAGCAGACTGCAGGGTTCAGTGTTTCATAGCTGTGCAGGCAGACTGCCTTTCAGTTCGCATTAGCACCCTGTGGGACAGACTGGCAGAGCTCTGGCTACAGCTATGTTACTGCTGGGATGGGGTGGGAGGGAGAGCAGTGTGTCAGAAATCTGCCAAACCCTCCCTGCTAAATACAAGCCAAGAAAGGCGCACCTTCCTGATGACTACATAGCAGGTGATGGCACATGAATGCACACTGTTAAAATTTCTATCTGTTTATGGTTAAATTATGTTCCTCACTGGCTTTGTCCACTCTTCTGCTTGGTTCATGTACAGTGTTTATTTAGTGTCTTTACTTAATGGTGGTCTCAGTGCAGTTGGCAGCCACAAGAAACAGCAGAGGAGAAAGTTCCTTTCATAGGAAAGACACAGATTAAAAATACCATCACCTCTGAAAGGGGCAGTAGTTGACACTGGAATGTTTCAACTCTCCTCATTTGCTAATGTTGTAAAAGTTGGCAGCTCTTTAAATTGATGACAGCCCTCTAAACCCATCATTGGTTTTGGCTTGTTTGTTTGTTTGTTTGTTTGTTTTAATAAGTAGTCCATCAGAATGGCAAAGTACCTTTGGAAAGAAGAGCATTGTGATAATAAGTTTATCTAGCAGTTACAGAGAAAAACACAGCCTGACTGTTAATTGTTTTCCTTCAATGCCTTTTGCTGATATTGAGGGCTAGAAGGGCTCAATAGTGATTTCAATTACTTGGGTATAAATCCAGAACATGACAGTGGAGTTGGTCCAGATTTACATAAGTACAAATAAGATTGTAAGAAATGTCTGTGTAGTTTCCTTTCAGGCTATAGATGTAATTATCTTAATTAGCCTCTCAATTCAAGGGTCTAATTTCCACCATAGTTAATGAATAGCACTTACTTGGTGACTGAATTATCTGACTTGAATTATCATTTTTAGGGAATATTCTAAAGACTCCTAATGAGAAAAATAGTCTCTAAGTTTTTCAGCTTTGTTTTTCCATATATAAAGACTAAATATAGCATGCGTTTCCCAGAAAATGTGAGTGACAGGGATTAGTAATTCATGAACAACGTGGCCCATTTACAGTCCTACCAGCACAGAATTCACCGTGACATGGAGAACATCAAACAAAACTACTCGATTGACTTCCATGTATTTAAAACAATGAGGAATAAAGGCTTAATTCAGACTAAAGCTGAAAATGCTCCTTGGGTTTAGTTAACACTAGTGAAAACATTGAATAATAGCTACAGTATAAACTGAAACCCAAATTTTAAAAGGCTAGAAAAAAACTAATAAAATCCCAAAAGTATTAAAAGTTGTAGCTGAAAATGAAGCTGTGTTCTATCACAAGGCTTTGCTCAAAGAAAACTTTACAAAAGTCCTACTGAAACCCATGGATTGTGTTTGATTGTCAGTGTTTTAAATCCCTGCCAGCCCATTCTGAGAGGTGCTACTCTGTGACTACATGCAACCCTTCAAGACTATGGTATTTATTAGCAGTTGTCAATTTTCACATGGTTTTCTTTTAAAATAGATCTCAGGACTGGGTTGCAGGGGTCTCAGTTCCTCAAGACCCATTTAGGAAGGGGACATTTTACACCTGATGCCCTGGACAGATGTGGAAAGCAGAGCAGAGCAATGCTCCCAAGCAATCTGGCTGCATCCCACCTGTTATCAGTGGAGGAAGCTGCTGGAGGGGCTCCAGGCCACTGAGGTGATGGCAGTGGCTCTGAGCCAGGATGGCAGAGCACTTTCCAAGCCCTTGTGAAGGGATGGGACAGCAGGCAAATTGCACCATGGCACACAGCGCTCACAGTGCTGCAAACACCTTGCTGTTTGTAGAGTACAGCAAGCCTCAAATGTCCTGATATTATTGGGTAAGCTATGGGATCAAAAAACCTTTAAATGATTGGCATATTTCCAATGATTGGCATATTTTGAGATGCATACTGCAGGCATGGTTTTTGCTGTGTCGTCGTAGGGTAGCGCAGTAGATTGAACTGGAACTGTTGTCCTTCTCAGTGGAGGTAACATGAATTATCCAAAAGAACACGCATACTCAGTCTTAAAATATTGCATACTGTATCCTCAGAACTGGTCTTTTCCTAATCACCATTTTGTTCCAGTCTCCCCAGCTGGCTTCTTAGAGCACAATCTGCTATTTAGGCCTGTCTCTGTGCATGACTTCAACCCAGTCCTTTTCTAATGTCATGCTTCTGGAAAAGGTGAAGTTGGTCCAGCTGCAGCTCCAGTGGCTGTGGATAGGAGGAGGTTATGTGTTTGCTGCTTTCTCTCCCCTTCTGAAAATAACTGAAGTCCTTCTTGCAACTTTGAGTTTCACTGTGTACCTCTGCTGTGCTTCAGGTGTAAATCAAGCACAGCAGGCGTTTGCTGCCTGCTACACTGCAAAGCATCAGACATTAACTGTAAGCACTGCACACAATTTTGCCACAGTTCAGTAAGCAATGTATGTGGCTGTTGTGCTCCCAGTGAGTCAGAGACCTAGAAATCAGCTGTTACTAAACAGCAGGGTATGAACTAGGCTTTTCTTTACTCAATCCAAGCACATAAAGCAAATTATTGCTGTAAATATTTCTCTCTCTTGCCTTTTCTTCACTGCAAAAAAGGTATGTTCCTAATGTCTGTTAGAGAGTCAAACCACAAACACATTAAAATTTATTTGCTTGTAGCATTTTAATCTGCCAGCTCCTGTGATGCTAGTAAGAATGGAAAAGGTGTCTTTTCCCATGCAAGATCTTGTTTTCGGTGTATCCAGTGCAGCAGCTTTGTCTTTGGAAAATCCTAAAGCCATCTTTTCACTTTTTTTTTTTTTTTAACTTACTAGGAAGAAATCTTTACAATACTTGTGCAGGAATCTGCTAACAACCCTTGTGTCTGTAAACCCCACCAAGTGAAGTGGCACTGGATTAAAACCTCACCTGGGCTCAGCTGCCATCAGGAGCTGGTCCTGAAGGAGGAATTTGGCTGGCAACCCGGCCACTGGTCCCTGCTGGCACAACTGGCTCTGGCTGAACGCTGACCCTGCTTTCCCCCGTGCTTCACTGTCTGGGCTGATGAGAAAGCAGCTGGTATGATGGGTGTTTGGCTTGTTGCTGTGCTGCAGCAACCCTTGGCATTAGAAAAGCACAAGGATAGGTTTGCAGCTGAAATCTCCAGCCTTTCAATAAAGCTGTGGATTAAGCAACAGGAGCCTTCTCAGGTATGTGTGAATGATGTAATCAATGGAAAGTGGATTCCAACTCTATTTTTGATGGCTGATGGCAGATGCCTCACTGTGCCCCATCTTCACACCCAGTTCTCTGTCTCCTGGCATTTCTGTCTTCCTCTGCCCAGCCTACCTCTGGATCCCACCCCTGCCTGACCCTACAGCCAGGCATGTGAGCCCTCCTTGACTCCCCTAAGAACTTCTGAAGCAAAACATCCCTGGTTCTTGTCCACTACCTGAGGCTTTGATACTGGGAGGTCAGCTTCTGATGCATGATGAAAATTATATTCTCCCAGCCCTTATCCCCACTAGCCATTTGTCTCCTGTTTTTCTTTGGTGACAGAAGTGCTACAATGATGGCAAGAAGAGGATAGCTTCTAGTAACTTTCTTCAATGCAGTTTTGTTGCTTGTGTCCTCCCTCAGTTTGGGAAGGCACAAAGGAGCAGCGAAGTCCTGGCAGCGCCAGCAATTACTAACCTGTGGCCTGCCTTACCCTTGCAGGCCAAGGGGAGACTACCTGCCCAGCCCATTTTATTTTATTGGAAAATGGGAAAAAAACCCTAAATCCTCAAGGGAGGTTGCTGGGGAGAACAGAAGGGGAAACCTGAGGTGGCTCACCTGTATGGGAGACTCCTCTCTGGGCTGGCTAGCAGCAGCCAAGCCCACAGGGCTGGCTGGCAAGGCTCCTGTGCACTGCTCTCTGCCTCAGTACCTGCTACCACATGGATCCAGTGGGCACGTCAGGCACTCGGATAACTGGGGAAAAGCTTCACATCAGGGGATGTAGCCTAGGGAGGGCTAGATTTGGGGACTGCTGATGAAAGAGCTGCAGAAACACTGAGTTGTCTATATGCTTGCCACATACTGATGCCTCTTAACTTACTGAGTTGAGGATCAATGTCCCTATCATTCCCTTCTCTTCCTGGAATTCCTGTTAATCCTAGACATTGGTGTCCTCTGTCCCTCTGGTTTGGCTCTGTAACCCAGGACACAGCAGCAGATTTTTGGTAGTAATTAAACTTTTTTTAAAAAAATTCATAATTACTGGTTTATTCTAGATTTTCTGTCTGTTCCTCCTAGCTGTCTTGAACAGGTGTTTTCAGGCACTTATTCTTCTCCTCATCATCTAATGAAAGACTTTCTCGCCATGTTTGTCCTTTTTACATTCTTTTTAATTGCCACCACTGACTTTGCCTTATGCTGCGTTAATCTGTGTTCTTGAATGTTGCACCAAGATCAAAACCTTTGGGTTTTGCCACCTGAGGCAACACATTTATAGTGCAGTGGTGCATTGAGTGAGAACCCAGTCCCTCTGTTTTACGTTAACCTGGCTGGTAGGTCACTTTCTGCATGTCTCTTCTAGAGTCACTAGGGATTTTATAGACTTTCCTCTCCTGCATTTCTCATTTCCAAGCAGAGGAGTCTAGTCGTTCTCATACAAAGCTTTTCTACATGTCTATGTTCAACCCCACTCCCTTTTCTTTATGTTTGCTATCCCTGCTACATATATACTTTTAAAAGAACTGATAAGAACAGTGCATGATACCTAAGGTATGCGCATGCCTGGGATTGTTAAAGTCACAGAGTGGTATTTCCTCTCCTCCTTGCCCCTAACATTGCTTCCCTTGTGGCTGTAACTTACATCTGAGCTGGCATTTTGTGATTGCCAGTGCCTCTGAGGTCTCTGTCCTGAGTGCCCACAGCTGGCCCAGTGCCAGTGCCATGGATGGAGACCTGTGCACACATATGGGTGGTGGTGGGGCCAGCATGGCTGAACTTCATCTTTGCTTCACTCCCCAGCTTGACACCATGGGCTGTGATCCGCAGCTTTCCACAGGCAGCTGTGTCAGGGTGGGTGGTCCTTGCGCTCCTTAAGCAAGCCCCTTGTCAAGACCTAGCCCTTGAAGGCTGGGCAAGAGCTGCCAAGGACAGACACCTGTGGGTGGTAGGAGAATTCCAAGAAACATCTGAGATTATCCAGCTGTGCTGGGTGACAGTCCTGGTGTTCAGGTGTTTTATCACCTTCCAGAGAGGAAGAAACAAAAATGTCATACGTGATCCCTTGTCTTTGTGCTGTCTGGGAGGAGTACAGCCCAGATGAGCATGTCATGTGACAGTGAAGTCCCTCTGGTCCATTGGGAAATGGAGACATGTGATCTGCGCCAGAGCCAACTAGTACTCTTGGGCCCAACTCTCGGATCACATCTTGAAACAATTGCGATGCTGAGGAAAACGTGCTGTATCTGCTGATAAGAGGTGCATGACTGCACAGCCAGGCTTGGCAGGGAGAGTTGTGCTGTCATAACAATGTTCCCCATCCCCAAGGAGCAGCTGCTGCCCCCGTGCCTGTGTCTGTGCTTACAGCCTGGCTTCTTCCCTCCTGATCCATGAAGTCCATGGGGTACCAACACCCCAGCTAACAGGAAAAAACAAGATCAGCTCATGACAAGGATTTCTCATCGCTGTCACATTAACATGTCAGGCAACCTTTTGCAGTGCAAGTTGTTTCACAGGAATATCTGAGGTTTGTATGTGGAGTCAGTAACATGGGAGCTGAGCCAGCATGGTGCCTGCCTGCCCAGCCTCTGCACCCCTGGACGAATTGTTTTGCTGTGCTAAGTACACGTTGTACAAAACACTTATTTAAAAAGACTCTGTCCCCAGCCTGTCCCTTCCACCCAGCCTTCTATGAATATTTTTGGGACACCTTGACTCGTACTAAATGCTGCCATCTGAAGAATTTCAGGAAGGCTGTGCTGTGACATTCTGTGCTGCCCCTGATATCCCAACAGCCCCAGGGATGAGCGAGACACCTCTGAAGGGTGGCTTTGTCCCTCAGACCTGAATCGCTCCTTGAAGTGTCCCACTCTTTCCCCAAGGTGGGAAGTTATGAATCCCTCCTAGCTGCATGTTTGGTGCCTGGGTGGGGGGGAAGTTTGGGCACTTCCTGAGTGCCAGAGAGAGAAGCGTCCCATCTGTTTTGGCACAAGGCCAAGCACTGGATTATTCCACAGCAGAACAAATTTTTGGGCCTAATTAATAGCTCTTACATTAGCCCAAAACTGCTGGAGTCGTTACACCATGGTAGCAAATGGAAAGGACAGCCACTCATTCTGCCGGAGGAGAAAGTCTCTGGTGAAGCTTTTTCTTAATTTTAGTGTTTTTCCCCTTTTTGTTTTAATTTAATCCTTTTCTCAACAAATAAATGAAGCCTTCCAAGTAAAATGTGCTCTGCATGAATGTATCACTGTCATGCTTTTTCTCCCTTGCCTTTAATAAATGTTGTAGGATGAATGAGGTTGTCCATGTTGAATGAATAGAAAATAATGAAGAAAACAAAGTGAAAGAAGTGAATCTCCGTACCCATTTTCAGCTGACTGTAAGACAGAGGCAGGAGTCACAAGCTGTCAGCCATGTGTGACCTGCAACCAAAACTTTTCCTGAATAGTGGGAGCAAGCTTCACATGTCTCACCTGTGGAGGGGCAGCAGACTTATCGGATACAAAGACTGCAGACTTATAATATCTTAAATCAGACAAGAGCAGGAAATACACATCCATTTTCCTTGTCATGGAGGTAGCTGCTGGCAGAGATGCTGCCAGGGAATCACATAAAGGTGGGCAGTAAGGCAAACTCCAGGAAATGGCAACTTGTAACTTAGCTAACTCCTGCATGACCAGTTGGCAGCAGGCAAATGAGAACTCAGCCATGAGAGAGAGGAATGGCAGATTGATTAACTGGCTTAATTCTGAGGGGTCTAGTTGGGTTTTTTTGTTTTCAGCTCTTTCCTTTTGTTCTGCTTTGTGCACCTACGACTCTTTTCCTCTCTTCTTCTCTCCTTCCCTGACTCATCCCTGGTGATGTTATGCTTTAAGCATATGTTACGCACTGTCAGCTCATCTGTTGCAACAATTCTTTTCTCCCATGAAACAGAATCTGGAATAAAACTTTGGGGAACTGACCCTGAAGGAGCGCAGGTGCAGAGTCTGCGTAGGGATAGCCCCAGGGGAGAGAAACTCAAGCAGGACCCAATTTCCCAAAATCATCTCCTCAATAGCTTCTGCCTCTACCTTGCAGTGCTTAGACAGGGAAACCCATTTGGTCAGAGTTTGCCTGCTGGCACATTTTGGTTGTGCCAAATAAATAAACCCAGCACAACACGTTACCCAGACAGTGCTTGCCTTCACATTTGCAAGGGGCTGTTGTGTCTGGAGTGGAGAGCACAGGCTGGTAAAGGCCACCTGCCCAGCAGTCTGAATAGGCTGCCTGCTCACTTGTGTCACCTCCTGAGATGTTTCCACACTCTGCATGGTCCAAAGCAACAGCTTTGGACTCAAAGGAGGGCTTCAGGACTCTGGTGGTGACCTCCCCCAACCCACCTGCACCTCTTGCACCAGATGTCCAGAGCAGGGCTGTTGCAGATGCTGATAAACCTCCTTCAGCTGGTTTTGAATACATCTAGTCCTTTGCACCTGGGAAGAAGAACTACCAAGGATATCTCCCACTGCAGTCTTTTGCAGCAGATTTCCTTGTTCTTAGTGCATGGCTACAGACCTGTCCTACCCTGCACTTGTAGCAGTTTTAACAACTGCACCCATCTGCACATAGTAAAAGCATCCATTCCCCAAAGACAATTTCTGAAGAACATGTGTAAACTCATTGAATTGTGGACTTGGGGAGTTGCTTTAATGTACTAAGCAGAGTTGCTTTCCCCTTTGCTAATTGAGGCCACAGTGATGGCACAAGCATTAGTGCTCAAGGCAGAAACTGCTGCACGGCTCGTGGCCGCCTGATCCATGTGTGCTGCTGCATCTCCTCGCCTAGCTGACCTTGTCGTGTGGGAGTGGAAGGTTTAGACAAAGTTTGTCTGAGTAGCCCTCTTGTTGAGCTGTGAGGTGCAGAAAGGACCCCCTTCCTCTCTGAACTCCTTCTCAGAGAGGAGCCAAAGGGCAGCTGGATCCAAATTTAGCCACAGGTTTTGTCAATGGTTTAAGTTTAAGGAATTACAGAGGTGTGATTAAATCACTTTGTCTCACAGGTTTTAATGATGGCAAATCAAACATATTTATATAAAATGAATTATTTATTATGATAAGTGAACAGCCAAGTAAACAGATGAAAGATTTTAATCAGAACTACTTACTACGCAGTGTAAAAGCTAAAGACTACCAGTAGAGTATAGCATAGCATAAAATAGTATAGTGCACCATATCAAAGCAATTGTATGAAAGCAATTGTATCAACGCTAGCAAAAAGAAACAATCATTAAGTAGAGATTGATGTAACTCACCACATGATAGCAAGCAGATCTCTCTCTTTCCCTTAATCCCTGGGCAATAACCATGAAGAGGCATCCCTGCTTCACAGGAGAAACTCCACACACTGCAAGAACTTAGTGGAAGAATCTGCCATATGAAAGTTGGACTGGGCTTTTACAGTTATAAAGTGATTTACTGCCAGTCATGTATTTCCAGGTCAGCTAGCAGCTTATCTGTCCAATCCTGCTTCAAAAAGCAGGATGTGTGTTTGAAGTTTGGTGAATCAGGCTGGGTTTAGCATAAGTCAACACTAAAAACAGCACCTTGGCACCACCAGTAACTCACCATTGCATTATTTGGATTCTCTGACAGGGCAGATCTGGATTCTCTGCCTTATCAGGGCAGAGCATCCTGCCACAGACCTGTTGGCTGGAATGCATCAGGCAAGGTCTGGGGGACTTCTGCCCACCAGTCCTGCCTGCACAGTGCCCGCAGCAGGGATCTGGAGTGTCTGGACACACAGCTGAACATCCAGCTGGGTCCTTCCTTCTGCCTTCCAGAAGGGGAAGGAGGTTCATCCCTGGAAGTGCTCAAGGCCACACTGGATGGGGCTTTGAGCAACCTAGAAGTTGTCTCTGCCCATGGCAGGGAGGTTGTAGCTAGATGATCTATAAGGTCCCTTCCAACTCAAGCCATTTGATTGATTCAATGAGCAAACATTACTCTTTCTGCTGTGTCACCTCAGCTTTGCTGAAGAATTGGCTGCCAGAGTGAGCTGCAGGCTGGCAGAGGGGCAGGACACGCTGTGCTCTGGCAGGTAGCTGGCCAGCTCAGGCTTACTCATGGGCAGTGCAGTCATCCTGGGACACCTCAGCAGGCTCAAGGCTGCCCAGATGGGGGTGAGCAGTCATGATTTGACTGAGCATTGCTAAATTAGGCAGAGAACTCATATCCTTTGGCCATGGGGCACAACAGGCATGTCACCTGCTCTCCCCAGGGATGCTGTACCCAGACTCACACCTGTTTGACCAAAGCAATGGAGAGGGACCTTGTGGGGGTACAGTTGCCTCACGCCTTGGTGTTGAAGCTCTCCCTGTCTGCACCACTGGAGCACCATGCTGCTTGCATGGGAAAGGCTTGGCATCCACCTGGGTCTGACAGGATCCATACCAGCAGCTTGTGTACATAAAGCCTCCTGCCTCTGGACACAAGATTCTCTGCCTCTTGTGTTGTGCAAGTGCCTGTGCTGGCCTGAGAGAGCCTCCTCTGGACCTTTTGCCTTCATCCTCTGCTTTCTATGGCTGGTTCAAACTGAGAGCAGGGCTCATGACACTTGACACTGAGACCAATGTTCTAGGATGGCTTCAGAGACTGCATAAACATCCAAAGTCACAGCTGAGGAAAAGCAGCAGCTGCCCCATGTACCCTGAGCCCCAGCTGACTCTTACTTGGCTTTGACAAGATGCTCTCCCAGTGGTGATTGTCACTGCCAGTTTTTCCTTGTGCCATTGCTGCTGCCCAACTGTTTTACAATCACCTTGAGCATCCTCATTATTTGCTTGAAATAAGAGGCCACAGAACATCAATTTCCCTTCAATGCCAACTATATCAGCCAAAAGCAACCACCCAGGCTGTTAGTGCTTCTCAAGGGCTCTGGCTGTCTAGGTGTGTGTGTCCTCCAGAGCTTGAAAAGGGGAATGTCACATCACTCTTGTTATGTCCTTTGGGCTTTCAGGAGGAATATGAAGCTTCTGCTTCAGCTGACTTATTCTTTGGCACTACAGCCTGTTGTTAGGTGATGTGCTCTCATGGTGTTGGCCCTCTTCCCTGTTGTTAGGTGTGTAACCCCAATTCTCAGCTCTGTTGTCGCACCCTGTGTATGAGCCCTTGGCTGGTCTGAGTCCTCACCATCAGGGTGAGCACTCACCTCCTGCAGCATGCAGCCTCCTGACCTGGAGGTGGTGTTGTGACTGTCATGGCTCACAGTCACCTGCCCAGGACTAGGGAGGCTTCAGGTCCACCCCAGACACCATGTAGCACCACCCACAGCAAAGGCCAGTGGCCATAGGTACTGGCTGTCTCACTCTTGGAGAGGGTGAGTCACCCACAGTCATTCTCATTTTACCCTGCTGAAGCTCAGTCCAGACTAAAATTAAAGGTATCTGGAGGGCAGGTTTCTACAGGACATCTCCTGGATGGGAATGGAGGTTCCTGAGGCAGCTGCATCTCCTGAATCACTGCCCAAGTACTGATGGGTTTAGTGCTGTTTTCAGGACTTCTGGAGCAGAGTCATCCTGCAGTATGGATTACCAGGCACATGCCAGCCCCATGGATATGGCCTTCACTATGCAGAGAGGTGATTTGCCCTGGGAGATGAAAGCAGGCTAAGCCATGTCTACCAATGGTGATTCCTGCCAGACCCTCTGCTACCAGGAACATGAGCCACTGGTATCTGATCTAGTGCAAGACAGGCAAAAGCCAACCAAACAAGTCCACCTAATCCACCTCCAAAAATATCCCCTGGTCATGGGGATAGGCTCCAGAATTTTTTGGCTGCCTGTTTTGCTTTAGCACATGAAAAGGAAAAAACATAAACCTTGTGGAGATGAGGCTGATGGGACATGGGATGTTTCTGGGCTCTTCCCCAGGCAAGGCGTGAGGGTGAATAGTCTTGAGGTGAAAGCAGAGCTGTGGTTTCACTTGGATTTCATTGCAGGATGGTTTGCCAAGGCTACCCACTGTCCCTGCCAGCTCTTGTCCTTGTCCTTGGAGCATGTCTCCTCCAGGATTGCTTACACTGGCTTTTCCCTCTCAGGTTGAAAAAAAGATAAATCCATCTCTTTCCGCTTAGCAGAGCTCTACAGTTTTCTCATCTTTATTGGGTTTCAGAACAGAAACAGATATCATGCATTAAAAAAAAATATCCAAATGAGTTTCCCGAGCTCAGACTACTTGGGGAAGGAGGGGCATCTATTTGCATAACTTTGATGAAATATCTGCTCAGAGTCCTAGGACTGAACAATGCTCCAGCTGACCACAGGTGAAAGGACAAGTGCTCCTGTGTGGGTATGAAAATTGAACACACAAAAGGAGCTGTTTTGCTGCCCATGCAAGAGGCACAGACAGAGGAAAGGGAGCCCAGGGATGAGTGGTCAGTGCAGCCACTGCCTCCAAAAAGCAATCTGAATACAAAGAGCAAGCAAACTCTTTCCCTGTTTTTACCCTCTTTTCATATTTCTGCAAAACTGAAATCAGTCAGAAACCACAACAGTCTTATTCTGGGGAGCTGTTTAATCCTTACTCAAGGAAACCAGCATTTTCAGCAGTGTCTGCCCCACAGTGTGTCAGCATCTACTTTTCTCTCCTGCTGAGCTGTAACCATTTGCCTTTAGGGCAGAAGGAGAAATTACTCTCACCTTAGTACTCAGAAAGCAGCTGCAGGGCCCAGGCTCCCAGGGCTCCAGCTGGCTCCTGGGGCCCCGAGAGTGCAAGGTGAGATACTGTCCCATCCCTCTTGTCCCCTGCATCCAGCTGTTCCTGCTGGCAGTCCCACTCCCTGGGGCAACAAACAGCTCACTGCCTCCCAGGGGTCTTTGGCTTTGCAGAACCCCTGACTGGATGAGGGGCACTGGCCAAGGAAACCACAGCCTGTGCTCACCAGGGTCCAGTTTGGCCTGCACAGCCCTAACCAGGATAGCCTTGGGATGGAAAAAACACAGTGCCCTGCAGAGCCTGTTCTGTGCACTTAAACCAGCCCATGTATCAAGTGCTCTTCCAGCACAACAGTGCAAATCTCATGCCTGGGACTTGTCTGTGTTTGCTCCCTTAGCATGGCTGGGTGGTGGGGACTGGCTGGTTGTGTGTTTTTCACAGCACATCACTAAACACATATGATACTTCCTTGCTCTGGAGTTTGTCTATCCATGCTGGAAGGTATTTGGAGACAATTAGCAGGCCAGGTGGCTCAGTTCAACCCAGTAATGTGTCTGACTATGCAGAGGACTGCTTTGCACAACAGGGAGGTCTCTCCTGCTTTGGAGTTCTGGGTCTGCACCCACCAGAAGACGTGGGAAGGCTCTCATGGGACTGCTGAATGCAGGGACAAAGCACCCTGTGGTCTCTATGCTCACCAAAAATGTCAGCGAACATCCCTTGGCATCAGGAGACAGGCTGTCAAGAGATCTCATATCTTCTATTAGACCATCAGACACAGGCAGGAGAAAAGAACTGTCAATTTTTGAGGCACATGGGTATCTCTTGTGGTTTTTTTTCTGAGTGTGTTGTTGGTCTAAAAGACATGACCCCTCCCTGCAAATCTCACCTCTCCTCTGACCTTAGACCATGGCAGTGGCAATAGCCTACTTGGCATTGTGTGCTTCTTCACAGAAATATAGTAGAGAACAAGAAAATGGTGAGCAAACACTGACACTGACTGCCCTGGAGAGGACAAGTGAGACGGAGAGGAAACGCCATTTCAACTAATTAAAAATAAATGAAATCCCTCTTGTTTGTGCCTTCCCCACTATTTTTCAAAGCAAAGGCAGCTGAGGAGAAGGACACTGGCTGTGCTTTGAACTTTCTTTTGTTCCAAAAGCTTCCACCAACAAGCGGGTTTTATTTTTGTCCATAATGATGTCTCCAGTCCTGCCCTGAGCTATACAGTGTTAAGCCTGAACAACTGGGATGTCCTCATTCAAGACTACAACATTTTGTTCTTGTTGATTCCTACCACTGTCAAGCAGATATTGTTGTTTGAAGCTGTGTAGGTAATGTTTGCTAGCTATCATTAGGCAATAAGATGTATTTTCAAGTCAGAAACTTGTATAAACAGAAGTATTGGGCTGTGGGTGGGACACACTGAACACTATTGGGAGCATTTTTGCTTCACCTTATTCTTTGCACAGGCAGACCATGGACTGCAACCTATCCCCTTGTGCCTGGCACAGATGGTCCCTTTCCAGCTGTGAAACCTGATGTGCACTTTCTTCATCTCTGCTTCTCTTCCATCACCACTTTTCTTATGTGTCTTTTCAGGCTCTCCCTTTTTTTTTAGGGTATCATCAGCCCTGGGGAGCAACAGTGGCCGTGCTTGAGCAGCCTTTGTAACTCAAAGCAGTTTGCTGTGATCGTTGCTTCCCTCTTCTCAGGGTTTGTGAACTACATCTCCAGAAAATCTGGCTGCTCCGGTGAGCAGGCATGAACTGCGGTCAGTGGCCCTGATTTGCAGTTTGCAGCTGTCCCACCCAACCCCTCCTGAAGCCTGGCCCCAGTTAATGGTTCACGCAAGTAAACAAACTCCTCCATAGGTTATGTATCTGAGGGCACACATTAGCAAATGCACACTGTTGTATATGCCACCTGAGTACCTGCTTTGATTTGCCGCAAACAAAACCCATGCAAATAGCTGGTCAAAATCATCAACACCCATTTTTGTCACTGTGCTCTTCCTCCTACAAGTGGTACTCCCAGAAATTTCTCCAAGCACATTGTCCTGATCCCTGTCACAGAAAACAGGATGAAATTGCCCATATTGTAGCTTATGCAGAGCCTCTGTGTGATGGCTTGGCTTCAGAAACATCTAGTATGGAAAGTCTCTTGGGCTGGACACATCATAGTTTTGTCACCCCAATTTTTCTGGAGAAATCAGTTCAGATGATTGAGATTTCAAGTTAACTAAGCATTTGTCAGAGTAATTAATTCTTCACTTGAATGAATAGACATTTCTCCCCCTTCAGCAAGATAGCTTTGGATCGGGACCATATTTGCTAGAGGGTAATCTCCCAGTGCCCACTGAAATTGAAGTGAGTCAAATGTTGTCTTGTGAAAGAAAGATTTGTCACTTGAATGAATTTTCAATATGACGTTAATCTTTCTCATTGTTCACATGAGAACTATTAAGTAAATTACTGCTAATTAAAATAATTTTCTAGACAAAGAAGGTTTTTTACATTTTTCTTGCTGAGGTGAGGCTCAGAAATCACAGAATCATAGAATTATAGAATCATAGAATCATGGAATATGCGGAGTTGGAAGGGACCCATGAGGATCACCAAGTCCAGCTCCTGACTCTGGGCAGAAAACCCCAAGAATCACACCATTGTGATGCCTGAGAACATTGTCCTTCTTGCACTCTGACAGGTTTGGTGCTGCGACCACTTCCCTGGGGAGCCTGTTCGGTGCCCAACGACCCTCTGAGTGAAACTTTCTCATATCCAACTTAAACCTTCCCTGACACAACTTCAGGCCATTCCATGGGTCCTGTCACTGGTTATCCCAGAGAAAAGGTCAGTGTCTGCCACTTTTTTTCCTCTCGTGGGGATGTTGAAGACTGCAATGAGGTCTTCCCTTAGTCTTCTCTTCTCCAGACTGAACACACCAAGTGACCTCAGCTGCTCCTCACACACTTCCCCTCAAGGCCCTTCCCCATCCTCGTGATCCTCCTTTGGACACTCTCTAAGAGCTTAATGTCTTTTTTACATTGCAGTGCCCAAAACTGCCCACAATATCCAAGGTGAGGCCGCCCCAGTGCAGAGTAGAGTGGGACAATCCCCTCCCTCGCCCGGCTGGTGATGCTGTGCCTGATGTCCTCCCGGACAGGGTTGGCCCTCCTGGCTGCCAGGGCACTGCTGACTAGAGTAACAGGATCATTGAACTTGGTGTCTTTCTACTAAGAGAAAATACTTATCAACCACTCCCAATAAAGATATGTCTACGGAAGTATAAATGTAGATTATATATATATGTATGTATGTATGCATGTATGTGTATGTATATATATATACATACATTTATAAATATATTTTAAAAGGGTTTCTTCTGGCTGTACTTTAACAAAAACCATAAAGCAAAATCAATTCACATTGCAGTTTGGCTACTTTTACAGAGAAACAGAAACTTTGTTTTGGAACAAAGTCCCCAGTTATTTCATTTACATTAAAATCAGTTGTTCACACAGAGGCAGGTTTTAAAGCATTATTGCACAAAATGAAACATGAAGCACAGAAGGAGGGAAAACAGCCTGTTGAGAGGGATAGCTTGAGGGAGACAATGGTGAGCACAGACTGAAGCAACAAAATCCTCAAACTGACACTCACAGAGGAACTTTGCAGCATCTTCGCAGAGCTACAGGGGAAAATCTCTCTCATCTTTGGCTGAAAATTTTCCCCACATCACCACAAAGCAACTCCCCATGGAGATGTTGCTCACAGTGCCCCAGCCCCTCTTCCCTTGTTCCTGCTTTTTGGCCACCTGCTAAAGGGCCTACTGTGTTTTTTGGAAGATGGAAAACTGTATTTATTTAGCAGGGGTTTTTTTGCACCAGGGAATGTTTTCCCATGTGCTAGCTGGCCACTGCCTTTCTGGAGCTTTCTGTGACTCTGAGCACACATGAAACTGATTTCTGATGAGAAGTTGTATGCAAATATTAAAATAAAAATAGAGGCTTTTGCTGCACTCCTGTATGCTGACTGGAAAGCTCTCAGAAAACACATTGAATACTGATTTTTTTTTTCCAGCAGTGCTTTCAGCACTTTCTTGACATAAAAGTGATGCAATAAAAAATATTTTCAAGGACACTTGAGTGAAGTGCATCACTCTGTGTCATCTTTCCAGTTGAAATTCCCTAAATGGAATAATTTAAGATTTTTTTTTGCATAGCTTGGTGACTGTCAGAAATCTCTTCACATCAGCTTTGCAGAAGGTTATGGATATTCTCACCAAATATATAAAATGGACCAGATGATGTTCAGATCACAGTAACCTCTAGAAGAATAAATGCTTGTTTTGCAGCATTTGCAAGAAAATAACAAAGAAGTGCTAAAGAGAAAAGCAATACAGAGGATCAGCAACCTGATCAGGATAGATCATTAATGTTACATTGAGAAAACATATTCTGACTAAAGACTACAGAACATCTGCTGCAGCATCTGCATTTGCATACCACAAATTAAAATGAATAAAATAACCCTGAGCTGTCATCTGCTCTCAGTTATGAGAGCACAGCCTTGCCATTTCCTCTATGCTCGGGGTAGGATGCTGCGATTGCCTGTCGTGGCTTCTAACGGGAGCATGAAGTTTTAGTTGGCACAAATCTACTCCGACCTCCTCAGCAACAGTCACTGCCGATGAGCTGCTGATGGCTGATAGGCACAAGCTGCAAATTCCCCCCACCAATGTTTTTGAACAGCATTGGGGATGTACAAGAGCAGAACATGGATCTAAGCAGGGGCAAGTTTCCAACAGGATCTTCTTGTCTCCTCGCAGCTGTCTAGGACCAGCATAAGTCCATTTTCTCTGCAGTTACACCAAAGCATAGTTTTATTAGGAATATATTGGCTTATCTGTTGTACTGTGTTGTTGCCTGTGGTGTCTGGCTGCTCTATCCTGTTTGGCAGAGGGGCTGCTGCATCCTGAGTTCTGCAGAGGTTTTTGATGCAGTCTCTCATCTTATTGAAGGCCAGAAGGAGTAAACTCTTTATTCATTGATTTGTCACATGTGGAGAGCAAGTCTGAGCCAAAGTCAGGGCCAGATGTGCAAACACCTCTGCAGAACCAGCTAATGGTCCAAAAGAACTAGTCTAATCAGACCAGCCATACAATTAGGGACAGCAAAGTTTTAGGAGGGTTAGTCTTCATTTTGCAGCTTCAGCAGTTTGTTTCTCCCTGTAGGAGAACACAGGAAACATTTGGCATGGCTGGGATTTGAATTTATGTTGCTTGAACCCTGTTCTGACTTCAGCACAAAGGCCACCTACAAATCTGAAGTGATAATGAGCACAGGAATAAATCTAGCCCAGCCTGTTTTGCCTGATGGTGTTGCATGCCAAGGCACACCTCTGGGTGACAGCATTGGGTGCTGGGTGGCACCATGGCAGGAGAGTGACAGCAAAGCAATAAATCTCTTGAGACATAAATGGTCATAAAATGAGAAGAGTTGGCCATAAAATAAAGAGCTCTAATTTATGATGGATGTGTCTCAAGCAGAGCTTTATGCTGTTTGCAAACATGAGCATATGGATAATTTAAACAAAGTGTCCCAACTAGATGTGGAAAGATCCCATTTAGCATAACTCTAGGACTCTATTTCTAGAGAATTTGCCTAGTATGTGATTTGACCCCTGCTGTTCACCAGGCATGGGGCAACAGCTACCTGGCCAGTGATATTCAGTGACATCAATCACTGCTTTGTCAAAGCCACCTCTGCTGTGGAAGATCCACATCACTGGCACAGGACAGCCCACAAAGGCCTGGCTTTGACATGTCACTAGTGTGTGTGCTGAAGTGATCCCTGGCCATCCAAGGGAGAGTGTCCTAAGCATTCATATTAGGGATTTGAGGACCTCATGTTTCTGAGCTGCTCAGACATTGCTCCAATGCCATGGAGGCACCAGCCTGACAAACAGGGGCATTTTCCCCGAGTCAGCTCTGTGGCACTGAGGTGCTCAGTTGCTGTATCAGCCACAGCCAGCGAGAGCAGCCAGTGTGGCTTTACCCATCTTGCTCCTACGTGCAGAAGAGTAGCCCAGGGCCTCCATACATCAAAATTTTGTAGCTATTTGTCCTCCAGTGCTTCCAGGGTTGGCTGTGCAGAGTCATTTACATCAGGCCTCTGTTGCTCCTGCAGGATGAGGGCTCTCCCAGGAACATGTGTAGTCACCGCGGGACTTTGCTGGATTTCTGAGTTATAGCCTTGCCAACAGCCTTTCCTGCATGTCAGGCTGTAAACAGCCTCTTTGTAGCAAGATGGGCTTTTACTTCAGGCTGTTGCTAACTTATGCAATAAGTAATATTCTTGAAACACCTTTGTTGGGTGATTTTTCTGCCCAGAATTATTAAGAGTTTGCAGTTATGAGGCTTGAGCAACATCTTTTAATATGAATCTTAAGAAGTCACACAGTTTGCACAGCAACTGGTACCAAGAGTGTTGCTGGCCCAACATCCAGCCAAGCGAAGTCTCTTTCCCATCACAATTTTGGTTTGGCCTCTGAGAAGGAATGATTTTGTGCTATAGTTTTCAAGTGTGGCTAGATTTTAATGTGCTGTTTTTACCTCTCTCTCTGTTAGATTCTAAAATCCATGGAGGACTTCTGACTCTGTTTTTGCAGAGTACTGATTTCACCCTTGTGATCCCACCCTAGCCTTTTTCCCTCTCTCACTGATGGAGAAGGGAAAGGTACTAGGTTTCTTCTTCCCTGCTCCTACTGCTCCTGCCCAATCACGGAAATTCAGCAATGACTTCAAGGAAAATCAGAGAAGCCTTGGGTGGCATTTCTTCATTAGTTCTGGCACTGACTGTGGCAAACTGGGCACAGAGCCGGGCTACCATCTGGAGCTCCTGCTGCCCAGACAGGAGCTGCCTCTTCCAGGCTCCATCTGCAGGGCCCGTGGCACTGATGTTCACGGCTGCAGCAGTGAGGCTGAGACAGAGCTGAACTAGATTTGCCTGTTTATTCGTGCAGTGACATGTTTAGCTAGAATGGACTAGAGGACTCATTGCTCTGCTGTAGGGGATGCCTGGGCTCACACCCCTCATTTGGGGATGAGCTATGCCAATGCCTGGACTGAAGGCTTGGGCTGAGCACACACTGTGTGAGTGAAGGGCACTGAGGCAGATCACAAGCTCTCTCTTTGCAGAGCACCAGGACTTTAAAAATTCATTGCTTTTCTCTTGCAGCATATTTGGTACCTCTCTATCTAATAGCTGCACTCAGTTCAGCCTAACATGTCTCTTAAACAGCTGTAGGATCTGTCACTTTAATCAATGAAAGGACTAAAAATGGAATTTTTTAAGCAGTTGCAGGAGATAGTACAGAACATCAGCGGCTGTGCATCAGCACTGCCTCTGTTAGTATTGTTCTTTCCTTGGTAGTGACAGCAAGCCCACATTAGCTGGCTCTGCACTTCTCAGAGGCCATAGATCATCAGTGGCATCAGAGACTTTTCTAAAATTGGTTCAGACTATTAAAGGAAGGGCAGCAGCAGAAAGAGGAATGAAAAATTGACAAGTTGGTGACATGTTCATTCAGCTCCTCTTTCTCTACAAATGAAAAAGCACATAACTAAGCTTAAAAGGGACTGCTGAGGAAAGGTCACGTGGAGATCATTAATGAATCATCCAAGGAGATGAGTGTCCAGCAATGAACTTTCTGGAGAATTAATATCTCCTGTTATTACTGGGTTGTTTTCAACCCCAGCTGTATTTGGGTTGTGTTCCAGTGATGACCCCTACCCCAAAGAATTTGCAATCCAAGTAGGAAAATCAGATGGTTAGTGGGGAGATGTCTGCATCTCCTTTTCCTTGCTCTGCCTGTGCACTGACTCTGATGTTGGCAGGGTGAGCAGAGCCCAGCTCTGAGTGGGGGCTAACAAGCTGGGTGTCCTGGCTCTGCCCTGGTGCCACCACACTGCTCTGGGTGCTGTGCAGCTCGTGCCCAGCTGCCAGGAACAGAGCACACTGCCTGAAAAATAGGGTGCAGGTATCCCTGGGGAAGCAGGCCCACAATGTTGGATTCCCATTGACTTTGGCTCAATGTGTCCAGGGGCTGGCTGCCTGTCGGCAGTCAGGCACTTAGGAGAAACAGGAGAGATGTTTTATTCCTGCTCAGTGACTTGCAAATGCTTGAGCTGTCCCACAAACACCCTTTGTGCTGCAGAAAGGCAAAATATTATAGGCAGCATTTTGCACAAATTATGTTTCTCCATAAAACGAAAACTACCAATGTCTCCTTGCCTGTTCCTCACCTCTAACATGCAGCATGTATTGTTTGAGCTGCTCAGGGTTTGGAGTTAGGAGCTCCTACTGCAAGTCCCATCCATCCCTTCCTTCCCGCTTCCAGGCTGTCACTCACCTTCCCCAAGCACTCCTGTCTCTGCCTCCTTCTCAGCTGTTACTTAACAAAGCACAAGCTGAGTTACCAAAGGACAATGAATAATACCCTTAAGGCTCTGATGCTGTACTTTCCATTTATGTGAAGGCAGCAGGAATAGTCATGCATTTGGGGACTGCAGGTGAGAGTCCACTCGATGTTGTGCCCTGCTTTCTTTGCAGTGCAGAGGGACACAAAGGCACTGAGCAACTAGCCAGCCATGGGGTGCTACAACTCAGCCCTGCACAGAGAGAGCGTAAATGAGTTATCTCAAAGGGGGGTCAGGCTGTGCAGTGTGCTCTGGTCAAGTGCTGCAAGATGAAGTGATAGCTGAGAGGATCATAAAGCTAGACTATAGGTTCTCTTAGAGTATAGGGTGCTTGTTTGTATGAATATAAAACTGAAAGGGTAAAGAGGTTGTGAGGAGGCAGCAGGGAAGAGCTCTGCCCATGCACGTGATGGGGGGAAGTGCCTGCGTGCTCACTCTTGTTCCTTTTTGTCACATCATTTATTCATCCCAAAGTGTTCTTCAGAATCTGTCTTTTCAGGTTGGGGGTACTATGACACAGCACCTTTAAAGTATTTAAGTAATGCTCATTTCCAGCTGAGAGGCAACACGGAGCTTTAGATGAGTGCAACACTGCACAGCAAGTGCAGTAACCTGCTGGGCGGGACACACTCAGGTGGGGAAAGGACCTTCTGCACACTTTGCCCTTACACATCCCTGTAATGATCCCTCAGAGCACGCTCTCACCTGTGTCCCAGAGGTGCATCCTTTCCCTGACCGCTGACTGCACCAGTGCTCCTGCAGAATGGCCTGCTGCCCGCATGGCCAGGTCTGCATGCCAGTTTGGGCAGCCAGGCCTTGCTCCAGCATTCAACACATGGATTTGCAGCCACATATCCTGGGATGGTGACCCTAAGCTAAGGACATCCAGCATGTCTGGAAGACCCTCTCTTGCATTCCATTGTTCCGATCATCATTCCTCCCTTTGCACAAATTCACACACACAAGGGCCTGCAAGCAATTGCAGGCAATGCATCCTCCTGTCCGAGATCTGATTTATTAATTCATAACTCCAACTAAAAGGTGGTCCTTTTCCAATCCCCATCTTGGCCCTGTCTGACACAGGGTGCTGGTGTCTGCAGCATTATGTACCCTCTCCTTCTCCCTGGTCTTCACATGGCTTCAAGGAGACAC
Source organism: Acropternis orthonyx (assembly GCA_035583155.1). Classification (NCBI taxonomy): domain Eukaryota; kingdom Metazoa; phylum Chordata; class Aves; order Passeriformes; family Rhinocryptidae; genus Acropternis; species Acropternis orthonyx. The sequence continues at coordinate 37,192,183 of JAWWEU010000040.1, read as the reverse complement.
ACACCTTCTTCCCCCTCTCCAGGAAAGCCCTGGCCTTATTGACATAGGGCCAACACCTCATGTGCGAACGGCTTCCTTCACTTGCCCTGTTTCTGAGATGGCATCGTACTTCGTCACCATCAGTCAAAACCTGTACCAGAGCTGGCTTTCCTTTTGCAGTGCACCCAAGAAACAACTTTAAACATACATACTGCTGCAAAGTTTTCCAACATGTTATCCTAATCCTCAGTGAAATAGACCAGATTTGGGAATACGGACCAAGATGTCTCTGACTGAGAGGCCAGGATACAGTAATAGAACAGTTTGGGTTGGAAGTGACCTCTAAAGGTAACCTAGTCCAATCCCTCTGCAATAAGGAATCCCTCAGTCCCATCAGATCCCCAGATCATACAGGAGTGAATAAGCTGTGACACCAGAATTTGCCAATGGTCTCGTATTTCTTCAGCAGTGGCCTATTTATGAAGCCACAGAAGCCACATTAAAAAACCCAAACCAACCCAGACAGTAAAAACTTCTCCAAAACAACAAACCCACACTGTAATGCACTTGTGATAGTGGCATGTATCTATATGACATATAGATACATTTCTTCTTGATGCCAGCTCACAATTCCATTATAAAGATAAAAACACACTGAGATTTGATAATTATATGACTATGAAGAAATATCTATAACACATAAAATATATAAATAATATACGTTGTATATATTTAAATATATAAAATACAGCAGATACTTTATAGACTTAGAAAATGCATTTTGTGGCTGAAATGCTCATTGATAAAACTTATAGTTTGATATTTACAACAGAAAATTGCCTAATCTTTGTGCAAGATTTTATTTCATTATTAAGCTTTATGTTTCAAAATCTAAGTTCTCATGTGGCTCTTCTGCCCTCAGTGGATCTGAATCCCTGTCAACAGCAGGGAAGGAAAGCAAGAAGATGAAAGAACATCTGGTATGGAGTTCTCCTGTTACAGAATGAGAAAAAGACATAAAATGCACTGCAAGATTTTGCAAAATAGCTTTCACAGAATGAACTGGAGAAGAGAAGAGCTTCCAGCTTAATAAGGCTCCACGAGCTAATGGCATGGTATGGACCCAAAATGGGATCAAAAGCCATCCAATTCAGTGAAATATTTTCCGTCTGGACTGAGAAAAGCTTTACATTCAATCTCAAGTCCCATTGTGAACTTGCATACATGTTCTCCTAACATGCGTGCTGACCCCTGTGATGTGAACTGGGGTGGAGCTGAGAGATGTGGCTGAATCCCTGTCCTTCTCCTGTTAGTCCCTGTGCTTTCCCCAGAGAGGCTGGCTGTGGGACATGAGCTCCTGACACATTTGGCAAGCCAGTCTCATTACCTTGTCACCCTGGAGGCCAGTCACCAACCTTCAGCTAACCAGGGATACTCTCCTCTCTGAGATCACACCTGCCAATTCTGCTCCCAGAATCAGGAGACAAATCAAAAATGCAGCGACAGCAAATAACTTCTGCAATCTACAGAGGTGGCAAATATGTCAAAAGCATTTTATATTGAACTCTCACTTGAAATCAGTGATCCAAATGGGACTAAACTTGTTCTTTATTAAGGGCTAAGGGCAAGCTTAATATTTTGGAATTCATTCACACATAAGTTGGATGGACTTAAGGAGTAATTGTTGTATACCGCACTTTTGTGCATCATGCATTATTAAATTCCTGCAACTGGAGAAACAAAAATGAATGAGGCTTGCTCACCCAACCTTGCTCAGCTCCATGCCAGAAGGGGTGACCTCCTGACCTCCACACTTTTGCCCCATGCTAAGTCCCTAGTTCCCTATCCTGGCCTTTCTTGAGTGAAAAGTCAGAGTTTGTCCCTTTATCCTTTTGCACTTTACTGCTGATATGAAAAGAAAGAGATCCTTGCCTTCACCTAGCTTTCACTCCTGGAGTGGGGCTCAGGGAAGGCCAGAAGGAAGCCAGGAGCATTCAAGCCACAGATGATGTTTTTTCCTGCCACCTCCTTTGAAGAAAGTCGTTCAAACCCAAAGTGTGCAGACCCACCTGTCATAAAGAGGAACTTGTGAGAAGGCATTCCTCCTTGTGGACATGGCCCAGTCCTGGGTTGACCTGCCCTGGCTCCTGCTTTTCCTGCTGCTTGCACAGAACACTGCTGTGTCAGCATCCTGCAAAGACGTAGTGTGACACAGAGCCATCATCTACAGGTTTAGTTTGTGCAATCAGCAAGGTGCCAGGGCTGGGCAATCAGTCACGGGGGCTCTGTGTTTCCTGTAATTGGGCTGCTATATTACAGCTCAGCAAAGTCACATTGTTCCTCCTAATTGCTGGGTAAATCACTGGTAGGAGCCCACACGTGGTGAATGAAATGTTTTGTGAGTCTGTGGTGGTGCAACTTCTGGCACTGCAGACCCCAGGTCAATATGAAAACTAATCTACAAAATGATCAGGAAAAGCCTTGAGATTTAAATGCACTGTGCACACCAAGCAGAATATAAAATAAATGTCAGCTAAAGAAGAGTGTACCATTTGTCAAAATTCATGCTTAATATTAAACAGTGACCAGAATACTTTGGCAATAAGCCCTGTTTCAGTTATTTAAGTTATACAGGTCCTTTGTTCTTCTGGAGCAGGTGGGTACAGCTCTACAGAAAACCAGATGTCATGCCAACATATGCCAAGATCCTCTGCTTCTTCCAAAGTAGAATATTCAAGCATGACATGGCCACTAAAAGGCTGATAAAAGATGCCACCCATTGTAGTCCTGGTCAGAATGTCACATGTTAAACAAGTCATAAGGGAAACTGTGCAGCTGGTGAGCCCTTCACACATGTGTTTTCAAGGAGATAAAACTAGTGTTCATGTATATTGACTTTTTGGAGCTTTTTGAGTTTCTGACAATCTGATAGACAAGCAGTCTCCTAAGCCCGTTGTACAACCCCTCACGAGGCTGTGGGTGGGTGTTTTGCAAGGCATCAGTGTAGTCCTCAAGGTGGTGGAGGGAAACAAAGCCAGTGTTGAGTCAGACCTGCTACTCCAGGTACCCTGTATGTACTTGTCACTTCTGAAATGATCCTCAGAAAGAATCAAAATGAGTTTAAAGTCCCAAGGCCAAACAGCAGCCTGTGAGCAACAGTTATTCAGAGGAGAGTTGAAAGCTCCTGCAGCTGGACCCCATCTTCTTTTGCCCCCAGAGGAGGCCAGGCATTAAGCTTGCAGCTCTGGTGGTGTCCCCTGGGCTTTCCATGGTGGATGGTACCCTTCCTGTCCTGTGTCCTCTCCTCAATAAGGCAGGTTTTGTGACTCAGGCTGCAAGCGATGAGACATCCTGGTTCTACCTCACTGTCTAGTCATGGCTGATCAGGACTGGGCACAAACCTACCTGCAGCATCCAGCAGCTCTTTGAAGAGCATCTCCCAGCTTTTCACATGGATCTCACTCACCCCACGACAGCAGCTAGCAGCCCACATGGACCTCACAGAGATCTCCAGCTACATACAAACAACATACCCACTAATTATGAACAAACCAGCTCTGAGACTTCTGGTCACCCCAACTCTTTTCTGAACCCCAACATCCCTGTTCCTCAGTGCTGGTGGGGTCATCCCCAGGACACTTTTGTCCAGGGCATGAACACCCTGTTGGTCCACACCGTCCTCCTCCAACACCTCCCCCACATACACCACCTTCCCTCTCAACCTCCTCCAGCCCCTCACTGCTGTGCCTGCCTGCCAGGCTGACGATGCCCAGACCAGCAATAGCAGACACAAGGCAGCCTCAGCAAGGGTTAACTTTGGAAAAATAAAAAGCCAGAACATATGTGTGGTTTGTCCTGATGCTGCTCAGAAAGGCCTGTTCTACCTTCCTGGGCTCTTCTGCACACACAGTAAATTTTAGCAATGTATCAGTAATGTTCATCTAAGACTAGTATAAAATATATCTGGTTCTTTCCTTAGACTTCTCAATTCCTTAAGGAAATCAAAGAAATTAAATTAAACTAAATGAAAAGGTTCAGATTTGACCTTTTAAACATCTTTTCCTGTAGCTCCTTTGAATTAACACCCTGTTGCCTTCGAAGAAAGTCCTATTTAGTAATGAGAACTTTCCCATAAAGCCATAGCTGGGTCTGGGAAGGAGCCACCTCTGCCTTACAGTGCTAATCATTGTAACAATTGTTTTGCAAGGTTGCGTCCCATCGTACAGAATTATATTCCTGGTATTGTTTTAGCCCAACAGATCTGTCTCTATCCATGGGCAGTGGCTAATGACAATCTTTGTTTGGGGGGGGTGGGGAGGTCGGTGTCTGGTTTTTTTTCCCGACAATCACTGGTGACTGAACCATTCTGGTGGTGTTCCCTCATGATGCCAAAGGGATGCACCTTTGCAGTTTTGTGACTGAGAAATGGTACAGTTCCCCTGATTGAATACTGACATCTCCTTTGGGGTGAGATTAATCATGCCCTAGAAACATCCACATCCATCTGATGATTTCTACCCCTAGATCCTGTACCCTCCTGTGTAGTCACTGTGACACAAAGTGAGTTTTAGCCACTTCCACTACTCCTGGATTTTCTTTATGCCCAATGACAGTAATTCTGGCACTTGGCACCCCTCCATGGTATTTGAAGACATTGAAGATACTGTTTGATTTCAGGTTTATTCCTCCCTCTTTTGGGACATCTCATGGCTTGCAGAGTGTATGTGCATACCAGTTATGGCTGTCACCTTTGAGCTCCATCCCTAGTTCTGAGGGCTCTGCACCACCCTGCAGGGCTGGCACAGAAGCTGTTTCAGACACTGCAAGCCTGGACCAGGAGCTTGTTTGGCAAATTCTACTCAGAAGCTTATTCTGGCCTGTCCCTATGTCTGTGCAAGTATTTTGCCCAAACCCTCCCTTACCACTAGTTAGATCTTCCGTACAGTTTCATGTTTTCTGGGGTGCTTCAGCAGTGACATGGCATTCCAGCTGGGGTGGAGGGGGTAGTCTGCAATTTTTACTGAGGAATGGTGTCCTTTTGGAGTGTTCTTTCATTCTTTGCTGTTTCTGTGCACCTGCAGCAGAGGTGAGGCTGGTGCCCCACAATTTGCTGGAAGCACTTTTGCCCTTCCATGCAGTCTCGCCCTGTAGGCACCTGTCACAGAGATGCAGGAGTCCACATGTTTAATCTTGTGCAGCAGGTCACCAGGTATTTGCTGTCACTTCATTGAAAAAAAAATGATGAAATAATATCTGTAAGGGCACTGGAGAAAGAACTTGTTCATGCTGGCTAGAGGTGCTTATTTTGCCATCAGCCAGGTTCTCCTACATGAAAGAAATGCAGAGCTAAAAATAAACACATGGCCCATTAATACTGAAGTGCCTCGCAGCAAATGCCTGGGGAAAAAAGACCTGAGAAATGGGTAGTCTCAAAAAATAATTAACAGTGAACAGAGGCTGAAAGAAACACGTGGATGAGGTAGGAATTATAGCAAAAGTCTTTTGCCAGGGGAACTCTGTCCTTTGCAAGCAGAAACTCACTTGCATCTGCCTGGCAAGACTGTTTTCTTTGCAGCCAAAGGTTTTCCTGGAGAAAGAGCTCTTCTTTGCCTTTTGGATTTGAGAGTAGATCCTTGCCTGCATTTTTACTGCCAGCCTGGCTTTCAGTGCCCTTCTCTGACCACACACCTGCGACATAAGGAAGTTGGTGACTTCCACTGCACAGAGATGGAGCAGCAGGAGTGAGGGCCCTGACTCACTCTCAAGAGCACAGAGGAAACCTGGAGGTGTCTGGGAATTTAATTCAGGAGTCTGAGCTGAACTTATTGACAAAACCTGGAGAAACCAGGTTTTGAAAAACATGCCACTTTTTTCCCCCCTATAAAACATGGGTGGAATTTTTTCTGACCAGCTATGTTTCTTTGTGAAGTCAAGAAAGGCTGTGAGTCACATCGCTGCAGTGATTCTTTGCATCTGGGCTCAGACTCAGCTGTTGGACAATTCTCCTCATTCCAGGTTTGGCCCACACCCCACCCTCATCCCACTGAGGTGCTGGGGATGCCTCCACTCTCTCCCATGCACACACACACAGCATAAACCCATGTTGTTCCTCTCAGTCCCCACTGCCCAGTGCCAAGGTGTTTGGCTCTGCCCGCTGTCCCTTTGGAAGGAGCATGGCCCAGGCTGCAGAAGAAGTTGGGGACAAGAGCTGCAGCCAATGGCTGTGCAAACACACAGTGATGTACTGACTGGGCACTGCGTCCCTCCAGTGCACAAGGAGGAGACACGAGATGCAATCCTCAGTCCCTTAGGCTCTGTCTGCCACCTACAAACCAACACCACTGTTAAAACCTAATGACTCGATATCACCTCCAGATATCAAGCCATATTTGCAAAGGGCTCTGAAATGCCTGCCTGGAAGATCCCACAGAAGTGTGTTGCTCTCTCCTGAACCCAGGGCCTGTACAGCCCTGAAACAGGCAGTGGGGAGGGATATTTCTTGAATACTTCATTCAACACAGACAAAGCCCTAAATGTGCAAGGGAGAAACAGGCTTCTCTAATTAAAAAAGACTCTTTGTAAAACAGTAACAATTTACTTTTTTTTTAATGAAAATTAATTTTCATTACATCTGAGTAAATCAAGGTTATTTACAAGTAACTGGAGAGTTTTTTATCACTGTTTTTGGAGTGTTCAAGATTCAGCACCTGACTCTTTTAAATTTATCTGGTTTCTAGTGAAAAAATAATTTATGGCTACAACAATTTGATTAAATGGTGCTCTGGAGAACTTATCTGTAATCATTCCTGAAAGAGGTGTCTTGTGAGGTCAAATTTCACACAAATCCCACAGTTATTAGCATTTGTCTAACAACGGAAGTGCATGCAATACAATAAAGCAAATAGAAAATCCTACACTTGATGCAGTTAGAGGAATTTGAAAAGTGCATGTCATTTTTATAATTGGCTTCTCTCTTCAGAGAACAGAGAAAGAAACGCTACTGAGACCACTGCAACTTCCCCAGAATTAAACAAGCTTTGTGTTTGTACCAGCCATAGTATCTGGGGAACACGTTTAAACCCTGTCAAATAGATAGTAACCTTTTCGTTCTTGCAGCTTGATGAGTATTCCCAAAAAAATAAACTCAATTTGATATCTTGACATCTCTGCTGCCCAGGTTATCCAAAGGCCATATCTACGTAGTGGAGAGAGGGAAGAAAACAAACCACCTTCCCAGGACTCCACAGCTTTGCATCAACAAAGCTGGGAACAACAGTGGCATCTCTCCTGCACTATGCAACACTTAAAAATGCCTTCCCTCTTCAGTCTGAAATTAAATTCTTAAAGATTTTTGGCTTTGTTTTGGCCTAGTTTTGCTTGCTTTTCATTGCTTTTATTTCACTATAGGTCTTTATTTTCACTGACTTAAAACTGGAAGAGGATCCAACCATACACCCAGACCGCAATGCAGGAATCCGTGCATCTGTTTACAAAAAGCTTTCTATTTCTACTCATATTGCTGGAAGTGATTATTTGCTACAGATAAAAAGACATGAGTTTTGACATCAGTGTAAATACTCATTTCCCAGGGCATAGTACCCCCATCACTTAATATAGATATGGAAGATATTTTACCCAGAGGAAACTACCCAAGAATAGCACTGTTCAGGTTTCTTCTTCTTTCTTGGCAGCAGCTGTTTTAGGCTGCTTTCAGACAGGATACTGCTCAGGAGGGAATGGCAGTCCCAACCAGTATTCCTAGTCTTCTGCTTCTTGCTAATAACTTATGCTTTATACTCTGTCTTCTGTATTTTTCCTTTTTATTTCAAAGCAGGCGTAAGTGGATAGATGCGGCATCCCAACAGAACTTGCACTCTTTTCCGCCCATTCTCCACCCCAAATCCCCCTCCAGCAAAAAGTTGCATGTAGGGACATTTACTCTGTGCCATGACAAGCAACAACTGGATGGAAATAACACTGAGGCAGATGCCAGGAAAACCCAGCCAAAATCCAACTCTCCTATCCATATGTCTGGGCTCTCAGGACAGGGAGAAAGCAGATGTAGGGGCAGCCAGTGGGAAGGGGGGTGCGCTCATGAGCCTGAGCTTGGCACTACGAACACCAACACCGAGAATATCTCCACAGTGACGGGTGCAGCTGCAGCAGAGCAGTACCATCAGCTGTACCATCAGGCAGGCAGCATGGCAAACTGCATGAGGGCTCACTTGTTTTCCACACCACACAATATTAATTATTCACATTTTTCTGGGTCTTGTGCAGGTAATCTTAAAAATATTTCTGCGGTGAATACTTGTTAAATTATGCATGGTGTTTGCTTTCATTCTTCTCTGGTTCTGCCATCTTTCATGAATATGAAAAGCAGAAATCTAGACAGCTCTCTTTTTTTTTTCATGGCAAAATTTTCCAGAGTGATCCATCTAGTTATACAGATCTGTACTTGTGCTGGTGCTGCCATTTACCGGAGCAGGGCTTCTCCAGCGAGTGGGGATTGCCTGCATGAATACAGGGCAGGTCTGCACTGCCTGGAGATTGCTATGCATGCCTGAACTGCCTCAAAACACCTCAAGCAATGTAACAGAGTTCAACAAAATTAATGCTGAAGCCTCAAAAGAATGGCAAAGCTCAGATGTAGTAAGTAATGGCTTCCTGCTAGAGACAGAGCTGGTGTTTCAGCAATGGTGAAGGAAGGGACACAATGACAGTCAGAAATGATAGAACTGTAATACACGCTCTTTTCTCCCGTTTTCCAAGAAAAAACTGCCTGTGGCTTTCTCTTGGAAGCACTGCAGGCCCTGATCCTCAATATACAGGCTCAATGTTCCATATGTATGTGTTCTGGGGAATTTGAGAATATGAAGTCCCCATCTCTAGAAGTGTTAAAGGTCGGGTTGGATGGGGCTTTGAGCAACCTGGTCTAGTGGAAGGTGTCTCTGCCCATGGCAGAGTGGTCAGAGCTAGATGGTCTTTGAGGTCCCTTCCAACGCAACCATTTGATGGTTCTAGGATCCTATGATTACGTGCACACACAGGTGACATCATCGCAGGAATGTACCACTTTGCAAAACTGGCCTTCAGTAGCTTATGAGGCATGACTGAAACAGCAACTTAATTTCCTGAGACAGATGTAAAACCAAGATGACCAATGTCTAAATCTTGGTTTTTTTGGAGTTTTTGTCATGCTGAAATGAAGAATGTGTCAGTCAAAATGAGATCAAAATCTGCAACTGGGATTCTCACAAACACTCAGAGCCAGCTTACTTAAATTAGATAGGGGTAGAAATCCTTAGTTATCATGTATTTTCTGGAAAAAAAAAAAAAAAACAGCTTTCTAAAAACAAGTGCAAAAATTTCAGAGTAATTAATATCCTTTTTTTTTTTCCCCAAAGAAACTCTCTGAAATAAGCCTCCAGCAAAAATACTTTAAAAGGTAAGTATTTATACTGATATTTACCATTCAAAAATTCAAATGTAAGTTCACTCCTCAAACCTGTTAAGGGAATCTGAACAAAAATGTAACTAAGTAAATAATACTTCCCCAAAAATAAATAAAATTTTTAAAATACTTGTGTATATTGAATGTCAATAGTAACGTATGGAAAGGAATGTGTTTGTCTAGCAAGTCAGCTAGACTGCCTTGACACAGCTGAGCCTGCTGACAGCAGGCAGGGTGGGAGTCATCAGAGCAGATGTAGGTGTCTAGCAACAGAGTGAAATAGGTACTTCCAGTCTTATCCCAGAGTAGCTCTCTAAAATAGATCAGACACATTGCAGCTTCTAAAATACCTGCTCCTTTTCAGCTCTAGAGCAAGCCTGGGTGGCAGGCTCTGATGTAGGAGTCTGGATGATGTAGGCGTTTTCCTTAAAGGCAGGTGGGGCAGATCCCAGCCGGGAACAAGCTGGCTCTTCATACCCAACCCACTGCAGTAGCATCTGGCTGAGCCAGAATCTGGACAAACTCCATACCAAAGGCAGGTGGGAGGTTAGCTCTGCTACTCCATTTTATGTTTGGTTTCAATGTATTGATAGTCTCTAACACTTATGATATTAATCATTCATAGTATCAAACTATTATATTACCTTAAGATAGCCACTGTCTCATATTTCCCCGCCTCTGGAAATACCTCCTCAGAGACATTTGGAGGCATCACACTGCCAGCACACAGTAACCCTGAGTCTGGTTGCTGTACCCAAGTGTTCTTCCTCCTCTGCAGTTTCCACCTGATGAGCTATGAGTTTACCATCTTATTAGTCCCCTGGCACCTGGTCCTCCACCTTGCACTGCTGGCTGCAATTTGATTCCTGCTATGTCAGTCCTCTGGGCTGTCTGATTACCACCCCACCATCTGCCCCTGGACCAGCAAAACCTCATAAGTTTGTGTAAACACCAAATTTAATTGGCAGGCTCACATACTGAGGTCATTATTGAAAGGCTGACCTCAGAAGAGATGTTTTCTTTAAATCAGGCATAATAAAAAGGATGCCCAAGTTGTTGAATTCTTTGTCCCAAACTGTAGCTTAAAAGTATTCTAGTCCTTAGATAATCACTGGCAAATTATATCTTGTCACACTAAAAGAATAATTTCATGAATTGTTCTTTTTCAAAACAAAGTCCATATGAACAGTCTCAGTGTTATGTAGGATTATACTGGTAAAATTCTGTGTTGTTGTGTGTATTAATGCATCAAATAGGTATTTTCCTAAAGAAATCCTCTAGTATTGCAGTATGACAGAAAAGTATTGTGATCCCAATTACTAATACCTTGCCAATCATCTCAGTATATTGAGATCATCATTATTTACCATTCAGCCTCCAAAGCAACACTGAATGTAAACATATTTCCTAACATTCTTATAAATGGAGATTAAGGCTCTGCACATTACAGCTGCGAACATGCTGGGAGAAGAAACAGGGACTCTGTCTATTATTGTGTTTGTTCAGTTGGCTGAAAAAAATCAAATGCCAATTTAAAGGCATATTTCATTAAAGAAAATGGATTTTATTCTTTGAAAAAAAAATTCAAGTTTTTGGTCAGCTTCTTGTACTCTCCTAGTCCATTTGGAGCTGCTGCTGGGCAGAATAACAGATTCAATCTCTCTGTTTTTGCTGCAATTGCTGCTTTGTCCAAGTATATTAATTGCCAAGATCAGTGTTGTATTGTCAGATTTCTGTCCGGGTTGTCCCCTGCAATGCCACACTTACCCTGCAGAGCCAGGCACTGCCAATGCTCACCCTCAGCAGCAAAGGCAGCCTCACAGAAATGCTGAATTAGCATGGAAGGTGGGAAGTGCTGAGTGCACACAGAACAAACGCTCATCCATCATCCTATAGGTCCAGCAAGGAGAGACAGCTCGTTGTTTCCTACTTTATGTATTCTGCCCTTGGTGTTTAAGTAACAGAAGCATCACATAAAGATATTTTATAAGCCTTCCCAGCCCACCAGCATTATGTGAGTTTTGGCTCCTCCGTGGAGGTGATGGGAGGCTATACTTTTAATGAGTTTCCCTGTGACCTCTGTCAGGAGCCGGGAGTTTCTTCCACTAGGGAAATATTAGAGGAATCAAAAAAAGAAATTAGCTGCTAGCAAGAAACAGATTGGCCTAAGAATTTTTTTCTCTCCTCCTTCCCAACATCTCTGTGTCATGTTAACCCTTGCAGGTTCAGAAGAAATACTCCTGATGCATAAGGGTATAAAGGAGTTGCAAGTAGGTTCTTGTTTCTCTCTCCTCCAATCTGAGTATTTGCATAACAAAGCAAATGCTTGGTTCTGCAATTTGAGCTGTACCCCTGTACTTCCTAAAAGTGATTTAGAAATGAAATTTAAGAACCATCAAACAGGCTCTGCCAATCCCCAGGAGGCAATGATATTTAAGCATGTAAAGGCAAGATAGTTGCTTCCTCATCACATTCTAGGGATGGAATTAAAATTCTGGAAATTTGTCTTGACTAACAAAATCAAGAATTAAGCCTAACACCCAGTGCCAATATTGGGAAAACTGATTTATCTGGTAGGCACTAGAAGGGGAGAGTGCATGCAGAAGAAGCATGAGGTTGTCACACATCAGGCCATTCTCTTTTCTCATTCTCTTCTGTGAATATTAGGAGCCTGATTAGGAAGAATGAATACTACTGCTCACAGATTTGCCCTGTCCTTTGGCAAGCTGCACCTGGCTGCTCCCTCTTTCCCCCAAACACTGCTAGTTAGTGGTGTGTCTGATTCAGAAGCTGCAAGTAAGGAACAATCTGCAGGCAATGCGCTTACACTTATGCAAAGAGGACCTGGAGAGAACTGACGCAAACTCAGGTATCAATAGCTCTCATAATCTTTTCCTGGCAGAAAGTATGGGCAAAGAACCTAATAGTTCTTTTTCATCTGGAACATCTATAATCCTGAAAATGGTACTGAATTGATTTCCTAAAATAGCACTTTGGGGTATTACTGGGCATGTTCAAGCAGAAGAGCAAGCCGTAGATGTGATACCTTGTCACCACATGCAGTGTCACATTTGGGAGCCTCCTGGAGAGGTGACTGTGCCAGCCAGCTGCCTGCAGCCTGCTCAGCACCCTGTCAGGCACAGCTGAGAAGTTCCCAGTTCTGGAACAGGGTCAATGAGAGCTCAGCACTTGCTATGCCACACTTTGTTGCATGCTGTGAACATGCCTCTTCTTTTGCCTTGCTCCATCAGCAACGTGATGTCTCTGACCTCCCAGAAATGCTACCTTTACAGGTCTTTGTGAAAACCAGGGATTACAGCAGTGGGAACATTAAAATGAACAGCAAGACAAGATAATTTCCAGGTCTTGGTATAAGAAAAAAAAAGGCAACAGGAAAAGGGGCAGGGCCATGCTGCTGGGAGCACTAGGATGGCATGATACCACGACCTTGTTAGCATGGCACCTTTCCAAGAATAGGACTAAAGCTGGAGTGGGGAAGACCAAGATCTCCAGTCTTAGTCAGCCATAATTGTTTCTTGACTCACAGCAGTGCAAGCAGCAGTGTGTGCTGTCCTTGGGTTTCACCTCCTGACCCAGAGCTTCATGTGCCAGATCTGTCTGCTCATGGGATCTGTGATCAGCTGCAGACAGTGGGGCTCCTTGCTCAATGCCACTCAGCAAGGTGGCTCCTTCCCTGTGCTGTGGCCTCTCATGAACTTGGCGTGTTACAGATAAACCCATGTGTTCACTACATGGCCCAGCACAATGTTATCTCCCTTGGGTGGAAAAGAAGACACTGGCATGGTAGGGAATCAGGAGATCAGGTGGGAGCTGAGTGTAAGCATAGCTGGGGTGACCACAGAAAGAAAAGCAGAGCAGCAACATTGCTATAGCAAGGTTTGCATAATTTCACTTGTCTAAGCACTTCTCAGCACTGATGAGGAAATCACGCACAGTTCATCTATGAGGGGAAAAAACATTTTAGCAAAGTATCATTTTATGCAAACTGATCTATAAATGGTGTGTAAGTGGTAACATTTCTAAATTCCTAAACTGGTGGCATCCCTGCAGCTTGATGTTAGCAGAGCTACTTATGTGTTTTGCAGTCTTGTGTTCAGCCCAAACCCCATCTGTCATCCTGTCTGCAACTTAGTCTTGCTTGAAAGATGAAACATCTTTTCAATATTTGTAAGGATTAGTGAAATGGAAATAGCTACCTTTTTATTCAGCCCCTTTTAATCTTTTCCTTTGGCTTTCCACCCTCCCATCCCATTCTGAGAGCATAATAACCACTAGGAAAGCATCTCTTGATTCTCCAGTGCCTGGCTAGGACAGACCTGTGCTACTCTTTCCCTTCACCACTTCTGACCAGATAAAGAACTTAATTTTACTATAGTTTTCTAAAAATTGAGGGTTTGACTTCAGCACTTCCAGCCTTGCCCTGTAGACACTTACATGGGATTTCTACTGAACAATTCTTTGCAAATGAAAAAAAAAAAAAAAAAAAAAAAAAAAAAAAATGTCTTCTGCTTATTTAAGAAAGAAAGTGACCTTTTATCTTCAGTGGAGCAAGAATCCTTCCTTTGATCTTACTCCTGGGGATGTTGCAAAATAACAATAGGATAATCCTATCCATATGCCCACATGTTTATTAGCAGCCTGGGTGGAGTTCTGCATATTCAGCACGGTTTTGCAGCCAAAAGTGGGTGCTGATTTGGCTGCGCTGGGGGAGAAAAGCATGCCTCCCCTTCTCCCACCTGTCTGTACCTGTCATTCTCTAGTTGAGCTCTGCAAACAGTCGTGTGCTTGACTCTCCTTCCCTGAAAGCCATCTCTCCCCTGTCCATTGCCTGGTCTCACACTAATGCCATGCCCCCGTCTTCCTCCTGAAACAGATGTCTACTGCAATCTCCATCTCTGCATTTGTTTTTCTCCGGAGCAGCCTTGGAAAGTCTCAACGGCAAGTTTTTGTCAAGGTTGTTCAACCAGTCTGAAGTGCAACTGGATACAGACCTTGACTCTGCATCCTCACGGTCCTGCCTTTATTATTAGACTTTGCCCACTGTTTGGCTACCATGTTTGAAATCCAATGTTTGAAATTGAAATGTTAGCTCCATCTCAGCTTTGCTATTACACAAACCAGGTGAAAATTTGCTGATCAGAACTCCCCTGTACTTCTACTGGGCTAGGATTACAGCTGGCTGTCTCTTTGAAAGACGTCTTTCAGTACTGGAGCCTTGCCACACACACTGCTGGGGAGGTCAGTCTTTGGGAAAGGTCACTGGCAGCTTCCAACCCACTTATTTTACCGTTTCTTGTGTTTCTGAAATCCTGTTCTGACAAAGCATTGAATACAAAGATAACCTTTGGTCTTCAAACAGTATCCTGTAGAGAAACCTTGACTCAAAGTGTATCACTGGGTTTTCGTGAGGAGATCATACATAGCGCAATCCCACATCAGAGAAGTATATAAATGCAAGATTAAATGTTAAAGAATGCAGCATTTCTTTGAAGTTGTCTTTCACAGGCTGCTACTGTAAATATACAGGAGCACACTGCTGGCAGTGGGACAAGAGGGATGCCCACCATGCCTGTCAGTACTCTGTACACTGCGGCACAGAGTCCAGCTTCACTCCCTCTGAGCTCTCACAGTTGTGAGGTGGGAACTGAGCTCTGTGTGCCAGGGTGAGCGGTGGGATTTTGCTACATTCCACTTAGCTCTCTAGCCAAGAAGGTTTAGAAAGATCTGGGTCAGGTTCAAAGGAAAACCACTTTAGCAGTCAAAGCACTCGTTTTTTTCAGAATGCACTTATGAAAACAAGGCATAATATGCAGCCAGGAGAAGCTTTTACCCTGTCCTCAGCAGAGCTCACAGACCCTGCAAAGGGCACAGCTACTTCTTGTCCTGTGCTCTGTCCTGCTCCGACACAACAGTTCTGACCCACAAAGCGCTACCAAAGAACCCAAAGAGAGCAGAAGGGAATGCAGAGACCAAGTGCTCTCTCCTGTACTCCCAATACTTTACCGGGTCACTCTGTGCCTGTTACTGTACCTTTCTGAGATTTTTTCCTGTTGGTAAAAATGAGGCTGGTGTTACAAACTTCCTCATCAGGTCCTTTGACTGGCCAGTCATGCGTCTGCATTAGCCCATTATTGTCATCTTGAATGTTATATTTGCATACCTGGATCCTATGGCCCCATTCTACTTCTGGCCTGACCTCCTTGGTCCTATTCTGTTTGTATCCAGGATAATCACAAACATCTGCTACCCACAGTCAGCAGCTTTTGCAGCTTATGCAGCTTCTGAGAGAGTATTGGCCTATTTTATTTTGTCAATATGAAGACAGAGGCTGTGTTTACCACCCGAGCTGCTGCAATGCCCTCTGAGATGTTTGTAGGCAAATCTCTGTGTCTCATGTTTTTGTACTATTGTACTATTGCAGGCAGGCACAAAAAAAAAAAAAAAAAAAAAAAAAAAAAAAAAAAAAAAAAAAAAAAAAAAAAAGGCAAAGTCCATGAAGAAAGGGCTAAAATTTATCTTGCGTGCTATAGAAAATCTGGATCTTAACTTTATTATGATACAAAGAATTAAATAATAAACTTTGAGTGCTTTGTAGGATGAGTCTGCATTAGAACTGGGCAATTCAAAATAACACAGAAAAAAAGGTAGCCAAGATAATGCTGTATGAGGCTGGTGATCTGGTGGTTAATAAACAAGTGAGGATATGTGGATTGGGATTCCAGTTTTGCAGGTGAGGGCCAGCTCTTATTTTGCAGGTAAAGTCCAGATCTTGGGGAAAAAAAAAAAAAGACAAGGGACCTGAGAGTGTGCTGTGACACCTGGCTGAGTCAAAGACAAAACACCTATTTCTCCAGAAGGACAAATTATCTTTTTTACTCCTCTTTTTTTCCCCCCTCCCCCCCCTTCCCTGGGGGAAATACAAGGTAATTCTGTTGGTAATGCCAGAATTATCTGCAGATTCACTGCTGTGCATGGGGTCACCATGTTCCCCTGTGTAAGATGAGGGCTGCAGTAGCAGAGACCAGTCAGCAATGTGAGAAAAGTGTTTGCCTGCCAGAAGGTGATAATAGCAGGGAAAAGGACATTTTCAGAATTTAGGTCCATAGGTAACTGGTTCCACATATATTTCAGCAAAAGGCTTTTAGATCCTAAGTTATACTCATTTCTGAGTAGCCCATATTATCACACTTCACTATTTGCTTGCTTGCCACGTTATGTTAGTTGTTAAAAAGACCATGCCCCTAAGGCTTTCTGGGTCCACTGTGTTGCTTTCCAAAATGGCAATACTCTTGCCTCTCCCTGAAATGTCAAGATGCATTTTTATTCCTATGGGGTAAAAGTAATTTCTGAAAAACAGACATTTAAATACTCAGCTAAAAGGAGCACCATCATACCAACCAAATCTTCTATTCCTACTTCTATCTTCCTTTTGCATATTGTATTTTTGTAAGCAGCATCCATAAGCACAACCCCAAAATATGAAAGGGAGATACCAGTAGTTAAAGACAGTATTGTGACCATCACTTAACAGCAGTTTACTTTTCATTTTCATGGAAACTCATTAGCAGTGAAGGAATCTTTTAAATCATCTTTTGAAAGATTATTCCCAGCAATTTATGTTCTAGTGTCCTGGCTGGACAGCCTTTGAAGTCCATACAGCTTTTAAAAGTTGAATTAAACAGCTAGGTAAGACAAATAAGAAAGTAATTTGTATCACCTTGTTTCAGCCATATGAAAAACCATTTAAAAAAAAAAAAAAAAAAAAAAAGGCACACATAGCCCCTGTCCAAGCCTTGCAATCTAATTCTTCAGGAGATCAGACAAAATTTTGCTTAAAGACCCTTCACAGAATATCTGAAAATAATTTGATGAGCTGTTGAACCATGGTGTTTATCATCTTGTCTGTCCTGAATTTGTTTTCACTCACTGCCATAGATTTGTATCAGAAATTTGTCATTGGAAAAAAGGTTCTGAGACACATTTCATGGGTTACACTGGTGACACCCTGCCAGCTGTGTTGTTGTCTTTCACATCATAAACTGTAGATGTCTAACTGAGCAATATGCAACTTTAACACAGCAAGGATTACAGCAAATGACAGCAGAGATTCCACATACAGTGTGCTGTGTTGAAAAGAAAAAAAAAAAAAAAGACTATTTCTAAAAACTGGAGTAGCTCTTTCTTTGCAGAGATGTTGTTACTGTGTTTGGTGAACTGACCCTGGCTGGACACCATGTGCCCTCCAAAGCTACTCCATTCCTCCTCTCCTGAGCTGAACAGGGGAGAGAAAATGTAAGGGAAGACCCTGGCTTGAGATAAGGACAATGAGAAAGTGCTCACCCATTAGCATTGCAAGCAAAATAAACTCGACCTGAGGAAATTAATTAAATTTATTGCCAGTCAGATCAGAGTAGGATAATGAGAAACCAAATCATAAACCAATCTCCCCTGACCCCTCACTTCGTCCCGGGCTTAACTCCTGATTCCTCCTCCTCTCCAGCAGTGATGGGGGATGGGCAATGGGGGTTGTGGTCAGTTCATCACACATTGTCTCTGCCACTCCTTCCTCCTAAGGGGGAGGGCTCCTCACACTCTTCTGCTCCAGTGTGGAGTCTCTCCCACGGGAGACAGTCCCTCTCCAATGTCAGTCCTTCTCATGGGCTGCAGTTCTTCACTAGGTGCTCAGGTGAGTCTCTCCCCTGGCGTGCAAACGAATGGCTCTGAATGCCTTTTCACTTTGGAAACACATTGTCACATCTCACGTAGCTACATTCAGTCTCAGGTTGGAGCTTCGGGATGGATCATTAGTTTCCTGCCCTCGTCCCCAGTATGCCCCTTTGGGACTGCTAGTCAGAGACTTTGCAAGAGGACCTTTAATTTGAGATGTAATGCAGAAATGTGCAGGAAGACACTCCTCTTCCTCACTGCCTGCAGGAATAATTTCAAGCCCAGTAACTTGCTGTTGATGCCAGTCCTTGTTTAACCACAACCAGCAGCCAAGCACTGCACATCCACTCGCTCACTGCCCCCCCTGCCCCCTGCCAGTGGGATTAGGAAGAAAATCTGAAAAGTAAGAGCTGGAAAACTCGTGGGTTGAGAGAAAGACAATTTAATAGAGAAAGCAAAAGCAAAGCAAACACAGAATGAATTCACTGCTTCCCATGAGCAGGCAGGTGTTCATCCATCTCCAGGAGAGCAGGGCCCCATCACACGAAACAGTTGGGAAGACAAACACCATCACTTCAAATGTCCCCTCCTGCTTTCTCTTTCTTCCCCCTGCTTAATAGACTGAGCATGATATCATATGGTATGGAATAACCCTTTGGTCAGTTTGGGTCCCCTGTCCTGGCTGTGTCTCCTCCCCACATCCCAGGCACCCCCAACTTCCTTGCCAGTGTGGCAGTATGAGAAGCAGAAAAGGCCTTGGCCCTGTGTAAGCCCTGCTCAGCAATAACACAAACATCTCTATATTATCAACACTGTGTTCAGCATAAATCAAAACACAGCCCCATATTAGCCACTGTGAAGAAAATTAACTCTACCCCAGCCAAAACCAGCACATAAGTGCTGACAGACCAAGAAAATAATGTCTGAAAGCAAGAAGTGCCCTCCAACCCATGAACGTTCCTATTAGGTTGACATACAGTAGCAGTGCAAAACCACTGTGTCCTGGGCTGCATCAAAAGGAGTGTGGCCAGCAGGTCAAGGGAGGGGATTCTGCCCCTCTGCTCTGGTGAGACCCCACCTGGAGTCCTGCATCCCTGGGCCCTCAGCACGGGAAAGACAAGGACCTGTTGGAGCAAGTCCAAAGGAGGGACACAAAAATGATCAGAGTGCTGGAGAATCTCTCCTCTGAGGACAGTCTGAGAGAGGTGGGACTGTTCAGCCTGGAGATTGACCTTATAGCACATTCCAGTAGTTTAGGGGGCTTACAAGAGAGCTGGAGAGGGAATTTTTACAAGAGCATGTTGTGATAGGGCAAGGGGGAATGACTTCAAACTGAAAGAGGGTAGGTTTAGATTTGATATGAGGAAGAAATTGTTTTCTGTGAGGGTGATGAAACACCAGAACAGGTTGTTCAGAGAAGCTGTGGATGTCCCATTCCTGGAAGTGTTCAAGGCCAGGTTGGATGGGGCTTTGAGTGACTTGGTCTAGTGTATAGCATCCCTGCCCATGGCAGGGGGAGTTGGAACTAGTTGACCTTCAAGGTCCCTTCCAACCCAAACCACTCTATGACTATGAAAATCCAGCAGCCTGCAGATAAATGGAGACACTGAGTTTCCAGCATTGTCAGTCTGGTGCCTTTTCTGAGCTCCAAATTCTCCCAAAAATGCAAAGGGATATGGTGAGGAGAAGAGCTAAAAGCAAAACTGGTATCTTTTCTTCCCATAAAAATAATAAAATTAAATCCTTTTTAGTAGGAACTTCCATTCAAGAGTAATTTTAACTATGAGAGACAAATACATTGTTACTAATGGAGTATTTTTTTAAATTTTAATCAGGAAAGAAAATGAACTGGCAAAGAAATTCTAGGATAATATAAACCCATTTCATTAAAATATAACATTCCATATAAGTTTATTGTATTTTTTTCCATGTGCTTGGGATGCTTCCAGCCAAAGATCTGACAAGTTATAAATAAACAGATCAAGGTATTGCAAACATTTTTTCCTCTCCAAGAGTGGATATAGGAACAACAATCTAAAAGGGAACAGGCACAGAATGATCTCTATAGCTGCTGCAAGGACTCCCTGCTCAAAGTTGGAATTAAGGGATTTTAATGCATCATCTGACCTTGGTTGTTGAAAGAATAAAATGAAGCAAAACCATATATAGGTTTGGTGCTTAAAATAATTAATAATTTACAGAAAAACATGCAGTGGGTGATAGTGGACTAGCACGAGAAGAAGCATATGATGTGTGCACATGGTGAAAGGAGATGAGTTCTTAGCTGATTGCACTCATTTTGATGGTGCTTCCCCTGAGTCTGAGCCTTGTTTGGATAAGGGTAGTAGAACATCTGCTCTCTGATCCTTCACTGAGATGAAGCAATTCTTCCTCCTCCTCCCTGCCAAAGAGAGTTTTTCCCAATGTTCACACAGGATCAGGCCTTTGCAGACCCTACTGAGGAACCTTAGCCATTACAACTTACATGAAGAAAATATGTAAAAAAGGAAATTTCATTATTCCCCTTTGTGCTGGTTTAAAGGTAAACTCAACTCAAAAGAAAGTCAGAGTTACAACTTACTAAAAAGATTACAACAAATACAATGATACAGAGAAAAATTGGTTTTAACCCACAAAACCCAGATGTATAACCCATCACCCTGGGGCACGAATAGATTGGTGTTCATCAGCCCCTGTGCTGAGCTCCACACAGTCCCCCTGAGTACAAAGTAAAAGGAAAGAAAAACCTGTTGGTGAGGATGATGGTCACAGTCTTGTTGAGAGTGGCAGTTGCAGTCCTGTTGAGGCTCTGGTCCTCCTCTGGATCTGATGAGTGGTACCAGAAGTCCCACACCCCAATGACTACATATACTCACATTCAGGTGGGAATGCCCAGTACCTCCCCCAGGGCAGGGAGTTTCACAGTGGATAATATAAATCTGTGAGTCATGGTATATTTTTGAAATCTTTGAGGGTCTAGGTTGTTGCAGCTGCCTATTGCGCCAGTCCCTAATGGCCCATTAGCAGACATGACCCCTCAGGCTGGGTGTGAAGGTGCTGATATCTCCCCAGATGGGAGTTATCACACCTGAGTCATTGGTGTGAAGAAAGAAACATTCTTATGCCTTGCAGGGTTCTTTAACACCCAACTTGTAGCCTGAGGGGCCAGGTGTGCCCTGGGCAGCTGCTGCAAACAATTCACTAACAACAGTTCTTCAGAAGTGACACAGAGGGTGTAGAATACACAGTTTTGGTTATGCCCACATAGTGGTAAACCAATCCCTGCCACTGTAACTGGGACACCATTCTAGAGAGAAAGGAACAAAAGCACAGAAGATGTAGAGCATGGGGAATTAAATCTCAGCCTGCTGAGTCCCAGCCCATTGCTGAAATATCTGCCCAGTCTTTGTCTCTGTGAAAACGCTGGCTGTTGCTCTCAGTTTTAGGATTTCAAAACTAAACTCTGCCAAAACCTTTGTGGAGTGTCTGTGTGCACGGACATGTGTCTGCTATTGAGAAGAGAGAAGAGGAAGGGTGCAAAAGAAGACAGTATGAAACAGAGCAGGAACTGGGAATAAAATGCTGATATAATACTGTCACTGCCATCAATAGTACAGAGTTACAGTATCAGCACTGTGCATTACCTTTTCTTTTGTGATAAGGGGATTGGAGGAGGATAGATAGATCAACAAGTGCTGTTGAACACTGAGCTCAAGGACTTGTAGACTTATTGTAAGTGCAAGCATTCACTGAAGGCTGTCTGAAAACTGGGCCATTGATAAGCACTCTCTTCTACCTGGAGTGCTTGGTTACCAGATAATTGACAGGGGGTTCTTCCTGTGGTCTTGGTTATGTCCTCACATGGCTGGTTTACAGAGCTGGCAGGATCTGTGCTACTTCTGTTTTCCACCTCTCCCTCGGCTTAGCTAAAATCCACTAGTGGCTTACAACAGAGTGGGAGGAATGGGAGAGGCAAGAGAAACACTGGTAGGCAGGCAGACAAAGAATACTTGTGATTTCCTTCAGAGAAGAAGCTAAGGTTGTCTGCATTTGTTCCCTAACATTTGACATCCTGCAAATGAAGATTTAAAATAATTCACATGAAAATTGCATCTAAGCATGGCATTGCATATTTTCACATGACCTATTTCTTCTCTCTTTAACATGTCTCACCCAAAAATAGTGGTGCTAAATGGCA
Organism: Acropternis orthonyx; assembly: GCA_035583155.1. Lineage (NCBI taxonomy): Eukaryota > Metazoa > Chordata > Aves > Passeriformes > Rhinocryptidae > Acropternis > Acropternis orthonyx. The sequence goes on along the minus strand of JAWWEU010000040.1, from coordinate 37,169,864 downwards.
CTAAGGAGGAACCTTACCCAAACAAGTTGCTCGGCTGATAAAAATCCATTCCACCTACACACCATATCTGCTCATTCAGCTTAGGGTTATTTATGGCTTCTCTGGAAAATTATTACTAAACCAACTCACCTCGCTAAGTTTTCTCTTATAAGGAAGGATCATTTGTACAGGCCACTTGCAATGGGAATTCCAGCACTGGAAGTGCTTTACAATGTAGATAGAAAGCTGTAGAAAAAAGGAACACAAACAAAAATTGCAAGTCCAGAGAATTTCCCTGTACTTAATGTTCAGAAAACACAGCTGTATCACACAATACAGATTTATTACATTCCGTTGATTTGGAATTAAAGAGAATTGAAAAAACATGGGTGAACCGCAAAAAGGGTGAGAGTTAAAAGGAAAGACCTGCTCAGTGCTGCCATATTCTGACTTGAAGGATTAAGCATCCATTTTATTTCAGCTGCTCCATACTTTTTTCTTACACAGTTCTGTTGCAAATCCTTATGCTTTTGTTTTGTTTTGTTTTGTTCTAATCTGCCATGAGTTCAAAGCATTCTTAGAGGGATTCTGACTCTCTTATCCTTCCCATGAAAAAAGATGCTCCTCTGAGCAGAAGTAGGTATCATGTTTTCTTCCCACCATGCTTGTTCCTGTCATTGGCTATTTAATTCAAATTTGATTTATTTAAGGGATTTAGGAGCTCGGCTTTCTAAACCCTCCTTAAATAAAATTAAATTAAATTAAACCCACATTCTGAATAATATCTAAATTAAAAATGAGAACAATTTGTCTTCTCCTCCTCCAAAAACCCCAAAATGCTAGTTATGCTTTTGTCTTGAGCTGAACCCTTTAACTGCCTCCCTGATGTGCCTGGGAGGCCATCCACTCCAGACTGACCTTCAAATATCTCTGTGGCTTTGGCTTGAGAGATTTTTCGGGCCATGAACACCCTTTTCCAAACAGCCATGCTCCTCTGGGGAGCCGAAGGAGAGTTTTGGCATATGAGCATTTCTTCCTGAAAACCTCTGCTGCTGATTTGGGAATGCAAATAAAACATTTTGGCCTTGAGGATCCCTCCTGCATCAGGAAAAATAAACACCTTGAGTGGCTCCCCTCTCTGAAAGTACCTGCTGCAGCAAAGCCAGTGTCTCAAGAAACTTCACATACCACCCGTTTCTATCTAGGCAACATTGAGCCTAGCTTACCTTTGTTCATCAGCAAGATTACCGATGAGTTTTTCAGGGCCTCAGATCAGTAGGCACTTGTAATCACCAAGCAACCTGATTTTAAGCTACTAGGGAGAGGATGTGTGCTTTAGCTTATGAGAGTGTTTTGACCAGCTGTTAATTAGGTTGACTGGCCACCAAAAATGTAAACCACAGGGTTCTTTTAGAGGGCTTGTATTTTCATGGAGAAGTTTAGTTAGCAAGAGGAAGAGAAATGCCCCATTCTTCATCTTTATTTGGAATCTGTGGAAACTATTAATTTTGGGGGAGGTATAAAAAGCAGGCAATTCTTTTTTGAAAAAATCTCACATTTATTTGATCAGCTCCAGTTCCACTTTATTCAAGAGAACACCTGCCTTCAAGTCACTGCACAAATATTAGCTTTCCAGTAATTTTTGAATAGAATATAGAACAGTGGGATACATTCTACCCAACAACCAGAATGGATAACTGTTAAACAGATTTCTACTCTTCCTTAAGACCCTTTTGCAAGTTTTTATGGGATTTTTGCCCTAACTCCTCACTTTCCTGTTAACACTATTATTGCTAAGGAAAAGGAAAGAATAGCAATCATAGTAATGGTAATAATAACTGAAGTAATAATAATTTAAAAAAATTATTTTGTCTGACATATTTCAGTCTATAAAATCAGATTCCAGTTTTCTCTTTTTAATTTTATTGCCACTCGTTTTCTATTCTGACTTGCCTTCTATATTTTTTTCCTCTTTCATGAAGAGGAAAAAAAATTCCCATTCATCTCCCTTTTCTTGCATTTTCTTCCCTCATTCCCCTTTGGCCTTGTAAGTCACACACTGGCCATTTAGTTACTGTTCCTGATCTCTGTTTCTCTGAAACCTGCTAAAGACCACTGCTCATCTCACATACAAGATGAATAAAACTTTGATTGTAACAAAGCCTGAGTTAATATCTTCTTGGATCTGTTGGCTTCCGGCAGACTTTCCCACCTGGATAAATGTGTTCATTTCAATAACCATTAATCACATACTTATAATTCTTTGTTGCACAGAACCACTACCCAGCTGACCATGCAGAAAGAGCACTGAATTATGCAGGAGTACAGAAGAAGAAAAGGAAAGGCAAAAATTCTATGATTATACTAAAATACTATAAAGCATCTAAATGCACATGGAACTATTGTTCCTAGGTTTACTGGAGCTTGGTGGGACTTTGAGAGGAAGATATTGAACCAAATGACAAAGATACATTTTAAAGTATCTTGAAAAGAAGAATCTGTTGCTTTCAGAATACAATAGACTTAATGTAATATTTGGTTGAACTGATAGTGTCTTAAGGTTAATCTCTGAAATTTCTTTCTCATACAGCTGTGACTCATACAAATTGTCTGAAACACTCATGAGAAAAATAACAAAGGCTGATACCACTTCCCTATTGTTTTGTTAAGGTTTGGGGTTATTGTTTATATATGTTATATTGTGTGCGGCCTGTGTAGGCAAAATTGATCTTGAAGGTGGGTCAGCCTAGAATGCAGTCTGTGTTAGGTGTTCCTCAGTCTCTTCTTGTTCACTCTGTATGAATTGCCAGGAAGAAAGAGAACTTACTTGTCAAATATTGTCAAGAAAAATCCTCTTTGTGAATATCAGCTGTAGGAAGGCCACGTGAGATTCAAAAAGACCTAAACAGAAATCAATGAAATGTGTTTATTTCCAACAAAAGCAAATATTTTTCAAAATTCATACTTTCAAGTGAACAGCTGTTTCATTGGAAAATTCCTGACCAGCTGTAGCATATGGAAAGACAAGGTCATCATGACTCAGTGTTGTCATTTCGGGTTCCTTGGAGGATTAATATGGATCAGTAGTAACTGCAGCAGCCAGAGCAATTAATAATTGAAAAGGGGCTAATGAGCACACTGATGAAGTCAGCAGAGTCAGAAATTTCTTACCCATAATATTCCTGCCTCTTTTTGATCCTTTTTGCACCATATGCTGAGCAAAGAATCAAGGTTTTTGGCTTGTAAGGCCTGACCATCCTTTATAAATGGAATTCTCTTTGATGATACTATGACTGCAAGTAGGTCCGTGGCCATTAAAATCCTGCCTGAGTTTCCCATTTTCCTGCGATCTGTGCTTTGCCTTTGAAGTTCCATGTAATTCATTCATTTAGGGACCTGATACCATCTTTATTCTGTACATTACTTTATCTATCAAATATGCAGGCCATCAAAGAGTAGCGGATGACTACACGTTATGTGGATGTGTCTCCCTTCATCCTTCAGGAAAGGCAATCCTACCTGTTAGGCCCTTTAGTGAGATCCAACAGGAGCAGAGAAAAATCCTAATCTCTAGGTTCATCTGCCATCTTCAACTTTGATGTAAAATCAGCTTGAGCTGTAATCCAGGAAATCCTTGCTAAATGCTCAGGCTGACGCTCTTAATGGTCTTGCTCTGCTGAAGGCTCTGGAATGGATGCTGTCTTAATGAAATGAAAGTACTACATAGGGGAGCTCCTACCCCTCAGATTGACTCTGAAGAGACCAGAGAAAGCCTGCATCAGGAATCACTGTTGTTGGTTAAGTGCAGGATAAGGAATGATAGGTCAAAGGAGGAGCAAAAAGAAGTAGATAGTCTCATTTTCCCAACTGCCTCATCCATTCCCTTTGCAAAACCCTTCCAAAATTACGTACTTCCTGTGCAAAATGTCTTTGGGGCTTTACTAGACATACTTTAAATTAGAATTTGCCTTGTTTGTTTTTCATGACTTTACATTTCATTTATGGCACCTGCAAAATTCTACCTGTGCTTGACAGGGATTATTCTGAATGCAAAGCCCAGATTAAATGAAAGGTCTAGAACCCTGAAAAGTGTTTGAAAAGTATGTCATAATCATTAAGTTAAGAAAGGGATACACAGCCTGCAAATCTAAGATTTTGCCCTAAAATTACAGATTGGCCATTAGTAGGTACCTGTCTACATGAGGAACTTCTAAAGCACACCAGGCTCCTGTGGAAAGGAGGAGGGAACAGAAAGAGAAGCAGCGACAAGCTGCAGTTCACTGGGCTGCAAGCAGAAACTTCTGTTTCCAGGAGGACGAAATGAATTTGTCAAGGTAAGAAATGATAATACAGAATGATGTCTCTCTGTTCTCAGGAGCATTGGAACAGAGTAGTAAGTGCTCTGTCCTACCCATGAGGACCAAGGCGTCAAAACAACCAATGTGTGAGAGAACTGGGAAGGACTGTGAATGTGTGGTTGGTAGCACACCTTCCTGCTCCAAGTGATCCCCTTAATGGCTGCATGCTCCCAGAAAACATGACTAATGCAGACAAGGCAGATAAAATACAAATTCTCATACTAAAAATGAAAAGAACTTCAATTATACTGTTACAGGGCAATAATCCCATTAAACAAAAGCTGCACACTAACAGGATGAAAAATCACAGCAAGGAGCAATTTTAGGCATGGCTGAAGGGTGCCGAGCTGTTCAACTCAGGATCTGTGCAGAAGTACTTGTAAGGACTGGAGCAAGATGTGTAACTCTCTCCTTTGCTGATGCATGCTCTGCCTGCTGCTTAATCCTGGAGGATTTTTTAATCCTTTTCCGATGGCTATGCAGGACTTTCAATACTTGCCTTTTCCACATATTTCCTGGAGCGTAGACACTTATCTCAACACTTCAACCAACCTTGAAAGCAGCCATCTCAGCCCAAAGCAACAAGTGAACAATTTACAGACTGTAAGTCAGCTTCATTATTTTTGTTGCTGAGTAATGCATGAAGAAGATTAAGCCCACAATCACCTAACACTGCATCTGCTTCAATTTTTTTCCAGAACACTCTGACCATGAAAAAACCCACCAACAAAACAGACCTCAAAAAAGCCCCCAAAACCACAGTGATAAGTAAGCTAGTGAGAGTAAAGAACATATTTATACACACAGACAATGCAAATAGTCAATTAGTTGCAGCCAGTGAATTAAAATTTGAGGCCATGCACATTTTTATTTCCATTGAAGCTGGTCTCCCGTCTTAGCTATGTCAGAGGAGTCTTTTATTGAGGTACTAAAGTTCAAACAGAAAATAGTTACTGTTTTAATGATTTGAAAAACTGTACATCTTTTCTTACAGATCCTTTAGGTCCCTGCAGCTGCCCTTCACTGTACCTGCTTTCCCAGCCATCAGCTAGCAGATGTTTTCAGTTCCTTGGTAGGAATATGAAAACAAAGACATGTAAGTGCTAGTGACACCTTAAATAACAATTATCAATCACAGTTACTGATTACAGGAACCAAAGGCTAAACTGTGTTCAGAGCCAGGGACAGAGATTGCACAGAGCTGCACCAAAGGAAACCACACAGGAGTGAGACTTGAGCTGGCTTCATGCCACATACCCAAGAGTAACACAAGGTCATGGCCAGAAGCTGAGTTTGGAGGGCAACACACCAATATCGCCCACTTTAGTCCTGGACAATAAGTCAGAAGGACTGGGATTAGACTAGTTATTTAGGAGGAGGAATGTGGACAGCAGGAACAGGAGTCTGGCTGGTATACTGAGCATCTAATGAGATCCTGAAAAGCGTTCAGGTGGCTGGCTGCTGCTGTCTGCCTCGTGGGGATTTGGGAGAAATAGCTGTAGATTAAGATATTTTTTGAGTAAGCAATCAATTTAATGAAGCAGGATTCCTCCAGTTCATTGACTCTCAAGAGCATATATTTACAAAGCAGTATTTCATCAACTCCTATTTTATAGTTTGAAAAAACTAGAGCTTTGAGCATGCTAGACATTCAGAAATGTTTGGAGCATTGCTTGCCTATGAATTTTTATCACATTTACAAATTACTTAATTATTGTATTCCTATCCCTATAATACAAGTAATTCCACTTTAATGTTATAAAATGCTCTGTAAAGTGTAAGGTATTTTAAATACCACAATATTCTAATGCAGATATGCATGTTGGAATATCTAAGAGGGAACAATATTTAAAAAAAAATGCTTTACTGATAGACTGCATGATAAAATGTAGTAGTTTATAGCAGTAAACATTTATATTAGTATTTCATGGTACATAATATATTGATATGTGAAATGCCTCTACTTGGATAGCTACAGAAAATTTAAAAGCAATATGTTAGCCTAAATGTAAAACTGGTTAGGTAGAGAAATCACAAGCTTTCCAAGGTACAATTTACTTTGTAAGCAGACAAAACTTCCCTAGAATTTTCTGAATTCTGGAATGTACTGAAGACTTGTCATAAAATCTAATTGTATAAGGTTGAATTTATATAGGACACTTCACTTTTGCAGAACAGATTTAATTATGCCTGTCCCTTCCTAAACAGAAGGTAGAAATCTTTTTAAACTACATCTGTATTGCCACTGATGGCTGGTGCTTATAAATTATTTATGTTGAAATCATATTATTTTTCACTGTGCATTAACAGTGAATTCATGACTGGCTGATCAGCTAGTAAGAAGAAATCAGAGAATTGGTACTTGGATCTTTGACATGTGGGAAAAGGTTTTCTCAGAATCCCTTCAGGGATTTTGCAGAAAGGCACTTTTCACCACTTCTTTTGAGTTCCTTGTTATTTTATCCACTATTAATTATTCCTTTTGAGCTGAAAAAAACCCCAAACTATTCCACAGGGATGTTTTTGAGCTGGGGGGGAGGGGGGGGGTGGGGTGGGGAAGCTATTCCACAGTGATGTTTTTTCGAGAAGTTGTTTATGTAACACATGCACATTTGAATTAACAAGTCTGCTTTCTGTCTTTTCTCTCTGTGTAGCTTCACTCTTGGATCAGATTACCTCTTCACCTGTATGGTTTCTTGTTTGGATGAATCCCTCAGGCTTAAAAGCTGCTTTGTAACCAGGTGTTTCTAGCTCAGTGCAGATTTGTTCACCCAAGGGATACATACACATCATAGGAGTTCTAGGCTATCATCTAGACCTCTCAGGAATCTTGACCATCATTTTTGTTCTTCTGGCACTTGCAATAGTATTAAGAAACAACAGATCTGTGCTCATGGAAAGGAGAAACACATCAGATAAGATTTGCTTATCTTCCCACACCTGGAATTTCAATACCATCATCAGGCTGCAACAAGTAATTCCAGAGTATCTGAAGAAGAAGGGGCTTGGGCAGCTGGGTGACCTTGGTCTTACCCTCACAGAATTAAACCCAGGCCAAACAACTTGACTATGTATGCTCTGTGTCTCATACCTAGATGCCACTCTGGAAAACAGAAAGGAAAAGCAGCACTAAACTTACAAAATAAATATACTGGGCAATTTCTTTTCCAGGTGCTCCAGGACACTGAGCTTTGTCAGGTACAACCTGCCCAGACTGCTTCTGATGTTCAGTCTCCTTTTCTTCATTTTAGGTGCTGAAAATATTGCTAGAGAATTTATGTTCATTCAGTAAATATATTTGAGATCTTCCTCATCTTCATCCTTGTATTGTCAGTAGACAGAAAGAAGCATTTCTAGGGCACAAGTCCTTCCACCTTCAAGCAGACAATTAAAACAGCCGTGGTGAATTACACTGTACAAGGGCTTATCTTTCTCCACTATTAAGGCAATCCAGGAAAGTTGAGGTATTTAAGCCAAGAACATCTGAAGTTAGGTGGAAATAATTCCACCCCGTATTTTTAAAGGTTTTGGTTGCTTCACTTAGCAAATCCCACAGCTCTCACCAAACTTTCTCTCCTTTGCTCTTCTCCCATCCTTTGCAACTTCCCTTTATTTTTCTGCCTAGTTTCTGCTCTTCGTCCTTTTTCAGCTGATGTAGCAATACCACAGAGTTCTTAAGAATATCAGGTCTGCTTATTGCAATGGGAGACAGGGAAAGATGAAAAGTAAAAGCATGAAAATAAAGCAACAAAACAGAATGACAAGCAAAAAAGCCAAAGCAGTTTTATCAGTAGCATCAGCTTTTAAATACTGTTATATTTTATAAGAAAACAGTCTAAATTAGGCTGCAGATATGATTTGAAATGCATAGAGGATATAAGACTAAAGGATGCAGAAGCAGTCTGCTCTTCTGCAGAACACTAAAATGCTGTATTTATAACTGGAACTCAGCATGGCTTTCTAGAAAGAGATCTAATAAATAACAGAGAATATAGCCAAATTCCAGTTCCCCAAGCATGAATGCTTTCTTTCCCCATGCAAATCTGTCATGCAAAACATAGAGAACTATTTGGATTTGCCTTCTTCATGAACAGTTTGGAATTAATCAGACAGACGTGAGCATTGTGTATGTCAGACATGCTGTGCCACTGTTCTGGTGGTTTTAAACTAAAGGTATTACACTGCATTTTTCATTATGAAAAATTTAGCTAAGAGTTTTTTTGCAGCTTTTCAATCTCATATCCTTGAACATCAAATGTCAACAAGGTTTTTATGTAAATATCATAGACTCACAGAATAGCTGAGGCTGGAAGACACCTCTGGCAACATCTAGTCCAAATCCCTGCTCAAAGCAGGAACAACTTGAGCAGGTTGCTGAAGGCTGTAGTCAGTTGGGGTTTGAATATCTCCAAGGATTCAAACTGACTCCTGTGCCAGTTTGTGCATTTGATCGCTCTCAGAGTGAAGACGCTTTTTCATATATTTAAATGAAATTTACCGTATTTCAATTTGTGTCCATTGCCCCTTGTCTTTTCACTGGGCATCGCTGAGAAGAGTCTGGCTCTGTCTTCTTTACTACTCCCTGAGCAGATGTTCATAAATATTGCTAAAATCTCTCTGAGTCTTCTCTCCACAAGACTAAACAGTCCCAGCTCTCTCAATCTCTCCTCATATGAGAGATGCCCTAGTCCCTTAATCAGGACAACTCATTTCCAGACCTGATATGTATGTCCATGTCTTACTGAAGAACCCAGGACTGGACCCAGCACTCCAGATACATCTAACCAGGATGAACCAGAGGGGAAGGAACACCTCCCTTGACTTGATGCAACCCAGGAGGCTGTTGGCTCTCTTTGTGGCAAGGTCACATTGCTGGCTCATGGTCAATTTGGTGTTGAGCCCCAGCAACCCCCAGGTCCTCCTGCAAAGCTGCTTTGTAGCCAGGACCCCAGGTTGTCCTGGCACCTGGAGTTGTTCCTCCTCAAAGGCAGGACTTTAAATCTCCCTTTGCTGAATTTCATGAGATTCCTGTCAGCCCATGTACCCAGCCTCTCAAGGCAATTCAACCATCTGGTATATCAGCCAGCCCTCCCAGTTTTGGATCATGTTTTGAAAACTCACTGAGTGTGCATGCTGTATTACCATGCAGGTCATTAATGAAGATGTTAAACAGTACTGGCCCGAGTGTTGACCCCTGGGGTACACTACCAGTGACTGACCTCCAGCAGGACTTCTGCTGCTGATCACAACCCTCTGGGCCCAGCTATACTGCTAGTTTTCAGTCCACCTCACCATTTAGTCATCAGTTTGTCTATGAGGATGTTACGAGGTACAGTGTTGAAAGTGTGCTTTGAACACAAGTAAAAATAAACATCCATTGATGTCCCTTTTTCTCCTCCAAGTTATTAATTTCATTGTGGAAGGCTACTGGTAGAGTGAGGCACAATCTGCCCTTTGTAAATCCACAATGACTACTTCCAATCACCTTTTTGTCTTGCATGTGTTTGGAAGTAGTTCCCAGGAGTTGTTCCATTAACTTCTTTAAGGATCAAGGTGAGGTTGACCAGCCTATAGTTCCCTGCATCTTCCTCCTTGCCCTTCCTGAAGATGAGTAACATTTGCTTTCTTCCAGTCCTCAGTAGCCTCCCCTGATTGCCAACCTCCTTCATAGACAGTTGAGGGTGTCCTTGCAACGACATCAGCTTCTCCCTCAGCACTCATGGCTGAATCTGTCAGGGCCCATGGACTTCTGTGTGTCTGGTTGGTTTAAATGTTCCCTAACCTGATCCTCCATCACCAAGGTAAGTTTTCCTTGTTCAAAACTTTCACCCTGTTTTCAGGGACCTGGAATTCCTGAAGGCAAATATTATCTGTGAAAATTGAGACAGAGGCGACATTGTGTATCTTGGCCATTTTTGCATGATTTGTTGCAGTTGCCTTGTCCCTTTCAACACGGGGCCCTTTCTGCTGAGGTACTTGCAGAAGCTCTTCTGGTGGCCTTTTATATCCCTTAACAGATTCAAGTCCTGGTAGGCTTTGTCTTTTCTAATGCTATTTCTGCATGCTTGGACAGCGTCTCTATATTTCTCACAGGTCATCTGTCCCTACTTCCACCTCTCATGATGCTTCCTTTATATGACAGTGTTTTGTCAGGAGCTCACTGTCTGTCAATGGAGACCTCCACCTCTGTTTAGCTTTCTGCAAATCAAGATAGACTACTCTTGAGCTTGGAGGAGGTGGTCCTTGTAAAATTCATAAACTTTCCTGGACCTCTTCTCTGCAGGTCCATCTCCTATTGGATTCCTCTAAGTCAGTCCCTGAGGAGGCCTTTTCCCAGGAAAAGTGTGAGAGCTTCCCTCATAATGTTGTTCTCTTAGCACTTCCTTATTTGAGTTTGTGTGCTTGAGGTCCCCTTCAGTCCTGCACTGCTAGTTTCAAGGTCTCTCTTGTTCATCCTACATCTTTCGCTTGTCAGCCCAGCCCATCCCCTGACTTCATTATGGGATGTAATTTCCTTTCCCTATCTTTTCCATTTTCGAACTGCCTTAACCAGGTTGGCCAGCCTGTTGTCAAAGATGCTTTTGGCCTGCCTGGTCAGGTGGGTTCTCATCTCTTCTCCAACAATCTTTAATTCTCACAAAGGACCCATGGTCATAAAAAAAATATTGTCATTGATATGAGCTCCAAAACTACTTGTTGATCCAAAGGATTCACTCACTCCTTATCAAGTCCTTCTCTGTCACCAGTAAGATCAAAGACAAAACCAACTGGCCCCCACACTCTCACCCACAGTCATATGGACATGCTCAGTACATTCCATGTTCCCTCGGTAGCAGCACTGGTGTCCACCTGGAAAAGCAGCAGGGGTCAAAATTCTGAGCACTGGACATGCCACATCAGTGTCTCCACAATGTCTCTAAGCCTCTAGAAAGTAGCAAATCTCCTTAGACAGAAGTTCAGGTTGGTAGATGGGGACCTTGAGCAATATTAATATCCAGCATGGTCTTCTGATCAAACGTTTGCTTGCAGTAAACAGGATTTGAGCATATTAGAACCCTATCAGTACAAACTGTTCCAGACACCCTCTGGAACTGAATTGGTGTCAGTCCCTGTGTATCCGTGCTGGTGTAAATACTGGTATTTTTGGTCTGTGTTTTGCCCAGCCACCTGTGGGAAATTATGCTTTCCT
>JAWWEU010000040.1:37127205-37153775 GCA_035583155.1 Acropternis orthonyx | reverse complement strand
GCTCGCACGGGCCGCAGGGCGGCAGCGCCGCTGCTTGGCCGGGCCCGCGGAGCGGAGCGCTGCCCGCCGCCCCCCGCCCCCCTCGCCGCCCAGCCCCGCGGCTCGGCCGGCCCCGGGGACAGGCGGGCCGGCCCCGCAACACGTGGGCGCGGAGCGGAGCCGTGGCCGGGGAGCGGGGCGGCCGGAGGTGTCCGGCCGGCTGCGGCGGGGGCACAGCGCTGTGTGCGCACATGGCGGGGCCGGGGGGGATGGCGGCGTGTCGGGGCCTTGTGCCGCCTCCCGCGCCCTGTTCCCGCTGCCGTGCGGAGCCGCGGCCGGCTGTTCTGTGCTGTGCTGCGGGCAGGGGGACCCAGAGATTCAGCCAGAGGGCGGGCAGCTCCCGCTTCCTGCCTCGGGATAGAGCGGTGCTCGGGAGTGCAACATGTCGCTGCCCCGGGTGTCTGCTAGCTGGTATCACCCAAAATGACTGTCACCAGGGAAGGTTGAGAAACTACCTGGAAGGTTTAGTAACAAGTGGAAGTATTGTCTGTATTCAGCATTCATAAATATCTGCCTGCATCTAAAACATACTTTATCTGCTCCATATTGAATGTTTAGGGGACTTACAGTGCCAATACTTGTGAGGCTTTCCATAATTAATAAAAAAACTTTCCTCATTTGCTTTCAGAAGAAAACACAAACCTTTTTTGAATGACTGGTGTAGTAATAACACGTTGCTGCCTTCCACAGTTCATCTTGAAGCATATTGCAGTTTTGTAAGTGTCCATTTGTGTTTGAAGCCCTTTTGAGATACACTTAGATTTCACATTCTAATTCATTGAGTAGGGTAAGAGAAATGGGCACAGTGTGTGCAGGGTATGACAAATACTCTCCTCTGCTCAGTCTCTCTTGGGATTTTAACGTCTGCTGGTAGATGTTACGTTAATCAGGCAGGAGATAATGCCTGATAATTTTAATTACAATAATGAAATGAAGCTTGAGAGAAGAGATAAGGCCCAATGCTGTGAACTGCTGAAGGTGGTTTCTGAGAAAAAAAATGTTAGTAGCTTTCCTGCTATGCCTGTTTTACAATGGTACTCTCTAAAGAATGAGAATTCTTGGATTGAATTGGATTGAAGCAAGCTGAACGGCTTCTAGTCTCTTGTAAATCCAGAAATTACATTAATCTGTAGGGCAAAATATAATTTTAAATCTGCATCCATGGAAATTTGAGGGACTTGGATGCCTCTGGACAAGGCAAAAGTTTAGGCTGTTCAGGCTTCAGGTAACTGGAAGGTTGATGGAAGTGCTTAGAATAAGCCATTGATACCTGAGCTTATGTTTGTGTGGCCCACTGAGTCCTGTGAGTGATATATAGTAATCTCCCTGCCCTCCACTTTTTCTGTATTTTGTGACAGATCTTGCATATCATGTGCTCTGGTTTCTGAGGACAGGGGATTGTTGAATGATGGTCCTGTGCACAGGTGGTAGATTAGTGTTTTTCAGAGCCCCTAGTTCTTCTCTGACTTTGACAGGACTAGGAGGATAGTTTGGGGACTTTCGGAAGCACGCAAAAATATTGTGCTGCATCTGTGCTGCCAACTCAGTGTTGCCAGAAGTGCCAGATCTGCTGCAGCACTGTGTTTGTGTACAGCACAGAAATGCTCCTGCCATCCTTGTGCATCATCTAGCCCCTGCCTCACTCATAAACTATTCCTAGTTACGGTGACCTGTTTACTGAGTACCCTGGAAATGAGTGGTCTGTTTTTCTCTTGGCTTCTTTTGTAATTGACAATGAGTGCACAATCGAAACCGAAACCAAAGCACTGTGGACATGTATGTTGTGAAGCTTTGTTTTCATAATCAGGAGACCTGAGTCTTCTGAGTTCTCCAATGCATAACTCCAGATCTTCAAGGAAACTTTGGCTTACCTTGTACATTTGGTAAAAAACTGTTTATTCACTAATCTCCCGAAAGGTGAAGCGATTGTAACACAGAGCTTGAGCCAGTGTGGCAGAGATTGTACTCCTTCAGGGAATAATATAACTTGAAGGTGTTAATTTCAATAGAGAAGAACCTCAGAGGGAATAAAACAAGAATCTTCTATTTTTAATTTTGGTTCAATGCCTTGGTGAAAGCCAGTTTATTTCAGTAGACCAGTGGGTATAATGGATACATATGTGGTATCTTCACCTTTTTGTTAATGTAGTTGTTTTTGTGAAACAGCTGCTGGCATGGTGTATCTCAAACTGAAGATCTGATTCTTGCTTCTTTGAAGAAACTTCAGGAATTAAGTTGCAGAAAATGGAGACACAGGTGTTCTTTCAATGTCTGTTTGCTTTTCTGCATTGGTATATACATTCAGTGAAACTTCAGCTCTGTGTTTTTTCCATGCACTGATAGTGCTTTGGTATTTCTATGGTTCTAGTAGGCATTTATGCAGAAGACAGCACTTTGCAGACATTAACAAGACTTTTTAATGCTGGTTTTATGTTACTAGAGCTGAGAAATCTTCTGAGTTAGCATCTGGTCTGGGCAACTGCATTCCATCTAACTTCTCATTAGGGAAGCTAGTAAATAATAGAGTGGAACTGCATAGTTAGTACAAGTAATGTTTAATCAGAGGAAGGGTTGTGATATTAGTTTTAATGCTTAGGTCAGTTTTAATTTCTAAATTACTTAGAGCTCAAAAGTGATTATAATTAAAGCTAATTCAATCTAGCTGATTCTCACTCAACTCAGGATAGTGCATTTCCTCATCAGCTAACGTTAATCTGGAGAGTAGGTCTGGTGTCATAATGTATTTGTCTAGAAAAGCAGACATGTCTGGAAGGAATCACAGAAGTTTCGTGAGGATTCATTTTATGACCTTCTGAAAAATTAAGCTATTTAGAAGCAATGTGTGAGGGTTTTGAGGACTTCCTACACTAAATGATTTTGTGATTCAACAAAGCTAATGCAAAGGGAAAAATCTTAAGTACTGATGTGATATATAGTCATAACTTTGACCTTAAGTTTTCAGGAAGACTATACATATTGCAGACTAAAACTTCAGTTTGTTAATTTACCTTTGATACTCTGTGTTTAATTAAAAATGTAAATAATTTAAGACATGAAGTAACTTACATTCTCCCTAAAGATTAATCTTTTAAAAGAATTTACATCATCTGCTTGAATGAAAACATCATCTGCATCTTAACTGTGTGTCACAGGTTATACTGAAGATCTCTCCTAGTTGGAAAGCTGTTTAGATTTTAGTGATTTTGTGTGGGAAAATACTGATGCATTTTGGGGCTGAATGTGTGCTTAAATGAACATCTGCACAGACATGATTTATAATGGTGATGTCTCAGTTTAAAGCTTAACTTGCAGTCATGAATAGGCAGTTGTACATCGGCTGTTTCACCTGGTCTTTGAGGACTTTAGAACAGAATACTAGCAGTTTATCCTTACTAGCTTTTTATGATCAGAAGGTGAAAGCAAATTTTAGATGTGAAAACTGTGGTTTCTGGATGTACCTGTAGCCTTGAAGCATTCAGTTGCTGATTTAACACTTCTGCTTTAAAAAAAATAGCACTACCACCACCCAAATAACAACCAAACAATGAAGAAATCTTCACCTAGAACGTAAGAGATACTGGAATTAGTTAAGTGTTGAAAATTATGGTTAAGAGGTTTGACTAAGTGGGTGCTTGAAATCTGGAATGGGCAAACCCCTAGACTCTTAAGATCCAAGTTAGAATCATAAATGTTCGTTGTCTTTTCGGACCATCTGCACTAGAATTAATTCAGTCCACTACTTTATTTAGGTTATTGTTTAATATGTGATGTTTCAAACAAAGTTTCTTTCACATTTCCTGCAGGATGACTTTCCTGTGAGGGAAAGCTTCATTTTAGTTCTGGCCCTAGTTAAAAACCTGAGTTAAGCATTGAAAGATCAAGCTGAGGAACGCAGGGAGCGGACATGAAATAAAACAATTAACTGTTCATGGAGAACAGTTTTGAATCAGTTCTTTTTGAACTTGTTAACGTAGGTATTTTTGTGTCATTTCTTACTGTTCACCTCTCAAATACTGTTAATATAAGATGTAAACTGCTTCTGTTCCTTGGGTATTCATGTTACTGAACTGAGCTATTTCCTCTCTTCTGCAGTGTTGAGCAGTGAATACAGTATTTTTGTTAAGGATACATTACTGGAAGTGTGTAATGATCATATTTTGCATTGTATGTTTTAGACACCATGCATTCATTTCAAATCTTGCTACTTCTGCATGTTGAGTAGAAGTGTTTAGTGAACTGCATGCAATTATATCTGTGTCTTTGCACAGCATTTTTTTTTACCTTTTGCATTTTAAGTTGTTGGAATTGCATCTCTTGATTTATGATAATTTAGAGTTTAATACTATTTAGTTTGCCTTGCTAGGTCACCCCTTTAAACAGTTCTTAATTCTGTGATACCCCGGTTTTGGAAATGACTCATCTTGACTTACTTGGAATGGTTAACTATGAGCTTGTATAAGTGCTTTATGCTGTTTCTTGCATGTGCACAGTAGCATCATCAGGAATATACTTGCTGTGTTTGAACTGGTGAGATCTTCATGACGCAGCCTCTTGACTCTTTTATCACCATCTTCACAGAATCGCAGAATATGCTCAGTTGGAAGGCTCCCACAAGGATCATTGGGTCCAACTCCTGGCCCTGCACGGGATCATCCCAGAGAATCACACCATGTGCCTGAGAGTATCATCCAAATGCTTCTTGAACTCTGTCAGGCTTGGTGCTGTGACCACTTCCCTGAGGAGCCTGTGCCAGTGCCCAACCACCCTCTGGGTGAAGAACTCTTTCTAATATTCAATCTAAACCTCCTCTAACACAACTTCTGGCCATTCCCTTGGGTCCTGTCACTGGTCACCACAGAGAAGAGATCAGTTCCTGCCCCTCCTCTTCCCCTTACGAGGAAGTTGTTGGCTGTGTTGAGGTTTCCCCTCATTCTCCTCTTCTCCAGGCTGAACAGACCAAGCAACTTCAGCCACTCATCATACGGCTTCCCCTCAAGGTCCTTCACCATCTTCATTGCCCTCCTTTGCATGGTCTCTAATAGCTTAGTATTTTTCTTACATTGTGGTGCCCAAAACCACACACAATATCGAAGGTGAGGCTGCCCCAGTGCAGAGCAGAGCAGGACAATCCCCTCCCTTGCCCAGCTGGCGATGCCCCCCAGGACACGCTTGGCCCTCCTGGCTGCCAGGGCACTCCTGACTCAGATTCAACTTGCCATTGACCAGGACCCCCAGGTCCCTTTCCATAGCACTGCTTTCCAGCATCTCATTCCCCAGTCTCTATGTACATCCAGGGTTGCCCCATCCCAGGTGCAGAATCCAGCACTTCCCCTTGTTGAACTTCCTATGGTTGGTGATTGCCCAGTCCTCTGATTTGTCCAGGTCTCTTTGCAGGGCCTCCCTGCCTTTGAGGGAATCAACAGCTCCTCCCAGTTTTGTGTCATCTGCAAACTTGCTCAGTATCCCTTCCAGTCCTGTGTCCAAGTCTTTTATGAAGATGTTGAAGAGCTCAGGGCCCAGGATGGAGCCCTGTGGAACCCCACTAGTGACAGGTCACCAGCCTGATGTCACCTCATTCACTATTACCCTCTTTGCTTAACCCGTGAGCCAATTGCTCACCCACCACATGATGTGTTTATCCAGCTGTGCTGGACATTTTGTCTAGAAGGATCCTGTGAGAGACAGAGTTGAAAGCTTTACTGAAATCTGAAAGGTGACATCAATTGGCATCCATTGATCAACTAGTAGGGTTACCTTGCTGTAGCAGGAAATCAGGTTTGATAAGCAGGACTTTCCTCTCATGAAGCTGTACTGGCTGTGACTAATGACAGTGTTGTCTTTCAGGTGTTTTTCAATACCTTTCAGAATGTTCTTCTCCATAACTTTCCCAGGCACTGAAGTGAGACTGACAGGTCTGTAGTTTCCAGGATCCTTCTTCCTGCCCTTCTTGACAACTGGGACAATGTTTGCCAGCTATTCAGTCAGCTGGGACCTTTTCTGATTCCCAAGGGATATTCTGTACTTCTACATTGGGGCCAAAAGTGTGATTGAGTGAAATTCACAAGAAAATGGTTATGAATATAACTTTGTAAATAATGCTTTGTTCCATGGTTTAAATTCTCTATAGGTGTAGCAGATACTGCTTTTTAAAGGACTTGTATTCTTTTGAAAGTGGTTTGCTGAAACCATAACCGTGTGCATACATTTTTGGGGTCTTAACTGCCAGTTCTAACATCTCACCCATAGCAGCCTCCAATATGTGTCAAGTTGCGGTTGTGTTCTTTTTTTTCGTGCATGCTAGCTTGTTAGTTGAAAACTGGATGTTTTAAAGTTGGTAGTTTAGTAGTGACTTGGCGTCCATGGAAAAAGTACTGAACTGAAGCTAACAAAAAAGTTGCTAGATGTATTTTAGGAATTTCATTGGCTTCCTGGGGAGTGAATGAATTTAAAATACTGCATTCATCAGATATTCTGGCAAAAACACACTTTTGAAACCTGTACATGTTTTTCTCAGTGTTTTTAACTTTCTTTTTAGATAAGGATGCTTAGATGTTTTTGAAGTCAAATTGGATAAAAACTTTAATGCTGCTGTGTGAGAGTTTTGCAGATAGCAATATAACTGCCAATATGGTTGTGTTTGATTATGTGGTGATCTTGGCCAGCAGATCCTCTCCTTTCCTTTATTTGATGTAGCATGTAGAAGTTGATCTTTTAAATGGTCGAAGTGCACCCTGCTACCTGCAGAACTTTGTTAAAACACAAATTTTTTTTTGTATTACTTTGAGACTTTCTAACAAACTGAGTATTTGTACCAATATGAACTATATGGAAAAATAGTCTTAGGAAATTTTAAATTTTCTTTATATGTAAAGATTTTGATCTCAACCTTTCAGAATGGCTGCTGTTTTCACATTATCAGTGATGGAAAGTAAACCTGTAACAAGCTATACTGACTAGTTTGTTTAAAAAAATAAACTCCTTGTTTATTTTTTCCAGATTCGAATTTAAACTACTTTATTACTTTTCTAATAGTGAAAGATTGTTCTAAATTCGTAGGTTTTCTGCTACAGAATCTTGGCATCCAGAATAAAGGTAATATTGTGTGTTAATTATCCTATATTTAGAACATGATGAGGGAGGTCAGGTCAGTAGAAGAAACAGACATGCAGATACAATTTAGCCCTGATTTTACATTGTAATTTTGTAGTCAATCTCCTCATTATGGAGACTCTTTTCTGCTGAAAGAGCAAACAAGCACTATCTAAAATTCAGTAAAGTGACAAAAATAGGAGTTCAGTGTTTGTTGATTGAATCTTCATTTCCTGATTGAGAAATTAGTTCAGGGGAAAGCTTAAAAAGGGCTTCCTTCCACATGAATGAAAACAAGTACTGCAGTTACGCGTAACAGAGTTACATATATATTATAATTCTGTTTTGTTTTGAAGAATTTGACTTTTTCTCATCAGGTAACTGGTCTTCTAATACAAGTGTGAAGCACTTTAAAGTTGAATTTTGAAAAATGTATTTTCATGCTATAACATGTTTATATATGTTGTGCAGAGGCCTGCAAGCACTAACGAAATGGTTGCATTGACAGATGACTGAAGTTGATGCCTTCACGTCAGAAGCCATTAGGAAGTGCTAAAAAGTATCACTTGAAGGGGAGAGAGCAGGCAGTTTTGATTGATTGTGTTATGTTACTTGGTTCAACATTATTGTGTTTTAGTAGTTTTATTCTCTACACCCAAATTCTGAATTTTGTCATGTTACCACAAGGTAAGATGTAGCAGTACAGTTTCACAGTAACTTCAAACTTGCCTGACCCTTTTCATGTTGTGGCAGTGTCTTGACCCTTCTATTGCTCATGCAACTGCAGATCTAGCACTTTACAAGGAAATACTTAGAACTTCTTTCAACTTTACAGTCATTCAGACATTGTGGATTGAAGGGCAGGGGTAGGCCTAGCTAAGGAAGAACTACAATAAGCTTTTCCAGCAGGGTTTGCTGCTTGTATTTGCTTTATCTGACTGGAAGATTGTTTAGAAGAGAAACAAGGTGTTCTCTTTATGAAGGGAACATATCTCCCATGTGGTGATGTTGAGTGCTTCCCATGTTGAATAATTAAGCACTTACACATAGAAGTTCTGGGTGTGTTTTGTGAAATCACTTCTCGTCTGAATTTCTTATCCTTTTCTGCTTGGTCCAAAAGACCTTACTTAAGCTTCTGCTAAAGATTCCCATATATTGCTGTACCAGTTAGCATTTCTGCTGTTAACCGTGCATGTGTTTTGGGCATAGTACATCAGTTTGTGCTTGCACAATGAATTGCATCAAAGCAGGGATTTGAGTTACTGCAAGGGTCTAGTGGCATCTTCTTTTTACTGTATTGAGAAATTTGGATTCCTTGCTTCCATTGTCTGTTAGCTCTTTAATCTCTTTCTCCAGAATTTGATAGCTTTATATCATACTCTTGTTTTCTGTGCATGTCTTTGGGCAGACAATTTTAATTATCTACTCTAGATTTGAAAATTTAAATAAACTTTGTCAGTTTTTGCTCCTACATTAACAGTCAGAAATCTTTGGTTAGCAGAACAACTTTGAGGCACTAATAAAAGGAAATTGTCTCTGGAGTTCAGTGGCTGATAATACCTTTCATCAAATAAATGTAGTATCTTGATGTTCTAGCATTCCACTACTCTGCTCACTTAATCAAGATTGATTTTTTTTCTTAGAATCATTTAGGTTTGAAAAGACCTTTAAAATCACTATGCAGAGTATCTGATCTCTTTAAAGTTAAAAACCTTTCTTAGAGGTTTTGAGCAAACTACTCCAAACAATTATTTTGAACATTTGCAGTCAAAGGATGTCTTCTGATGGATCTCTACACTAGTATTTTAATTTTTGTTTTCTTTATTTGGTGAAGATTATATAAGAGAAATCTTACAAGTTGTCCTGGAATGCTAGGCAAGAACACGAGTTTGAAGTGACTTCTAGTGAATATATTGCTTTTGAGTTTCCCAGTCTGTAGTGAGAGTTGAACTTGGTTGATATGATGTCATTTGTCTGGCACCTTTGGTTTCTGCACACAGCGCAAATAGCTTACAGGACTTAATCCTAATGATATTTTTAATACAACTAGCTGTTCTCCAGCTGGACCTCTCTTTTCTTCACTGACATCTGACTTAGTCCACCACTTAGTGTGTTATCTTACTTTGCAGCTTCTTAATCCCACGTAGGATTCGCTTGTTTTAGGTATTTTCTGTTAGTGTATTGCTTTCAGTTACCCAAGGCACACCAGAGAAAGGAAGAGGCTGATATGCTATTATATGGACAGGTTGACTTACTGACAGTGCTCTGAGTTACTGACTACTGAGGAAATCAGTTTGGGCAAAAGGGTAGATTTCTATTAAAAATGTGAGTTAACATGGCTTGGATGTAGTTTGGGTTTGATAGCCTTAAAAAGCCCATTTGTGTTTCTTGAACAACTTGCAAAATTTCTTTTACTTGCTATTCCAAGGTATTTGTGTGAACAATTCCTCTAGAGAAGGGGAAAGGGTGTTTCCTGAAAGGGAGGGAATGGGTACTCTTTGGTATGCTCACAGATGCTGAACAGCTGAGATGTAGATCTGTTGGTGGCCTGCCAGCCTTAGGGCTTGTGCAAAAAAGCTGTTGTTTCACTGGAGGAACTGTGTCTCAGGAATGTCTTGCTTCCTCAGATGACTTGTAATTCACCTTGCTATGACCTGTCTTCCCCAGGCTGAGCGGATGTCCGGGTAATCTAATACTGGCATGTTTACTTGGGACACTTAAAGCTGATCTTCAAAAAGAAAATGCTTCTTGCCAAAGCGTGTGTGTCCTAGATATAACACAGTTGGCACTGCTGTGCAGAGTCAGACTAGTTTCTGCATGGATAAAAGAATGATTAGGAAGTGTTGAGCACTTAGAGTTTATATCTCTACCTTCACTTGAGCAAAATCACTTAGTGAGAAAACAATAACCCCTGAAAACTGAAAACTTAGTAATGGATAACTTGAGGATGAATGCATGGCAATATCGTTATTAGATTCTGCATGTATTGAACTATGTTTCTTGAAAAACATGACAGATTAAAAAGGGGGAAGGGTCCTTTAAGCATAATGAAAATAACAAATTGTTACACTGTTTGTTAAGATGTCAATTTTAAGGAGGTTTTGCTAATTTTTAGTAATTCTGCACGATGCACTCAAAACTGTGGCTAAGCCTGTGCTGGATTGTGTCTCTTAACCTTTCCATTTTGATAAGGAACACATTTTCTTGTGATGGCAGGGCAGGCTTAAGCTGTGTGTATGAAAGATTTTAAACTTCAATCTTTAGAAAACTTGCACTGTAGGTCACTTTTCTGTACTTTTGCTTTCCTTTTGTAGCACAAACTTCCTACGCATTCTTTTTCAAGCCCTGCAAAGATAACTGTTTCTTTTCCTCTGCATATTCTTACAGTGAGCAGCAAAACATTTTAAGTGAAGCCTCTGGGCACCCCTGAATTTGACCATAACACAGTGCTACTGTCTGTAGCTGTTCAAGTAACAGAGAAATAAAATATTTTACTATTGAGGAAGTTATTTGCATGCTGTTTCTTGTACAGGGGTATAGGCTACCCTTTATTTGTGCTCCTAAGCCTCTTCTTGCAGTCAGGAGGCCTAGGGTCTAAGTAATATATCAGCCCAAAACAATCACCCAGACACTGTGGCTTGAAGTAATACATCAGCTGTAGCCAGGTTTGTTATAATTCTGCATTGACAACTAGTGAATGGGTCTCTCCCTGGGACTAGTTGAGGGTGTGATGCCAGTGAGTGGTTCTTGCTGCTCAAGTACCAAGTTGTAGCTGCTCTTTACAGTCCTGAATGCACCTATGAAAGGAATTGGAAAGGACAGCAGTGTCTTACACAGAGTGATACCAGTACTATAGTGAAATATTTGGTGTTGGGGAAATACTGCAAAATAAATACTGCAGTGATGTATTTCAGTATTATTGATTGTGGTACATATTGTATTCAAAACTCTGGAGACTAGATTGGGATCTTGTACTGGGCATTGTGGAGGTTACTTGATCTCAAGGAATGCATTTTCTCACTGCTTTTCTTCTACAGTTGGGTTTTTGAGGTGGTTTATTTTTGTGTTGCTGTTTCTGTGTGGTTGCAGGGTGGGGGGGGGGCGGGGAGGGGAGGGGTGGGTTTGTTTTTGTTTGTTATTTTTACCAATAGACCTGTGTTCGCAGAGATGCTTAGGGTTGTTTAAGTAAATGACAGTAAACTAAATGTAATGCAACTATGTATCTTCCATGCTAGTGGGCTGCTCAGATTAGTCTAAATGTCTGCCAGTGTAGTTCTGTTGGCAGTGCTTTGTAGTCTCCTCATTCAAGAACTGTTGTCTAGAGCTGGCAGATGACAGTGCTATGACAAACAGTTGTATCTCCTCAGTTTGCAGAAGAACTCTCCCAACTGTAAATGTTCTGATACTGAGTTGTGTAAAAAGTGGAGGGAAGATAAAAGGATGGGTCATGAAAAAGACTGATTAAAGGAGAATAGGAAAAATGGTATGAGACAGATAGGTGCACGCTTAGAGGGAGGCTCTGAAGTTGACAGCTACTTGATACAGTTTGTTTTAATTTCAAAAAAATCTTTGAAGAATGTTATTCAAAGTCTTTGAGTAAACTGGGTCAAAATTTGAAAACATACAGTGCTTGTGTGGATTGTTTAAAAGCCAGGAAGCAGATGATGATAACTGCCTGTTGCAATGAGGAGGCAGATGCTGGACTTCCACAGGGTGCTGTAATGAGATGAGTGCCTTCAGCATGGTCAGAAGTGATCTTGGAAAGAGGGTGAACAGTGAAAGGATGGATGAAAGTTGCTGATAACAAGTAGTTGTTCAGAATGGTGAAAACAAGGGTCCTCTGAGGAATTCAGGTACAGAGAGACTGCTGGTGAGACTTCCTCTGCCACATGGTTGCCCAGTGAAGAAAAATCTGACTTTGAGCTAAATATTGCAACTCAGAATTTTAGCACTTGGAAATGAAGACTGGTTTATGAAATAAAAATTGGTTATGATACTGCCAAATACCTGCACTTTTGAGCCAGTGTGTTTTTTTCTGAACATGATTGAAAACTGTAAGAATTTGGGGAGAATTCTTAACCATGTTACTGCTTTTTTCTAAGGCATCATCTAATGACCAGTGTTGGAGATGGGATGGATGCTGCTTTAAGTTTTTAGGCATTATTTGATCATAGCCAATCATGTCCTCATTTAGGAAAATAAATATGTTTAAATGAACTGTAGAAGTTGGTCTCTTTCAGTGAACTTGTATCCAAGTGTTTCAGCTATTGTTTCATTTAGCCCACTGGTTTGGAGAGACCACAGGGTTTGTGCTGCCACTGGTCACACCTTTGCTGAAAGAACTGCCTTTAGTTTTATGGAAACTGAAGCTGTATTTGGTGTGAAGAATGGAGAGAGAAAATGCTGGTCTCTGCAAGGACCAATAATTGGTGAAAGGCACCACTGTCACATTTGCATAAAAATGTGTGAAAAGCAGGTGAACTATTCATCTTGTACACTTTCTGCACAGTAATACTACCAGTCTTCTTGAAAAGGCCTTGAATTAAGAACAAGATAAAAGGTAGCATGTAAGGAAAAAGCTGTATATTTTGCATGGATAAGATCTCCTGTAAATCAAAAATAATGGTAATTGTTACTGCTGCGAAAAAAAACCAAGGACCCGTAAATGAGAGTTGTAATTGTAGTATGCTTTCACTTTCTGTAGATCGTCAGTCCATGATGGATTTGAAAATGATATCCAAAGGAAACTGGAATTGTTATATAGACAGCTTTCATTCATGTTTAAAACTGAAATCACAAGACAGGCAAATGTGGTATGAATAAAATCAGTCAAGAATACTGCTAGAACTCCTGTTTCTTACTAAATTATTAGGTGTACCTTGGTTTACAGTAGTGCAGCCATTCTATTTGATAGCAAGTACTGTATTATTTTTTTCTGAAATAGATGGACAAGTAGTTGGTTCTCTAGTTTTTCTGTGTATTAGGGAATTGAATCTTTATTACATGCAGCCTTCTAATTACTGTATTGGTGCTGTAAAGTTGTGGTCCTAAATGAGGACATCAGATACTTGCTTCCCCTGTAATCGTTGGGAAGTGTTTATGACACCAGA
This sequence comes from Acropternis orthonyx, assembly GCA_035583155.1. NCBI lineage: Eukaryota > Metazoa > Chordata > Aves > Passeriformes > Rhinocryptidae > Acropternis > Acropternis orthonyx. The sequence continues at coordinate 37,140,537 of JAWWEU010000040.1, read as the reverse complement.
AAAAAATATGTTTTGATTCTATCTGCATAGAATGTAGGTGTTTAATTCTGAAGTCTAGATTCTAGCATGTTTCTTCATATTGACTGTTAATATCCTGATCTTACTGGAGTTGTGGTTTTGTGTTATACTTTGGACAGATCAAATGCAATTTTCACTTTTTCTGGAACATATCCCTCCAACACTTTGCTAAAATTCTTACTGGGATGTGTTAAAAGGAGTTGAAATTCCTGAACAAAACTTGAATTTACTTAGCTTATGGTTCAGCAGTTAAAATGGGGATTCTAAAGGAATGGTTTCCATGCTTCCTTGGCATGTGGATTATTTTTGGTAGTTGGAGCCTCCTGAACTTTTGGACCTAAGATGGCAGTAACAGGATAAGTGTTTTCTTGTGCCTAGTAGTGTTGTCTTTGACTTGTAACTACCTGAAACATCTTTTGGAGACCAAACTCCTAAGTACTGTTTGGCTGGTAGAAAATGTTACATTTGCAAACACAGATGCTTCATGGTATGCAAGATTTGCAATAGGCTCAACATCAAAAGTTCCTGTGTCTGCAGTGTGTTTATGATGATACTGAGTTATTTAAGAAATTTCTGATCATTCAAGACATGAAAATTAAATCATCTTAAATAGCTTGGCACCTGGCATCAATATTTTTTTTTTTTTGTAAAATGTTGGAATTTTGTGTGTATTCTGAGGAACTACTTGAATTTGTTTTGTAAAGTTGGGATTAAAAGTGAAGCCACAAAAAGGTGTCTTTATTCTTAAACTGATTTAGCTGTAAATATATTCTGTCTGCAGCTATATGCTGGAAATGAGTAAACAATTACCAGAAGGGTTCTACTTCAGTTTTTCTCAGTTTATATTTCAGTTTTATACCTGGGACTAGTTTCCAGTCAGTGATGCAAGTACAGTCATACGATACAAAACTCAACATGGCATTTTGATGGTACTTTAATTTATGTGAGTATATCTATTGGCTTTAAACCAGAACAAAGTTTTTCAGTATTTCTGTATGTTTTAGTCTGAGAGCTCAGAAAGTGCATGGGAGATGTGCCACTCCTCAGATTATAATATTTATCTTGTTTTGTAAAGCTGACATGGTTTGTGTTTGTTTCATTTTAGTATTAAAGCACTTGACTATAGAGTCTGTAACTGAAATGTAGTGCTGCTGTTCTTATGTGTTTTTTCTTTTTTCTCTCTAGTGTTTGAAATCTAGCAGAATGGCAGACATAGACAAGTAAGTAAAATCTGTAGGTTACTGAGGCTCTGACTGTGTCCTCTGCTGTACTTCAGATGTTTGGGATCTCCAGGTACTTGATAGGCAGGATCTAGATATTGACCTTTGCTCTGTGGCAAGACATGAGGTTTAGAGCATGTGGGAGAAAAATGAGTTGCTCACAGCTGGGTTTGGGATCTTGATTGGAAATAAATCTGAAAGTGGCACAAGGCAACTTACTATGTTAGTTGGAATTCTGGAGAGGAAAAACAGATAGTATTGCCCATTTCTCTTGTTTCACTGTGTGTAGGCTTTTTTCTGTAATTTGAATTGCTCATATTTTGTGGTATTTGAAGTACAGTTTAGGTGAAATTAACACACAGTTCTCAAGGCCTGAACATCTTAATGAAGAGGATCTGTAGAGCAGGAGGCTTTCACTGGTTGATAAGAACAGGAGATGAAGGTGTTCTTTTGTTAAAAGGAAACTTCATAATTCTGGAAGGTTGCTAGTTCTTTAAACTGTTCCAAGATTGTCAAATGTGAAACTTCTATGAAGACAAATTTGGCTTTGTTTGGCTATTAAGACTTCTAGTTTGTCATAGATCAAAAGATGAAAAGTTTGCTTCTACCCATGTAATGTAGTTTGATCTCCTTAAGCTCATTATAGTATTTTATGAAGTTTACTTCTTGATCCTGTTATTGAATATTTCTAATAGCAAAGAACAGTCCGAACTTGATCAGCAGGATATGGAAGATGTTGAAGAAGTAGAAGAAGAAGAAACTGGCGAAGATGCCAATAACAAAGGTAATATTGAAACCAAGGTTTCTAAACAGCTGCATTATGTGCTTTCTAGTTAATGTGTTAACAGAACTTCATGCTAAAAATTAACAGTAAATGATAAAACAATTTTGGATGCACAACTGTATTTAAGTTCTGAAGCAAGGACATGTTTTTCCCTGCTGTGTGATTTTTATTAGTTGTCTGCAGTTACTGATTTTAGTTGTGGTTAGTACCAGTTCAGGCAGTGCTGGCCACCAGTATGATAGGAAAAGACAGGATTATTGTGGATATGTGACTGGATTCTTTCTAAACTAAGGATAGTTAAAAACTTAACAAATGTGAAGCTTTGGGTTTAAAAAAAAATCCTGTGCATATATGTGTGTATAATGTCTTATTTTTTTTGATTAGTAATCTGCTGCCAAGTTGCTTGACTGTGAACAGAAAAAAAATCATGCTTAGTGTTACTACTCTTAAAATCAATAAATCCTTCTTCCACCCTCCCCCTTCCCCTACCAACAGCAAACATTAGCATGTGTCAGAATACTTGTCTTGTCAGTGCTGAACAGTCTTATTCATGCTTTGTGTTTAAAGATAGACTTTGAAAAGCAAGTAGCCAAAAGAGAAATAACTAACAATTTCTGCAATAAAATTGTTTGGAGTGCTATCAGTGCCATGTTATGTGATTACTTGAACAGAATTTAAAGAAAAGTAGGATAATTTTGCTTAAGATGATGTTAGGCTTTGCTAATCTATTGAAATAAGTGTTTTCAAAACTGAATTGCAAAATTTTGGGGAACACACTTGTAAGCTGAAGTAATTAAATGGCTTACAGTAATTAAATGGTAAGTATTCAGGTGTCCCAAAGGAACCTAGAGATGAATAATGTGTGTTTTCAGTGATTAATCCCAGCAATTGTAGGGGGAGGATCTGAGGGGAAATCATAGTACAGGAATCCAAGAGGGAAATCATATTTTATAATCAGAAACATGTTTCAGTAGTAGGGAAACTTGTCACAGTGTTAAGTAGTTCTTTTGCATCTGTAATTCTTGTTTGTCTAATTTTCTGATCTTTTTTTTTTTTATGCACAATTTTTCGTTTCAGTATCAGTCCAAAAGATGCACTTTGCACTTAGATAATTTTCTTTTTTAATTTAGCTCGGCAGTTGACTGTGCAGATGATGCAAAATCCTCAGATTCTTGCAGCCCTTCAGGAAAGACTTGATGGTCTGGTAGGAACATCTGCAGGATACGTAGAAAGGTACGGCATTTGTTCAGTATTAGCAGAGTGGTATAAATTTTGCTTTCTGAACAGTATTGTCTGTGGCATTAGTAGTCACAAACCACTGCAGACAGCAGAAAAACTAATATAGTCTGTAGTGCATCTCAGAATTGAAGAGTTTTTATTTCAAGTTTTATGAAGAAAAGAATGCTAATACAGTGGCTGACCATGTCCCTTGCAGTTACAGTATGACACACTTCTTAAGATACTTTCCTGCTACTTGAAATCTCTTTTGTAGTTTTGCCTTAGTCATGAAACATCAGTTATTTAACTAAGGACAAATATTTGGAGGCCTAGTGCCTCTAATGTAGTCATTTTATGCTTAGAGTGTAACCAGTAGCTGATAAAATTAGGAACATTATTACAAGTACTTCATGTGGTTTTCCCATGTATCAAAATTTGCAATAAACTCTTGATAAAATTTGCTTTACTTGATCTGTATTAGCAGATAGAATTTTCTGATTCTTGCTTAATTTCTGATTGTATATGAATAATTCACCACATCCCCAGGAAATGTAATGCATACAGCTCTCTTGCTGTGGTAGGGTCCTACATTGCTATTGATTTGAACTGGGGCGGCTACTGGGCGCAATAGGCCTGGGTGCTCCTACTGCTATTCCTACTCCTACCACTTTTCTCTTATAGATGATCGTGTGGAACAAAAACCCATTTGACTAAGTCTTTGCTAATAAATAGTGGCCCTGGAAAGAACATGGAGTCAAAGGGGTACCCAGGTTTTTTCTCCTCTAGATACTGTACACTACAAGCTTTTGGGACCCAATATTTTTCTTCTGTTTTTCAACAGAGATCAATTAACCTCTACTAATCTTTCAGGTGCTTGATCTAAGAAATGAACAAAAGTGGTAACATTGTTTTGCGCTCTAGCTGCTCCCTAAGATACTGTACTATTTCTTCCCTAAGTCCAAGTATGACAGTGCATTCTCCATCACAAAAGCATTGCAACTTTGCCATTTTACCAAATGCTTACTTGTAATATGAAAATATCTGGAAAACATATGTAACTTGAGTCTGAACTTTCTCAACATATCCATGCTGACTTGACCATGCTCTGCAGGTGCCTCTTTCTTACACATTTCCTCAAGTATTAGAGCTTTTTTATCTACAGAGTCTACACACTGAGATGGCACAGAAATCAGCAGGAATCTGGGTTCCTAAAAGCCTGTTATGTGGGTGGGCTCTTAAGGAACTAGATGCATAAAGTGGCAGGAAACTAAACAGATTCCAGGAAAACAACTAGCTGCTCATGCTGTCCAGTAACTTACCCCTTTACCTGTGTCTGGCCGCAATAATTTTAATGAAACCTAATTTCACTGAGTAGAATTTCCCTCAGCTGTTCACAGGAAGTTGTATTCTTGTGTGATATTAACTGTTGTTAGTGGCTTATATTCAGAGCAACAGGTTCTAGTTGCTGTTGTACTTGTGCAGTCCAGTTCATATTCCTCTGTCTGCTTCTCTCTTTTGGATTTACTTTGTAAGAGCTGCCTCTTTCATGGAATTACCTGTATTTTTTTAAGAGTACTGAGTTATAAAGGTATGAATGTATAAATTGTGAAATTTGAAGTTGTTAGCATGGAAAGTAATGAATAAAGGCATTAAAATCTGTACTCTGACAAACTAGAGTTGGATATGCTACGTGTATGGCACTACATCTTAGAAGTTTCATGGTGCTGTATATGCAATTGCTAGGACTAGTACTCTTTAGTCTAGATATATGCATGTGGCATTAAGTGGGTGATTGTTGTATGACCATGTTAGTATTCTTCCTTAATACTTTTTTCTTGTACTAACTCAAGTTCTTCCTTAAATTGTTGTTAGTTCCAATATTGTACTTAATAAAATTACAGCAAATTATTAACTTGACTATCTTCTGGAAAAGTACTAGGCTAACAACTATCAACCCTTTATAAGCATACAGGCCTAAACTTATGTGGCTTTGGTAGTTTGTGTAGCAGATGTACTTTTGCCAATATTGCAAGGTTAAGAGCAACCTTGATTTAATGGTGGTGTTCATACTATCTCAGTAGCCAGAAATAGTATATTCGTGTTGAGCATAAAGATGTCAGGGAGGAGGATTCTACACTTGAACAGCGATGTTGGAACATGTGCTTGTCCTGCCTAATAGAGACAAGATAGCTTTAGTAATTAATATGAACCTTCAATGTTTAATACATTACTGGATAATTCCTCTAACCTGAAGCCAGTCCTAACAATTAAAAGCAGTTGCTTACTACTTTGTTATAAATAACATGGCACAACTGCTTAATAAAATACATATGGGAAGCTAACATAGCCATCTTCTGTAGCCCTATGCTGAGGTTTGGCCCACCAGTCGAGACTGTCATCAATCTACCCTGTAAATCTCACCAGTAGCCTTGGTGTAGGTAACTTTCTGTCCTAACAGTAAGTTTGTGTTGGCGTAATTTACTAAAGTGGAACTAATATCGGAGTTGTAGTTGACTATTATTTATAGTAAGGAATGCATTAATTGCTGTCCTTTTACACATTTGTAATACAGTGGCTCATTTAACAAAACAGTTCTGACTCACTTTGGAAGGGAGTGTTTTAGAAGACAGTTCTGTGAGACACTTTGCTCAGTGAAACAAAAATGAATTTTGAAGATTAAATTCCTTAGCAAAGAATCACTCAGCTGTCTTGAACTTTCTTCATAAAACCAAGGGAGTTAGTGGTAAGACCCTTCTTATTTATGCTCGATCCTATGAATTTACTATGCTGCGCATTGATAATGTGGGACTTGTTTTTAGAATGAAGTTTCTTTGCACGAGTTTGTCACATGATTGACCCATGTGTTTGGAATTCTCTGGTTCTGACTGAGGTTGAGCCTCAGTTTAAGAGTCTGTGCTAACAATTTCAATCTCTATGATGCAGTGGGTCGTAGTTTTGATTTGTACAGCCTTCTAAAGCTTAGAGTGTAAATGATTATATAAATTGGTTAACTTGCAGGGGGACTGGTTAAGTAAGGATCAATATGTGCTTAGAATGCAGTGTTAATAACAGTTCTGTCACTGAATTTTTTAGCCTGCCTAAAGTTGTTAAAAGACGTGTGAATGCTCTCAAGAACCTTCAAGTTCAGTGTGCACAGATAGAAGCAAAGTTCTATGAAGAAGTTCATGAGCTGGAAAGAAAGTATGCTGCTCTCTATCAGCCCTTATTTGACAAGGTATTTTAATGCTACTCTGATTTGTACTTTAAGGCTTCAACTAAACTACAAGGGGATATAGTAAACTGAATGCATATGCAGTTCCGAATTACTTTGGTCTCATATGTGCCCGTTCAATTCAGTTGATACAATTTTGCCATCCATGTGAACATCAGTTAATTTAAGGGAGTGAAAGGATCAGTTTGTTCCGTTGTTACCAAAATCACTTCAGATTTCAGATGATACTGTAACCTTTCTGTGACTTCAGTGTTTATTTTAGTGTTGAAAACCTCATAACTGCTGGTTCTGGTATTTGATAAACAGTTAATGTATTATTAATTGTGTAATTTAGGATTAAGAATTTATTGGTTAGGGTATTGCTGGTTGTAATGACTAGGAGATTAAAAATTATTCTTGGTTTAATCTTAACAGCGAAGTGAAATCATCAATGCAATTTATGAACCTACAGAAGAAGAATGTGAATGGAAAGCAGATACTGAAGAAGAAATTTCAGTGAGTATCTTAATCCATTCTCATGAATATCTCAAGCTTTAGCATGAAACAAGATTCAGTACAGTAACTGAAGTTTTTTAAAAAAATTAGGTTCCTAATGATTACTTGCTTATCATAACAATATTAGTTCTTAATATTTGCTTAAAGCATGCATGTGAAGCTTAAGCTGTACTGGTATCAATATTAAACTGTTAATGAACCTTATGGGCACTTTTAAAATTAAGAAAGCCTAACATTTTTATTTTGTCAAGGAGGAAATGAAAGAGAAAGCCAAGCTTGAAGAAGAAAAAAAAGATGAAGAAAAAGAAGACCCCAAAGGAATTCCTGAGTTTTGGCTGACAGTATTCAAGAATGTGGACTTGCTCAGTGACATGGTGCAGGTAGGTGGTGGTCCAGGCTACTTTAAAGCTGCATTAATACTTAATCCAAGTGTCTTTAAGAAGAGAACAGGAACACTACGTTGCTTGATATGTCTGTTGTAGAGTGAAAATGGAACCATTACTTGGATGTTATCTCTGGTACTTAATTCAACTAGCAGTGTAGAACACTGAAATATCTTCTTGCTATATTGTTTTTGAACCTATTTTACCGTATTAACAGATTTTCTGTGCTTATAGGAGTGTGTGTGTGAGATGTGTATTAGACACTGCTAAAAACTCCTTGGTGTTTGCATGGATTTTGGTTGTGTACTGCATTGGAGACCGTACAGCCATTGTTGCCATCTGCTGGTTACCTGCATGAAAGTAGCTCAATGCTGTAACAAGGTTTTTGTTCTAAGGAACTCATTCTAAACATGTCTTTTTATCTCTGCAAGGTCTTAAATCTGTGTATAATTTAATGTTATGAAAATTAAATACACTGTGTTTTCTTTACAGGAACATGATGAACCTATCCTGAAACATTTAAAAGATATAAAAGTGAAATTTTCAGAAGTTGGACAGCCTATGGTTAGTTTAACTTATTAAACAAGACTACATTTGTGTTATCTTAGACTTGTATATTAGCAACATGGTCTGTGATAGCCAATTTTCTTGCAGAAATCATGAGAAAATATACAGCTGTTTCTTCTGAGAAACAGTACAAGGACTTGTACTAGTTTGCTCTACCCTGTGAATGAATTTATACTAAATTTAACCTTCAGCTTCTGGTGAGATTGGCCCTAATATCTGATGACTGAAATTTCATCTTTGCATTTTGATACCTTTAGGTACTTTCTTTGTAACTGTTATGATATATTTCCCAGAAGTCAAAGAGATTTCTAAGTTCTAATATTTTTAAATTAGCACAAGAAAAGCTGTACACTGGGAGATCTCTTATTACTGCAAACAGTATGTGAACTAAAAAGAACAAGTTCAATATGCTAATTTAAAGTATTTGAAGACTTTTTTTGTACAGATTGGATAGCAAATTCTAGAATAGGTTATGGATGCATTGGAAGAGAAGGGTGAATTCCGTTGCATGTATGTTTTTTGGTTTTGGATTTTAGGTATTTAGAATTAAAGATATGTGTTTTAAATTACTAAAGTTGTTTCTCTGCAATTCGTTTTAAGAGTTTCACATTAGAATTTCATTTTGAACCAAATGACTACTTCACAAATGAAGTGCTGACAAAGACATACAGAATGAGGTCAGAGCCAGATGATTCTGATCCCTTTTCCTTTGATGGACCAGAAATCATGGGCTGTACAGGGTAAGTGCTAACAGATAACTTTAAGGCAATGTAACACTTTTGCATAGTATTAGTGAACTGTAGAGTTTTACAGCACCTTGGGAAGGTGCGGGAAAAGATACTTCTAATAACTTGTGAGCAACTGGGTTTTACTTGAGTTTTTTAGTTCTTACCAATAACTTCAATACAAGATAGAAAAATATTTATATTGCATAATTTATAAGCATATATATTATATATGCATATGAATAAAAAAAGTAATCAGCTTTTATTTAGAAATACTGTTCTGTAATCACTAAAGATAAATTGGAAGGTGAATAGTGATATTTTTTTAGTAGGCCTTTATAGATTTTTCCAAAATTTATTTGATAACTCCTTTTAATCTCTATATTTCTGACATTCAGCATTTTGGGAAGTCTATTCCAGCTTTACTACTTCCATTGCAGTTTTCCATTTTGTTTTATAAGTGTCAAATGTTTACCTCAAAGTGTCCTGTCTGTTTGAGAAATGGAGAACGGTCATCTATTAGCTCCAGGCTACTCTTAATTTTAAAAAGCTGTTACACTTCTTTGTCAGGGAAACAAGTTAGCTAAATGGTTGGGTTTTTTGCTGTGAACAGAGGGATGAGAGAAACCTGAGTTGTACATAATTATCCTTATGGGTACCTTTGGGCCTGTTCAGTTGCTTTCATATTCACATCTCTAATGTCCTGACTGCTCTTCTGAATGATAGCAACTAAGTTACAGCCACTCACTTCATAGTCATGGTTGATTTTTACCCTTTTATTTGCAGTTGCTGGTACTGACTTATTTACCACTTCATTTCCTAGTCACTTAATGTAACATGTTTTGCAAATGTCCTGTAAGATTTAGTTTTAATTGCTTGGGTAGCTTTGATCACTCTGTCTTGTTTTTCCATGTTTGGACTGTTTTTGAAAAGCGTGAGTCCTGACAGAATTTGGTGGGAGATGACACTCTGTTTCTGTGAAAATACTTAATTCGCAGTTCTTGTTTTGTCTTTTTAACTAAGAAAGCCTCTTCTTGTCCAGAGAAACTTACTCCTTTGTTTTAAGTCTTTAAAGGAATCTAATCAGAAACTTCTGCAAATGCAGTTAGTTCCACAGATCTGACTTTTTCATTTACATGTTACCAGAATGTTTTGACTTAGAGGAGCCTGTGGGTGTGATTTTGTTCTGTAAGCAGGATAGAGTTAAAAAAAAAATCAAAATCCAAACAACAAAATGCAACCAAACAAATAAAACACAACAAAACAAAACCTTTACAAACAACTCAAAATCAGCCAAAAGCGACACACCTGCTTGATGCATTGTTTTAAGGACTTATTGATTATAATGATAGATGTGGTGAACTTTGTTATATTATTAATGTGACCAAATGTGGTATTACTTTATAATGGATGGGTAGCTCTAAAAGTTGTGTGATACTGTTCTTTGATAGGAAAATAAGGCAGTACTTGGTAGCTAACGAAAATTAGCATTTCAGAGATTGAGTGGAGAAGGAAAAATTTCTGGATGGAAACAATGCTAAGATAAGGCTCTTGTTCTCAACTACGGAAAAGATATCACTGAACAAACACTACCTTAGTATTTGTATGCACTGTCTTGCAGTTGTGATAGTCTCAGTAGGTACTTGTAACAAGGCAAATGGTATTAAGCTGCAGCTGGTTTTTGTGGGTTTTTTCTTTACTCTTTAGCTGTCAAATAGACTGGAAAAAAGGAAAGAATGTTACTCTGAAAACCATTAAGAAGAAGCAGAAACATAAGGGTCGTGGAACAGTTAGGACCGTGACAAAAACTGTTTCCAATGACTCTTTCTTCAACTTCTTTAGTCCTCCTGAAGGTAAGTTGAGCAGTAGTTTATTTGCATTAACTTAAAATGTAGAATGTACTTCACTCACTTGTTTCTTCTTTTTTTTTTCTTTTTTTCTACAGTTCCTGAAAGTGGAGATCTGGTGAGTTGGCTTTTTATTGGTGGTGGAATGTTTATGGAAATAGTTTGGGAAGTTGTTAAACAGCATCAACTTTAACTGCTTCTGTATTTAACTGACAATACTTGTGAGGACTAGTATGGATTTGAGTTTTCTTTATTAGAAAGAGTGTTGAGTTGGATTGTAGAGTTTAGTTTGGTCAACTTTAGCAGTTTATCTTTCCTGAGAACTACCTTGTGAATCCTTAACAGTTGTACAGATCTAGCGATCTTTATTATTACTTTATGATTTAATGGGTGGTTGTAAGTCTTCCCCTTCAGGTGGTGTTTGTATGATTTTATCTAATGGCTGAATGTATCGGGTTTGCATTTTATTCCATTAAAAATTTCCCAAGCTATTAACTCTTGAAGAAAGTAATAAAACAGTAATAGAAAATGGCAAGAGCCCGCTCACTGTGGCAATAAGCCATGTTTTTGCTAGGAGAAAAACTACCAAAAATATTTCACAGTGGGAAAATCGTGCAACTTCAGTAAGAAATGACATTGAGGTTCCAGGGGCATGCAGTTAGACTCTAGTTGGCAGTATATTCTGCCTTCTGTATGTTCACAATGCTAAAAAGAAAAAAAACAACCCAAAGAAGCAGCCTTTTTAATTGAAGACAGTTTCTCAGAGGGGGAGACAGCAGAATACTTGGTGTGAAAACAAAAAGGATTGATAGCCTGGGATGGGATCAGAATGCATTTTAGGTGTTCAGGTGCTTCACAGTGGCTTGTCTAATGGGAATCATAGAGGAGATGCACTGTAGGAATCAGAAGTAGGTTGTAAAATCTAATGAAATAGGCTCACCTGGCTACTCTTCAGTTCTTTAACAATACTGTGCATACGAACTGAAGTCTAAGGCAGATATCAAACAATCTTTCTACTTGTGAAAAGAGGAAGTTGGAGGTAGGGGAAGAATAGAAGTTAAACTCCAGAATTTTGTATAATTAAGCTTACTTGAAGCAGCAGCCTCCCACTGCATGATGTAGGTGGGCTGCTTGAGGTATCAAACTTGTCTCCTCAGTTTCAATTCTGTAAAACAGGTCCTGAAACAAAAAAATCAGTACATGGGATTTGTGTGAATCTGGTCACATCAAAAATTATTGCAACTTGTGTTTGTGTCTAAAGTAGTTATTATGGCCTTATGGTTTAGGAAATAATGTTGTTTTATGCAGGATGATGATTCTGAGGCAATCCTTGCTGCAGACTTTGAAATAGGTCACTTCTTGCGTGAACGCATAGTCCCCCGATCAGTATTGTACTTCACAGGAGAAGCTATTGAAGATGATGATGATGATGTAAGTATAATGTTCATTCAAAACACTAAAAACTTTGAAATATTTCTTCTTAAGGACTTTGGGTTATTTCTGACATTGGTATCTTTAGAATGGGATGTGTCGAAGTTAGTTTCAACAGCGCTTCCTAGAGTGTTCAGTAAAGAAGCATGAAGCTGAACCTCTAGAGGATGTCCTAGTAGAATTTTGTGTATATGGCATTCCTAGAGAGGTGTACCCAATACTTTGGTAGAACTATAGTGAGCTGCCAGAGAACAAATCAGTCTCTTAATTAGCTGCTCAGCTCTTCTTTGTGACATTGGGCTACCAAGTTTCATGAGATTCAGGCCTCTTACTTTCAAGAGTGCGCTCTCACTAAAAATTGCTAGATAAGCACATTCAAAGCATGTCAAAATACTCAAGTTCTGCAAAACCTTAAATAAATGAAGTGCATTAAAAAGAGTTAAGCTTGAAATCAACAAAACACAAAGCCCCACAGAATTTTATACAGATAAAATATTTTCTGCCTCCTGCCTCCATTCAAACAAGGACAGTTTGACAGTTAAAATAGCTTAGATAAGTCTGTCTTAAATGTAGTTTTTAGCATCTAAACTGTTAGCCCTTGGTCCAAAGCCTTGGGTGGGGATGTGGAGGAGTGAGATACTGATCGTATGGATTGCCTTGAGCTGTGTGGCCCCTGCCGGCCGCAAGTGGCTGTCTTCTCTACCAGGGCTTGCTTGGCTTGAGAGATTGAACATTGCTCAGGCTGATGTTTACAGCATTTTTAAATGTGGCAGATACAGGAACTTCTCTGAAGAGCACAATACAGCGTGGTCTCTGCCATCTGCCAGAGTTCTCTGGCTATATTTGAGCTGTAAGTGGCTGCATTTATGATGCTATCAAAACCTTTTATTTTCTCTCCTAGTATGATGAAGAAGGTGAAGAGGCAGATGATGAGGTAAGATGAGAGATGCCCTTGATTCAAATTGTTTCCTAGTTATGGTTTGTTATTGGAATGAGTTCCTTTAGTTTTTGAAAGCTCTGGAAACGAAGTTTAAGAATTATTTAGGAAGTAACGTACAACAGCAGGAAAGCTATGACGTAGTTGCCATCACAGAAATGTGGTGGGATGACTCACATGATTGGAGTGCTGCCATGGGTGGCTACAAGCTCTTCAGAAAGGACAGGCAGGGTAGGAGAGGTGGAGGGCTGGCTTTATATGTTAGAGAGTCTCTTGACTCTGTTGAACTTAAGGTCAGCAGTGACAAGGTTGAGTGCCTGTGGACCAGAATCAGGGAGAAGGCCAACAAGGCTGACATTCTCATGGGAGTCTGTTACAGAGCGCCCTACCAGGATGATGGAGATGAATTATTCTACAAGCAGCTGGCAGATGTCTCAAAATCCCCAGCCCTTGTTCTTGTGGGTGACTTTAACCT
>JAWWEU010000040.1:37058603-37127105 GCA_035583155.1 Acropternis orthonyx | reverse complement strand
ATCAGGCATTGGAATGGCCTGCCCAGAGAGGTGGTGGATTCACCATCCCTGGAGGTTTTTAAACTGAGATTGGATGTAGCACTGAGTGCCATGATCTAGTAAACAGACGGGAGTTGGACCAAGGGTTGGACTCGATGATCTGAGGTCTTTTCGAACCCAATCGATTCTATGATTCTATGAACACATTATTTTGTGGATCTAGGATGAAACATTTTTTGAAAACAACAAAATAATCCAAACCAAACTAAGACAGCCCGTAGGGTGTCATACAAATTACGTTACAACTGATGTTAAAAGATGTTACACTTTGTGGAGGGTTAACTAATACAATGTGTATAACATAAAATGGTAGTTATTATATTTCTGTATATAATTTAATCTTAATTTTCATGAAAATGGCTCAGAAGGCTGAATGTGGATAAGCTAGAGAAATATAAACAAGTGTTTTCTTTTAGGAGGGGGAAGAAGAAGCAGATGAAGAAAATGATCCTGATTACGACCCAAAAGTAAGGAATTAAAATGAATGTTCAAAGTTTCTTTACACATATGGACATTTACAATTTTTTGTATATTAAAACTTGATTTTAGTTTAAGTATTTAATCAGTAGTTCCTATGATGAGTAGTTTTTGGCTGAGGCTGTTCAAGTCCTAGTTCTGACAGACTTAATGTTGGTAGAGAAAATTCTATGAAGTTTTTTCTTCAAGAGTTGTTTTGTAAAAGTAACTTTAGACTCTGACCAGTGAGGTTAGTCAGGGTTGGTTTTCTATAAGCTTGTCTTGTAGCAAGTTGCTGTTAATGATGAAAATGTTCTATTACAGTTGTAAGGAGATGCAGAGAACTGTGTAAATAATCCAAGTTCGGTTTTTGGAAACTTGTTAGAAGCTGGCTCTGGCACAGATCTTCACAGGAGAATGCAAAATTGAGGCTTTCTCAGGGGAGATAAATAGCAAGTCTGTTATTGTTTGAGGTAGCAAAAGTCAAGGTTCAGGAACATATCTGTGGCCAAGTACTAAAATGTGAACAGCCAAGAGCAATTGGCAGCTTTCTTATTTCGTGGGAAGGGCAAATCACTAGTCAGGCTGGAAAAGTGATTGTGAACCACTCAGTTCATAGCTTTTTAGTAGCTAAGGAAAGGCACATCTGGCCACCTAAAAGCATCTGGTGGTAGTAGGTGAAAGTTGCAGTCATGAAAATGAAGTCTGTCTGCAGTACTCTGAAATACCTGCTGTAAAATGTGCTTGCCATTTCAAATGAGGAGGCACTGTGTTTTTCAGTAGGAGTGGTTTGAGCTACTGTCAAAGTACTGTTGAAAGAATTACATAATCTTAGCATTGTACCTAGAAAGACACAGAGTACAGAACTATCAATCAAAATGTACAGCCTCTTTTTTATCTGCTACAGTATATTCAAATGCTTCCTAGTCAAGGAAGTTTTGGAATCAAAATGAAACAGCTGTAAGTTGGGCTTCTTATTTCCGTAATTTCAGATTTCTTGGCAAAACAGAACTGAGAGAGGGCAAGACTGTATGCTCCGTTTCAGAGAGAACTGCCAGAGGGCTAGAGACTGTAGTGGTACTATTAGTGTATTATTGACATAAGAATAAGTAGTTGTAAGCTGATCATGGGCTGTAAGCCAGCTGCATTTATTAAAACACTGTGATCCTAGAATTGCTATCCAGACCAAGGTAGTGGAGTAAAATTGGCATCTGAACTCTGCCTCCCAAAAACCTTTTCCTTAAATTCCCATATTACTGTGGCATACTGTTGGTTTTCTGTTTCACTGTAACAGAAGAAATTTTCCATGTTAGACTCTTCTGACAACTGGAATTTATTGCAAAAGATGTTGCCAGAGTGCTAAGAATGTACTGTGATTTGGAGTCTCATTGCATTGCTCTATGGTGGCTTTTGGAGTAAAGCCATGCTCTTGTTACTTACTGCCGATAGGAAGTTTCTTTTGTGTCAAACTGTGTAGAAGACCTGGATACTTCTTCTAAGCTGGGTTGTTTGTTACTACACATTACTCTGCTCCTTTTTACAGTTATAATCTCTTTCAGAGTATTTCACCACACTTAGTTCTGAACAGATTTTTGTTCTGGGCTGTATACCAATACACTAACAAAATAAATGCTTGTCCAAAGAGAGCAGTATTGCTAATACTAGACAATTACTGCAAGGGAAAAGGTGGAAGTAGAACCTGAATACTGGAGCTTCAGAAAGCATGCTTAGCAGTATTGATAGATCTTCTAAAATACTCATTTCTGTAAACTAATGTTTCCTTTTTTCTCAACAGAAGGATCAAAATCCAGCAGAATGCAAGCAACAGTGAAGCAGTGTGTATGTGGCCTTGAGGATTACCTGCACTGTAATAGCCTAAACACAACTATTAGTTACTTACAGCCTTATGTTTTGTATCTTGGTAGAATTAAGTAACCAATTTGTTAAAAAAAGAAATCAAACACATAAGAACCAGTTTAAAATGTAGGTTCAATCTACCTAGCATTTTAACAGTATAATTTTCTGCCAATATGTAGAATGCAGTAAATCCCCTAAAGCATGAATGTTAATTCATTGCTACATAGTTTGGTTCTAGTGAAGTCTTTGTCATGTAGCTATTAGACTGCAGCTGTTAAGATTATCAGAACTGATAACTGAGACCAATATTTGTTTAGAGAAAACTCTCTCCTGAAGAACCAACCAAAGTATTTTTTCAGCCCAGTAGTCTGAACGGGTTTAAGTCTGCTTGCACTAGCTGTGCCTTCATTACTTTGTTATAGAACTGGCAGTGACTTGTACTAACTAGGAGATGATGATGCATTTTGAATCTGACTACTTGAGAAGACTAGTATAACTTGTTTAATTTCCAATGAGACCACATTAAACATTCATAACTGTCAGCTTGTTTATGCTATGGGTTTTGTATTTTATGTGACACAGTGATCTACAAAAGAAACCTAGTCATCATATTAAGGTTATTGTTTACCACTGGGGTGTGAATAAAACCTAGTATTTTCAGAAGCTAGTCTTGTTTTATTATGTGTGTATCTGCATGTATAAACTGGTAAGGCATATCTTACATGCTGCAGTTCATGTTTACTAGAAACAAAAGTTGATAATTACTGACAAGTAAAAATCATATAGCATTTGAAAAACAAACACATAGTTTGGAAAATTGATCTATGCTTTTCACTTGCAGTGTGATACTTGTGAATCTGAGCTAGCTCTTTCAGTGATTGGTCCACACTGCCACTTTGAGAAGTCAAGTTCTTAGAAGTGGGGCTAGATCTGACAAAGGACTTCGGTTTTGCTGTGCCCGACTCTAAGGCATTGCATATTAGTATGAAATCTGAAGCAAAGTGCCTTGGATTTTCAGTCTGTGTAGACAGAGCTATGTTGTTGTCCTGAACAAAACCTGCCCTGCACCAAAGAAGTGCTAGAACACTTAGCTCTATTCTAGTTTGTCCTCACTGTATCATCTATTGAGGAGGAAACAAACCCAAAGGAATTCCTCTTTCTTCACGTTACATTCTCTTCATGTGCTTGTGTTTGCACATTCTGGTTCATACTTTTACCCATATTGGATGTTTGTTCTCAGTTAAAATACATGGGCTAGAAGACCTTTCTCATTCTAAACCTTGCCTCTAGCCTATCAGAGGAGGTGCTGGATGAGATGTAGATTTGAACTCACTCAGCTGAAAGACACTGTGAACTAATGTATTCTGAGTTTTCCCAGTCACTAGCATGCTACTGTACTCTGTGCAGTCTTATCCTTCACAGATAACTACATCAGTTCTGATCTTCTGAGCAAGTAGTTAAGAGAGCTTTTTCAGGGATGGAAGGGTCCTTGTAGGGTTGGGAAGAAGTGTCCAGCTAGCCATGGGTTTATTTCTGCAGTACCTGCTTTTTTTTGTGCCACTCCAGTATTTAGTTTGAAAAGAGCAGGGTGAGCAGGAGACAACAACCAGATAAGGATAGGGCTGGTAGAAGAGTTTCTCTAGCATGTAGGGTAAGTAATGCAGAGTGAAGCTTATCCCAAGTGCCATTCTGAATACTCAGCCACCGTGAGAGGTTGTGGGTCTAGTGTTCTTTGACTAGACTGTTTTTGTTTTGTTATTTATTCTTCTTTTTAGTTCTTTGAAGATTTAAATATCACACTGCTTCATTTCAGAATCCCTGTCAGGCTTCATCTTTATCCATATCTCTGGATTTGGGAGAAGGAGCTCATGTTATCTATAGCTGTTGAAGCTGTGATCTTGGGTGTTTTTAGGTAACACATAAGATCATAGCATAAAAAAGTGCAGTTATGAAAGGTTAACAATCACTCACCAGTAGCTATGTGTTAAAGTAGATGTGGTTGTGTTTGTGTGATATCAGAATATGGGTATTCTTTGAGGGACTGATGCTGCCAGGCATTTCGGTTTCACATGGTCTCTGTGCTGAACATCTCCCATGGTTAAGTTTAAACTTCAGGGCCTGTGGAGGCCAAACTGATGGTATGTTATGATCTTGAGCAGTCCTTAAGACAGGGCTCTAGGGTTCATACTTCTAGACATAAGTCTCTGAAGTCCTTATTTAGATCTAGCCCATTTTTGTTAACATCTGGAAACTGTATCTTAAAAAGAAAATAAACTGTTAAAAGTTTCAAAATTCACTGCACTTAACAAATTTGGCTTGTTCTTTGATTGCTTTCTCATTTAACACCTTCATAACATAGAGTGGGATGCAGTATTTGAAAAGGAGAGTTGGTAGATGTCAAAGCACGCCTGCAGCCTGCAAGATCCAGGGCCATGAATCCATCTCTATTGACAGATTTTGGTAAACTTCTCTCTAGATTGACTTGCCAGTTCTAAATCAGCCATTCTTGTGCTCTCCAAACTGCAGAAAAGGAAGGGTAAAATATAAGTGAGGTGCCAGTTCTTATGGCATTGGGTTAAATAAAAACTTCTGGTCCTTAATTTAGTTTTGTTATCAACCACACTCTTGTTCAGCAGATTTGAAAGGCAGTATGTAGCAGGAACATTAAACTTTCACCTTGGATTGCAGTGTTGTGACTCATTCTTTTCACATAATAAATCTCATTTAGTATTTGAGAAGGATAAGTTACCTTGTTAAGAAGTTCAGGTTAGGAAAGTGTGTCAGTGAAATAGAATTTCTGGGGCAGTAGTTGCAGTACTGCACCAAAGTTTAACATCTGTGTAAATGGTGCCTTCTGTCCAGTGTTGGTTGCTGTATCAAAGTGAGAATTATCTTGGAAAAGTGGGAGGTTGATGAGGGAAGAGGTAGGAGAATGAAGTGGGACTTTGGATGACAGTGAAGGGTGCTCAGAGTTTATGCTTGCTGGAGAGGGGATCGTTCTTCATAGTTCTGTGCTTTTAGCAATCTAGATGAGATTACATTAGCACTAAAGAACCTGTCTGATACAATTCTTGGTCATGTTAAAAAAATAAAAAAATTAAACAGTATCCTGAAATAAAGGAGATCAAATTTAAGCTTAGCATTCTGAGGTTTTATTTTTTGGAGAAAGGTCATGTCAGGTGCAGTTAGAAGTGTTACCTTGGATTACATGAACACTAGCATAGCAACACTGCTTACCAATGTTTCCTACAGCTAACTAGCTTCATAAGCATAGATTCTTTCTTGGATTTTTGGAACTGATGTTTCCCAAGCTAATAGCAGATACTGTAATTTTGACAAGTTTTGGGTTTTAAGTGAAAAAAAAAGTGAAAAAAACTCCCAACAGAATATAGAAAAATGCAGAAATCACATGTGTTCATCTTTGCCTCCAAGCTGGTATTTGAGCTTTCCCTGTGTTTTAAGGTCCACTGTTGTAGACCTGACTTGGAAAGCAACAGAAAACTTATAAACAGATGGGCAATTAATTTGTCTGCCAAAAGTTTCCTATTTCCAAAGGTATCTATGCAGCAGCTGTTTCTCAGATGCCTTCTGCTGGGCAGAGGCTTTTGCTGTGGCATTCTCAATGGCTTAAGGAAGCAAAATGCTAAACCCCTCTGTACAGAGGGGCCTGATAATGAAGGCGTTTCTGTAGGAACAGCCTTGATGGTCTGCTAGGGTGGAGCTACAGCTGCATGGATGTTAAAGTAGTTAGGTTCATCTCTACAGAGCTTTTTACTTTGTTCCGTGCAAATGTGTCCTCCTCCAATCTAAGACTTGACCAGATCAGAGAAATGGTTGCTACCACACCTCCAGTTTCATTTTTTAAAAACTGCTCAGTTCTGTTTGAGATGCACTGGTTTCCTATAAATTTACAAATAGGTCTTGAAATAGTGACTTAATTGCTAATGCTTACCTAAAGGTAACATAAAATATCTACTGGAAATATTAAGTCTTGCTTCCATACACTAGCAAGAAGAGTTGGAAGTTTGTCCACATGGCATGATGGACAAGATTTGTCTCATTGCTCTTTAAATCCTCCTGTTAGACCTTTGCTCAGGCCTAGAAGTCTTCCACGTGTGACTTGTGTCTCAACTTTTGTACGAAAGTCAGGACAAGTAAAGTGGACAAGATGACACACCAAGCACTGATTTCACAGCTAATCCATATTTGGCTCTGCTTGGTGTATACCAGAAATGAGTTTACAAGGCATGAGGAGCTGTGGCAGAAGGGCTCTTTTGTTCTCATGCATCTAGCTAAAGCATGTGAATTGACAACACGAGTTGGCTCTGCATCTGCAGGAGGGGCTTAGGCCCTGTTATGAGCTTGGCTTCTATGTGATTGAGTGTTGTGATTAATGCCCAAATTTATGTTTGCCCTGCAGTGGAGAAAGAGCATGTTACAAATTTGCAGCATGTTTTACTGTAGTGGTCAAGTCTGAGAAATTTAAACCCCATTAACAGACTAGTTTTTTTCTACAATGTGTGCTTGGGTAATTTTTTAATATTTCTGGAAGAAGGAGTATATACAGCTATCTGTGAGATGGAGTTCAAAAAAGGAAAAGTCTCTCCCCGAAATGACATGTTCAGTGCTTCAGTGTTCTGTCAGCAGCAAGTTCCAGTGAAATTGCTGGGAGATAGTAATGCTCAAGAATATCCTTGAAGGATTAGCTACTTATGGTCCACTTGCTTTCATCACATATTGCAACACATCTATTTGTCATGTATTTCTCATGAAATTTCCCGACTTAATTTTTTCCCCTAATTTTTCTTCTGGCTAGCAATGACCAGCTCATATTTCATTTAAGCTTTCCTCTTAACCCTTTTTGTGTTTTAGCTGCTTCTCAGTAATAGAAGAAATGATGATGCTTAAGGGTTGTCACTCAAGATAGATTTAGCATCCCTTTGAAATTAATAGTTGATAGGTGGTGTCAAGCTGCTGTCTGCAGATTCTGGCAGAACACTAGTAAAATATAGGCTTTAGTTTTTCACTGTGACTTCCGAAAACAATGTTTAACTTGCCTCAGGATTTAAAAAGACTTTAAATACTCTTATTGTAATGATTCTTTAATTCAAGTTGCTCATACAAAATTTCAACTGCTTGAGACTCGAATTAGGGAGCTTATGATACAGGAGACCAGAGAATTTAACAAACAAGCATTTCTGTTACCAGTATCAACTTTGAACATGGAAAAGGAAAAATTCAGTATGAAATATGTGTCTCTCAGATTGTGGAGTTTTCAAGGAATCAGTGGGTGTTTTTTCAGGTGTAGTATCTCAGGTTTGACAGTAGGAGGCATCTTCACATCAGCTATTTCTGGAGGAATGGCTGCAGAACCTGCATAGTATTTAGCCAAAATTCAGTAAAGGTAGCAGATGTGGAACATTTAATAAAATTGCAGTTGTTTAAATGTGTATTTCAAGGAAAGTAAAATCTCATTGGGTAACAGTGCGCTTAACTGTTCAATGTGGTTTTTCAAAGTAGTAACAAATATTTACAGAAGTTCAGTTTTGACTTGCATCTAGGAAAATGAAGTTTGTTATCCTTTACTGGCAAATTCTGAACAATTAAATTGGGTTATCTTGTTCTTTTACCATGTAACTGTCGGTATTTCATCTTACCCTAGTCTCCTAGCTTTTGACTGATCTGGTGGTTTTGGTCAAATGTAGTGTATTTTAAATGGCTGTTAATATTTGTTGGCTTACAGAGTACAAGTTTAACTGGATGTTTTGTATGTTTGCTTCTGACCACATGCTTAGGTGAATTTCACCAGGAATAAACAGTTGTTGTGAGTCTATACATTAGCAGAGTATGTCCTTCAGTGTTTGGAGTTGGGTTAAAAATCCAGCATTCAATGCTTCAGAGAACTCTATGCATGGAAGGGCAAAGTGGAATTAATTTAGTCCCTTTCGCCAGTATATTTGATGAAAACATTTGGCCTTCCACACTAGTCTCCCTGTTTTCATTTGACTAATTGCAATTTACTATTACTACTGAGAACAAGTGAAAAAGCTCACATTGAAGTATATAGAATATAGGTTGTGTGTTAATGTCCTTAAGTGTTACAGTGCAGTGTTCTGGGAGGGTGGGAAAGTTCTTGTTACACTTGTTACACAGTGTCACATGTGGGACTGCTGAATCTAATGCGAATTTCCACTGGTTAGTGCATTTACTGGGAATCAAATGTTTCACTTAGAGCAACAAAGCAAACCAGAACTGAACAGGTGAATTGTTAGAAATTGGTCATATGTAGGTTTAGTCCAGTGTCCTATGCCTTACCTAAACTTGGTATTTTAATTAAGCTACTCTGTATAGGTGAATGCATCTTAACCAGTTTGTTTTAGTTGGACAGTTTCAAAGTTAAGCGTGTCACATGAGCAGAGACAATGAGGAGTGAAGGAGTAGGTGCAATATACATCAAGTGAAAAGGCAGGAGTTCTCTTATGTTGTTCAAGCCATTTGTGAAGCCCCTTGTATATGCAGCAGCAGCAGCTGAAGGTGCATGTATTTGTGCTGGGGAATTTAGATTCAAATGGCAGTGAACATTGAGGCAATTGTGAATAGTGTTCAGATCTTTTGAAAATCAGCATGCGCCTCTGTTAAAATGGGCATAAGATGGTTGTGAGAATGAATTGTATCTTACACCGTATCTGTTCAGCTCTAAGGAGAAGAGACCATTCTTTACATAAATGGGTGTTTTAAGATATTAATTTCCCTTTTTTGTTTGGTTTGTGGCTAGCCAAATTGTCTTTGTTACTGATTTGAGTGTCTTCCAGTTACCTCAGGCAGGGTAAACCAGCTAAATTTTAATTGCTGTTATTACCTTAATTGTTTACCTCTCAACAACTTAACTTTGAACTTCAAGAGGAAAAGATTAAAAGAGGAAGTCCTTTAAAAATGTTATCAGTTATAAACTCCATTAAATCTATCATTAATGTTTTTTCTAATATGCTGTTAGAGCACAGCACATGTTGCAGCATGATCTGCTTTCGAGCTGCCAAGATTAAAGTGAGGAGGGTTTTTTTTTCTGTGGCTGTGATGAATAGATGTTTAAAAACAGTGCTCTCAAATGTAGTATGAAACTTAAAGCTTTCTGTTTACACTGGCCATAATGTACAGCCAAATCCATCTATGTAGGCTTTTGGTTTAAGTGTAATACATCAAAGGACTAAAACATAGTTTCATATTAAACTTAGGTCACTTTTCTACTCAAATAAATTTATTCAAAAGCTAGCCTCAGGAGAGAATCTGTACAATAAGCAAATGAGTGGCAACAAAGCAGAATAAGAAAAATGGTCCTAGCTGTTTGCCAGTTTGGTTTTGTTTTTCTTTGTTTTTGTTTTTTCCTAGTCTGCTTTTACAGTTTTCCAGTACTCAGTTTCTACTGTTTCCTTTGGGAAGTGATATGGATACTTGCTTTCCTTAGACATTACTCAAACTGCTGCAGAAAGTCGAGATTTATTTTATATATACAGTTGAAGCTGCTTCTTCCCAGCACAGCCGTGAGCCGGGCAGAAGCGTAGGGATCACGCTGTTGTACCAGGTTGTGTGTCAGGCTGTTTCCTTTGTTTAATGGAGCTATGATCGCTTAAATATTAGGGTGTTGCTGAACCTTGCCGCCGGTAATACTGGGCTTGAATGAAAAACACGCAGAAGGAGGGCCCTTTGCTGCTATTCCCCACGGGGGTAGGCAGACCAAATGTGTTCCAAACAAATACTGCTGGAACACCCCGAGGAAGGCAAACGAGCGCTACAGGACGTTTGAATTGTCCCGTTACCCTTCGTGTATTAGTCTGCCAGTGGTTAACTACGGCGGGGAAACCCACCGGCGGAGGGGCGGGGAGCCGTGCCGGACCGTGCCGTGCCGGGCGGGGCAGCCCCGCCCCGCCCCACGCTCCGCTCCGCACCGTGCGGGGCTCCCCGGGGCTGGCGGGCGGGAGGGAGGAGCCGCCCTTTCCGCTGGGTGTCACTGGGGCGGTGGGAGAGGCGCGTTCAAAAGCGGCGGGGAGGGAAAGCCTTGCGAGAGCCGCGGCCGCCGCTCCGGCAGCGCCCGCCACGCCGCGGCACGGGCAGCGGCCGCCGCTGCGCTCCCCGCGGGCCGGGACGCTCCCGCCGCTCCGCATCGCCTTCCGCGCCCGGCGCAGCGTGCTCGGCTGGTGCCGCCTGCCCCCCGAGCACAGCCCCTGCCGGCCGAGGCCGCCGAACCCCGCCAGGAGGATGCTGGAGGGCGGCTGCAAGGCGGTGAAGGAGGGCATGCTGGAGAAGAGGAGCGACGGGCTGCTACAGCTCTGGAAGAAGAAGCGCTGCATCCTCACCGAAGAGGGACTGCTCCTCATCCCCCCGAAACACCCGCCGCCGCCGCCGCAGCAGCAACAACAGCAGCAGCCGCTGCCGACCGAGACGGCGGCCAAGATCAAGGAGCTTCACTTCTCCAACATGAAGACGGTGGACTGCGTGGAGCGGAAGGGCAAGTACGTGTACTTCACGGTGGTGATGGCCGAGGGGAAGGAGATCGACTTTCGGTGCGCGCAGGAGCAGGGCTGGAACGCGGCGATCACGCTGCAGATGGTGCAGTACAAGAACCGGCAGGCCATCCTGGCCGTGCGCTCCACCCGGCAGAAGCAGCAGCACCTGGGGGCGCCCCACGGCCCGCGTCTCCGCGGCGCGTCCGGCTCCGCCTAGCGCAGGTACGGCACGGGCTCGGACCGCTCCCCGCTCCGCTGCTGCCGCCGGCACCCTGGCACTGCCCCGGCACTGACCCGCCGCCCTCTCTGCTCTCTGTCTCATGCAGGTTGCGGTCACGGAGCGCTGCGGGGAAGCGGGACCCCGCTCCGGAGGTCGGAAACTGGGGAAACGCCGGAGGTGCAAGGTAGATCGGGAAGAAGCGGCTAGACAGCCTGAACCCCAGCCTGCTGCTGCTGCTTTGCCGCCCTCGGTGCCGAGAAGCATTTCAAATCTATTATTTATGAACCTTGGAAAGGATATTTTGGTGCGATGGGACTTCTAGGAGACATGATGTACTGTAACTTTATTTTAATGTATTTTATTTATTAGGGTTGTTTTCTTTTTGGTTTTCCTTTTTTCCTTTTTGGTTTTTAAAGGCTTATTTGCAAGACATTTCTGAATGTGGGCTGTATCAGAAAAGCGAAGGAAAAAACAATGTGCATGTTAGCTCCCTGAAAGAACTAAAAAGTTCTGGGTAGTTTATCTGTGTGCAATTTGACAAGAAAAGTTATTAGTTTTTTACCCAAAATACACTGTATTCTGCTTACATGGAAAATGTGATGGGTGGTTTGAAATTTGGCTGAAACCCATACTGCATACGGAACCTATTTTCTCTAATGAGAATAACATTTATAGTCTGGGGTTAAAGTTATTTTCTTTTAAAATATTAAACATGGTGGAAGATGATAAAAATCTATTCATGCTTGGCTATTTAAAAAAGCAATGTTGCTTGTCATTCTGAGGTTAAAACCAATATGTTTAATGTATGGGCAGAGGGGAGCCTGACCAGCTGTTGTGATACGGGAATCTGAGTTGGATTCCAGCTGTCCGTGTGATGTGCTTGCTCCTAGGCTGGCGGGCCAGAGTTGAGAAGTGTCCGAGTTCAGGGCTCCCTCTGCACGCTCCGTTTTTAACTCACGTGGGCTTTCAACCTGTATTTCATTTGCATGGCGGTTTTTAAATGTCTTGCATTAAAGCAGCCCATAGTTTAAAATCCATTTTATGTGTGTCTTGGTGTGCAAATGGATTATTTTGGTCACAGTTTTTATAAGCTGAAGGTTGCTCTCTAGCTGAGACGAACTAGATTAATTTTGGCGTTTAGCAATGTCAGATGTTGAGAGAGGCGTGCGATCTTGCCTCTAAAAATGTTGACGAAGCAATGAAGTTGGAAAACAAAAGGCTAATTGCACAGCTGTTGTGTCTTCCTCTGTCTCTTAAAAGTCAGTGGGAGTTTGGTTGTCAATGCTTGCGGGAGCGGGTCAGAGCTTTTCGCCTGATGCAGAGAAGGGAGTCGGGCATGGGCTGATGAGCTTTCTAGGACAGGGCTCTTCAGAGGATGGGGGCTTAACGTTACCTGCTGCTACAGCAGGTTCTCTGGTTTAAGTGAAGTGGGGAGGCTGTTAAGTGGAACAGAACAATGTGGCCCGTTATCTCTGGTTCAAGGTAAAAAGTCTTAGCCATGGAGGTATTTATTTTAACTAATGTGGTGAGGAAAATGGCTTTTGACCCCTTTACAAGTTACATGAATGTAAACAAAATCTTTTAAAGTTACACATCCAAGACTTTTGTTTTTGAGTCACTGAAGTGTAAATTACATGCAAGAGCCCTACATTCTCGGTTCAAGCTGTTGCTGTAAGTGTTTAAAGCAAAAGGCTGAAGTGAAACACGGTGGAAGATCTTAGAATTGGCTACTGCACATGTCAGTCCCTTCCTCTTCACCATAAGCTTGAGCTTAGTCTGTAAGGAAAAAGTTGAGATGTGTTTTAGCCCTGCTCTTTTGTCCCTTGCCCCCAGGGGTTGGGCTCACATACCTAGACATGCAAAACGTGTCATGGTGCAGAATTAAAGCCTGGATCCATACAGTCCTCTCTAGTAATTTCTAAGTGCTTCTTTCTGATCTGGCCCTTGACAAGGTTGTGAGATGAACTTGGGGTGGTAGATTACAGCTGTTCTAACAAAGTTATTATTTTGAGGTTACTTGTAATCGAAGGTGCTCCGCATCTTCTAGGATTAGATTCGCTGTCTTGGCAATCGTAGTCAATTTCCACATCTCTGTATGTCTGCCATTATCATTCTGCTAACGCTTGGATGTTAGAGCTGCAAGGGGATTCTCTAATGAGCTAGTCAAAGACTCACAAAATAGACTGTAATTTGTAATTTGGCTTCTCTCTTTAGAGTGATTAATTACAGTTTACTGAGTTACTAATCCACCTTCTCAGATATACAGACATATTGCTGATCTCACCTACTAAAATACATTTTAGCCTACTGAAGGATTAAATGTAACTGATGAAAATTAATTCCTGTGTGATCAGGGACACACATATTTCTCTAAGAGAGGCAGTTATTCTTGTCCTCAGTGGATGCAAGCCTCTGAATGCCATAGAGGTCTATGGATGTAATCTAAAGCTAAAATTTTACTATTCTTCTGGAAGGACATGTACTTTCAAAACTAAAGATGATAATTTTAGTAATAAAATTCTCATTAAGGTATGAGAAAACAGCTTTCATTTTGAATGTGCTGCTCCTTTTCACTGGTTCAAGGTCTATGTCCCATTTTCACCTTATGTTTCGTGTTTTAAGTTGGTCTGAAGGATGCTCTGAAAACCTTTTGGACTGCTGGTTGCCATTGCCTGCTCTGTTACCTGTTTGAAAACCTGGGTGTCAGCCAAACTGCTAGTGTAAGAGGTGGTCACATCACAAAATCCACCTTGAGCTGGCGGGATGGGTGTAAGTATCAAGCCTTCCCCTTGTGTCTCTGGACTGTCTCCTCAAAACTGAATGGGAATAAATTGGCTGGGGTCCCCTAGGGACAATTGGACTATGTGGCTCATGCCCTGCTGGTACAAATAAGGCTAAATTGTCTGATGTGGACAGTCTGACAACTTTCTCATGCTCTAAATTCCACGGGTTTTCTTTTTTCTCTTTCTTTTTTCTTTTTTTGGTTGTTGTTTTTGGGGTTTTTTTACTGATAGTAATTTTAGACCAAGAAATTGTTTGATTTTATAAAAGGTAGTTCTGGTCTTTTTTTTTTGTCCTGCCCCTCTACTACTGCATGGTCTTCATTTGAACTTCTGGATTAAATACTGTCTGTTACTGCCTTGTAAGCAATGGCTATGAAAATCATGTTCCATCTTATTGGAGCTTTGGATATAAAGAAATCAAGTTGTCCTTCCCCTTACAAAAAAAAAAAAAAAAAGGAAAAAGAAAAAAAAAATCTGACAGCATGTGGCTGAAGTAAATTCATTAGAGAATAAACAAAAATGCTGTAAAACGCACACAGGTATAGGTAGCAAAAGTGGGAACAGTCTGTTCATAAAGAGGTCAAAATTACATGTCTTAACTAAGAAAGGAAAAAAAAAAAGGGAAAGTGATTAAGGGGCAGATTCTGCACAAAAATCTAAACTGTGGTGACCAAGACAATTCAGAAACTGAAAAAGGAAGATCAAGTGGATGTTGTTTCTGTGACATCCGGAAGTAATTCCTCTTTTTTAAGGTCCATGATATGCAAATGCAAGTTTCTGAATTATAGCTGCAGCGATGTACCAAATGTTTTCTAGCATATCCTATTGTGAGCAGAAATATCAGTGTTGTCAAAAAAAAATTGTGTGTAAATATGACTCATAAATGATTTCTGAGAGATGTGATTTATTTTTCTTATTTTTCAAGATACATTCCATTTCAAATAAAGAGGTATCTATTGAAAGAGTTCTTAATATGTTGGAAGAATAGTTGTTTGGTGGGCTATCTGTTGTGATTAAAGCCTGATCTAAGCTTTTCCAATGTCTCAAGCCCAATCTAAGGGCCTAAGAGGAACACTTTGAACCTGTGTAGACACCCTCTGAAGAAAAGACTCACTTAGGTGCTCCAGTTAATCATTATATATAGCACAATTATGAGTCTCAGAGTCCTCAGTTCTGCTTCTTGCTTTGTATGATGTGTGAGCACCCACATTGAGTCCAGCAGGTTTCTGTAATGCTCTACTTGGTGTCACAGTTCACACACAGCAGGTCTGTGGGACACAGAATTCAGATTCAGAATGTTTACCCTGCTCTGTGTGACATTAGTAATCTAAACTGAAGCATTAAATGTGCCTTTTTGGTCTCTCATCTATCTTCAGAATGATGATAGAATTTCAAGGAGCCTGCAAGTAGTCCAGAAAGAACACTTCCACTATTCAGCATGAACTCTGACCCGTTCTTTTCTAGCTTCATGGTATGACAAGAAAATTGTGTGTTGACTTCTGCTGCTTTGGG
This sequence comes from Acropternis orthonyx, assembly GCA_035583155.1. Classification (NCBI taxonomy): domain Eukaryota; kingdom Metazoa; phylum Chordata; class Aves; order Passeriformes; family Rhinocryptidae; genus Acropternis; species Acropternis orthonyx. Next base: position 37,111,737 of record JAWWEU010000040.1, on the reverse strand, counting down.
GTCTCCATAGAGCTGCAGCTGCTCAGATGCCTTGAGCCTCCCCTGAGGTGTATTTGTATTGCAGCAGGTCCTGCTTCTCAGGCATCTTCTGAAAGTGTATTAATATCAGTGACACACTATGCACTGACCTAGACTTGTTGGTGCTGTTTGCTTTCACTGGGGAGGTGTCAGTAACCTCTTCTGTAAGAAGGCTTTTGCTGTAACAAGTACAAGTTCTCTTTTCAATAGTAAACATTCCAAATGTAGGCATTTGAACTTAATATTTGACAAGCAAATGATGGCTTGAAGACCTGACCTCTCACAAGTGCTGGTGCTCAGGGGCTTTGAAAAGACAATTAAGCATCTCTGGATTTATTGTCTATTCAAGGACCCACTGTTGCTTACAGCTGTTAGAGATATCCCTTATGAGCTTTTAGTAACAGTGATAAGTAAATGTCTCTGTGAGGACACAAGTACAGTAGAATAAGAATTTAATAATTTGTGGTTCTTTCTGCTCCTACATCAATGGTGGTATCTCTATAAAAATGTGTCAAAACCACATTTCTCTGCTTTAATTTTTGATTAAGAGGGTGTAAAATAAGACTGCTCACATATTCATGAAACGTATGAAATGGTCCTAGAAATGGGGCCATTATTTTCCTAGTGGGGAATATTGTCTTATAGGGTTTTCTCTTAAGTTTTCTCTGATCTGAAGTACACTGCAGGGTACAGAGAGAAAATCTGGACCTGATTCAAAATTCATTGAAATCAACTGGAAATTTCCAGACTAGGACAGATGCCGACCTTTTCCACAAATGGTGGCTGCTTCTCTTTTGGTTTAAAAAACCCAGGAATGAAACCCCAGAAGCAAGACCTTTGCCCATGATCTGTGCCAGTATCAATGGTGTGTGACTAGGATAACACTGACATTCTGGTCTGTCATATTTTCCAGTGAAATGAGGGGGAGAGGAAGATGAAATAATGCCTATGTTTTCTGAACTAAACAAAATATGAAAGAAGACCAATCTAAATGTCTTCCTGCCCCCCTCCACCACCAAAATGAAATCTAGACCAGAATGATTTCTTGCAGTTTCACTGAATTCACAGCACAGCTGAAATGGAAGTTTCCTTTGTACTTTAACCCAGACCAGAACTAAATGAAAGCCTTTACTTCTTTGACTGCTTGTTTCTAGCAGGAACATCTCAGTCCTTCCTAGAAACTGCCAAATTACTTTCCGCACCTACACATTTTTATTTTGTTTTTAAATCAACTGTTGTGAAAACTTTCAATTCAAATCCTTTATAAATTTGAAACAAGATTTTTTTTTGTGTGGTTTTTGGGTTTTTTGGTTGTTTGGTTGGTTGTTTGGGTTTTTTTAAGTTATAAACAGTACTATGTGTGTTTGTGATAATGTTTTTTCTGTCTTTCCACTGGGGGATTTTTGATGTGTGAGGTAAGGACTCTCATACACACTCCTCGGCATTGTTTTGTGCCTTCTGCACTGAAGATGAGCAGAGCGAAAGTGCCTTTGGTCCTGCTAAGAGCTGAACATCTTCAAGGTGTCCTGACACCCAAAGGACCTGGAAGCTGTTTGGGACCTCAGAATGGGGCTCAATTACATTTAGGGTCTTGGCCTAATGCTGTACCCTGAATTTACAAGGAAAGGGACATCAGCTCCTGGTGAAGTGCTGGGAAATAATGCCATACTGCTTGCTGACACCAGCATGAAGCTCATGCTCTGGCTTAGCAGCCTGGTGTGATTGCAGCACCTCTAAGTTTTCCCTAGGAGACTTGTAGAAAAAGCCAGAGGTGAGGCTTCTGTGCTTCAGTGCTTGGAATTTTCTTTGTTTTGTTTAGGTTTTTAGAAAAAAACATCAAAACAGAGACATTTACCCCATTATGAATTCATTACAGACACTTTAAATTAGCCACTTTTACAGCCCTTCCTGGTAATTCTCCTAGATGTCTGGCAATGCTAGCCACCAGTGCAGAGGAAATGGTTGGTTGGATGGGGGTTTGATTTACCTTTTGTGTTGTATTGTGCTGTGATCACAGTGGAGTTTGCATAAACAAAATTTTTAATGACCCTGCTTAATAATCTTTGCCTTGCAATAGTTTGTGAGCAGCCATAGTTGATTAACCAAACCAGTAAATATGTATAGAATGACTAACCATTACAATGAAGCATAGAGCACTCTGTGGTCAGCAGAATATTTTGGTTAAGACAATTTACCCCATGTTTTGTAAGGCTTCCAGTGAGATGAAGAAATCACCATTTTTGTTTTTAAGATCTTGTCAGTGTTTTGTAAATACTTCTGATATTTATGCCTGTACATATGGCTTTGATTATAACTTGCAGGAGGCTCAAGAATTGGGTCATATACCATCCAGGAGGAGATTATTTCATTATTGGGAATTTTTGTTAGGTATTGAGGCTCAACTTTTGGGATCTTTTGCACCTACTGCCATTTACAAAGTTAAAAGTACAGCAGTGAACCTGCAGCTTGGCGAACAAATACAGCTTGTTCTTGGCTTGGGTGCCAGAGCCAGGGTCCTTTGAGGGAACAGCTCCCCGTGTTGCTGTGTGCTTTGGACCTGCGCCTGGGGATGATAACTCCCCGTGCCAGTGATAGCACCTCTCTGCAAGGCTCTCAGCCCACTTGTATATCATATCTCTGTTTTGGAGAAGAGGAAACTCGGGACTGGAGAGCCCATGCTGCCTACCCAAGGTCATGCCTTGGGAGCCAGAGGAGCAGCGTTCCATCCATAGGCAGGGGCCCTGTCTCTGTGTGAGAAATGCTGCCTCTCACAGCAGAGGATGCTTCATTTTCTGTGCTTGGTGGGCACCTTCCTTCATCCACCTGCATGTGCAGTGCCCAATTTCCCCACCAGTGCCATGGGTCCCTGGGTGGAGCCCCCAGTGGGTGACTGCCCTACCAGCTATGTTTCAGCCTTAGAAATTCATCATGGTGCAGCTACTCACCCCTTGGAGACAAGAGCAAGTGAAAAACCCTTAGGCTTCACATGGCATTTAGCAGTCTTTGGATGATTTTGGATTATTAAATCAGCTTCTGGTTATTCCCAGCACCAGGCGTTGTGCAAACACTGTACTAGGAACAAAGGGATCTGCAAGTTGTTCCCTATTTCCGGTGCGATTAAGCTCCTCTATTTACTGTGGATTGCAAGGACAAAGAGAGGTTATCGGCTTCATAATAACTTGAAAGGACTCTGTAGATATGAATCCAGTGTTAATGCAGCTTTTCCAGCCTGGTACCTGCCTTGACTAAAACACACAAAGGAAAAAAAAGGGGGGAATAATTTTCTTCTCTTTACTATTCTGGTATCATTTAACCATTCACTCAGAAATAAAGAGTTTTGAGATGAATCCTTTTAGCCAGAAACTCTTATCCCAATCATGTATTTTCCTACCAGAAAAAATAAATAAATTCAAAAATTACTGATGCACAAAGCTGTAGTATCTTATACCCAACCTGCTTATCCTAACCTGCTGCTGGGGGGTGAGGGAGCTGTGTGAGTCTATCTTTGTGGGCTTTCACAACCACTCTTTCAACCATCTGTAGAGCTGAAAAGTCCTCCATGCCAGCAGATACTGCAATATGCAGGTGACTTTGCTTAGGGGCTTTTCTTGTACATAGATGAACATACAAAATATTACTCGTCTTTATAAATGTCAGACTTGAACTGGAAAAACTATTTCTTTATTGTCTTTTGGGGAGGGTGTTGCTACTTTTAGCCAGTCACAGAGCAGTGCCTCCAGCTGAGTTAGGTGTGTAGTGGCTGCTTTTTTTCATTTTTATCACAGATCATTAATATTTCCTGTTCCACTAAGCCACATTTCCCTGATACTCTTTCCTAGTGCTTGGCTCCTAAACAAAGTCACAGCTCTTGTCACAAGGCAGCAGGCTGCATACTTATCCTTTATACAAGTGATGACTGAGGGCTCAGCAGTAGGGAAGTAATGCCGACAGCTCTGCTCCGGGACAGCAGATTGTCAGCATTCCTCACCAGGGCACCCAGCTGGCCTGGGAAAATGCTGGTGGGGGCTGGGCCTCTAAAATAGTCTGACTGTCCTTCCAGAGTTGAGGAAGATGGACAGGGATGGTTGGCTGACCTCTTTCTGGGCAGAGGTAATCAGACCTATGAAGCTGCAGAGCCCAAAGCAACTGCTGTGATTCTGCAGACACAGCCTGAGTTGTTGGGTGCAAAGAGAGAGGGGTATCTGATGGCTGAGATGGCCGTAAGACATCATAACGTGATGACAGTTATCAACAATTAGCCCTCCCCCCCCCATCCTTGTTAGAGAAAAGACAGTACCTTGCCTAAAAGGGGAAGATGACAGCTTGCTGGTTGGATGTGTTTGGGATGAAACTGAGGTAATTTCTGCAGCTAATCTGTGGGACTGCTCTCGTTCTCAAGATCTAGCCCAGAGAGTTGAGAGCAGCAGCTGCAAGGGAGCACTTAGCTGCTGGTGCCCTGGGGAAGCCACTACACTCACTCCCAAACAATTTGGAAATTGTTCCTGTGTGTTTTCCTGAGGGCTTAAGAAGCTTGCAGTTGTGGTCCACAGATGGCTAGAGTTGTGAAACTGCAGCCATGGGGCAATCAGCTGCCTGCCTTCCTCACCATCATCCTTAGTCATCTGGGAGGGAGTCTGAGGAGGTGCTCTCCAGACACAAGCTGCCTCCCGGGGCAGGCAGATGGGTGAGCTCTGGCCTCACCTCTGTCCTTCTGCTGCTAGGTGCATCTCACCAGAGAGGCCTTCCTGGGCCACCCTTGCTCCATGAGGGTTTACACGGAAGAGGAACCAGCTTTGTCATAAATGACGTTGAAGGCACTCGCTAGCCCTCGGAGTTGTGCCCTGCCACTGCCTTGCTGGTGGCTTCACCAGTGCTGCTGTTCCTTGAGTTCCTGGGTTCTATGAGCTCTAATGCTGAAGACAAGTGGTTGAATGAGGTCTGAAAGCTTGACAGGGCTCTCCAGAACACCTTTAACCCTGCAGTTCTGCTACTAATAACCTCAGAAACAGCTCCGGTGACCTGTCTTGAATAGGGGCTGGGGGGAAAATGGTGCTCTAAGCTGAAGGTGCAAGGTAAGTGTATCTCAAGGACAGTTGTTCCCTTGCCCAGTGAGCCAGGTGCTAGGTGTCCCAGGGTGGGACTGTAGCACCCATGCTTGTTGGCACCTTCACTTGCAGGGTTGGGGTATTTCTTCCTGCCTAGGTTTTCCCTAATTCTGCTTGTTTCAGCCATAGAACCACCTACCAAAGGGTATTTTCTTCTCAAAGGTAATTCTAAACAATTTAGTCGATTTCCCTGTCAGCTGAAAATCCTCAGCAATCTTTTGCTGATGAAACACAGGGAGCAAGGGTGAATACTTATGCAAGTAACCTTAATGGAGTCTTTAATTTCTGTTCTGGGCAATGACAGGGATCTAAGCCAATGCAAAGCTTGCATAAAAGTAAAGTTTATATATATTTGCAAGTCTGTCGTGGCTACAAAGATCATTTTCATGTCTTTGATTTCCTAATGTTTTCATTGAACTGAATCTGAACGGATTTAATGGTGAATTTTCAGAGTATTCACTTAAGGATTTTTTTTCACTCAAAGTTGAAACCTTAAATCAAGCTGAGTTTGGGAGAAGTAATTCAGTTTTGCTGAGCTCTGGATATGCTTAGTCTTTCCCCAGCCCTCTTTTTTTCCTTTCCTCATCTCTGAGTTGAGCACGCAGCACTTAGCGGGAGAGGTTTGCAAACCACGATGATAGCAGCTGTCTGCCATCCATGATGTGTGCCTTTCTGATGAGGCTACTGCCTCCTAAAGATATGGTAGCCTTTGAGCAGCCACAGATACATCCTCTGCTCAGTCTGTGTGCAGCCATCCTCTATTAGATTTGCCCTTGTAAAATGAAACTCCAGCATAGCCGGAGCTTGCTCTTAATTCAGCTGTCACAGCCCGCCCCGAACTGGCCCAGGGGTACTTGACAGGCAAGAGCCCTACAATAGCAATCCTGCACCGATGTCCTTCACGGGAGTCTTTTTTATTACACCTTTGTTGCAGTCACTGAAAAGCATTCCCAGACATTAAGGAGATGGGATTGTGCTCCCCCTCTCACAGCTGCTAACACTGCTTTCCACATGTGATTGATTACAGTGAAATCTGGTTTGCCTTTGCGGCCGTAATTGCTGCCTTTCTGCTGCAGGCAAGACTGAAGGTGCGCTGAGAGCAAGGTGTGAAAGCACAGGTTATTTATGTGATATCCTTAACGGGTCTCTGTGTGTGTGTGTGGCCTTTCTTTAGCCTTGGCCTCACAGAGCTGCTGTGAAATGCAGTAGCTCGCTAACCTGTGGGCTGGGAGAGGTCAGGGTGGCAAGATTTGTGTGTACCACTTGGGAAAGAAAAATGCTTTTATAACATAAAGAATTCCCAGTTCATGGTGAAATGAGTGTCAGAGGGCCAGGACCTTGCTCAGCATGATTCCTAATAACACAGCATTCACTGGGGCTGGCAGGGTTAGCCCAAATTTAGGGCCTCTCAAGTGTCACCTATGCATGAAGGCACCGAAATACAGCTGTTTTCAGCTCCCAGACGTTGACTACATGACACTGGAAGGTTGTATCTGTAATTTACTATCGTTGGTCTATTTAGCAATGTTGATATAGATACTACAATGTCAGTGGGCTAAATAACTCAGAACTGCTTGATCTATTTTAATTGCTGCCTACTCCCAGCACATAAAAATCCTCAGATTTTATAAACTCTCTCACTGTTCTCCCTTCACATCCTTTACTGGGTTTTTGAAGAGGAAAGCTCAATTTTTTGTATACTTTGCCTCCTTTCTCCAAGCAACCTTGCTCCTAAATTTGTCAGCAGCTTCAAAGACATCTCTAGCCCCTAGCTTTGCACACCACCTACTCAGGGTGTTCAGATCCTTCATGTTCACACATGTATGTGCAAGTGCAGTGCTAGGAATGAAGAAAAATTAGTCCATTCATCAGCCAGAGATGTTCAGTAACTGCTCAGCCTTGAGAAACTGTCATATTTCTACATCTTGCAGCTTAGGACATAAGAAGTGTTTGTTACTAGCATTTTTTGTATTTGGTGATTGGAAAGCTCTGGGATCTGCTTCACTGGAGAAATTAAAGCTTGTACTTCAGCGTGCATGTGGGGGTGCACAGAAGTGGAAATGTGTGTGCCCCCGGAGTGGATTATGGGAGTGGTGGAACACAGAGGGCCTGCCAGAGCCCAGCTCCCAAAAGAGGTGAGTCCCTGAAGGAGACATTGAGATTCCTCCTCTGTGGTCTCCTGACACTCTATAAGGCTATTCTTGCAGAAGATGGATTTGCTGTTGGCATGTCAATGGAAAGTGGACAGTGGAGGGTGCTGCAGAATTCACACCCCTTCCTTTGATTAACAGCTTGGCCTCCTTGGCAAAATGATCCTCTAATCATGCAGGCTGGCCCAGAGGGAAGGGCACACCGTACCTGAACATTTGCCCTTCAGCCTAAGCTTTACTCAAGGGCACAGGGAGAGCCTCAGTCCTTTGGTGGGAGTGACACATTTGTGAAATGGCTTAAGGAACACAGTGACCTCAAAAGCAGCAGCTCCTTGAAAGGTCTTGAGGATAGGGGACACCAAGGCCTCTCCCTGCTGCTCCCCAGCCTCGTAATCAGATAGCACTCATATCTGAGGGAGTCTTCCTAAAAGACTTCAAAACATGCTGGTGGAAGCTTTAGCAAACACTAGCCCTGGCTTTCCTCAGATGGGTACCACCCAGCCTTGTGGAGGAGACACCTTCCACCCTGAGTGAACATGCTTCTGGTGTAGCTGCCTTTGCAACGGTGACAACACTGATTAAACCTTTCCCAAAAATTAGAAGGAATAGCTGAAATGAATGGGGCATTCAGGAAAATAAAGTGTAAATCTCTAGAAGTGGAATTATGGCACTGCTGAAATTGGTGACAGATTTTCACTGACTTCAGTGAAGAGCTTGTCCCTTTGGGAAATTTGGGATCGAAATGGAAAGTTTGGGATCCTATTCAATTGCCAGTATGAAAAAGACATTTTTCAGTTCAGTTATTCAGTTACTGGGAGGAGACGTAGGCACCAAAAGGGAAAATATTCAAGTATTCACCTTCTGAAAGGGTGATTTCCGAGAATTGAGTCCTGTGGGTCCCAGAAGAAGCTCCAGTGCTTGCTTGGATGATGAAGAAAGTGGCACATGGCACCCAGCTGAGTAAACTTGAAGGGACAACTACCCTGGGCCCAAGTCTGTAGCAGCCATTTCAACACAGTTCAACTTTCCCAATTGTCTTTGGGAATTTAAAATTTGTCAGTGGTAACACAATAGGTATTGCTCATTAATGATGAAATTCTGCTATCTTTACTTACATTCCTCTGCAGGAGGAATAGCTATTGGCCTGTTCTCAACAATCCAGAAATGACAGAGCTTTATGAGGTGTTTCTCATCATACTGATAATAAAAATGTGAGGCAAAACAAGTGTGGCAGCATTAGACAGCATCCTAGGAGAGGGCATGTACCAAAGGAAGCAGGCAGCCTGCAACAGCAGAGCGAGGTTGCTCCTTCTTATGGGAAGAATGTGTGAATCCTGGTGTGCAAACACCAGCTCAGAATTTGTCCTGAGGGTGGGAACTGTCTCCCCAACCTCTTGACTGCAGTGTGGCTTTGTCCCTGCATGAGTCCATTTGCTTTCACGTTGCAGACCTGCCATGCACCCGTGCAGCAGTGCACACGGCAGAGCGAAGGCCAGGGCTGCTCTCATTAAACCCTTGGGGAAGGCACTCAAGGCTGGCCCAAGTGCTGTGCCCAAAGCAGCCCATTTGTGTCTGTGTGGGCTTCCCCGGCTTCTGGAACTCCACTCCAGTCCTGCTGGCCTCCCTCATGTGTCGGGTATTCATAGTGCTACTCTACCAACAGGATGCTGCAGTTGGGAATGTGCTTCTCTAGGGCAGCAAAGGAAGGTAAATCTATTTTACTGGCAGAGATGGGTGCTGTATATCACCAAGCAGCTGAAATGCTGCTTTTGGTCACTGGTTGCCCAGAACTGCTCTTAAATCGCAAAGTCTGGCTCATCTCGGCCCCTCTGCCTGCTTGCCAACAGCTGACTAATAAGTCTTTTCTCTGAGCAGCATAAATAATTACTGTGCTGTCTTCTTCTCTGTTGCTCTCCATGCCACTGATCCAGCCCTCACAACCAGAGTTGTATTTATGCTCTCCCTGAGGCTGCCCACAAACCCTGACACCCTGTCCCACGCAGCCCACATGGAGAGCTGTGCAGGACAGGTGCTTCCCACAAGTAGGGCCATGGAGGAGGCAGCTGTCCTGGGGATGCTCTGCCAGGCAGCTGCCTGCACCTGGGAAGCCAGCACCCCACGCACCCCACACTTGGAGTGGATTCCCAGATGCCCTCTCCTTTGCAAAGACATTGTCAATGCTGGGGGAAGAAAGTGCAAGTCTAAATTCATCACAGGGTGCTGGAGCAGGTGCTTAATCCACCTTCACATGGGGTGAGATTTCCCCATGGTCCTACATATCCTACCCTCCCTGGAAGTCCCTGTTTCCATGCTGGCAGCTGTGGAGCTGGTCAGTCAGAGAGCTGGCTGCCTGAGGGCAAATCAGGGAAATGCTGTGCGAGGGGCTGCTGCCCCAAACTCCAGCACAGCAGTGCTCATGGCAGCCTGCCATGCTGGGGACCAGCTCCCACCCCACTGCAGGCTGGCCACAGCTATGTGCCGCAGATGGGACTGGCCCTAACGTTTTGACTTGAAGAAAATTCCCACTTCTAAAGACTGATGCTATCCTTGTGAGCACATCAGCTCCATCCACATTCATCATGTCCAAAGTGGAGGTTCTGTTATATCTAGTATGTGAAGGGTGACTTGTACCTAAATATCATGTCCATTAGAGGCAGCTCTCACTAAAGGAAGAGTCAACAGTTTGCCATTACTGTCCTCCTCTGTGGATACTCCTCCTAGGAGTATGGACTTAAAACTAAGGACCAAGCCTTGTTTGCCAGGTCCTGGTAACATTCTTGCCAGTTTAATTAGCCATTTCTGGTGATAGCTGTAGAAGGCAGGTTGCAAGCTCTACTGGACACAGTTGAAGCCCAATAGGGTGTGATAAAGAAATGGCTGTCCTTGTTTTTTAACTGAAATAAATTCTGGGATGTTTCAATGAGAGGTCTACCTGGAAGTGGTAAGGACGTCCTAGGTCATGAGGATGGTTCCCAAAGGAGATCAAGAGGAATACATCATTCCCTCTCACATTTGTGACCCATCTGCTGCACCCACTCCTGAGACAGAAGCATGGGCTGAGGGCACTTTGAGTCACAGCACCTCATCTCCTCGTGTCTGTACAGCATGCCAACAACAGGCTGCAAACCCAGGGCTGGGCATCCCATGTCCCGAGGAAGCTAAAAATAATAACAAAGCAATATTATTCTTTAATGACTTATGATCTCACAGTGTGAATTCCACAGACTGTGTGGGGCATGAAGGATATCGGTTTTATTAACTGTAAGTATGTCTATTTTTCTATGAGACATTCACTTCACAGTATGTGCAAAGTGGAGACCAAGGGACTGACCCTTCCCTCTCAACCTCCCCTCTTCTGATTCAACTTCTCCTTGCATAATTCTTCTGTTTTGCCCCAAATATGTTCTCCTATAAATGTGCCTGGCTCACAGCAAACGTCTCCACCATTAACACAGACACAGAAGCAGTTGCGTGATGTTGCCGTCAGTGGATGGTTTATCTAGTTGTCATTCCCATGGCTCCAGCTCTGTGAGTGCTTATACACAGACCTCATTTTGCAGGGGTGGCAAGGGGAAAGGTCAGCATTTATGAATCATTTCCTCCTGGCTGTGGCAATGAGGTTGGTTTGCAGTGTGAGTCATGGAAGAGCAGCCTGGAGAAGCAACGATCTCCAAGCAAAAGACTTTCAGGTCCTTAGTGACCTTAGACATTGCAGCCAAGCATCATTTCACATCCCTGGCCACAAATATCTTGGGTTACTTAAAATTCTAGGTTCTGTAGTTATCATATACCATGTCTGTGAGAAACCCTTCTTCTTCTGGAAGTATTGCAAGGACTCAAATGTACAACTGCCCGGATTGCAAATCAATTATTGCGTAGCAAAAGAACAGAGGGAAGCCTAGGATGCCTATAACAGAGGATGCCTTCCTCTGTTAGGAATATGGGCTTGTGTTTGAAATACCTGTTTGTTATGGAGCGGGAAAGGATTTGCAAAGGGAAGTAACCTGATAAAGCAGACTAGTTGAGGCTGGACTGATTAGCCCTTGGAACAAAATTTCCGTGTTAGTTCAGAAGTGATCCTGCTGCAGGGTTTTGTCTATGTATTAACATCAAGGAGCCAATATGGTACTCCTGAGTTACAAACTGCAAAAACATGGAAGAAGCCCATCCCCACAATGCAGAGCATAAAAAGTAAAAGGACTGTGATGCTGGAAGAAGTAGTACATGATCCACCTCATTTCTGAAATAGCATCGGCTAATTACCACCCAAAGGATACAGCCTCTCACTCAAGAGATCCAGTTTTAGTGTAGGTTATCAGGGAAAACATTTAGTTCACTGTATTAAAATGTTTTCCAGAAGAGCTGCCCACCCCCAAGCTCTAAAATGTTCAAAGATTTCTTCAGATTAGAGCTATTTATTATTGCTGCCCAGTTTCCCTCATGCTCTATATTGCTGCCATTAGGACTGTTAGGAGCTATAATGAAGAGTCAGGCTTCTTCACTGGACCCCTTAGAGGTTTCCAGCACGCCCTTTTGTCTCAGCACGCGTGGGGCTGGCAGCACCAGGACAGGTGGAGAGAGCAGGGCTGGGTTTTCTCTGGTGCTCAGCAGGGTCTGGCTGCATTTGGTGGAACAGAGCCTGGCCAGCCCTAGAACTGCCTCTGCTGCAGATGCCTGGTCCCTCTTGGTTGTCAGGCATCTGAGAGGGAAGCCTGCCCATGCTGACCCCTCCCCAGTGTGGGAGTGCTTCTGCAGAAGCTGAAGTCATATCTCCCTGCTTGTCGAGTCAGAGGGCAGAGGCTTGAGGGGCTAAAAGTAGAAGGAGAGCATGTCAGCTGATGGTGATTCTTGGGTGAGCCACTTCCAAATGATATTCACACCTGTTTCCGACAGGGCATCCATCTGAACATCATCCTGGAACCACACAGGACTTTCTCCTCAGACTTTTGCACCACCAGCACAAGGCCATAGCCCTACAGCACTGTCAGCTTAAAGCAGGAAATCTAATTAAAAGGGAGATGAGCTGCAAGGGCATAACACATAGTGCACTCCCTCTCCACAGTCAGAAAAGGCAGACAAAGGGGCATGGTAGGGCTGGGAGGCTCACACCGCCTGCCAAGCTGCTTCCAAGCACTGTGCGTGCTGCAGTGAGTGCAAAGGAAACTGGCGGCACCTCTGGCTGCTCTTGCACTGTGTAGGAATACTTCCATTGTAGATAAATAGCTTTGGCTGAAGAACTTCCATTTACAGTGATCCCAAGGGCTATCACTCAGGGGGAGGATCCTGGCAGCAGAGGGTCTGCATAACTACTGATGGGATGCTGCCAGCTGAACCTGCCTGGGCACCCCACCTGCCTGGACAATGCTGGGGGCTGCCCAGGGAGGAGTTGTGCTTTTGCATTACAGCCTTCCCACTGCAGCAGGGCTTTGCTGGGCATCTTCTGCAGCACATCCCTGTGCAGGGATAGTGCTCACGGATGCAGTGTGGCCACAGGGGAACCGTGGCTGCTGGCAGTCTCTGGCTGGCTGATAGGTGGTCAGTGGTGCAATCCTGCCTGTGGCAGCCTCCAGAGAAGCTGACCACGTGGTAGAGTGAGGAGGCTTTATTTAAGAACAGAAAGCACAAAATGAAGGACCCACCTGTGGCCTCCTGCAAGAGATGCCAGTGTGGCTTCCTCAGCTGAGTGGGTCTTGCTGCCACCATGCTGATGGGGACTGACACTGGCAGCATGAAGTCTCAGCATTTCACACATCTGAAGGCCAGATCGTTTGCTCTGAAAGCAATTCATAGCCACCACTGATCAGCACAGAAGCACAAAGGTTGTCTTAATAATGCAACATGCAGTGCTGAATGCTCTTAGTGCCGATGGCTGCACTGTGATTAGCAAAGAGGCACCCCAAATCCCAACAGCATTTGTCACATATGCGGGAAGGTATTGTTCATCCTCAGGGGTTTAGAGCTCCGTCGAACAGTATTAACAAGTACAACCCCTTCATTCAGTTTAAGACTTAAAGACTTTCTCATGTATCTTCAGTATCCTCAGAACAGATAACTAATTAACATTAAAAGCTTGAATGTGAAACACATGTTTCAGCAGAGTTTTAAATCATCACAGTCAACATTTGGCTGGCTCTTTTTGTATCCCTCAGGAGCTTACTGATACTGTTGTTCAGGTGCACAGTAACTCTGGGAGCTTTTGCTTCCTTTGTGCCTACTGAAAGGCAGCAGGCCTTACTGAGCAATCAGCAGTAATTCAGTAAGGGATATGAGATAATTCTGAAGTTGCACAGTGCTCCTCCGGGCTGGAGGGTGCCCAGTTTCTTGGTGCTACAATCTTCCATGGGGTATCCACAAGTCAGTAACATGAATGATTGTGCTTCAAAAATCCTTCCACATTTTAATTTTTTCCCTAGTCACAGTTATTTGGCATGTTTTTTTGTTAAATGGCTTGATAGTGAAACCTCTGATTTGGACACAATATTCGAGATTTTGCACTTTAAATATGTTACTAGTAGTGAGGAGACAAATGTCATGATCAGCACTGTCTAGTCTATTCTGTATGATCACTCTTTGGTTCAACCATCTGTGTGTAAGCCAATGATGTTTTATTTTTTTTTTTTAGCTTTTCTTTTTGGCTTGTCTTCTTTGCTTGAAATCCCTTGTCATAAATCTCTTTAGAGAAGGCAGGGTGAAATGCTCCACCTGTCTTTAAAACTGCACACTCTCTGGAGAGTGTGGTCCTACTCCTGAGTGTGAATTAAGGCCATTCAAGCACTTGGTATTGACTTTGGGGAGAGGCAGGAGATGTATCGACATGCCCAGGCTGAAAATCTTCTTCACAAAGGGTTTTGAGCCATCATTTCTGTCTCTTTAACGTGTGAAGAGCAGGACCCCACTCCCAGAACTTGGGTACCATGTTCTGTACTGTGCATTTCCCTCGTGAAGTGGTTGCTCTTCTTGCTGTTTCCACTTTCTGCGTCCCAACACATTGTCAGAAGAAAGCACACAGATAAGTGCTCAAGCATTTCCTGAGCTCATGTCTCCTGAGGGATGATTAATCTGATCCAGTTGAAAGCTTGAGTACCAAGTGTCAATGTGTTTTTTACATACATACTAAATGAAATTTTGAATGCTTCTTCACTGCACAGAATAAAATACGTAAAGTGTTCCTCTCTCTGCAACTGCCTGGCAGCAGGGGCATTTTTGCTGTAAGATTATGTATCATGTATCTAAATATAATAACATTCTACACTATATATAGACCCCATATATATACATATACTGTATACACACAGCATATATTTTAAAGCTATTAGGAGCTGTTTTCAGCTTTTAGGGGGATGCGAGGAGGTCTCATCAGCCATGATGCTTGTTTGACTGGAGCAATGGTTTTAAACTTGTAGTCTATGGATAACTGAAGGATCTTCAAAAGGGGATTAGGAGGAAAAAAAGCAAAAGCCTGTAGGCTTAAAAATCTCTAGTCAGGACTCTGCACATCATGGACTGGAAAAATCTCAGAGGAATGAAAGTTGCAAGAGGTTGAAATGCATTAGTCTGTGGCCTTGTTTCTGTTGCTTTGTAAGTGTTCCTAGACTATTCAATGAATTGGCATTGGGGCAACTGATATTTTAAAAGAAAATTCTTCACAATTATCCTCCTTCTACTAAGCCTTGTCCTAGGGTTGTCACTCCTTTACATATATTCTGCATGCCCAGTTTCACCCATCCACTTATATGGGAGATATTTAGGTTTTCTGTAAGAGAAAAATAAAGACTTGGCTCTTAAGCTGAAGTTGTGCAAAGTCTAATCTCCAGCCAGCAAGTGTTTTCTCCTTCTTTTATTTTGATTTTTTTTTTTATCCCACCCCAGTATATTGTTTCATTGCATGGAGAAAGTGTTATCACAGTGGGTTGGTAGAACACCTGTTGCATAAATCTTGGTGATTTTTAAAATGTGAACTCCTGCTGGCAGACACAGCTGTGTCTCACATTAAACACAGAGTATAAGGTATCCAAGGAGGAAGGAGAAAGGGAAAAAAAAAAGGGCTTAGGATAAGAAAACAGTGTATCAGTGGCCAGAATCTGTTGTCAAGATTTATAAGCTAAATGAGTTACAGTTAAAGTGGATATTAAAAGAAAACCATTCTATTCCTAGAAGACAAAATGTGTTTTGTCATAGGAATTCCCAGAGGACTTTTCATTTCTGACAGCGGACAGGGTAGACAGCTGGTCCACATAAAAATGTTCGTGCTAATTAATCTATCCCTTGCATTACACCCAGAGAATATTTAACAAGCAGAGACATTGCTGAGGAATACTGGCAAAATTGGAGGGCCTTGCTTGCACAGTGCCAAATTCTTTTAACTTGTTATGCAAGGTCCTCAGTCTTGTTGGTTCAGCAACAAGTCCTTGGCACAAGGAAGGAACGCAAAGACTGTTGCCTTCATCAGCACAACTTTGCAAAACTTGGTTATGTTTTTTCCATTGCAGGTCAGTCTCCTTCTCCTCTATACCACAAATTCCACTGTCTGGAGGCAGGAGCAGGGCCACCTAGTCAGAAGGCTGCTGGCCGTCCAGACAGCCCAGTTCTGAGTGAGTTGTTCTCCTAATGGCAGTGGTGGCAGGACCTCAACCCCCAGCAGCAGTGGCTTGGAGATGGGGGTGATGGTTCTCTCTGGCAGAAGTGAAATATAAAGTCTCTCTTCACCCATGTGTTGGTTCATACCTTGCAAGGCCACAGGGCTGCCCCTCACCTGGACTCTGCCTGGATATAAAGACGAGACTTCTCAGCCCTGCTGAGGAGTAGATATTTTCAGTATCGTCCACAGCAGTGTGGCATGAACCCCATGGGGCATCCAAAACTGAACAACCAAATTTAAGTTGAAAGAGTTAACACAGCACAGGGAGCTGCTGTCAGAAACAAACACATTATAGTAGAAAACAACTCTTTGAGGCAGCAGTGGAAATTTTGTCTAAGCACAAAGGGGAATTAGGTCTTCAGGGTGCAGTCTTACAAGTAAATTAGAATAACACTGTAGGAAGAGTGATGGTATGAGAGAGGCCAATGTTTGCAATCAGATCAGAGTGGGCTTTTTCCTTCAGTGTGTACTTATTTGTGCTATTACTTAGATCACGTTAAGTTTACTCAAGCATAGTCATATAGTGTTTTCCAAAAGTTTATCCTAAATATTTTAATTCACTTATTTTTCTCATCCACTTCCCTTTCCTCTTCCATTTCACTATTACAGATGTCAGATCAACAAATACAGTATGTGGGCAGAACAATGAAACTATTCTCTTGTAAAAAAAAGAAGAGATTATTTCATTCTCCTGCTATTAACTTTAAAAGAAAAGGCCTTTTGTACCTTTTATGCAAGCGTGTGCAATGATACGATTGTGTACCTCATCTCCTTAACTTCAGAGGAAATGATTCATGAAGGACAGTATATGGTTGTAAGGGCTGTGGGTATACTCGGAAATTCCTTTTACCTCCTAACTGTTTTCAAGTTAAAAAAAAATAATTCCTGAGCGTAATGTGACACAAGTAACCTGGACTGAGCTGCTTCTGGTCCGCTTCACCCTACTCCAAAATCCTGGCTGGGCTGTTAAGGGGGTCTGAAATGTTCTCCATCTATTTAAATTCATAATCTGATTTTCCTTACTTTCCACATAATTTTTTTATTATAAGGCTAGGACAATGAGGGGGAAATGGGAGTTAAAAATGCTAGGACTGAGTGAGGAAAAATTGGGGTTTTTTTTAGAAAAGATATTGATATTTTGGCTGATATGTATTACCCATCCAGATAAATTAATAAAAAAATAAATAACTATTTTGGTATAAACTATTATTCTTTTTACCAAAAATTTTGCTATTGCTACTGTAAACATTGACAATAAGAACATGCATACTGTGGCTCTGAAAACAGGAATCATGTCTTTCTAATCAGAAGATGTCATCGTTTTTCTTGTGCCTTGAATAATTTTCTTTCCACTCATAGAATGGGATTTGGGCTTTTATGAGTATTTCACCATCGCTCTGCCTTACATGGAGATGCATTTCATATGAAGCCAACTGGGTTTAATGCCAGACCCTTCAGGCAGCTTATGAGTACAAGGACAACAAAATCTTGCTGAATATGGTTTCCACCCTTCCAGTCATGCTCCCCTTCTCCATATGCCTCGTCTGTGACTTTTTTCCCTGCAGCAATTCATAGCACATGCTTGGTCATCCTGGCAATGTGGAAGAGCTGATGTGTCTCCAGAGGAAGAGGATTCTGAATTAGCACAAAAATGCCCTCCTGGGTTCTGTGCTGGTGCCAGCAACAGCTGTGCTGTGAGGATACAGCCCTGTGGAGGCAGGACACGGGTCTGGTGCTGGGAAAGCTGTGAAGGGCCACCAGTGCCGCTCCATATAAGTGGAGTGAGCACGGTGGCACTGACTGGCATTTGGGCCCTGCTAAGGGCTGCGTGGTTCCTGGGCATGAATCACACAGGGCCTTGATAAGGACGGACATTACTCATCAGAATACCATGGACCCAATGCAGTAAAAGTGTCTTGGTCTATTTTGAAAACGTTATCTCATGCTCATTTCCTTGTACATCGGGCATTAGTCTCAACAATGACCTACTAAAATAGTACGTTATTTGTTTCTAGGAAAGACCTTCTGCTACTTGGTGTCTTTCAACTGGGTTTTATTTATGCATGACCACCCGTAAGGATGGGATTGAATTCAACTCAGGGATTCAATATGGTTTAAATGAAGCTGATGGGTGGCCAGCCTTTGAATGCAGAGCTGCTCACCTGTGTCCAGTGGCAAGAATTTAGCCTGACCCACCAACACACCTGGGTGCTCTGTCCTGCACCCAGCCTTCACTGGGGTTTAACATTTCTGCCCAGGGTTTTTTTGGAGGATGATCTAATTAACCACAGTTCATTTCTTCTCTTATTTCAGATTTCAGTGCCATTCAGGTCATGACCAGTATTCATATTAGTGCAATATTTGGGTCTTCATTAAACACTAGCCTGTGTGAGTGACCATAGTTTTGCAAATAATCTCAGGAATAAAGGCTGGGAATGAAGCTGACTTTATTTGAGATGAGATTTTGACATCCTTCTGGTGAAAAATAATGAAGCCTTTGAATAGTCCTGTTATTTTCCTTTCATTTATTTCTGTGGATCTTCTTCCAAGGCAAGACTTAGTGCAGCATAATCTGGGCCTTTATGATTTAATACCTTTTGCTGACAAGGAAGCTTTACTTCTCCAACCCTCCAAATATTTTGAATATTTTATAGCTTGTCTCTGTCCTGATCTGTCCATCTTCCCTTGAAATGTGACTGGAATTTGGCTGCTAGATCACAAATCTAGATCTGTCATACTTTAAGCTTTCTCCTGAGTTCTTGAAGAGGTCACTGATTGTGTATGATGCATCTTCCAGAGACAGACAGTTTTCTGATAACCATTTTAGACCAATATTTAAACACACAAATACACAACTGCATTGCAGACCAATAACCAGTTAGTGTTTAGCTCAGAGTTATGATCCTATTTTAATTTATCCTGTCTTTCTTGCACTCAGATGTGTAGAGGGGCCTACTAAGATTTAAATAAACATACTCTGCTGGAAGTTTTGCCCATGTTTTATCTCACACCTTATTAAGAAGAATTTCCTCAGCTTTTCAAATTCAAATTCTTTAAGAATGATAGAAAATTCTGAAGTCTTGAAATAAAATGCATTACCATAAAAGAAAGTTTCTGACCAAGTCACAGGAAACGTATTTCTATATCAACATGCAAAACAGCTGAGAAGCTGTAGTCTTGAGAGCTGATCTCAAAAATTATGTGTAAATGTTTGAAGAGAAGTGTTGATTCAGTCCTTGCAAGCAGAGTTTGCCTCAGAAACTCTTGGCGATGCTCTGGGCTGCTCTGTGTTTGGGAACCTGACTCATCTGCTGCCTATCAGTAAAAGTAAATTCTTCCTTCCCTTGATTCCATATAGGAAGGGGACAAAGCCAAGGAACAACCTCTTGGAAGCCCTGGCTAAGGGTTGGGGGGTGATAGTGTTGCTGGTGGTGTTTCTATTAATCTGTGGAAATAGTACAAATTCAGGTTAAAATATAACCCATTAAATCAATGGTATTTATCTTTACTCTTCAGATTTAATTTTCAGTCTTTTCTTTGAACTTACTTCTCTATTAACTTCCATGGCAGTGTAGAGGTGGGAGGGAGTTATCTGTCTAAAAGAGTTGAGAGAATTATTTTTCACCCATCTTTATCAACAGTAAGTTCACTCTTTTAAATTCACCATCAATAGGACCATTCTGACCATGTGGTTTTGAGGCAGAGTGGTCAGCCTCTCAAGGCTGGATTTGGTTCAAAATAGGTATATGAAGGAAAGTTTTTATTTTGGTTTGGTTTTTTTTTTTTTTTCTCCAGATGAAGAGAATTGGTCATTTTTAGCATTCCTTGACATCTTTTCTCCCCTGTTCTCTCAGATACATCCTGCTTTTTTCCACTCCTGCTCTGTTTTCACATTCATGCCCACAGCAGAAGCACTCGACAGGCTGCAGAACATTCAGAAGACGTGAGCAGACTTGATGTTTTCTTAGCCCAAAGAGACATATTCACCCTTGACTGAATGCCATTAGCTTAATGTGTTATGCACGTTAACTTTTGCTATGCTGTCCTGAGTACTTGACACAATTTGTGACAACAAATCCTGCTTCTAGAGCTGTAAGTGTAATTCAGTGTTCCTGATGGTCATGTTACTGTGGCATTTGTAGAGATGAACACTACAGTCTGATTTCTATATCTGCTATGGTAAGCCTTTAAATTTTCTAACACAGTAGCTTGCAGGGCCTGAAAAGGAGGTTTACTGGGAATTTAAGGCAACAAGAAATGTTTAGAATTGGCATATAAAGGAAGAAATGTGGTTAACTTTATTCTATAGCTGTATAGCTTGTCTGTGTATGTTTCTGCTATTGTATGCAAAAGCTGTCTGCTAATTACATTCACTGTGATCTCGGCAGCAAACATTTTGATCATTACAGGAAGGTGGTATCTGTCAGCTCACACCCTGCTTTTGCTCATGGGTAAGAAACCAGTATTTCAGATTTTTTACCACTGTAAAAATCAAGTCAGGCTTATGTGAATTGATAAACCATGCCATCACTTGGTCTTGGTGACAGTGCAAAGCTGAGGTGCAAAGCAGCAGCTGCCATGTGCTCTCAGAGGGAAATCCAGCAGTGTATCTTTTCCCATTTTCCTGGCTATGGGAGCCCTTTCCTGCCCTGCCCTGTCACCAGTGACCATTGCTATGCTTTTTCACACTAGCCTCTCCCTTCTACTGGATTCTCCTATCACTGCCACTTCTCTCTCTTTTCAAAGTGAAATAACATTTTTCAAAACTTTTAAGCTGCCAGCACTGTTAGAGGTATTTATCAAGCAGGTCTTTAATCAAGCATGAAAAAGCACAGTAAGATGCAGTGGATGAAAGCAGGTGATGGACCCCTTCAGAGCAGAAATATGGCACACCTGTAACTTACAGCCCAGAGAGGTGCCAGGTGTGGGGGAGCAGGGCACCCTGAGGTGCTGCAGGCTGCTCTGCCCATGGGTCCCTGTTGGTGGCCCCGAACCACATGGCATGGCCAGGGTTGCTGTGTAGAGGGACTTCTCAGGTCAGCAGGGAGCACAGGATCTCTCTCTCTCCTACCTACCACCTGTCGTCATGTTCATACTGTATGTACTGCAGGCCCCCTCCCAGAGACAACAGTTCACGAGCTACCCATGTAAAGCTGAAGTGTGCTCACTGCCCTGTGCTGAGGACCAGTTGTGAGTTGCTGAGCTCTGCTCTGATTCTGCAGCAGCAACAGGTGGGATTTCACAGGTTTTGGCACTCTCCTCAGTGAAATCATTAAGTCCTGCAGTGGAATGCTCACATTCCAAAAAACTGTGCTTTTGTGCTATGAGCCAAGAGGCTCAGGACTTCAGCTCCCTCCAGGGAAGTAATCCAAAAAGCACAACAGAGATTGCCTCTCCTATCATAAACTCCTCGCAATTTAAAAAGAAGTTCCTAATACGGGGACTGGGTACTATTTTTCTTCTTGGCTCAGAATTCATTTTTATGGGGAAATGTAGTTAAATCGTTTTTATTTGTTACTAAAAAAGCAGTATCAAAAAAGGGAAAGCACATACCAGGTTGCACAAGCAGGCTGTGTAGCAGGCAAGAAATGCTCGTATGACAATGCTGTATTACTCTCATATATGCACAGACACAGACATTCATCGACAGAGTAATTCCTAACATATTATGGAATGTGTTTGTATGTCAGCTCTTGTATTTTTAGCATTTATGTTTGCGATACTGATTTTCTATCCTGCTGTGCAGAGGAGACAGTATAAAAGCAGCAGCCTTTTGGGATTGCAGAAGTATTTCCCTGTCTTTCTTCCCATATGATACTCTGTTTTCAAAATACTAACAAATAGATATTTCTTACCTCTTAAACCTACTGTTTGGGTTTTTTACTGCAAATAGGTAACTTGCTGGGAAAAAAATCTAGGACTTTATGTGCTTCTCCAGACTGCAATTATTTCTTTATAATTAAAAGAAATCACCCCCTTGCTGTTTCTCTCTTTCAGGATAATTATTTAATGTAAATGAGTCCTTCCAGCACAAACACTGCCTCTCTTTCTCAGGCTTTTCATCTTTGCCAGGGCTGATTAAAAAGACTGTCTATGACTGAGAGCTCAGCTCATGTTTGGGAATAAAACTGAAATCTAATGTTGCAATTGCAGCACCATAAAAGGCTTCTTTGTGCTCCCGTGCACGTGTTTGAATGCTGAAACCTGGCTGCCCTGGAGGTTCACCCCCTTGTGGGTCAGGAGGCCAGGATGTGCCCCCCTCCTGTGGTGGACTTGCTGTTGGGTGCAAGCCCTACCCCACAGTACTGAAAAGGAAACCTAGTCCAGCCTAGAGCATCCACCTGGGCCCACTGATATGTCTCTTATCTTGTTTTCCCACTTGAACAAGAGGCTGTTACCTGTCTAATTGTAAGATCTGCTATATTTGTCTTCCAGTTTAAGGACATTTAAAACACAGCCCACATAGTGGTGGTTGTTAAATAGCAGAGCACACTTTCACAAAACCCATCCATACCCTCCCACCATGTTGCCTCCTGTATGTTATCCTCACTCTCACCGTGCCTCTGGGTTGCCTGTCTTGTAGGCAAGGAGCTTTCTGATGCCCATCCCACAGGTGTATTGAGTTTCCTGCAGATTGGAGCAGTATTGCAGGAGCCAGGAGCTGGTGAGAGCTGGTTCCTTTGCCTGCCTCTGCCTCGATTTTGAACCTTTTCAAACAGGACAGTGCCCATGGGGAATCAGATCCTCAGGACCATGGGTGAGGAAGAGATATAAGGGACAATAAAGGAATAAGGATTGCTCTGAATCAAGATCCCACAGATTTGGAGGATAACCTTTCATGCCACTGTCCTTCATACAGCTCATCACTGGGTAGTTAGATGTTGAATGAGTGTATTAACAAAGGGCTTTGTCCTGCTTTCATGGGGAGAGAGGCCTGATGATGCCAGTAGGAGAAGGGTAGACTTCAGCAATATGCATTGAATCATCATAGAATGGTTTGTGTTGGAAGGGACACTAAGGATGTTTGGTTCCAACCCACCTGCTGTGGGCAGGGACACCTCCCACTAGACCAGGTGTCTTGAAATCCCATCCAACCTGGTCTTGACACTTTCAGGGATGGGGCATCCACAACTTATCTGGGCAACCTGTTCCAGTACCTTACCACCATCACAGTAAAGAATTTCTTCCTAATATCAAATTTAAACCCACCCTCTTTTAGTTTAAGGCCATCCCCCTTATCCTCTCGCTA
Source organism: Acropternis orthonyx (assembly GCA_035583155.1). Taxonomy (NCBI): domain Eukaryota; kingdom Metazoa; phylum Chordata; class Aves; order Passeriformes; family Rhinocryptidae; genus Acropternis; species Acropternis orthonyx. Next base: position 37,088,577 of record JAWWEU010000040.1, on the reverse strand, counting down.
TATGCCCGTGTAAAAAGTCCCTCTTCAGCTCTCTTGTAGCCCCTTCAGGTACTGGAAAGTGCTATAAGATCTCCTAAAGCCTTCTCATCTCCAGGCTGACCAGCGCCAACTTTCTTAGTCTATCCTCCTAGGAGAGGTGCTCCAGCCCTCCGATCATCAAATCAAATTATCAAATCTGATCATCAAGTTGTGAGACCCAGAGTGGCAGGGATGCAGAGGCAGAGGGAGGGAAACGGACTTTGCCCATGATGCAACTGGAGTGAAGTCTGGGTTGTATTTCGGGATGTCTTGGCTAAAGCAGGATTGTAGTGTTGGTAGGTGACTTGTCTCATTCACTCTGATATCCCCATCACGTACTGAGCTTCCTGTGCTTCCTGTGGATGCTGTGAAAGGATGTCTGTATAGGCACTTGTAATAGCATGTTTCAGCCTCAAGTGGGAAGGCAGTCCAATAAAAAAAGAGGGACAAAAGAACGGTATTTCCATTTCTCAATGCTCATATGGTGGATACTGTGTAGTGTGACTTCTACTATGAGATTTTGTAAGGGGGGGGGGGGGGGAAGGGGCGGAAGAGAGAGCGCGCTTTTCCTTTTTTTTCCAGATCTCCTTGTCACAAAACCTCATTAGAAAATGGAGACATTTTAATTCCTTGTGCTGGAGGATGGCCTGCAAGGGAGGCTGTAACTGGAGACCTCTTCTGTGAACAAATGGATGCATTTGGGGAACATGAACTGGCCTTATGTCAGGACGCTTTTACCACGGAGATGAAATTTCTGAAATTACTGAATATATTATGTGGCATACATGTGTAATTCAGTAAGCATTTGAACAAAAATTAGTTGTGCAGGGATCATTTGTAACCCAGTTAATCTTTGTAAATCTCTCATATTTTATGTAGCCTGTACTCAGGATGAACTTTAATTTGAATAAATGAAGGTGTAACTGTATTAATTACTTCAAATTGGACCACGAATATTAAGTGATTAGTTGGTATGATGGTTCAAATTCCAAGGCCTTTAAGAACTATGGAGATTGGAAGGGCCTTTAGTCAAATTTAGCCATGTGTTAAGTGCTCAAAGAATAAAGCTCACTCTTTGTAATGGTGATAGGAACACTTTCTCAAGTATTTAGGGTATAGGCAGATAAATGAAAAGGAACCACCCCAGTACCACTGTAGGATCATTAGCTGTAAAATGCAATCTTTGCAAAACCTTTGCTAAAATGTTAAGTGATCTTAAAGGTGTCTAAAATCAAGGTCCTCAGTGGAGTGCCAGTAGTGACATGTCCCTAGCCAGCTGGACCCAAGCCAGCTCTGGTCCAGCTGTACTAGTATGATCCTGCACTGGAGCCACTGAGGCTTCTCATGTCCTTGTGTAACAACAGCTGATGGTGGTTCCTGGAGCAGATGGGAGGAAGGGCTACCCTTTGCCGTACTGTTCTGACCTGGCTTTTCTGAGGTTCATCCTGTGTGCTTCTCCAACTAAGTATTCATTGAAGATCCTGCTTGCTGATTAAACTAATGATGTCCCCTGGCCAAAAGGACATCTTCAACTTAAGGAATATTGGTTTTTCTGTAAAACCTACTGTATCCATTTAAATTCTTGATGTTTCTCTTTATCCCTGGACTTCTCAGCTGTGTTCTGCTTCATCAACCTGTATGGTGTGACATGCAGTTGACTCCTGACTGGCAAGGTGTAGGCTGCATACACCAACATCGACAGTGACATATTTGAGACCTGCTTTTTACAGATATTCTCTAAGACTTTCATAAAACACGACTGTCTATTGAACATCCCTGTCAGAAAGCAAAGTCACTGAAGGTTTGGGGAAGAGGAGACAAAAGGAGACATAACAACAAAAATTATTTCACCTTCTTGCCTGAGTGAAGAATTTTGCATTTTAAAACATCTTGTGTTTTAATTATCTGCCTGGCTTTTGGTCTTTTTTCAGGGATGACTGCAAGTATAGGCACACTAGCAGATGGGGATTAACTAATTCTGTACACAGAAGACAGCGTCACCACAACCTGGGCTGTCGTGCTGTGAACAGTCAGTGTCCAATTTCTCAAGCTGGTAGACAAGTCAATAAGCACATATGCTATTGAGTGAGTTCCCAAAGCACCTTGGTAGGCTCACTGTCTGAATCCTCTTGGATTCAGTAGGAGAAAAATCATATGTTCATAAAAGGACTTACATATCTGTGACTGTCTTTGCAAGGGAACAGTCTTCTTTATACAGTAGTTTTCACTTTACATAATCAAGTTATTTTCTAGCTTAGTTTCTGCCTTGCCTTATCACCTTCCCAGGCCCATCTGCCCAGAGCTCTTGCTTTGCAGAAAGGGATGGGAGGGAGTGGTTTTTTCAGTGTCTCTCTACAAGTATTCTACCTCCAAGGCCAAAAGCTAGGGATTACCACATCATTTGACATTGCTTTCTGAGGCAGAGGGGATTTTTTATTAGCTGTTTGATTATACATTTAATTTCCTTAGATATTCTTTTATTAACAGACAGTATGCCATAGAAACTATGCTAGGAACATTGCTGAAAAATTGTTAATTTTATTACATTATCATCCCCTTTGTCTTTCTAGCATTCTTTAGATCATCCTGGGTTCAACAAGACTGGTGCTCTCTGTTTACAGAGAAAATGAAGATGTAATGCTCCATGCCCCATGGGACAACAGGTTCATTTTCCAAAGGGTGGTGTTGCTGTGGTTCAGTGGCTCATGAGGTGCTACATCTGAGAAGGCTGCAGGAGTCATCCCTTGCCTTTTAGCATCTTCTCAGGTAGCTACGTGGTGTCTGCTCAAGATCCCATTTTGAGATGTTAAACTCTTCTTCTTGGTTATGTGTGAGCATTTATTCTTAACCTTAGTCTTGAAGTCCCCTATAGAACTTGTCATTTCTTTGCTAGGCATGGGAATATGTCAGTAAGGTCTTTGAGAATCTGACAGGAGTCTTACTAACAATGAAACATCAAGCAAAAACAACATTTTTCCATGGTTTTAAGTCCTTAATTACCTAGATATAGCTATTCTTCAGGTATCTTTTCCAATCTCAGTGACTCAAATGCTTAATACAATGCAGCTTCCTAGGTCTTAAGAAGGCTTACAGTATTTCATGCTCATTTTTTATTTATGGAGGATGGTGCTTGGCAAACAGGATAGCTGCTGTATATATTCATACATAGGGTGTGCTTTGGCAGTCCTCCTCATCGATCATCTTTCCTTGATACTTGGAAATCAGATATTTGCCCTTTTTTCTCCCCATATTCCTGAGTTATATTAGGAAGAGCAATGAAAAAAAAAATGCAGTCTTTATTGTGATTTCTTGAAGCGCTGCTCTTTTCTTTCCATTGCAGTATTTTTTTCTGTTCACTTGACTGTTTCTATAAGGCACAATTGATCAAATGAAAGCTGTTGGAAATGAGCCAGTTTGATTAATTAGTTAGCCATTTCCTAGCAATGTTTTTAATCTTACATAGTCAGTCAGTGGCAGAACAGATTGCGGCGCAACTTGATAAACGTAATTACAATCTGCATAGATCGCATTTCTTCAAACAGGCTCCTATTCAAAAATGAAGATATGTCACTAGTGATCAGGTTTTAATCCTTCTACACTGTAGCCTCATAAATAGACTGTTAGTATACATTTATTACAACATATAAGAATGCTTAACAAGGTCAATTTTAATATTAATTATTTAGATGGATCTCTAGAAAGTGATATAAATGCATCCCTCAGTTCAGATTGATTCCTTCTCAGCTGACAAAAGTGAGCTTTAATTGCTAGTAGCCCCAGGTGAAGTCAGGATGCTGCAACTGTTCCCAAGACAGTTAATGTGAGCTGAATGCTTGATGATGGCTGTTTAGCAGAAGTACTGATGTAGTTTCATTTTGTGCTGTGGTAGTTAGAGAGAGTGGAAAAGGACATTTTTTTAATGCATGTTATTGTTCTTCTGAAGGAGTCGCAGCCCTTCTGGGTTCAAATGGCCTCTCACACCCCCTCTTCCATTTCCCTCACATAACCTGAGCTGTGAAAATGCACTCATAGCCCTGCGTGCCTCTGTGGCTTTCTCGGTCTGTGTTACTCCCCAGTGCAACCCCTGGGCAGAGACGAGACTTTGTGGCTCTGCATCATTCCTGAACCCTGCGCTGGCAGCTCAAATTTTGAGGAAGGTATGGAAATGTCTCCATTCACTCTTCAGACAAACTGCAGAGAATTATATGGGTGAGCAAGTTCTCTTTATGAAGCCTGGGTGATGGGGATGGAGGAGGATGCTATCTTTCCTCTGGGGCAAGGTTGGCATTTACAGTGGAGGATGGCATTTACTCATGGGGAGAGCACAGAGCAGATCAACCTTTATTAAAGGCTGATGTGTAGGTGGGAGTGCTCAGCAGGGCAGAGCTAGCTGAAAATAGGTTCATGTCCCCCAGCTCGCTTCAGGTGCACAAAGCCAGTCTGCTGTGTTTCTGCAGATATTGTATGTTGGCCAGGGACCCTCCCCAGCTGTACCTCAGCCTCTACAGGGGATGTGCTTTTCTGGGCTTTGAATCAGACTCCACAAGACCACAAGTTCAGACTTTCTTCTGCTTTCTCACCTTTGCTTTGATAGCCCTACAGACAGGATTCCTCAAAGCAAGCTGCCTATCAAGAAAGGAAACATCCCTTCATTCAGATGTTGTCTTTACTGCAAAGTTCATGACATGTCTCCCAGTCACAATAAGGATTTACCAGGGGAAAAAAGTGAGCAAGCTAAAAAATTACAGCTGTTTCTCCCCACTCCTATTAGCAAACCTACTGCTAGTTGGCATCCTTGCCTTTCCCATTGAGTGATAGTCACCTGGCTGTGCACCCCAAGAAGAGAAGCATCTGCTTCTGCTCCGGGAATCAGGCTCTGCTGCACAGGAGTACATGGGAATAATTTATGTGCATATAAATGGAATTATGCACTTAAAAATCTACCAAAATAAGTAGATGTTTTTTATTTTAAAAATACATTGTAGAGAAAAGCTTAATTTGGGAAATCCTGCAACTTTCACATGTAGATATATTTACATGATCATATTCCCTTCTGGCCGTATAATCTATGAGTGAGGTTTTCTGCAATACACTACCCTTTCTTGATTATGCAGCTTTTTCAGAAAAGTCTTATTCTTTTTTTTTTTCCCATGTAAATAGAACTGGAGGAAGATGGCTTTTGATTTATACACAAATCAATACTCCCTTCTGATTGAACTCAGCACTGCGTTGCTGTAATTATATTCATGAATTTTGTGTAGGTGTAAGACAGGAAGCAATTATCAGCCATAGTCATGAATGAATATAAAAGAAATACCACTTTTCTTTGGAACCATAACATTAATGATATTCTCTGTCTAATGTCAGCCCTTTTCATGTGACTTCTGTGAAATTCACTGTTGTTTAGCTGAGGAAAAAGCAATAGCAGATAGATGTGACTAAAGAACATCTGCTTGAATTTAGGGTGATGCAGTGTTTAGAGCTTTGACTTAATGAAGAAAGCCAGTGTTTTTAATTTGTGTCAAATCAGGTTATGGTTTTAGTTCAAGCATTTTCTTTTCTGTTTAGGTGAAAGTTAATTGTGGCTGTAATTCATTCCTTAGTGATTCTCTGCAGTGGCAGGTGTTGCAGGAACATTTAAGGAAAGCATCATCAAGGCAGTTTCACTGGTAAAAGGCATAAATAAGGATGATCTGAATCATTTTAATTAGCAGCACTCAGTCACCAGTGGGCTCTGGAGGGGTATCATTGTGGCACAGGCATCATTACTGTAAAAAAAGCTGTCATCTAAACACTACTATTTGATGTCTGACATTGAAATGCATCAGTCACCAGGAGGCACTTGTGTGTGCTCAGCCGAAGCCTTAACTTTATCCCCAAGGCGTATCCATCCTCAAGCACTATCCCTACCTCTGCTCAGCCACAGCTATTCACCTAACAGGGACTAGCAAAGACCAGCTTGAGGACTAGAAAAAGTGGTGTTGACTGCTGAAAGAATGAAGCGCCACCAGGGGAGGTTCAGGGAAGAACTGTTCCCGTTGAGCTCCTGTCTGGAAAACAGGAGGCAAGAAAACTGGGTTATGCAGGCAGATGGTATCAGCCCTCAAGCTGCAGAGGGTTTGTAGGTGCTTTGGGGAGTTTTCTGTGGTGGCAAAGTCAGGGTCCCAATGTTGCAGGGACCAGGGCTCACCTGTTACTGCTGAAGCACTGGTGTAAGTCAGGTCAGCTTACCTGTCACAGTCTCAGACCTGTGCCGGGCCAGGGGATAAAATACCTTAGGCATTGGTGAGGGATTCCTCTGGTTTTGGGGACTGTCAGAGTTCACTGAACTAATTTGCCTCTTCTCTTGTTTTGTAAGGTGCTTTAATGGTGAAATTTTTTCAAAGACTTTATTTCACATCACACTTTTTATATCATAGGCTGAAGAGCTGCTATTTATGGCTGTTCACTGCTTCCACTTCTTAGAGGGCCACTTCCAAGTATCTTTAAAGCTGATGTGCCTGAAGTGGGATTTTTTTCTTATTGATAGTAATTAACCTCTGAATTGCCAACGTCACCACTGGTTATTCCTTTCTATACAGTTTTGTGCATGCAAATGACTATCTACAGAAAATGGAGACCTGCTAATCCATGTACTTGCACTTGCTGCATAGCTCATTTAGGGTGCAAGGCTAAGTACATGTATGCCCTGAGGGTGCATTCACTTTCTTCCCACTTGAACTGGTATTTTTGCATTATAATTCCAATTCCACATTTAGGTGTCAAAGTAGATTGTAAAAACATTTATTGTAGTCAATTGTAATAATAACTGTAATGTTCAGAGATTTCACTAAAAGACTCTGTTGAAAAGCCAATAATTTATTCAGGACTCAAAAAAAGGCTCAGAAGGTTAACTTCTCCCCCTTCTATTACATAATAGCTGGGAAGGGAGGGCTGATCTCCTAGCAGACACTTTATTGTATTCTGCAGACATGTTATATGCATGTCTGTGCCTAAGAGACAGATATAACCTACCCTAAAGTCAATGAGTGGCAGCCTGAGCCTCAGAGGTCACCAGTACTGCAGCTCCCACTGAAGTGCCCCATCGTATGTACACATTCAGCTCAGGTGTGTCCATGTGTATGTACCGACATTGCTGTTAAATTTTACAAAACACGTGATATGGTGCTTGTGATGAGGATGCTAACATAAATCTTCTTCAAATAAAGTTAACAAGCTGAATTTTCTTGAGGACAGACAAATGAAAGTGGTGGGTTCATGTTGACTTGGCACTTGGCATCCTGCAACAAGACCGAGAATGCTGTCAGTGTGCCTTGAAGCTGAGACCAGAACAACTGTGATCTTCAGCTTTCCTAAGCCCCAGTGGATCTGAGCTGGCCTTGGGACAGGACAAGAGGTAATGGTTTTAAACTAAAAGAGAGTTGATTTAGATTAGATATAAGGAACAAGTTTTTTACAATGAGGAACAGGAACCTGTAACAGGTTGCCCAGAGAGGTGGCAGATACTTCATCCCTTGGAACATACAAGGTGAAGTTGGATGGGGCTCTCAGTAACCTGGTCTAGTTGTAAATGTCCCTGCTTAGTGCAAGAGGAGTTAGACTAGATGACCTTCCAACACAATATATGGGGTCCTATGATTCTGTGGGGGCATTGAGCCATGGAGAGTGATGTAGAGGAACTCTTTGGTCTTCCAGCAGATTCACAGTGGCTGGGCTGATTAGCACTACTGAGATAAAGAAAATGCTACTGAATCCAGATCAGTCACCCTGTTGCCATAACAGAACACCTTAGGTCTGTGCTACTTTCACTGGGTTTGAGCATAGCAGAGGCCATATAGACACTTACACATTGCTGTGGATTCCAAAATAACCAGCATAATTTTTTTTTTTTTTTTATTTAACCCTCCACTACAGAGCAGGCAGCAACATTAAAAAAACCAAAAATACTCAAGAAGATAGGATGCTGTTCTGTGAGAGCTATTCCCCCTTGGCTCTTCCTTCAGCTATCTGGGCTATTTGCCTTTTTATATCTTGGCTTTACACTGCTGGTGGGAATGTACATTCCTCATGATTTCAAACAGCTGGATTCTGTATTTGGGAGCTGTCTCCCAAAATTCAGTCCAGATTTATGCACAATTTACATAAACATGAACACAAATAAATAAATACAAAGGCTTTTAAGCACATCCCATCACTTCCCATCCCTTCTCATTTGAGGCGGTTTCTGGGTATCCCCAGATTAACTACTGAAAGGCCAGAAAAGCTTGAATGCTGCAGTGTTTCATTTTTGGGAAAGATCCCAACAGCTGGACTCTTCTCTGTGGGATACTATGCCTGGCTTTGGAAAAAGCCCCTGGCATTAGGATGGAAAGAGGGCCAGGCAGTAATGTGTGGGTGTGAGATGTGCATATGCACAAACACAGAGGGATATATCAGCTTATGAGTACACAGCCTAATAACCAAGGCATTGCTGGTGGGGATTTTGCTTCTGTCTTGTGGGAAGGGGGAGGGGAAAGGATATATTTCTCTCCCTCACCCTTAGTTCTTGCCTTTCATCATTCATTGCAATCTCGAGCTTCCTGTATTTGAGTAAATAATGTTATCATCTGTTTCCAGAAATGGTTTGGGACAAATTCTTCTTAGAAGTCCTTCCCACGCAGTTATATTTTGGTGTCCTTTATTTCTCAGGCAGGCAGCGAGACCTCATGGATAGGCTATATCAGTTTCCCCTCCCCACCCATCAGCTGTCTACTGCCCTGAGATAGGACCACCAAACACGATGTGTCGTAACTGCGGAATAACCCTCAGCAGTGTTTGCCATGCCACAGAGAGGAGGATGGGGTTTTTCACTGACAAAGCAGGCTTTGAAAACTGAAAACAACAGCTAAAATTTGTTTAGCAGTTATTATCATAAAAGCCCTCAGAATCTGTTTGTAAGTTGGCTCTCTGAGATATATGAACAGTCATTCACATGCTGGGAGCCTGATGAATTTGCATGATCCTGCATGAGAAACTGTAACTCACTCAGGCTGTTTTGTTGTGATGTGCTGTCTGAAAGGCAAGCCTCCTCCCATCCTTCTAAACACAGGTGCCTTGCAAAAGTCTGGCTTGGTGCCTTCAAAGCCTGACTGACCACAGGAAAAAGCTAAATTCCATCCTGAAGGGCATAATTGTAGTGGAAAAGGATTACTGTGAGTTGAGCAGATGATTTACCTGGTCTGACCTGCAGTCACTGCCCTGGGGAAATAGACTGAATACCTCCTTAGGCAGACTGTGGCACAAGGGTTGGAGCCACCTCATCCACTCTTGCAATATGAAAGAGAGGCATCAGCTCTGGCCAAGGCAAGCTAATGTCAGAGGCCAAAGAGCAGCTTCTCTTTATGGTTGTTAGAATGGGCCACCGGTCCACACCTCTCCCACTTCTAGCTGGGCTTTGGCCTACCCTCCCAGGCATCATATTAACTTCTTAGAATCACAGAATTATTTAGGCTGGAAAAGACCTCTAAGATCATTGAGTCCGACCAGTAACCCAGCACTGCCAAGTCCACTGCTATACCATGTCCCCAAGCACCACATCTACAAGTCTTTCAAGTATCTCCAGGGATGGTGACTCAAACACTTCCCTGAGAAGCCTGTCCCAATGCTAGCAGCCCTTTACATAGAGAAATTTTTCCTGATATCTAATCTGAACCTTCCCTGGTGCAACTTGAGGTAATTTCCTCTTTTTCTATCCCTTATTACTTGGAAGAACAGGCTGACCCCACCTCACTACAACCATCTTTCCTCCTGGGTGTTTCCTCCTTGCTATACCCACGAGGAGATGTGCAGCAGACAAGGGCCATGGATGAGCAAAGCTCCATGGTTGACACTGTAGGGCAGAGGGCCATGAGATCGCACACTTCACACTCATCCTCCTTTGGAAGTCATGAAGAGTTGGGTAGGGAGAGCTGGCCTTGGCTGCTTTGGTTGCAACTGTCTATGGAAGCTCCTATTAACAGTGAACTCTGTAATATGTCCTTAATGACCATAACTATAATATTTAGGAAGATTACAGATAATCTTAGGCTCGTGTTGGCACAAATTGCAGATGCATTTGGGATAGCTCAAATACTTAGACCACATGAGCACAACACACCTTGGATTGGATGGTCAGAGTATGGATGAGCACAGCAGTGAGAGGGAGAAGAGCCTTCCAGAGAGGAACAATATTATGAATTTTTTGTTAGTTTAGGGTTTTTTGTTTGTTTTTGTTAAAAAAAAAAAAAAAAAGATAAAAGGGCAATGGAGAAATCAGTGAGCTGATGCTGCGAATGTGCTTAGGAAGAACCCTTGAGCTTGTTTCATGGCAGGATGTTTTACCACATAAAGGAACAGCTTCTCTGCTGTACAGGGCCATGCTTCTTAGCCAGGTCAGAATAGAAGGAGGAAGGCTTAGATAAAGGACATCTCTGCTGACTTAAATCTCTGCTTTTGATGCAGTTTTTGCCTCAATTGGCTATGTTTCAGATTTAGAATAAAAGAGTCCCTCTGGTCTCAACCAGATGGTAGACTCAGGTTCTGCAGCTACGCCCTCCCAAGATGTTTCAGCCTCAAGCTGTGTAAGGTGTGTGGGAATAACTACAAACAAAAGTAACTTGCTCTTATATTGCTTCTTTCCTGCCTGTTTGCAATTTTGATTGGATGGCAGTGCTTAGAGAAATCAACTCAGCCTCTGTGAGGGATGGTAAGCTTCAGAATAAGGCATAAAACCAGCTGATATTTTAAGACAGATGATTAAAATAGACATCTGCAGGGCTCAAAGAGTACAGCTGCTTAATGCAGCTTTGAGAGTTGAATCAGCAGATTCAGGTACAGCCGCTGTCCTAATGCATTTCAACTCTCCATGTTATTTTGATGCACACATGGTAATGTACATTGGGATAGTGCACTGAGCCTCATGTAAATTATGCTGTTGATTACAGGATACCTGGTGTTGTGGGTCAGGGGGCCATTGTGTTTTATTTTCACCTATCAGAGGAGCCAGAGACACATATGTGCATCCTAAGGCATCCTTACTCTGTTTCCTTAGCCCTCTACTAAGGAAACAGCTATCCTGCCATGGTGGAAGAGTTTGAATCTTACTAAACGGTATTTTTTAAGAGAGAAAGAATGGAAAGATTTGAAACCACATGGGAAATGTTAAGGGGAAGAAGCATATGAGAGGGTGTTGTTAGCCACGAGGGCTCCTTTCACTCTTGGAGGCTTTTGCACCATGAAAGAAAATCTACAGAGAGACAAATCCCATGGATTGTCCCATGACTCTTGACAGAAGAGCGAATAATTATTTCTTATTCTTTCAGAGCACTGGAATGGGTTCATACTGGGGGTACACCAGCTACCCACCAAAGCCACTCTATCACTCCCCTCTGCAACTGGACAGAGGAGAGCAAATATAACAAAGGGTTCAGGAGCTAAGGACTGGGAGAGATCACTTGCTCATTACTGTCACGGGTAAAAGAGATTTGAAGTGGGGATATTAATTAATTTGTTAATTAATTTATTACTAACAGAATCAGAACAGGATAATGAGGAGTAAAACAGATCTTAAAAACACCTTCCCCTCACCCCTCTCTCCTTCCCAAGTTCTACCTCCTCCCTGCAGTGGCACAGGCAGACAGGGAATGGGAGTTATGATCAGTTGTTACAGGTTGTTTCTGTCATTGCTCAGAGAGAGCAGTCCTTTCCCTGCTCTCCATGGGGTCCCTCCCTCAGGAGACAGTCCTCTATGAACTCCTCCAACTTAAGTTCATCCTACGGGCAGCAGTTCTTCACGACCTTCTGAAATGTGGGTCACTCTTCCATGGGATGCAGTCCTTCAAGAACAGGCTGCTTCAGCGTGGGTCCCCCACAGGGCCACAAGTCCTGACAGGAAATCCTGCTCCAGTGTTGGCTCCTCTCTCCACAGGTCAGCAGGTCCCTGCCAGGAACCTGCTCCAACATGGGCCTTCCACAGAGTCACAGCCTCCTTTGGGCATCCACCTGCTCCAGTGGGGGTCTCCTCCAGAGGCTGAAGGCAGATCTCTACACCCCATGGACCTCCATGTGCTGCAGGGGCACAGCTGCCTCACCCTGATCTGTACCACGGGCTGCAGGGGAGCCTCAGCTCCGGTGTCTGGAGCACCTCCTGCCCCTCCTTCTCCACTGACCTTGGTGTCTACAGAGTTGTTCACATGCTCTCACTCTGCTGTTCCCTGGCTGCAATTTTCATCTGTGCAATAACATTTTCCTTCTTAAATATGTTATCACAGAGGCACTACTATCATTCCTGATTGGCTTGGCCTTGGCCAGCACCAGGTCCATCCCAGAGCCAGCTGGCATTGGCTCTGCTGGACAAGGGGGAATCTTCTGGCAGCTTTTCACAGAAGCCACCCTGGAGCCCACCTTGTACTGAAACCTGGCCACACAAGCCCAGTACACCTGGGAGCACTCCTGTTGGGGATGTGGTATAACACTGTGCAGATGCACTGTGCTTCCGACCCTTTGCTCTTTGTCCTGCCCTCACTGGTTGCAGTGGCAGGTGAAAGGGGGATTTAATACACAGTAATGTGAATTCCTAACTTTCTGCTTTCCGTCTTTATCAAAGTCAGCAAGAAGGTTGCCTCACTAGTCCATTATCTCTGAGGAAGTCTCTCCACTGAGAGCCTCATGCATTGTGAGAAGGCAAATTATGCTATCATAATGAATCATCTTGATAAGCTGGCTCAAAGAAGCCATGTGTAGGCTTTGTAAGCCATGCTATTAGCCTTCCTTTTAAAGTGGAGCTGACTCTCTGGGGTTGGTCCTGTCTAAAATACACTGGAAAGTGGTTGTCCCATAATTAATTTCAGGGTGCACAGTTGCTGAACTCTGTCTGGACACTTGAGGGTCGAACTCCCTGTGGGTTGGCTGAATAATTGGAGCTGCCTCTCCGTGGTGGAGCATGCAAACCTGTCTGCTGTCTAAGGCAACACGGATTCATGCTGTCCCACCGCATTGTGTCTGCTGAGGGTAAACCTTCCTAACTGGATCCTGACAAGCAGGGCTGTTTCTGCATTGTCCATCACCTCTTTTGCTTCAGCTAGCTCCAGAGGTTGGGTCAGTAGCAATGCATTTATTTAATAAAGGAAGAAAGGTGGTGTGAGCTGTCGCTGGTGAGAGTGTAGCAGCTCCAGGGTCATTCAACAAGCAGCTACAGATGGCTGCAACTCCTGTGGACAAGCTGAGCCCATTTTTAACCATCCACCATGGGTGTTGCTCACAGCATAGCCACAGCAGCTGTAGGGACTGGGAAGCTTTCCTGTTCTGTTTTTTTTCTTTTCGTCTTAGGAGAAACAGCCATGCAGCAGTGACCACTGGAAAGTTCTTGTGCCGGGTAGTCTGTCCAGAATTCCTGATGTCAAAATGGTGCTTTTTGATTCCTCAAAGGCACCCCAGTTCCTTGCTGACATTTTGGGTTGTATTGTGGTCTCTCTTTAATCTTCAGGCCTGCTAAAATAGGTGGGAATTGGGAGTTTCCTCCCAAAAATGTCCAGACTTCGCAACTGGACTGTCTGGTGTCAGCTGTATTTGCTTTGGTTTGGAGATCTCTGCCCACTGGGTGACTGCTCCCAGGGTTTGCTGACTCCCTCAGATACAAACGCTTGGGGCAGGGACAGCAGCCCCTTGCAGTGCGGGGAAGGCTGGCAGGCACCAGTGTGCAATGGGGGTACAGCAAAAGGAACATCAGTGGGGAGGAAACACAGAGGGCCAGGCTCAGCAGAGGCACTTCCCTGGGCATGAGGTGTCCTGTTCCTGGGAGATGTCTCCGTACAGCCATGCACAACCTGGATTTCTGTTCCATGTGCTAGAGGCAGACTCTTCCCATCACCTTTTGAAGGTTAACACTTGATATTCTATGTTGAACCTTCATTTTCTCTGTCTTATTTTTGAACTTTTTCTGTTTTCTGTTTAAGAACAGGTTTTCTGCCAGAGCTCCAGCTATGCAGGCTTCAAGGCACCGTTGAACTCTGCTGTAACAAATTTCTGTTTTTCCTCCCACCCCCTTTTTACTTAGGATCTCTTGCCTTTAGCCCAGTGAGTATTAACTAGGAATCTTGATATAATTCTGCCTATTTCTGTAAACATTTTTAAACAAAAGGGAATGATATTCAGTGTTGCAGTTTTATAAGAACATGGATTTATAAATATTTACTAAATTAGCAAACTGGCCCAAAAAAAACAACTCCCCAAGAGAGACAGGCTGTCAGCAATATCAGCCAGTGCTAAGTGTTTTGCTGGAGTAAATGCAATCCATGTCCTTGGGGATAATTAGTATCTGCAACAGGATCTGACAAATGCAATGGTGACATCAGAGGAACCCCCAGTTTATATCACTTAGTGCCAAAAACACCAACTCAGGGAGAGGGCTGGGATCATACTCCTACAGAAATGCTTGGTAAGGTCCTGTTGCAGAGAGCACTCTACAAATGTTAACTGAAGTTACTTCATGCTTCTAAAATTCACCCTTCTTTGCAGAGTGTAGATTAGTACCTGCTTGGCATTGTTGAACTGAAAAGGCAAAGGAAGTCACAGGGTCATATGGAAGATCTCTCAGCCCTGGCTGATAGAGCCTTGCAGTAACCATCAGATCAATGTTTCCTTTCTCTGAAATCCTAATTCTACCTAATTATTACCTTCTACACCTGTGATTTTGTATAAAATTGAGTTCACAATAACTGAAATCACAATAGCAAAAGAAATTCCCAGGAGTGAAAGTGAAAAATGAAATAATGATAAATCAAGCTTGGAACAAAAGTCAATTTTATAGCAATCTAAAGGGAGACATAGTGACACAATTTGACAGGGTAAAGCTAATGCTACCCCACACAAAGTCCCCACTCCCTTCCTCCTCCATGATTCCCTGTAGGGAAAGTCCAGCCTGGCCTCATCCCAGCTTTGCCCAGTAGAAGATAAAGCTAAAGCTCATGGCTCATGGTGGTAATTAGCTGCTCCTGGGTGTCTCTTGGTTTCTGTTGTACTGTGGCACTGTAGCAGGGGAGGAAGGAGCTCACTCCTTCATTCCGAGTGATTTGGAAGACACGTGATCTTGGGGCTTATTGCTTGAGGAAGAAAAAATTCAGTGGGAACTTTTGGACCCTGAAGTGAACTCTGTGTCTGCCCACTCCCATCAGTGGGTGATGATATCCGTTTCATAATACTAGAATTTATTATGCTCCTGTTTAGTTGCAGTTATCACAATTAAAAAAAACCCAACCAAACAAAAAACATCCAGGAGCAAAATCCTGCTTTGCAAAGGTCCCAAGAGCTGTAGGAGGAACAGTCTTGTTTTCTGAAACTCTGTGGCCATCATGGGGGAAACTGGTTCATGTCAGGATGTTGAAATAGACTGAGCTATGAAATTTTGCAGGGACTCTACTTTTGTTCCTAGGATCCATCTTGTGTCCTGGCTCCTGTCCACTCTCTGGTACTAGGCTGCCTGGGGGTTATGAGACGTGGTTGCTCGAGTTCATGGATAAGGGCTGATGGCTTTGTAGATTGCTTGGACAGCACCCTTGGGGAAGTACTGTTTTAATAGCAAAGCTGGAGGCATGTGTACACAACACAGTTGTCAGCAACACGACCCAATCGAGGTCTGCAGTGACCACCTGTGCAGTGAGAAGGTATTTAGTTTCTTTGTTCACCACCTTTTTGCCACCTCATCAGGTGTTTGTGGTTTTGACCATGGTTATGTTTGGAAAATAGAGGAAAATATGGCTATGTGGTTCATCTGGATTACTACAATCCCTTGAGAAATCACCACTGAAAAGGCAGCCACAGTGATGGTGGCTGCATTTTCAGTCCAGGATAGATTAGTCAGTCCTTACCTACCCCCAGCACATCCCACACCTGCAGACACAACCCGTATCTCTGTTTCTAAGACTCATTTTGCCTCTGAACAGCTATTTCTATGTGAGTGAAGTCAATCCTGAAATTATGCTCCTCAACACTTTTGTTATTCTCTTCTTGGCTTTACTACTTCTTTCTTTTCTAGAAGCTGAGTTTAATTACCATCTAAAATGAACTTTATCTACAGCATTATCTCACTTCCTAATCAGCAGTAACCAGCACGACGACATCCTGATGGATCTGCAGACAGGCTCTCCTGCTGGGGACAGCCTCTGCTCTTGCACCGGCTGCGTTGCAAGCTCTTTTCTGCAGAGAGAAAGTGCAAAGCTGCCAGCAGAACCCAGATTTAAAGCGGAGGTGCCAAGTGATAGGGTGCTATGGGAAGGAAAATGAAATATTGCTTGCCTCTGCCTTTGCACAGCTGCTGTTTTCTAGGATGTGTTGACTTAGGAAAGTCGTCTTTTGTGTAGTCCTCTTTCAGATGTTGCTTAAGTGCAAATATGGGCTGTTAGTTCAAATTTAGTAACAATCAGGATTGATGGAAAATCTCATAGTAGGATGTGACAAAGAAATTCAATTACATACATACACTTGATTCCTATGCTAATAAGACTTACAGTAATGCTAAAGAAACTGCATTCTTGACTACAGTGGCAGCTGGGTTTTGTCACTGAATACTGTGTTGGCAGCATACTAATGACACATTTCTGACTGCAGACAGCTTCTCAAGTGACTTTGTACAGTGATTTAAAGCCTGGTGCCAAGCCCGTGGGAGTCATTGCACCAGACCTGGGACCTGTTAAAAGTTGGTGGGAATTATGCTGGGGTGTGCAACAGGGCCAGGCTTTGGGGTACTAAGCGCTGCAATCAGCTTCAGCAAGGCTGGGATCAGGCAGATAACCTGAATTTGCTTTCTCTCCTGAGACACAGGTGGTACAAATAGGCTGCATTCATGTTTCCAGCTGGGTTGAAAATCGTGCACCTTTTTTTTATTTTTTATTTTGTGAAGGCAGGAAAAGGGAAATGAAGTTACAAACAGTGAAATACAGCTGTAAATTTCAGAAAATATCTCTTTCTTCCAAGATGACGTAAGATGGTTACATGCGCATCCATAGAGTCCTCCCCATCCTGAATTTGCCACTGTATCCAGTGTACAAGAGATGGGCAAGTGTGGTAAGGTGAGGGTGAGATGGCAGTAGTCACTTAAATATTCTTACTTGTGCTCAAGGAGTCAGTATACATACAGGGACTGATGGGAAGGCATGTCAACAACTGCTACTTCGTTGGATTTTCCCTCCTGGCCCCTTCCCAGTGCAGAATCCATCCTTTCAATACTCACCTTCAAAACTGCACCTTCTTGTTCTCTGCAGGACAAAATGGAGCACTGATATGAGTAAGTGCAACTCCCTGGAAGGCAGCTTGCACCTCAAAGAGACAGCAGCGTGGAACTGGAGCAAAATGTTCCAGTCAAACGTGAGGGTGCTTTTTATTTAAGGGGTAATTAATATACCAGCCTAAGTCTGCATGTAGCTGCCTTGGTGATACAAATCAGCAATAACAAAATGAGGCCAACACCACTTGGCATTCTGAGAGTAGCATGCGGTTTGAAGGAGAGGTGTCTCTCTATACATCTTTTCTTGGCATGTTCCACATGCATCTCATTTAAAGGGAAGAAAAATCCAGGTGTAAATGTTGTGAGGCAGCAGACAGCTCCTGTTCTCTTATACTTTCAAGAGGGTTTGGATTTTGGGTTGCAAAAGTTGAGAATTTTGGGAGACAATGGGAATGTTGGTGGTGGTTTTTCATAGCTTAACATGGATATTCATTCTCTTTATTGAGGACTCTAGAAAAAAGTCGAAACCATATTTATTTCTCACTGTTACACATACTGAGAAGTAGGTTATTCAAAACTTGAACTCAAATAATTTTTTCTTTTTTTTGCATGGTACATTGGAGGTTCACTGCTAATTATTGCATTTGCTTCTGGTATACAGTAGTCTGGTGACTCCTAGAGCTGACCTGCTGCAAACTAGTGGGCACCCTGGCCCACTGGGGTCTGTTCCTGAGATATGTATTGTCTCTCTAACATGGCTTATGTTGCAATAGTTACTGAGGTGTACTGAGGCTGGATCTCACCTGTATCTTGCATGGCTAAGGTAAACCACATGTTGGTGGAGAAGATAAATGAACCCAGTTTGCAAGGTGCCAATGAAAAAATCTGTGTCTCTGGAAGTATCTCACCCTAACAGGACACCTCTCTGCTGCTTCAGTTTGCCAATGCATCCCCCTGCATGCCAGCAGAGACACCTGGTTCTCAGAGGGTGTGGGTGGGGTTGTGAAAGAGCCCTGGTCTCCTATGGGATCCCAGAATATCCTCACTCCACGTAGAAGCAAAGGACAAAGCAATTTTGGAGGGACCAGTCGGCACAGATCAAAGCTGTTCCTGGGAGCATCGTCTGCCATCTGCTTCTACCGAGGCTGTGGCATCAGCTGCCCAGGAGAAAGCCTTGGCACTCACTTTCAAGGCAAACAGAGGCTTTTGTTTCCAAAAGCAAATGACCTTATCTTGGGGAAATTCTTTTGCACAGTTATTTGAATCAAATAGGAAGTTAGTGGTTTTTTACTTTGCTATTAAAGTGAGCATTTGGCTGTTTTTGCAGATGCTCAATGCATTAGTGAAAACTGGAAGCTTAATATTTTTTTTAAATAAGAAATTTTCCACTAGATTCAAGCTATTCCATTATATTTACATGCTTGTAATTCTGTCTACTTATATCATCCTCCCTCTATATACACATATAATTATATTGGTGTGTGCATATATACATATATACACATACACAGCAACTTATTCATAGTAATAGACAGACCTGCAGTATTTACTCCCTTACATTAAAGTAGTGACATAGGAAATCCATATGCACAGAACATCTCTGCAGGTTCATAACTCACGCTGATAAGGGAAACAAAGGGGAATGGAGAGGGCAAATGGAAGAAAAAAAAAAAAAGCCAGATATTTCTGTGTTAAATCTGTTGCCTTTGACAAAAGTGCCAGTGCTGCGAGGGTGACCCAGAGGAGAGCTGTGGAAGACAAGACTTTGGCTCAGAGTGGATAACCAAGTCAAGAGAGGTGGGAGGGAGCGGATTGGAAATGTCCGGAGGCAGGATTAGCGCAGCACTACAGCAAGAATTGGGAGACACAGAGGGATCTCCTGGGGACACTTGGGGAAGCAGGAAATAAATTTCTAATGTTGGAGAGGGGAAGTTTCCAAAGAATGGTTTTCCTCCTACTCTCCCCTGCAGAAAGGTGGCTTTGTACCTTTCCCAGCTCATGCCGTAGGCTAAAAGCTAGCACTGAAGCCACAAAAGATGTGATTAGGTGTGACAGAGGTGTTGATGATTTGTATAGCTTGAAAAATGCAGTGCAGAGCTTTAAGCACTAAAACTAAACACAGAAAATAACAACAGAAGCTTCATGGGTTTTTTAATTCCTGGCAATTTCACCGTGGATTCTTTTGCATTTTGTGTTCATTAGCTTATAAGGCTCATTTTCCATTAACCTGAGTCAAAATTGTTGCAGGATAACTAGAGACTCAGGAAGGAAGTCAGTCCTGCAGGTCCATGTTTGTGGTATTTTTATATTTCACTAGAATACAAAAATGCTGTCTTTTCTGGTGTTTCTCTGCAGAAAGATTTGGGAAAGATTACAGTCCAACAGCAATTGCTCTTCCTTCTCCAGCAGATCTGGATATCAGTCATGCCCTCTAAGCACCTGTATTCCACAAAAATAACAATAAAATCATGGCTTCTCAATCTGAACATTAGTACTTGAGGGCTGGGCTGCTTTGCTCAATGCTTCTGTTATGCACCTCTGTTGTAAACTGCTGATGGCTGTGCCAGATATACCCATCAGACATGAAATTTTTCATGTTGAGTGTCTGTCTGAAGCTGGCTTTTCATTCCTAAATTGCTTTCAGAGCAGTTCCACTGCTTTCAAAAATGGAGCCAGAGAAGAATGTATTACTTCCCCTGTGTTAAAACATTCTGGCAGAATTGTATGCGTGTGCAGGTAAGGCATATGGAGACCCAACACTTGCCTCACACATACCCAGGGAGTTACACTGGTGTCTGTCACTTCAGGGTCCTTTTTACTGCCGGCAAATGCCAGAGGAACCCAGGTATGTGCCAGCACAAAGCATCTTGCCCTGAGTACGTACAAGTGAGAAAATGTCAAGCACGCTGCTGCCAGCTCTCCTGTAGGCTCAACTGGCAGAGGTCCCTTCGTTTGAGCTCTCGACTCCCTCCGGAAGGTGGTCCTGGAACCACGCACAGCACAGTTTGTGGCCTGGGGGGCCTGGATTCCTGTTTTTTGACCCCAGAAAATGACAAGCGGTTGTGTTTTGAGAGTGCCAGGCTTGCATAGCCTTGCCGCAGCTCCCTGCAATACTCTGATAGAGCCTTTAATTACATAGTCACACAGTGCTTTCCCCTCACAGAACTCCTGTGTCTTTCAGAGCTTGGGATGGCTGGTGCTTTTCTAATGAGCAGCTGTTCAGTATTTGGTTTTCTCCTCCTTTCTCAGTGTGTGGCTCTAGGGACCATTGTGCCAACCCTGATATGAATACAGAATTATTAATTTATTTGTAAGCTTTTTTTTTTAGCACCTCTGTGCTCCACAAATGTAATCTTAGACTCAGGTGAGGGGGGGAAAAGGAGAAACAAAGAGTAAGGCAAAAGAAGCCATTCCATTAATATGAGGGGTTTGATTTTGGATGTATGCCTTGCAAAGTAAAGGTACAAATAAATCTAAACCTTTAGCTGTTTATCTAATGAAAAGTCTGTGAGGGACAACATGCACCAGGGCCCAGCTCTGGCAGCAGGAGGGCTGCATGCAGCTGCAGCACTGATGGGCGAGCAAGGCTGTGCAGCCCCTGCCCTTCCCCTTGAATGGGGTTCCTGCTGTGCTGCGAGGTAATGGTGCGTGGTTTCCAACTCCCTTTACCTGCTCTCTTCCACTCATAAACATGGCATGTTTTAGTCAATTCCAGATCTTCACAAGGGTGAGAAGGAAGGCGGTGACAACCAATCAGTAATTTACGACTGTCCTTTCAGTGCATGCTAATAAAATCAAAGTTGTGTGCTGGGAAAACTTGGATTAGGCTTTTCAAGACAGGCTGCTTATCCTAGTCTACTCATTGTCAGCAAGTTTTAAAATTAACAAATTCGTGCAGTTCTCAAAATTGAATTGGAAGTGGTTTGATTTTGTTTTGGCTGAGGTCCAAGGACTGTTTGAAGGGTGGAGCTGTAGAGAGTGATACTGACTGTCTCCAGGTGACTGCTGTGCAAATTAATCTCCTGAAGGTAGATCAGGTCACCAGCAGTAGCTGGCAATCATTTAATATGTTTATGACTTAAGTCTGGTTTTCAGAGCGTCTTCGAACAAAGCAAACACATGTTGATTCAAGCAAGTTTGCAGCATAAGGCTGCAGACACTCACAGATTTTCATATATTCACTCTCTTGTTCTTCACAAATAAGATTTACCTTCAGGAATTCCAGGTTCCTGAAACTGACAGAAAGTCTAGAAGAAGAAAGACTTATCTTAGTGGAGGAGGATCAGGACAGGGAACATTTAAACCAGCTGGACACAAAGAAGTCTGTGGGAGCTGACACATGAAGCCATAGCTGACAATGCCATTGTGAGGCTGCTCTTAATTGTCTTTGGGGAAGGTTACTGAGGACTGGAAGAAAGCAGATGTCCTACTTTCTTCAAGAAGGGCAAGAAGGAAAATGCAGGGAGTTGCAGGCCAGTCATCCTTGCCTAGATCTCTGAGAAAATGGTGCAGCAAATCCTTCTGGGAACCATTTCCAAATGCGGAGAGAACAAGAAGGTGACTGGGAGTAGTGAGTGTGGATTTATGAAGGGAAGATCATGCCTGACCATCCCAGTAGCCTCCTACAGTGAGTTGATTGGCTCAGTGGATGAGCAGAGACCAGTACATTGTTTATCTTGAGTTTAGCAAGGCTTTCAACACTGCCTCCCATAATATCCTCACAGAAAAACTGGTGAAGTACAGGCTATAGAAAAGGATGAACAGATGGGACTAGATGGCCTACAGAGGTCAGTTCCAGCCCCAACTATTCCATGGTTCCAAAAGAGAAGCAGGCTTTGGTCTTCCAGCTTAATAAAAATTATTATATTTGCTTTTTAGCAGGCATGCTCTGAGTGCATCCAGGACAGTTGGATAAATTTCCTGAGGTATCACTAAATTTTGCTTTGAGAAGAGACTTTTGCCCTTGGTGAAAATGATGACAAAACATTAAGTGAAAACGCAGTGGCTAACACTATCAGCCACTGGCAGAGCAGCCTTCTCCCACATCCAGGCCTAGCAGCTGCCTTTCAGAGCTGTTATCCCCTCTGACAAGCCAGGGTGGTGTCTGCAGGAGAGCACCCTCCAGCCAGCTCCCTTAGGAACCAATGCAGCACAAAGGTGCTTGTAGCTGTGTGCTTCTTGATGGCTACACCCAGGCTGGGAGGTGGGTCAGCCCTGATCTCTCTTCATGGGCATGCAATACTCCAGGTGAGCTCAGTGCCTTCCTGCTCCCAGTGTAGGGTAAAAGACACCAGTGCATCCATCCATGACATGGGCTGCAGCACCTGGGAAGCAGTTTGCTCAAGGCATCTTCCCCTGGGACTGAATTTTGAACTCATAATCCATAAAGTGAAGACACACAAGGTGAGATTAGAAAATTGCCGAGTAGAAATGAAAACCCCAGCTGGAGCTGGGAGGCAAAGGTCTGACCGGATATCTGCACCCTGGCGGTGAGCTGTTGGCTTTATTCCCCAGAAGAGATAGATAGAGAGATGTGAGCAGGAGCTTCACAGGGTGATGGTTACTATGGCTACCCCCACACCGTCCATCCAGGCATCCATCTGCTTGGCTCACAGGGCTGAAAAGATAGACTGCTGCTTTTGAAAGCTGATGGTAATTTATCCTTGCCGACTGGACAAGGATGATATCCTCCTCTGAGGTCAATTTTGCCCAGCACTTTTTAAGCTATGAAAACCATTCTAACAGCAAAGTCATGTTGACAAAGAGGGTGTTGTTTCCTTTCAATAGTTATGTTATTGTTACCAGATAAGGGGGGTACAGTGATAACGGAGAGGTACCAGTATGTCCTCAGCATACTGAAACACCCATGATCTTCAGCGGGAATTTAACCCTTCAGATTTACTTTGGAGACTGTGTGCTCCAGCCAGCATGTCATGGTGCTGGTTTGACACATTCAGAGAGCAGAGAGTGGAAGCTGGAAATGCAGAGACTACTGTCTCTGGTTGTTTGTCTGTGAGCCTTTTGGATGGTCACATACAGAAACTGTGGAATAAACAGAGATATTGTGTCATAGACTGGGTAAAAGTGAAGCTCTTACTGCTCTACTATAGTTGTTTGGGGGGGGGGGGGGTGTTCTGGCAGTAGAAATGACAGTATTAAGCACTGATTCTGTATTAGATGTTTTAGAAAAGTTGCACTAAGAAAATTTTTTGAGAAGTGTTTGTTTAAATTTAACAAAGAGAAAAAGAATTTCTTTGTTGGAGAGAGAATCAGGTAGAGTTTTCATATCTTTCCACTGCACTGACCCTCTGTGTAAAGATGGTCTTTCATTTAAAAACTGGTCTAATATGAGAAAGATTGTGCCAAATGCCAATTCTCTTGCTCCTGAGCACTTTCTTAGTCCTCATTATTCAGTACTACTGTGATTCTCCCATTAACTGTTTCATATGGCTATTCCTCTTTGGAAAAGTCCTGCAAAAGTAGAGTTCCTGATAGACATACACTTGACATTTGTGGACTGCAAGGGGATATATTGTGCTATGCAGGTAAATATGAAAATGTACATATTTAAATATACATGTACAACACAGGCTTATTGTGTGCATTTTGGATACATCCTTTTGAGCTGAGTGCCTTGAATGCAGAGTGTGGTTTTGTTTACCTCTTGGAACTGCCACTGGTGTTAAACACAGTGGTGGCTTCCTCATCCTCTGTCACTGTGCATTGGGATGGCTGGGGGCTCCAGAAAGGTGAAATTAAGTCCTCTATTTCCTCTGTTAGCTGTGTCACACAGAAGAAGCAGTCATTTCACAAGTCAGTAATTTGTCTTATTGTTCTCTTTCCTGCCAGCTTTATCTAAACCCTCTGTCTTCCAGGGAACTGGAGTCTGTTACATCAGCAAGACAGGCTCTCCATCCCTGACTGAAAAAGGCTGTAGACTATGGGCCTTACAAATTGTTTTAGCTAGACTTTTTTTCCAAGACAAGTAAGGTGTAATGTGTCAGCAAACAGCAATCCACATGCCAGGCACAGAAGTGAGTGTATGCATGTGGATAATTAAATATATATGCTGGTTTATGTTTATCAGCATAAATCCATTAAAAAACCAGTTTCTTTGCCTAATCTTTGGTGCAGCAGATGCTGAGCTGTAGGACATACTGCCGTTCTAAAGAAGGTGGATTTGTGTTCTTAATCCTGCAACCTTACTCTGACTGTTTAGGAATGCTGAAGGGCGAGATGAAAGATGTACCCTTCCAACATCCTGTTCTCCATATTATAACTTACCTGTTGACTTCTTCAGTATTTATAAAGGGGTTAGAATACATTAACATTATTTTCAGATGTTTGATTTTTGACTTAGAAAATTGTTAGTTTCAGCTTCTCTGCCAGATGGCTGAGGAAAGAGTAGTCCATGCTTTGTGCTGAATGTTTGTGTGAGAATCAGAGGAAGCGGAGTCCAATTAACATAAAAAGCCATTGTGGTCTTCCAAAATCTGGAAATGGAAAGTCAGTGAAACAGAATGAGCAATCACCTGCCTAAAATAAAATTAACTGCAGCTGTAAATCAGACCAGCTCGGCGAATGTACCTGAGTTCACAAGCCTCAGAAGTAATTAGCCATCATGGATGATGCACTATTCTGGCTCTGATGTTTGGCATCTTGACTCCATCATCTATATGGCAAAGATGATAGCATGCCATCAAGAAACTCATCATCCACCACAGGTATTCAACTTCTGCCTTGCAAAGTGTTTGAAAAAATCAACAGGAAAGGGCATCCGGAACTGCAGATGCATATCCATTTGAGCCCTAATTCAATCTACTCAGGATATAAATGCATTTTGATCTGAAAATGTGATTACCTTGACCAAAATTTGTTCCACTCTTTATGACCTCCCGCAAAAACTTATTTGTGATAACCAGGAGTGGATATACTGGATGGAGGATGGAGGGTTACACCCCATACTGTACATAGACTGTGTACAATCTGGATTTGTGTGGGTAGGGATGGGCTGTGTAAAGGGCTGCTTGAGGAGGACTATGCACTTTGGCCTTTCTGCTCCCAGAGACCACCAAAGAAGGACCTTCATCTCTACTCTGCCTCCTGGAGGTGGGTGGACGCTGTGGGGACTGAGCTTTTGGAGACATCCATCCTGGAGAGAGGAACTGGACAGGGTTTGCCTCCAAAGGGAGTGTGATGTTGCTAAGAGGCAGGTGTGGATGTGTAGTCCCTTTGTGGTAAGAGGTAGCTATAGAGGTGTTGTCCCTCTACAGCTATGAGAACAGCATACCATGCTTGTGGCCAGTTACATCCAGCTCTGCAGTATTGTTTGGCTTTTTAGAGGTGAGCAAAATTTGTATGCTGTGTCCCCCAAGACTCCTCTTACTGGTTTAGCTCAGAGGATATAAAATCCATTTCAGATCTGCTTTTAACAGGACCAGTGCCCCTTTGTCCCTTTCCTCCTCCCAGAACATGATGGCTCTTGCCAGCCTTCCTCTGAACACTCACACTCATGTACACACCAGAGCCCAAAGCTTCACCACAAAGACTTCAATGGAGACACTGTTCTAGGGATATCCAATAGGGAATAGATTTCTGTTGACCTTTATCATATCTCACAAGCTTTCCCGGATTTCCCAAAACTATGAAGGGAATGTGCTATACACAGAGCAATTTGAAACAATACAGTTGTCTCCTTTTTAAAGGCAGGAAGTGAAAATGCAATATTAACACCTCTGCAATTACCAGTGAAGGTAGGGATCATGTAATGGCATTAGCTGGAATTTAACCTCAGTTAATGAAAACATGTCAGTGCACTAATAAAAACATCCATTAGACTTCCAATGACACGAATAAATAATGTTGGGGATGTTGGACCAGCTGAAATGCAAATGTATTGGAGCAGTCATTGCATAGATTCAGAGAGAAATAAATGAGAGTTAACCAGGAGAGGGGAATGGGCCCTTCTCTGTGTGGGAGTGTGTTGCCCAGTACATTAGAGAAGAACCACACAGGCATTCAGCTGCTCATTTAGATCATGGCTGGAACAAACCCTAGTGAGAAAAAGTCCCTGACCTGAGGGATGTTTAGAAAAGCCAGAGAAGCACTGCTGCTGAGAAGGATTACCACTGCTTTGCTTTTAAGTTGGGTCCTCAGGACACTGATTAAATAACTTGCTTGAGGTAATAAATAAGCTTGAAGGAAAGCCCTGCAACCAAAATCCCCATCCCAGTGCAGTGCCACATCTGCTCCCATTCTGCTGGGATGTGTGGGCTCTGTGCCTTGGCAAATCCTCAGTGCCTCAGCTCAGCTGCTCCCTGTGCTCTGCCCCAGGAATTTCTGATGCTGGAGAGATTGGGTAAAGGAGTGAACCAGGTTTGCTTATCATGTGTATTTAGCAGTCACTTAATGCCAAAGTTACTCTTGAGATTAGCAGAGTCTAGTAAACGTGAGTGGTTGAGGCAAAGGGCAGCAAACATAGGTATAATATTCAACATAAAAAGAGTAAGCAGCTCCCCATGGCATTGCCATATGGTGTGGTATGGCCAGATAGAGCACAAGTGCTGTGAGGAGTGGCTGAGGGAGAAAAGGAGACCCAGGGGAGACCTTATCACTCTTTCAACTATCTGAAAGGAGGTTGTACCCAGTTGGGGATCGGTTTCTTCTCCCAGATAACCAGCAATATAACAAGAGGAAATGGCCTCTAGTTGTGCCAGTGGAGGTTTAGATTGGATACTAGGAAAAATTTCTTCACCAAAACAGTTGCCAAGCACTGGATCAGGCTGCCTAGAGAAGTGGCTGAGTCACCATCCCTGGAGATATCTAAGAGACGTGTAGATGGGGTACTTGGGGACATGGTATAATGGTGAATTTGGCAGTGCTGGGTTAATGGTTGGACTTGATGATCTTAGAGCTCTTTTCCAACCTAAATTGTACAACCTATGATTGTACAGTTCTATCTTCTCTTTCTACAGCCATCAACCAGACAATTTGCTCCATTGCTTCTCTTTGCTTGGATCAGACTGTTAGCTAGGATAAATTGATGTAATGTATACAAGCCTGAAACACTTCTACAGAGTCATAGGTGGCAGAAAAAGTGGAAAAGAGAAAGGGCTGCATTTCCTATAGAGAAGGAACAATTCAGATTGTATCTTTAGACACATTATTTATTAGAGTGTTGTTCTTCTCTCTGTGGAAACCCCAGTTCACTGCCCTTCAGCTGTAGCCATGTCAGCTGCGGGTTTGGGTCATTCCTCATCTCTGGTTACCTTTGTGAATGTGTGTTGGAAACTTCTGAAACTCAGATTGAGTGTGTCATTGCTCATATAAATATCAGACCTAGCCTTTCATCTCAAAAATAAATCCATAAATGTCTGTAATCTTTCCTCTGCTAAACTGTGTCATTTTCGTGGGAGGCAAGAAAGGAAATGAATATCCCTTCTATGTATTTGTTTGCTTTTTTCATTTATCCTCCAAAATACAAATTCAATAAGGAAAACACAAGGCAACAACTTGGGGGAAAAAAAAAAATTTGCATAGTTTTTTAGGATGCTGAAAAACCCTGGGTGTCCAAAAGCTGTTGTCTGTAGGAAGAGAAGAATATAACATTTTATCAAGCATGCATTCTTCTGGGTTTGAATTCATCATTTAACTACCTGATATTCCTCTTCTGACATGTGACTTACACCCTCATGCATCACTGAAATTTGACATAGTGCTTCTTTTCCTCCTGTGCAAGTTTTAGACTTTTTAATAAACATAATTTTCCAATTTATATAGATCAGCTTTAAAATAAACTTTGGGCCCTGTTTTTAGGTATTTCAAGGTCAGATGTCTAATCTCCTTGGAAGCAGAGGGGATTATACATAAGTGGAGGCATCTGGTTTGTGTGTGAGCAGCTACACCTGGTGTCTTCAGGCTGCCTCATGCCTGGGCCTCCAAGGGGTTCTCAGATTGTCTCCTCCATGGCCTCTCTCATGTTCCAGGCATTCTCAGAGCATATCTGCCAGGTCAGACCTCAGACAGAAGACAACTAGGAATGAGACTGGCTGTGTCTTCCCAATTTGCCTGTTCTGTCTGTTAAAGCAGTATACTGGGGTATGTGAAGCTGAGCTATTCTGCCCTGTTTGAAGCACAGATCATCATCTGGCTGGCAGTCTGCCCTGTACAAGGCTTTGGTGTAATTTTGAGGTGTGTTGTCCTGAGTATCATGGATCCGATCTCTTTTACTTTGAATGATTCACGGCATTGTGGGCTTCACACTGCCTTTCTCCTTCAAGACCCAGATGAATCCCACTTCATCACTCCAGTGAGGGATTCTGCTTGGGGCTTTCATGGCACAGTACCAATGAAACTTAATCACAGGTTTCCAGATGTGCCACCTCTCCCTATAGACTCTGGCAGTCTGCTGGTTTGGCTGTCTTCTATAGATGTCACAAGTACTTCAGTCTTGCTGTATGTTGTCAAGGAGTACCTCACATCTTAGGGCTTTGAGGATGCCTGTGTATGGGGTGGGGTGAAATTAGGAAGTGCATTACTCTAGGTGGCAATGCTTAAAAATCCACTCTGAGAGCTGTCTCTGGAATTTTCTCGCCTTTGGATAATGGATCCATTGATGGGTACAGTATTGGCTACTTAATTTTTAACATCCCACTGGAAGTGACATCTTGTCGACAACAACCCACACCATACCTGGCTGTCTGTACAATCTGTAACATGAGGAAACTCTGAATCAGCCTCCTCAAGCGATGAACTTACGCCCTGGAGTACAATGAACATGGAGCGCTGTTTGCTTGAATAGCTGCTAAGGTTATTAATAGTCTTAAAAAACATCCTGGAAATTCTTTTCAGTCCATTCTTAGTACTTGTTGACCTCAAACTGGCAGCCACATGAAAAAATGTTGGGAGGGGAAGCACGGATTAATGCAAGAAAATAGAAACCACATGGTGGAGGGAGGGAAGATCAACAAGGCAGTATTACTGAAACAGAGAATTCCTTCTCAATTCTCGACCCACCTCTTCTCCTCCTCAGCACTTTTTTTCAGAGATTACTCTTTTTAAATATCATTCTTACTTATTCCTGTAAAAGAGTGAGCCTGTCCTGTTGACTTGTCTTTCTCCAAACAACAACCCAAAAGAAATGGTATTTTTGACTGCTATTAATTATTGTCACTGTTAACTGGAAGGAAGGCTTGTCTGGTCCTTTGTGCTCTTCTTACAAGTCTCATCCCTTCCACTCTGTCTTGTCAGTAGGTTTCAGGGGGATTTGGGGCATGTTGGTATCTTGAAGAACTGGGTCTGAATAGAGAAAGTCACATTGCATTTAATCCTGTCAAAAGACTTTGAAGTGTATTTGCATTATGAAAGCTGCACATTTGTACTATAATTGAATAGTAATAATGAGAGCTTAACTAATAAAGATGGGATTTCAAAACACATTTTTCTTTCAAAGCTCAGTCTATAATTCTTAAATGGCTCCCTGCCAAAGCTTTGAAAGCCAAAGATTATTATTTGTCAGCTATTAGAAATTGTCTGTTAAAAGGCTAATCTCCTATGTTTTGTGCTGTGTGTACTACAGAGCTAACAGGACTACAGAAATATTGCTTGTGAGGCATCACATGTATTGTATAACTGCTGGGATTTTGTTGGCCCGGGCCATAAAGAGGATGAAAATGGTTATTTTGTCATGCATTTAGAATATGTTTTTCTATCTGGTCAGCA
>JAWWEU010000040.1:37015482-37058503 GCA_035583155.1 Acropternis orthonyx | reverse complement strand
GCAAAGATGGACATCTGAGCTCCTACCACCACATTATATGACTTTACGGTATAGCCCATATTGGGAAATTATATAACTCCCCCATCCCCTGTGCAATCCTTACTTCCTTTCAATACTGCTGTGTCTTAGCAGTGAATGGATCAAGTGAGTGTTAGTAATTTTCTCATGCTACTTTGTAGAAGCAATCTCTAAACAAATGATGGGGCTCTGATATTACCTCAGCTTCTCACAAGAGTTTCTTTGCTTGTCTTTAGATTTATGATGCTGCTGATATAGCAGGCTGGTAATGGGCACTTTGGTATTGTGCTTTGTTCCTCTCATATTTCAACAATTAGACATTTGATAGTGTTGCTTAACAGACGTATGATTCTTGTAGTCTGAGAATCCTCTTTTGTCCTTTATCATCTTCACTGTACCCTTCCTGAGAAGCACAACAAACATGCCCTGCCACATTTTCCACCTTGTCTTCAGCATTTGGCCGTAATACATGTGTCACCTCTACACCTGCTTTTGTTACGTTCTATAGCAGTGTGGACTCAGTGTACTTCTGTAGATTCTTGGCTTACAGGGAAGTTTTATCACAATGATGTCATTTGTTTTGTCATGTGACCAAAAGAGGACTCTTCTGGGGTGTTAACTGATCAGTATTGGCAAACTGGTCTTTCTGGAAAAATATTACTCTGAGCTCACTAACTTAAAAACAAGGCAAGTAAACCAAATAGGTGAGGGAAAAGGTAGACTTTCTGATTTGTTTAATGATTTTTATTTCTGTGATCCAAATTACTTTTTCACTGTCTTAAAAATAGGAAAGTAAACCATCTTTTTATATTCCTGTGATTTCAAATTTTTTTCAGAAAGTGTGGTCTCTTATAAGGGAATTTTTTTGTTGTCTGTGGTTTTCTAATAAATCAAACAGAATTCAAACCTCAGGTGATCCTAAGAGCACAAGGTTTGAACCATAGGTTGAATCTGAAGATGATAGTGAGGTCTTGCTCATCTAGCTCCTTTCTCTGGATTTATAGCAAAGGAATTTGTACCCCATTATCTCTGTGGACTGTTCCCAGTTGAAAGCCAAATATGAGGGAAACAAGCACTATATACCCAGCCAGCACTTGCTTCACTTCTGAGCTGTTCATGTTTCTGGAGCAAGCACCAGCAGCAAGGACACAGGACATGAACCCAACCAAAGCAGAGGCAGAAGAACATACAGATCCTTTTCTGAGGATTGGCTTTATTTTCATAGAAACTCACATTACTGGCCTTGATCACCTGAGCTTGTGCTGGCAACTCTAGCCAGATGATTAGAGAATGCATTTGCTCTTTTTTTTCAACCATGCTGGATAAACCAAACAGCTCTACTCAGGATCAATTTTCTTTGCTAAAGAGAATTATTGGATGTTTTCTGCTGCCTGTTCAGTGCCTCCAACATAGTCCAACTTTTGCCAACATTGTGGGTAGAAAAAATCACCCCAAAAGATTTCACTGGAGAAAAGTGGAGATGGAAGGGCAATGCCTGACTTTACGTGGGCTTTGCATTGCTGTAGAAGATGTGATTTCATTTGATCTAATCTTCTCCCGAATGACAGTGATAGGTGTTGCATTTGGGATCACCAGACACTTGGAAGTAGGAACAGTCAAAGGCATTGAGCCTCCAGCCCTTAGCTTTGGTTTGCTTTGGATATAGACATTCTTATTTCTGAGTAGGTACTTTTATGTTTCCTTTAGGTTAGGCTCTCCTGAAGAACACTGAAGAACAATAAATGATTACAGTTCTACATGGCAGAAGTTTCACAAACACACACATTGTCTAGGCATGGCTGTGAGATGGTCTGGGTTCCTTGGTTAGGAATTTCAAAACTGAAGTTCACAAAGGTCATGTAGCTGTGAGTATTTGAGATGTAGGTGTCTCCGTGCCATCACTAGCTTGGAAACAAAATGGTGAAAAGAGATATGCTAAGGGGCCTATCCACATAAATTTCTGTCTTGCAAAAAGTTGGAAGGATGCATTAGATCCTATCAATTTAATTAAACATTTACAAAACCTCTGAATGTCTAAACAATTATCAGTTTCTTCATTTATTTAGACTGCTTGCTTCTACAAATAAACTGTTGCTCTCCTTCCATTACTCTTCTTGCTACATATGTAAAACTTCCATGCAGCTGGGAACTCATTTTTATTGAATTTTGGCTCCTGAGAGACCAATCTGGAATATATTTGCAGAGACAAATCTGGCTTCTGTGGAACTGCAGAGATCAGAAACTTCTTGAAGGAGACCCCTTCGCATGTAAATGCAATTTGAACAAGGCCACATAGGGGTAAATGAGTAGAGAAAGGGTTGTCTTAGCAGGGGCACATATTTCACCTTCTAGGAATTTTGAAAATAGATCATACTTTAAACAGATGAACCACCCCTTCAATCGACTTTCTTTACAACAGTGAGACACTCATATATTTTCAATAAACATGAAGACTGGGAATCAATAGGACTCCTAAGATTGGCACTGATCACAAGTGTGATTGGTACCACTAGATTTGAGGGGTTTATTTCACACCTCCAAACCCACTGCTCTTCAGGCAGGGAGCTTCTACCTCAGTCGGGAGTTCTGTATGTGGCAGGTGTGTGAGATTTGGCTCTGTGCTTTTGTATGCTCTGTGCAGGCAACCAGTATGCACTTATCCAGCTGCACAGCTTAGAAAATGTTTTAATTAATTGTACTGATCACAAGGGACAGCATGGGGGCAATGTGCATGGATTTCATTATCTATAATGTTCTGCTAATTCATGGTGGATTTGGAAGAAGCAAGAGGTTTTTTTAAAGTCTGCTCTGAAAATTCAGCCTCTGGTTTTGCTTCTTTTCTCCTTTTCTCACTTGTTCTTACCAATAAGTATTTTAGAGGCAAAATTATGCTCACATATACACCCATTGGACTGTATTGCTATTGAGGACACTGAAATGTAAGTGAGATGGGCTGTTGAATAAGAGAATTCTCTAAAAGTATGTGCCCATATGAGCAATATGAGTGGTGTCTAAAATTAGAATAAATATTTGAGATATCAGACCCAATTTAATCATGATAGCAATCTGTCAGATGACCTTGACCTTTGGGTGGAATCCTGGTTTAACTGTGTGGCTCTTTGTGGCCTCATATGGAACCTGGAGTGCCAAAACTTTTGGTGAGGTTTATGGCTGTAAAGTATCTTTGAAATTATACTTTCGTGCTTCTCATGTTAATTTCAAATATTCTTCAAGTGCACAGTTTGAATTGCTGGTTTCTGGCTTGCTTTGATTGAATTCTGTTAGGAGCCCCTGCCCTGGCAATGCCAAAGGAATGGAGACCTTCAGCCAGCAGGGAGCAGTGACCAACTGGGGCAGACTGGGAAAGGCACAGCTGGACCTGGGAATGTATATCTGCCCAATAACCAAACCATCACTTCTGCTGCACACTAATGAGCTAGAGGTAATTAGGGTGCTGTCATTAAAGACCTCTTA
Source organism: Acropternis orthonyx (assembly GCA_035583155.1). Classification (NCBI taxonomy): domain Eukaryota; kingdom Metazoa; phylum Chordata; class Aves; order Passeriformes; family Rhinocryptidae; genus Acropternis; species Acropternis orthonyx. The sequence continues at coordinate 37,055,011 of JAWWEU010000040.1, read as the reverse complement.
ATCTGAGAGGGGAACTAGCTTGTATGTGAACAGATGAGGTCAGCATGGCTTTGACCTGAAATATCTTGCTAGTCATTGGTGTGGTGTACCAAGACCCACACACTGTGTCCTGGGTGTGCTGAAATCCCCCACAGCTGCTTTTAGTCTGCCTCAGTTACTCTGGTTGCATATTCGCAGAGCATTCAAGTCTGGTTTCATGCAATGATTGATCACAGTTTATGCATAACTAACTTGCTTTTTCTTCTAGGATTTTTTAATTGCGCAATCAAAATACTCTTTTCCCTGTAAAATCCTTCTGAAGGCTTGTGGCAAGAATTGTTATTCAGTCTGCAAATGCTACTGTTCAGTTTAAACTGGTGTGAGGCAAACTCATCTAAAGAAATTATGACACTTAATGGTGTCTTCACTTGTCATTTGTCATTTATGGCATCCCATACAATGAAAAGGCATTGCTGACTGCTAACTGTCCTCTGGGACATTCTCCGTTTGAAACTGCTGCAGAGGTGACTGGATATTATTTAACCAGAAATTTGAGAGCAAAAAATCATGCATTTTAGAGATTGTTGGGAAGATGGATGGAAAAAGGTATTTTTCCCTTTCAGGCTGTAAACAAGAAGCAATAATTTACCTGGAGTAACCTCAACAATAGGAGATAGACTACACTCTATCTATTGAAATAAGTCTTGTTCTTATACGTGACTGCTCTTTGAAAGGATAGGAACATCAAAACAAACAAACAAAAAAAGCCTGATATCAATGGAAGAGGCTATCTACTTCCACTTAAAAAAAGGCATAGAAAATTACTAAAGGCAAGAAATATGCAGAAGATCTGATGTGAAGTAAATGGGGACAGAGAGGCTCTTACATTAATAAACACCTTTAAAAACTACGTATTTCTGACCATACCAATAATGATATACCAAATAAAAAGCTTGAATTAAATAATATACAAAGCTGGACAACTGGTTACCAGTAAAAGTAATGGCCCAAAGACATGGGGGTTAAACCAGTCTTGCCAAACAGGCAGCATAATGGACATTTATTGTTGCTAATGAAGAATGCAGAAGAAATTATCAAGTAGTTGGTAGAGAGTAAACAAGTTTCTCTAAACAGTAAAATGCCAATAAAATAACACACTTCTAGTTTTGCTCATATGAAACACTGAAAAATGATTAATTGGGTGTTTCAAGCCCATGAGACCTTGCAAAGATAGTAAGAACTTTAATTACTTTCTGGTATCAGAGGTCTTTTTTATAGTCCATGTATGTGTAGCCACAAGGCTTGAAGCTTACAGGGAAGGGAAGGGGAGGGGAAGGAAGGGAAGGAAAGTTCAGTCATCCAAAAATGTGAAGTTCCTGATTAAAAACTACAAGCTCTAGCAATGTGTCTGGTGCTTGAACCAGCTGAAGGGAGCAGTTATGGTGGCAATTCAGCTTACGCAAAGGACATATAAGATGTCCAAACAGATGGGCAGCACAGGGATCACCATAAACATTGGCAGCTCTGGAGAAGGTAGAAGTCTGTGTCCTTGGCTATCTATAGCTATGTATGCATATAGCTGTGTGCTATATATAGACATATAAATAGCATATATAGATGTGTACACATATAGCTGTGCATGCATGGGATAAAATAGCCTGAAGAACAGCATAGACACACTGTGAGGCAATGAGGGCAAGAGTTTCAAGAGCTCTGGGGGAAGAAGCAACTGAGAAGACTCACAGGAGAGAAAAGGAACCACCATTTTTATTAAGCAAGGAGCTGAAAATTCTATTTTATGTTTGTAGTGACAGCTATGTTAACAAGCTCCAGCTTCACAAGTTTTGAATGTTCTCCAGTGCTTTAAATGAAATTTTTACTGGCTCTAAAATTATGGTTAAAATGAAAACTGGCTTAAAGTGAAATCCACCAGCTCACTTGTGTGCCAAGTACAGTTGTATGTCTGATTCTTTGGCTGCCCTCTGGAAGTGCCCCAGTCTTCCCCACACAGACTGTATCACCATCAGGTACCACATTTACCATAGTTCGGCAGCGCTCAGGAGAAGCCCACATCCCTAGACATCCACACTTCTGTGGCCTACATGGAGCCACCTAGAGCAACCCTCAGCATTCTGGCACTTCTCAGACTTGAGGAGAGCAGAAGAGAGACTTGAGGAAATCTGTTTCATCCTGTGGTACATACAGTCCCTTCCAGTCTCTTTTTTTTCTCCCAGGAAGAGCAAGCTCCTACATTAGTCACAGCAGGTATGTCACCAGACCCGTGGGGGACAGCCATTCCTGATTTATGACTGCTGTGTCTGGTCTCTGTGCAAAGACATAAACACGAAACCCAAGTCTTTGTGCAAAACAGCAATGCAGCTCCACGCCTCACCACAGTCACAAAACCGTGGCACTGCAGCTCCCCTGGCAGCAGCGAGTGGCTTCCTGCCCCAAAGGCAGAACCAAGTAGTGGGAAAGAAGCAAAGGTGCAGTTAGAGCTGCTGACTTACACACAAGGTGACACCTGCACAGTGCAGGAGGTGACACCAGCTGTCCTTCAGACTTCCAGCACACTTATCCCAGTGAATGGACATGAGGAAGGTTGTATTTGACTCCTTTAGCATAACTCACTGTGCCCCACGCTTGTGTAAGTTCTCAAGCAAGTTTCTGTGGCTGGATGCACCTCCTTGAACGGGTGCACATCCTCACGAGACACATACTCTTTCATTGCACTGCCAGTTGTGGCAAGTAAGTGCGGATCTCTGCTTTTGCCAACACTGGATCATCTGGCAAGGTGTCTCCTTCCCTTCCTCTCCCCTTCCTCTCCCCTTCCTCTCTCCAGATGTTTTGCACTCATATGGCTGTTTCCCTCAGCAGTCCCTCCTCTCCCAAATCTGAGTGCCTGCCTGCCTGTGTGCAGCTATTCCAGCCTGTCCACAGCAAGGTCAGCAGCGGCCCACACATGTAGTATCAGAAATTGCCCCATTCAGTTTAGAAGTGTGTGGAGGAGGCATTGGGTGATTGAGCTGTCACAGGTGTAATGGTACTGAACAGCGGTGTAGCATATTTTCCCTATTCCCCCACTCACCCACACTTAAATCACATGCAAAGATTGTAATGTGGACAAGCTTGCATACATTTTTCGCTTTAACCCCAAAAAAACTAAGGCTATCACCTCCCCCCTCTATCGCCACTCACATTTCAAGTCTCTGTGGCAGAGCAGGGAGATGCTGCAGCTGTTCAAACAAACCATTTCTGGAAGTGCTAACACAAGCAAATGAGAGTGGGATTTAGAAATGGCCAAACCATTTGGCTGCAATTTTCCATGGAATTTCTGCTAGAGGTAGTACCACCCCGTTCTCTTCCAGAATAGAAGATTCCTACCCTTATTGTTACAGATGGGTAAGGATTTGGGGTTTTTTCTGTACAAAAGTGTACAGAGGCCCACAATCAGCCCTACCTAAATGGAAGAATTACAAGAACTTGCCTAAACTCATTTACTCATTTTACAGCACTCAGGACTCCTGCCCTGCAGAGTTTATGGTCTCATCTGCCTTTTGTGCTTGTCACAGTAAAGCGGGACTTCTTAGATTGTAAGTGATATCCAAAAATGGAGTTCCTCAGCAATCCAAAATATAAGAAATAATAAATGATTCAGGAATGTTGCTATAAAAACAACTCTTCAATGAACCCTTGTAAATGTTGAGATTGAACCCTGAAACATCTAGCTTGTGTTGACTTTAATAATTTTCAGAAGTTCATTGTAAACAAAGTTAGAGGATTATGTAATTTTACAGTGTTGTTGATGCTGGGTTGCCATGTGTTTGTTGTGCTTGTGCAACTTGTATAAAGTGGTTGAAAAATTTTCTAATATGATAAAAATTAGCATCCTTTTAAGCCAAGGTCAGGGGCACAGAAGTACAGAATCTCAGAAACACAGATTCACAGAATATGCTGAGTTGGAAGGGACCCACAAGGATCATCAAGTCCAGCTCCTGGCCCTGCACATGACCATCCCAAAGAGTCACACCATGAGCCTGAGAGAATCATCCAAACACTTCTTGAACTCTGTCAGGCTTGATGCTGTGACCACTTTCCTGGGGACCCTCTTCGAGTGCCCAACCACCCTCTGGGTGAAAATCCTTTCCCTAATATTCAACCTAAACCTCCCCTGACACAACTTCTGGCCATTCCCTTGGGTCCTGTCACTGGTCACCACAGAGAAGAGATCAGTGCCTGCCCCTCCTCAACCCTTCACAAGGAAGTTGTAACTGCAATGAGGTTTCCCCTTATTCTCCTCTTCTCCAGGCTGAACAGACTAAGTGACCTCAGCTACTCCTCATACGGCTTCCCCTCAAGGCCCTTCACCATCTTCATTGCCCACCTTTGGACACTCTCTAATGGCTTAATATCTTTCTTATATTGTGGTGCCCAAACCTGCCCACAATATTCAAGGTGAGGCTGCACTCTGCCTTGAGACACATTGCTAGGCAGTTTGGCCTCTAATTCATATGGCTGGTTCAAATAGTATTAAGAGACATCAGTAGGTCTGTATTGACCCAGTCTTGTTCAGATACTTTGGGAAGAGAATTTAAAATTATTTTTCTCTCACTTGCAAAGTGGTTTTGGACTTTTGTCTGAAAAATACATCCACAGCTCACTGGTTCAGAGATAAGACTCATATCTCTTTTGAAGGTTTTCATTCCTCCAATAGGTTTTAAATTCTGTACAGGGAAGGAAATGGGTAGGCTTGCTATTGTTAGCAGGTTTGCTTCATACTTCTCTAGGTTATTCATTACTTCTGCATCCCGTCTTCTCCCACTGCTTGAGAGTGACTGTGACTCTGATGGCAGGTTGTGACATGCAGGAAGATCAGCAGGGTCCTCGGGGTTAGCAGGCAAGTTTAATCACCGAAGCAGATGAAAATCCATTTGAAAACATGTTGCTGTGACTAAAAAAAAATTCAAGTCACAATGAATACTAGAGAGGAAGGCAGGACGTCTTAGTATTTTTGGCTGTGATGACTGCTGCGTTCTACAGCTCTTTTTCCAGATGAGCTGAGCTATGAAGGTCAGCTTTTTGTGCTCTCTGCATAGAAGAGGTACTTATGGCAAGGCAATTCTAAGTTTTCTAAGTTATTCAATATCTCTTGACACTTTACTTAATAATTGCCTGAGATGACCCAAGGGTGAAGTCACTACCAGCATAGCTACAACAGCTATAATGGCAAACTACTGTCACCTTAGTGACTTCATGTACTGCTAAGTTTAATGAAAAATGTGCCACTTCAGTGAGACCAAAGATACTAGAAAATAGGGTTTGGGAAATAATAGCATTACTTCAGAAATGTCATCTCCTTGGTGGTTGAAGAAATTAATTTCATAAAGGTATAAAAATCCTCATAAATGTTTGACAGCTTTATGTAAATGCAGTAAACCAAAGGTGTAGGAAGAAGAAGTGAAACTCCTTTTGCATTTATGATGCGCAACAAAATTATAATGCGGATAAGGACAAAATGACCTATAAACATTAAATACATGGTTTAATATCTAATACCGCAGCAGTGGCCCTGTTGAGTGGGCATGTGCAGTACTGCGACACTGCGGGCCCCATGGCATCATCAGCGCTGAGGTGGGTGGTGAAGGAGTAGTGCACAACTCTCCTTCCCCCAGAGCAAGTATTGGATTTTGTGGGATCTGCCAGAAAAAAATGAGAAATGTTTGTGAGTCACATTTACGACTATAAGAGTTGTGAGTCTGACTCTTGGAAGCTTAACACCGGTAAGAGTCTGTTTACCTCTACTGAAAGTTTTTCTTCCCTGAAGGGTTGAAGTTCACCCTGTGCTGAAAGCCAGCACAAGGTCTTTTTGGACCAGAGATGCCTTCAGGGTGAGAGCTGCCGATATCTTGTATTTGGCCTAATTTGACTTCCAATTGCTTTTCAGCTGAAATCTGACATTCAGGGCTCTTCTCATCCCATTAGGAGTGGAAGGAGAGAAAGCTGTGAGGTGTCCCACTGAGAACCCCTCAGCACATCTGGACAGAGAGGTGGGTGCTGCCCCCCTCTTTAGATGGCTGTCACTCCCTGTTCCCTTGCCTCTTTTGCCAAACCACATTCAATTAAACATGCAGATTGCTGCAAGCTCCAGTATGCTTATACATTGCACAAGCACACTGGGGGAACAAAAAAGTCTTCTCTTTAAAATATGGTAAAGCAGATAACAGATTCTGTTCTTGAACATATGTCAAAGTAAGCCACGTGGTAAATAATATAACTGCCTGCATCTTCTCTCTCAATAATTAAATTTATCTTCCTGTTGATTCCTGAGCACAGGTTTATTTTGATGTATGTATGATGTGTGCCTGGATCTCCTCCTTCACCACAGATCTGCTCAACACAATGTTGCTGGAGGTCAATTTGAAGTGAATTTTACTTCTGACTGTAGTAAATACTTATATGCCGAGAAGCTCCTGGTGCAGATCGTGCCCTACCCTACCTGTTCTACGATTTCCATGGCCAACTGGGACTTTTGGCTTGCTTCTCTGCCCTGCTGGCAGGAAGAGCAGGGTACCCCACCGCGGGGGATCTGAACCGTGATGCAGGAGCTCAGGGGGCTGCCAGCACTGCTGCCCCAGCTGTCTGCCCTGCCTCTGGCCTGCGGACAGCCCGGCGGGAGCTGCCCACGAGCTGCCGAGGGATTACTGGCTGTGAAGTGTCGCTTTCTAAGCCGGGCAGCTGCACCGGTAGCCCAGCAGATGTAACTGCCTTGCAAATCTCCTCTGAGAACTAAAGCTGGCCCATCAACACAGGGCAGGTTTGGGCTTTTTCAGTTGTTTTGCTTCCTGCTATCCTACTACAATCCTTTTCTGTCATTTCCACTATTGCAAACCATTTATAAGTATAAATCAGAGCTAAGTAAGCTGAAGTAAATCAGAGAAAGAGAGAAATCTGATTTGATGTTTTAGCATCAGCAGGCATGCCAGATTTTCAGGCAAAGAGCTGGAGACTGTTAGCCTGACTCATCAATGTGTTTGCAGTTCTGGGGGGGGATTGCAGCTGGTTGGGTAAGTATGCTGTCAGAGAACAAAATGTTGAGCAAGGAAGAAAATAAATGCATGCCAAAGGCATACTGGCTTTGATAATTTATTCCTGTGCTGAAATTTAGACAAAAGGCTGTTACGGAGTTGTTTTCTTAATGTCTAGAGCCAGTTTCAGACCACTTTCTAATAGATCTGCAGATTGCTGCAAGTTCCAATATGCTTGGTAATGAGCTTCCTCATTCTGTTGACCTTTGAGGGCAAGTTTATTTTGATATATGAGTGATATTTCTCCAAAATCCACCCATGGCCTGACAGCTAGGGTACCCTTTTGTAAAAGAAGTGTGAGACTGTCCACCCATCAGCTAGGGTAACCCTAGTTCCCAAGCTTCTCTGACTGTGACACTACTGTAAACACAGCTGTCATCACATTTGGAAACACAATCCCATCAGGTCCTGCATGAAGGTTGGGGAAATCCCAACCATGAATACCAGCTGGGCATAGCAGCTGAGCAGCCCTGAGGAGAAGGACTTGGGGGTGTTGGTTGACAAGAAGCTTGACATGACTCAGCAATGTGTGCTTGCAGCCCAGAAATGCAACCATGTCCTGGGCTGCATCAAAAGCAGTGTGGCCAGCAGTTTGAGGGAGGTGATTCCTCCCCTCTACTCTGCTCTTGTGAGACCCAGAACAGAGTGCTGTGTCCAGCTCTGCAGCTCTCAGTGTAAGAAGGACATGGAACTGCTGGACCGTGTCCAAAGGAGGGTCATGAAGATGCTCAGAGAGTTGGGGCTGTTCAGCCTGGAGAAGAGAAGACTTCCAGAAGAACTTCCAGTACCTAAAGGGGCTTACTGAAAAGGTGGAGAGGGACTTTTTACAAGGGCGTGTAGTAATTGGACAAGGAGTAATGGCTCCAAACTGAAGGAGGGTTTAGCTCAGATATTAGGAAGAAATCCTTTACTGTGAGTGTGGTAACACATTGGAACAAGTTGCCTAGAGAACTTGTAGATCCCTGGAAGTGTTCAAGGCTAGGTAGAACAGGACTTTGAGCAACCTGGTCTAGTGGAAGGTGTCCCTGCCCATGGCAGGGGGATTGGAACTAGATGGTCTCAAAGATTCTTGCCAACCCAAACCATTCCATGATTCTATGATCTCATCAGAAGGCTGAGCCATGGATTGGACCTCAGGTGCCTTGAGGTGTCCAGATAGCACTGGATGTTCCGGCAACTAACTCTGGCTTCAGGGAGGTCTTTATAGGGGTCCTTTTAGGCATGAAAACATCTACGCTGTGAGTGGAGAGCTCAGGACTGGCTGAGGGTGGCATTCCAGCAAATTTTTGTGTCCTACTGTTTAATTTAATGTTCTTTTTACTTTAGTGTTGTACTGTTCAATGTCATGAAAGTAAATTCCTCTGTGCTGCATAGGCAATAGAGTTACAGATCTAGGCACACATCTGGTCTAAGTCCTCTGCCATCAGCCTCATAGTGCCCTATGCAGTGGTGAAGGCCACATGGCTCACAACAAGGAAACAGGCTGCAGGTCATGCAAAGGAACAGCATTGTGGGTTTTTTTCAGCAGAAGGCTAAAACTGACAGGATGTCTCACACTGGTCTGGGTGTGTACAACTCAGTACATGTGTCCTTAACCCAGTGTGTTGGGTGGGTGTGTGGAGCTCTAGTAATAGACTCCAGTCTCACCTCCTTATGTTGACATACCCACGTCCATTTCCTTGGATCACTGTCCTCTGACGAAACACTCAATCTTTTGTGTTGCAAAGCTGACGCTGAAAGACACTGCATGTGTTCTTGGCATCTCACCAGTAGTTTTCTCAGTCTGTGTTCTCAGTCATGTTACAAGAAGCAGTTATATATGAAATGCTTTCCTTTAAGGATGTTCCACTGGTAGTGATATTTTTCTTCAACTTTTCTTCATTTCTTTTGGTTCTTGGATTTTATCCAGCTTCCAACTGACCAGGAAACTGAACATAAACATAACAGACTTTTAGATCATTAAATGATCATGTTTACTTATCGCATTTCCTTACAGTTTGTTTCAATTCCAACTTTGACCTAAAGCAGAAAGCACAAGAGGAATTGCTCAAAGTGAATATGGGTTTCTAGGTCAAACAGACCTTAGGGGCTGAAATTACAAACAAGTATGCATCTTATTTGTCCCAGCTGTTGAGGTCTGTGTTTGTTTTGTAGTGACTATTTGTGTTCTGGAAATTCCAATTAGGCAAGAAGATACTGAAGCATAAGAAGTCCTGAAGAATTTATAGGCTACTTGTGGCTGAAGTGCAACAGGCTAATGACACAGGCAATAGGAGGGAAAGTGGGAGGAACAGCAGGGATAACAAAAACAGTTTTGCGTGGTTATATAGAGATATATGTGGGTAGACTGTGATTCTGAATCACATGCAGAACGGACACTGCTGAAAGCCAAAGAGCTGACACAGCATTACTCACCCTTGTACACCAGAGTTCTTGTGGACAGCCTGTGGACAGGGTCAGACACAGATGGCATGGACGTGGTAACAACCACGAGAGAGAAGAGCCCAGGAGAGCTGCAGGAAGCTTGGCAATGGTTCCTTGCTTATAATGATGCTCTGAAACACCTGGAAGAAGGGAACACTTCCAGATCAAATTATAGTTTTCCATGAAGGCTTCTGGGAAGGCCACTGATAACATAAAAGGGAAAAGAGGCAGGCTACCAAATGACTTTTAGTTTTTGACTTACAAGACTTTTTTTCTTGTTGCTGTATTTACCAGCTAATGGTATAAAGTCAACATTGCCTTTTTGATGTATGCCAAGATATTATCAATGGTTTAAGCAGTAATTCATCCAGGTGGGTGTAGGTAATAGTCTCGGGACAATTTTGTGTTTCTAGGCTATAGTCTCTGAAATGGATGCTACTGATTCATACTGCTGCTGTTTGCCTTATAGTGTTTTGCCAACGTTTGCCTACATAGCACTTGCCTAAGAGTGGTTTCATCTTCCTGTGTGAAGCCATATGAAACCATAATTGAGAAATTTTATATCCTTATGTCCATGGCAATCTTTGCTATTGAAACTCTTGCATCTAAGACCCATAGCCAGACTTGGTCCATTAGAAGGAGCAAAGAAGCACAGCATCAGTTCAGAATAGTTTTGTCAGATTAGATTTGACATGAGGTGATGGACAGAGATGTGTTGTCAAACAAGGAAGAAACAGTTAGGTCTTTAGAAAAACCAGTAAGATTTTGACTTGCTGTTTTTGGAAAGTGTACATCCCATTGGCTTGTGAAATTCCTGGAGGAACATTTGCAAGTTTTGACAGAACTGCTCAAGCTGGATAGCCAGTGGGAAGGGGCTGGTACTGGTGGCCCTGAGTTCTCTCTTTCCTTGCCTGTGTACCTTTATGTTACCTTCTCTTCATTTATCTGAGGGAAACAGTGTTAGTGCAATAGCAAGCTCTTACTAAATTCTAAATCCCACGTATTGCCTTTTCCTTTCTCTGGGCAGAGAGAGAAGTGTGAGGATAGGAGCACAGTATGGGCTGTTCAGATTTAGCCTGCTCCAGAGTATATTTCCCTTCTGGTTTTAAGAGCAGAGAAAAGCTGCCTGTCTTTTTCTCACAGATGTATGGATCATGTTCAAAGGGTGCTGGCATGCTTGACAGATGCTTTCCTTTTCTTGTTTGCTTTCATTATTAAAAATAAATAGCAATGAAATACCAAGAGCCAGAGTGCCTGTCCACATTTCAAAATTCACATATACAAATGTGATTTCTTCCTACTTTGATGGGAGTAAAAAGAAACTGAGATATTAACTCATTTTGCACCTTTGAAAACATTTTAGATGTGAATTTTCAGTTGTTAATTTCTTCCCCTTTAATTTTGTGAATCCTTGAAGTCAATGCATCAGAATACTCAGTGCAGGAGTCAAAAAAAAAAGCAAAAAATCAGGATGGGTAGTACTCTGTCCTCCCATCAATGCGGTGCCACCCTGGCTGGTTGAACCCCAACTCCAGCTGCAGACTGAGCACTGTCCCATTGCCACCAAGCATTGCTTCCTGGGCCCAGATTTCATTTCCATGCCTGAGTAAATCTACCCTCATGCCAGACTAACCCCTGCTGTGCCTGACATTTCTGTTCTGAGCAGGCTCTGGGATTCAGGAGCTGCCTGGAAAATACAGAAGTATGATTCAGCCATGCAGTTTGCTTCCTTACAGTTTGTATTAGCAGAGGGGAAAGCCAGAGGGGAGTTCAAAGGCAGCCCCACTGTGCTGAAAAGACACTTGGAGAGATCAAGCATCACAGCCTTGTAGTTGGGCACAGTCAGTCCAGCATTTTATTCTTAGGGAATCACACTAGAAACTAAAATGGCTCATTAACAATAAAAATACACTAGAAGAGAAATGCTAATCACTGCTCAGATTTCCATGCTGTAAAGAACAAAACAGAGCTACTCAGGGGCTACTCAGGGTCTGCTGCTTGAGCAGCTTTGGTCCCTGTCTGAAGTGACATCACTTTTTTGCAGACTTCTGCAGAATTATCAGGAACCGCTGTTAATTGACCATGGTGTCTTTTGGCCACATCCAGCACCTGCAAGATAAAATCAGAGCTAAGGACTCAAGTGTCTGGAGAGTGGCACACAAATCACTGGGGTGCTGCCTGCCCCCAGGAGGCAGGTATTTAGGAGCTGATATGCCATGGCTGAGGTCTTAGAGATATTGTTGCTTCAGGGCAATATTAGTTACAAAGCCTAAAATCTCTAGCGCAATAGGTAGTGAAACCAAAGTGTCTGACTTTGGAGGGAAGATAGGATACTGCAGGCCATTTCAAATTCTCTCATCAGGCTTAGAAGGATTTCATTTTAGGATTGCCTGAAGTTAAAGCATCAGCTGAACAGAGTGGGGAAATGTAACCTCTTTTCTTGTTCAAAACTCCAGACTGTTGCATGAAGCTGGCCAGAAATGTGGGGACAATAACAAATGTTTTGAAATACATTAATGGCAATAGGCAGTACAGAAATGTCATTGGCCCATTACAGGATGAGGATGGACACCTCACAAACAGGGACAGAGACAAGGCAGAGGTGTTCAATGCATTCTTTTCCTCTGTCTTCAATATGGATTACAGACCAAGGACATCTTAGTGCCCTGAGCTGGAATACCATGACTGCAAGAGTTATCAACTCCCTGAAATTGTGCAGGATCTGCTGCTCCAGTTGGATTCCTAAAAATCTGTAGAGCCTGATGGGATTCATCCAAGAATCCTCACAGAGTCGGCTGATGTCATCACTAAACCTCTCTTGATGAGTTTTGAGTGGTCTTGGGAGTCCAGAGAGGTCCCAGGTAACTGGAAGCTGGCAAACATTGTCCCAATTTTCAAGAAGGGCAAGAAGAAGGACCTCAGAAACTACGGGCATTTCAGTCTCACTTCAGTGCCTGGGAAAGTTATGGAAAAGATTATTCTGGGAGGTATTGGAAGACACCTGAAAGACAAACACTATCATCAGTCACAGCCAGCACAGCTTCATGAGAGAAAAGTCCTGCTTATCAAATCTGATTTCCTTCTAAGGCAAGGTAACCCACCCAGCTGAACAAGGGAAGCCAATTGATGTCATCTCTTTGGATTTCAGTAAACCTTTCAACACTGTCTCTCACAGGATCCTTCTGGACAAAATGTCCAGCACAGCTGGATAAACACATCATGTGGTGGGTGAGCAATTGGCTCACGGGTCAAGCACAGAGGGTAATAGTGAATGGGGTGACATCAGATTGGTGACCTGTCACTAGTGGGGTTCCACAGGGCTCCATCCTGGGCCCTGAGCTCTTCAACATCTTCATAAATGACTTGGACACAGAACTGGAAGGGACACTAAGCAGATTTACAGATAACACAAAACTTGGAGGACCTGTTGATTCCCTCAAAGGCAGGGAGGCCCTGCAGAGAGACCTGGACAAATCAGAGGACTGGGCAATCACCAACCATATGAAGTGCAACAAGAGAAAGTGCCGGATTGTGCATCTGGGATGGGGCAACCCTGGATGTACGTAGAGACTGGGGAATGAGATGCTGGAAAGCACTGCCATGGAAAGGGACCTGGGGGTCCTGGTGAATGGCAAGTTGAATGTGAGTCAGCAGTGCCCTGGCAGCCAGGAGGGCCAAGCGTGTCCTGGGAGGCATCAGGCAAAGCATCGCCAGCGGGTTGAGGGAGGGGATTGTCCCGCTCTGCTCTGCACTGGGGCAGCCTCACCTTGGATATTGTGGGCAGTCCGGTGAGCCACAGTATAAGAAAGACATTGAACCATTAGAGAGCATCCAAAGGAGGGCAACAAAGATCATGAAGGGTCCTGAGGAGAAGCTGTGTGAGGAGTGGCTAAGGTCACTTGGTCTGTTCAGCCTGGAGAAGAGGAGATTGAGAAGAGACCTCATCACAGCCAACAACTTCCTCGTGAAGGGAAGAGAAGGGGCAGGAACTGATCTCTACTCTGTGGTGACCAGTGACAGGACCCAAGGGACTGGCCAGAAGTTGTGTTAGAGGAGGTTTAGATTGAATATTAGGAAAAGGTTCTTCACCCAGAGGGTGATTGGGCACTGGAAGAGGCTCCCCAGGGCAGTGGTCAGAGCACCAAGCCTGACAGAGTTCAAGAAGCATTTGGATGATTCTCTCAGGCACATGGTGTGACTTTTTGGGATGGTCATGTGCAGGGCCAGGAGTTGGACTTGATGATCCTTGTGGGTCCCTTCCAACTCAGCATACTCTGTGGTTCTGTGATATTTTGAGGCTAATTGCAAATGGTGCTTCAGTTTCAGTTTATTTTTCATAGGGGTTAAAAATCTGATGCAGTTCTTGTCTCTTTGCTATCGAATCATTTTAATGTACCAGATGGGGAGATGAGAAAGTAGTTCCTATCCCTTGTTCCACAACCTCAACCCATGTCTCTGAGCAAGTCATATCACCCCTTTATGTGTTCAGCCTGAGATTTTCAAGAGAAGGAAGGTCTTTGAAATCCTGCCCTGGGAAAAGGGCCTGCAAATGCCCTGAGCAGGGATTGTGTGCCATTGCGTTTGCAAGGCTATGATATAAAAGGGCTCCGGGTTCTACTAGGCCTTCAGGTGTTTGTGCAGGACTACAGAGTCATCAGGATAATCCTCCTTTTCTATGCTCACTGGGAAAGATACCAGGGATTGAAAAAGAAAACTGGAAGAGAAGGGGGATAAAAAAGGGAGAGGTATGCTGAAAGAAAGGAGAAGTAACAAAAGAATGGCCCAGGACAAAAACAGCAAATAGAAAAATGGGCTTTGCATGCAGGAAGAAGAGAAAATGAAGCAACAGCATGTGGCAAAATATAAACACAAGCCCCCATAAATATGACTATTAACACATGGAATAGTACAGGTGAAGCAAAAGGACAAAAGAATGGCTCATGAGGGTACAGGTAAAAGAGAGAGCAAAGTGAACAATGTATACTGATAACTGAGCACTCAGGAAAATTCATATGACAATGTTTAAGAAATCTTCCTGTGTTGCTTGGAATTAGGATGCTTTTGGCTTTGCTGCAGGACTGAGAGGGAAAGGCAATCTTCTTTGATCTGCTCCAGTGGTGCAGAATGACTCTAAGGGAATGTATCAATTAAGAAAATATTGAAATTGCTAGTACAGCATTTTACATATCTTAGGTTTCACTGAAAGTAGGTTGCATTGGAAAATAAATGAGCCATGATACTGGCACAATGACAATCCACTGAGATCTTTGGGAAAAAGGGTAAGAAAAGGTACAATTGTGCACATTCTGTGGATCTTAATGATGACCACTGTGTTATAAAATTGCTGTGCTTTTTGTTGCTAGGGCTTGCCTCCCACAGTAGCAATGTTAAGCAGTGTTTCATGAATTTGGTAACCTTTCTCCCCATGAAAATGTATGCCAAACTCCTACCCATTAATTTCCTTAAGGCATGAGCAAAAAGCCAGACCCCTGGTGTGAAATGTCAAATATCAGACAAGGTTTGTCACAGGAAGAAAACTGCTGGCAATTACACAGACTTTAAAGATGATGGAAATGTATAAAATTAGTTTACTCTATCATGTATTGGCCCAAACATTTGGGTGTGTAAACTCTCACAGCTCCCAGTGCAGCACTGGATCTTCTTCAATCTTGCACAAGGCATCTTGACACCCTGGCTGTGAGTTAAATTCTTCTATTCCTGATGTATAAATAGGAAAAACAATAGTTGAAAAACACAGATGCCTAATGGTAAACTCCTTCCCATGTGTTCGTGCACATGTGGAAGTACTTTCCACTTCCTACTGTTATTTATTTAAATTTAAAAGTCCTTAACTTCAAAAGGCTTTTAAACAAGGTTTTCAAATACAGAAACTTCATTTTCATTACCTAAGGTCACATAAGACATGACTGGAGATCATTCACCAGATTCATTAGATCCATAGCTACTCTATTATCTGGTTTCACCAAATAAGAAATCATTAAATCTACCTCCATCTTTGTCCTCTCATGAGTCTCCTGATCCCAACTTCTGTCCTTCATTTGGGATGTAATGAACACCATGTGTAATGCAGAGGATTAGGTTAGCTGGGAGCAGACTAATATTGTGGGTCTTGTACTAAGACTGCAGCCTGTCATAGCTGTGCTGCTGCCTCCAGTCAGATACTCAATTGCCTTTTCCTGGCACTGTATAAAGTAGGAAGATCTTGTCAAATAGCTTGATTAATATTTCTTTCATTTTCAGGGAAGATAAGAAAAGAAGATGGGGATCTGTGTATTCTTTCTTTTTTAACCATAGCCAAGTAAGGATTGTAGATACATCTTTTATTATGTGATTTTTGTCTGAATCAAAAGTGGATAGAAAAAAACATCAGGTGTAGCAATATGCAGTGGTATATCCAGATTTATTCTGCTGTGGAAATAAAATAGGAAAATAACACACTCAGCACAGCATGTTATCAGCTTTCGAAATTCCCATGAGGAAATTATGTAAATTTCTATTCAGTCAAAGTCAACAGACTTGCAGGAGAGTCAAACAAGGGTAATTTCAGATGAATCAAACAAGGGTAATAGATGAGTACTGTGGAGAAACAGTCTGTCTGCCTTCCTGATTTCATGTGTTGTACACTGGACTTCCAGAGGCAGTTAAGAGCAAGAGGAGGAAGAGCTGCATGCATAACCAGTACAGCTGGGAAACACTTTCAGAAAGCTGAAAAAGAACTGCAGTTAATTTTGAATTTAAGCTATAATTTCTGTATTTTTAACTATATGTTTGGTAATGAAATGTCCTTTTGATACAAAAATGAACATAAATTACTTTTTTCCCCCCAAAACTGTAAAAATAAAATAAATTGACAGTTTTAAACCATTAGGATTTGAAAAAATCAAAATCATAAGTGTACCCAGACTGGTGGGTTTTGTACAGAGGAAAAGTTCCAGTCAAAACTTCTCTCCAGCCCAGCAGATGATTTATTAGTAGAAGGGGTGTTTTGCATGCCTGGCTGGAAGTTATGAAAGGGACTCACAGGACACAGGAGAGAAACTGTGGAGGGAAGTTTCTCAACAGCCTATTGAGAGCAGTGACCCAACACGGGCTGGAGAAAGATGCAAACAAATGAGAACAATAGAGCCAAGGATTAGGATCTTTTGGCCTTTACATTTCCTCTAGGTGAATACAGGAACTGAGCAGTTCTGCTCAGAGTTAGCCAGCTGTTTACTCAACACTGAGAGGGTGGCCAGCTTTTCAGCACTGATTAGACAGCTAGCAATGTGGCCAACACCTAACTGTGCGTTAATGCCACACTGTCAGGGTGCAGCACAGGACTACTCTCAAGAAAGAGTCACTGTCCTGTGTGAAATGTTCTTCCATCCCTCCCCATAGTCTTTCAGATCTAGGCCATGGGGCACTCCATGTATGTGCTCAGTGCATGGTGGACACTTCCTTCTGCTCTTCAGTTCATTGTCGCAGGCCAACCCTCTCTCCCCAACATGGTTTCTAAGGTCTTTGCTTTTCTCAAGTTATTTCTCCTATAGTGCCAAAGAGTGGCCTGTTCATCACCACGTTGTCTTCACTGGTGAGAGGCTATGAGCAGCATCACCTTTTCCTTTTGAGAAATGGTCCCCAAAATCCCTGCCTCTTTATACTTTCAGCTCAGGAGATATGAAATCCCCCTCCTGCACCCAAAGCCAAAGCTGTAGTGGAAAGAGCTGCTCTGGTCCTACCCATGCCTACCATGCTGCCTGCAATGAAGAAGCAAGAGACATTGTCATATGTTGAAAAGGCTTTCTGGCTTTTATTTGCACATTCTTCTATAGGAACTTTCATTCCGTTATTGTATTTATAGGTCCCCAGGCTTGGAATATTGGTTTAAATGAGGCAAATGGTAACAGTTGAAGCTAAATCCCAACACCTGCTTTCCTAAGCTGTAGCTGTCATCTCTGTTCAGCTGTTCTCTGTTCTCCTTCACAACAGGCCTGTCCATTGTAATCAACACACAAATTCTCATTGGCTTCATTGGTCAGGTCCAATCTCCCTAGAAAAGCTCAGGGTTACAAAAGCTGCACCACTGATCATAGGGGCATGGGCAAAACATTAATGTCTGTACACGATGTTGGGCACTATTGCACAATGTTTGCTTTCTTCTTTTCTCTTGTTGGACTGCAGGTGGAGGTATGGCCAACATCTCTTGAAAGAGGGCCATGTGATCTTGTAATATTTTACTTGAGCCTCTTATATCCATAGGAGGGAATGACCTTTTAACTATGTCTCTCTTCTAGTTTCATTCTCATGGTCAATGAATCACACCACAAGCTTTGATTGACCGAGTGTGAAAATTACACCATAAGGTCATCTGCCTCTTTGAAAAAGCAGCTGTTTCATTTTTTCTGTCTAATTGAGTTTGTCCTGCTGAGAAGGACATGAAGTTTCTTTCATATTTCAAAGTGATGAGTTTTTTGCATAATTTCAGTAAATTTTGGGTAGGAGAGGGACTGCTTCTTCTTATTGCTGCTTCATTCTCAGGGGGAATGTAGCAGGCTGATTTAATTATCGATGAGATGTAACTCACACCAGGCTGCTTAATGGCATTTCTACACCAAAATAATGTGTGGTGCTGCGGACCCTCTATATTTCACCTGTTGCTGTCAGGTTGGCATTAGCCTGCACTGCTTGAATTCCCCTGGAGTAAAGAGCACCTGTACAAGAGATAATTCTCCCGTTCCTGTTTGGCTGACTAAATGGGAAAATGGTGCCTAGTTATCACATTTACCTGTGGTACTGTTCAACAGAGAATGGAGGAGAAAGGAATGTAAACAGAATAAAAATAAAACCTCAAACAAAAAATACTCAACTACAACAACAACAAAATCCAAACACAAACCAACCAACCAAACAAAGAGCAACAACAAAAATCCAAACCAAACCAACAAACAAAAAAGTCAAACCCCTTCAAAATGCTGCTAGGAGGTTCTTTTCTTCCCTACATGTTAAGTACAGCCTTGAGCATCCAATTTATAGTAGGGAATAATCAAAGCTGAATCACAGAAATGTCTTAACAGACCTATATGCACACAGATACAAGATGCACACAGGCAAGGCTAAGACTATGACTCAAGAAACTTTGAGAAAGGGAAGCAAAACTGTTTCTCCTAATCATAAAACAAGACAAGGTCAAATTTAGGAAACCTTTATTTAGCTCATTAAATGAAAGCAATACAGACTATATCAATACACTGGCTGCACCTTCTTTAAGGAAGTAAAGTTCTTTTCTGATAAAGCTAATCAGCCTCAGTTTCAGTGATTTGTATGCGAGGTTTCAGCCAGCTGTACAGACTATAAAGTGAACAGCCCCTTAAGCGGAGAACTACAGGTTTATGTCTATGTGTATAATAGTACTGTACCTGCCAAAACAAAGCCCTGTTGATATTCAGAACAACCCTTTTCACAGTCAATGTAGTCACTATTCTGATTAGCACTATGGTATCAGCAAGGACATGAGGGAGACCACTGTGGAGCCAGTTCTACTGTAAGAAAGGACAACAGGTCCTTACCAAGGGTCCCTCTAGCCTCAGTCTGCCTCCCACAGTGCCCAGGTTCAGATGTTTAGGAAGAAACATAGGCAACTGGATAAATCATCTATTCCCTGTGATATCAGTCCTTTTTCTTTCTATTTTTTTTTTATAAGGGGCAGTACAAACCATTTGGACCATCATTTCTTAACAGCCACATTTTCTCTATTAGCGACTTCATCATGAAAATAATTTAGCTTCTTATCCCTTGTTTACTGCTTATTCCAGCAACATCCCAGCTTCACTGAGAAGGCAGTTTAGGGCCCAATCTACACAGAGACCATCAGAGATGAAGAATGTTGAGTCCTATTATGGTTTTATCCTGTCATAATAAACATATACTGTTTTATTATTGTTCTTAGCTTAGATATTTTTTCTGTGCTCAGTTATAATGCAAGTGTGAAGTTGTTTCAGAGAAGTGAAATAGGCTTCTAATTTCACCCTGATGCCTTTAGCCACATTATCACTATTGAATTCTCTAGAAGATTTCTAGAAGAACTGAATGCTGTCGGAATCTTTTTACTGAAATAATATGAACTTTCTTCCAAGGTCACCACATTCCTGGGTAGCTTTGATGATCATTAATAAGTAAAACAAGCCTGAGCTTTAATCAGAGGTGATTTAACTCACATCCTGTTGTTTGGCTCTATGATTGCAAAACTAAAATGACTGAACACAATGTGGCAACATACATGCTTTAGTAACACTGCTGCCAACTGTTCTTGGCATAAAATGAGTTGACTCATCTTGAAAATAGGCCTCTGTTTCTTAAAACTGGGGCAGAATGCAAATGCCTGCCCTGGTGACCATCACTGACATCGTTACCGCTGTTATTTGTGGAGCACCAGTGCACACTTTCAGAACGGATCTGCAAAACATGTGTCCTGTTAAGCTGATGTATTACAGTAGATTAAATCACTTGTATGACCAGATAAACCTGTACACTACGAGTAAACCTCATGCAGACTATGAGTGTTTTGGGAGGTCTGTCTGTGTAAACAATATATGTGAGCTGAGCTCATTCTTTCTGGAAAGTAAAATACTTCATACCCATTTTGTTGGTTCCCTGGGGATGTGCACTCCGCTGTCCTAACGTTGAAACTAACAGTTGTGAGAAGACAGAAAGCATGTAAGGGAGAAGAAGAGTAGTTTATATGGGGAGAAGGCTTACTAATGAATGGTGTCCTGAAAAGGCTTGCTCTGGACACTGGATACATTGCTTTTCATTTCTTTGTAATTGTAGCTAAGTTATACTATGTGACAGAATAGATTTAAATTTTCCCACTCAGTTTTATGCAAAGGGAATGGTAGCTATTCAGTTGACTGATTTTCCTTCATTATTTCATGTCACAAGAGCCTACAAATGTAAGATGATAATGCAGAAAATCTGTAACTGGACCTGTGTGAAGTGCTGGGTTGAGTTGGATATAGCACACATTACCTCCCCGTGCATGGAAGTCTTGCAAATCTATTCTGGAGCTGTACAGCATCCCTTTATTCCATAGTAAAGCTATACTCCATAATACATGTAATTATTCTGATTAATACGATCCTAACTGAGAAGCAATAGAGCTGGAAATGACTCTCCATTGTTCTATAGACTTGCACCCAAATCACTGTTTTAAACATTGGAAGAGATGTGATCTTCATCATGACCAAACCACCCGGCATTGCCTGAAAATCCACTGTCCTGCATAGTAATGACAGTACTGATCATATACGAATTTCTGGAAGATTAGAGAGATATTAAAAAAAAAAAAAAAGAAGAAGACCAGGTAAGGATCCAAATGTATTTGTTAAAATGAGAATTGTCATTCTCATCTTAGACCCTTCTTATATTCAGGGCAGCCTTTTGCCACAACCTGGACTAGAATGCCTCAGGAAATATTTTCTAACTTTTCCTCCCTTCCTCCCTCCCTTTCCCTCTCTGTTCCATTGTCCCAGCTTGAGGAAGCCGTAATATCACTTCATATCACTGGCTTGATGCAAACAGTTTTTCACATAAAGGGCCTGAGACTGGGAAGTGGCAAATAGCTGGGCACTCATCCTTCTGGCTGGAGCTGGTGTGCTGCAGGAGCTTAGATAACAAGCGACTGCCTTTAAAGGCACTGCTTTCCCAGGTAGGTTTTGTTTAGGGCTCTTCATTCAGCTGACAGTACAGGGAGAGTTGCTTGGATGAGTCTCACAGGAGCTGGAGTGTTCCTCACCCTTACTCTTTCTGGGAAATCTAATGTTTGGGCCTTTGAGCTCAGTTTCTGTGCACGGCCATGTGGTTTTGCACCCACACCTGTACTGTGGACCTTCTGAACAGCAACTGGGGCAAACTGAACTCAATAGCTCAGGATGATCTTTTCTCCTAGTTTCCATTGTGCAAAAGTGACTGCAGCGGCAAATAAGAAAAGGGATGGAGAACAGAAAAGGGCAGTGCAGGCACAAGAGATGCTGGGCAATCCCCCTGGCTTATTTGTGCTTTTGTGGCAATCTATAGAAAGAATTTTTGGCTTCTGACTCAAACCTAGTGAGGTTAAGCATGTTGTTTTTTTAAAACTGAATGCTGAACTGCTTTTACACTCATGGCATACCACTGCCTGGAGATTTGGCAAGAGTAGATTCTGTAGGAGTGACCCATGAGAGGCAAGCATTGCTTGTTTAGTGAAGAGCAAAGTCTTGAACAGGGGTATTTATGCTGCATGCCATCACGCACGTGGCTGGGCAGTGTGAGCATAGTTACATAAACTCCTGGAGAATTTTCTCTAATTCAGGACAGAGTCCAGGCAGCTTTACAGCAGGGCTGCCGAACAGCCACCCTCAGCTACCTTGTTAAGACCAGTATTGTTCTGGTCCCACCAGCCCTTCCACCAGAAATGTACACCAAATCTTGACATGGGTCTCCTGGGAGAGGCCTTCTGCACTGTGGTTGGGTTACTCCTGAAGGGTCCAGAGTGCTCTGTCCCTGGAAAATATGTGGAGTCAACCTGCTGGTGCAGAAGTGTTTGGGGAGGGCAAGTGCAGCTTGCTGGATGATTCAGAGTTGTTGACACACCATGCTGGCAGCTTAAGATTGATCTTCATGGCTGTTTGCCCTGCTTTCCTTCAAGGACTTATGTCCCCAAAGTAAGGGTGACAGGAAGGCCCATGAGTCAGCTCCTAAACCACCAGAGCCCTCAGCCCAGTGTTATGGGAACTGCCATTGACCCGGGGTCACGTTGTTAAGCTGTACTGTAAACTGCAGCTGCTTAGGGGCTGATTCACATCCCTTTCATCTCTTTCTGATGAAACCTTCAGGGATACTTTTGGTGTCCTTGCTTCATGTGCTTCATGACCATTGTGGGTGAACCTGAAACCAGGAACGAAGTTCTGTAGAAGCAGAAGAGGGTGCTCCAGTACACACACTTGAGCAAAGGTGTTTTTTTCCTTTGGTCTAACTGTCCTTGTGTCTATCAGTCTGATGGCTGGGTTATGACCTAAAATCTGGTCCCGATGGATGAACTTCAAGGAAGTTCTGTATGCTTTAGAAAGAGTTTTTCTATTAAATAGAAGCAGATGTCCAGTCCATTCTTTGAAATTTCAGCCCAAGACTTGCTTTTCTGGAGCCTTTCTCCGGGCCTTGAAGGATGGACCTAAAGAAAAGAAATGGCCTGTTTGTCTCCAAACACAATAAATTTCCAATCACTCTGGTGTAGCAGTGAGAACAAAATCCAACATTTTTTCTTTATTCTTGATAGCAGGATGGTATTGAAGGACCATAGCTGACAAGAGCCACCGCACAAGTGCATAGTGGTATCTAGTGCATCTGTCTTGTGAAGAACTTCAAGTTGATGGTCAGTGAGAGCATTAATACTTCATATTAATGAAATTCTGCAGCATGAAGGAATCAAATGACACAGAGGAGGGAATTACCCTACCTTATATTACCTACCTAGTTTGGTTAGTCAAAGAAATTAGCTTTTTTGATGGCGATTTGCCTTAATTTTAGATCAATGTTGAAGACCAGGGCTTATGCCTCTCCACTGACAGGAGAGAAGGGCCTGCTTGACTGGTATAGACCAAATGACTAATTTTTAGGTGAATATATTTAAATCAGTGAGTTCCAGTCTTGTCTCCATTTTCACTGCAGCCAGGTTCAGAGCTGTAACTGGAACACTCTCAAAGGGCAACATGTACTCGTGCTCTGTCATCTGTTAACACCTGGATAGTGTTCAGGTGCTTTTAAGAAAACATTTTTTGTCCTGTCCATCAAAAGCAATCCCAGAAAATTTTAATCATTTATCTTGGTGTCAGTAAGGCTTTGACATGGTCTTGCATTACAGGCCACTAAAATGTTGTCTAGATCAAGCTATGTTAAGACAGGCACCAGAATATCTTAGAAAAGTGACGTCAGATGGTAGTGGCCAATGGTTCACTGTCTAACTGAAGACTCGGTCATGTGAGATTTGACAAGGGTTAGTCCTAGAGATCTGGACAATGAAATAAACTGTATATTTATTTAATATGGGGCTGAGAGTCTGGAAGGAACTGGGATCACACTGGCAAGATGAGTGCAGTTTCAACGGATTATGACAAATCAGAGGACTAGTCTTAAACAGCCAGCATGGAGTAAAGTGAGGACATAGGCTTCAAAATAATCCATTGCAGGTGTTGAAATGAGTATGCTGGAACCAGTTCTGATGAAAAACATATGAGGGAGTAGATAATGCATCAAAAATTGAACTAGATGCTCTGCTGATGAGAAAAAAAACCCAAACAATCATCAAGTGAGGACACTTAAATGGGAGGTTTTTAATGTAAAACAGCTAATACAATTGTTTGACTTCACTGGAGTACTGTCTATATACCACCCTTGAAGACAGGAGGAAGGAGCCTAAAGGAAAGCAAGATACTCCAGAAAATGTAACCAGTTTTAAAAAAAAATAATTAAAAGATCTGGGACTGCATAGTCCAGAAAAAGGAACATCTGAAGGAAATGTAGGCTGCAGTCTTCAAATATTTAAAAGATCATCATAAAGAGTGGTGGTTGATTTCATGCCCCACCCATATTCTGCCTTAGGTGAACAAGGACCAAGAAGATGAGATTACAGTAGAGGAAATACAGCACAGATGTTTGAGCTGCAGAGCACTTTTGGAGACCAAGGAGCTTTAATCACTGGCAGTTTTTAATAATGAGATGTTTTCAACCCTACATTCTAGGAATCTGTGATCTCACCCACCTTATGGTAAACGAATACATATAGCCAAATACCTGGAATAAATGCCAGAAAAGAGCAATTTTTTCAGCAACAGCAGCTCTTCTTACTATTTGCTCTAATCTTTGACAGAACTTATATCCCTATCCTCCCCACTCCCATATTTCCCTAGTAGTCAGAAAGAGTGATTCATCCCAGTTTGAAGCCTGCATTTTAGATTAGAGAGGTCAAACACTGTTCATACTGTCCATGTTCACACGGTGCCCTTTGGCAGAGCACTCTCCATGATGGGGCTCAACTTCCCCAGGATCATATCATCACCTCTTCAAGCAAAATAGAAGAAATTCTGGGGGTGGGGCTGAGGAGTGGTTGTTAAAATCTCTCTTTCCTCAATGTAAGCAGCATCTTTATGAGGACAGCAAAGTACTACCAGCTGGAGAATTAATTTAGAAATTTCCTTTTTTGGAAGAAGTCTTTTTCTAACACTATCAAAGAGAAGCTTTTAAAGAACAGCACTAAATTAAAGAGCTTACTGTTTCCTTTCAGGCTGCGAATTCAGTCTAAATAAAGTGTATCTTCCCATTGCAGCACAGACATTTTCAAATGCACTGACAGCAACCGAGAGATTTTGGTTATCACTGAATCTGTCTGTGTTTTATTCGCCTAACAAAATAATTTTGTTGTTCAACATTAAACATACATATCAGATGGGAGGAATGTAATTCTCCGTATTGGGGACAGATCCAGCTGTGCCGGTGGATGGGAGGGGAGGGAGGAACAGGGTGAGCTGTGTAGTTGAATGGCCAGAGCTATTCAGTGCAGCTGAGGGGGGCTGTGCGGGATGTAGCAGTGACGTTAATGCGAGAAAGGGAGACTCCAAACACCTTCGCTCTTTCCCTCTTCAGTATATATGTACCTGTTTGGTCCGTGCAAGCCTCCAGGCAACCCACCTGCTATTCACAGGTAGTAATGCTGCTCTTCTGTGCAGTCCTATGCTGATGTAGAAATTCTGTTTCTAAAGACAAGACTTTAGATAGATAAAATAGATTTTATTTTGGATACTCATTTTGCCAGGTGTGGGTGGTGTTATAACCTGGTCCAACTTTACCGAGTTTACATCTTAATTTCAGACTTCAACAGATTTTGTCCTTGTAAAGCCCTTGGTTCTTTGATACCTTGAGTTAATGTCCAGAGAATAACTACTCATTTTTCTCTAAGATAGATTTCTTTTAATTTGGTGAGAATATAGACTTTTGGGTAAAAAGGGTTTTACAAAGGTAACATGCAACTTCACAAAAGCATTACAGGATTAGCAAACATTGCTATAGAGAACCATTGTTACACTTAGCAGACACAAACTCCGTGCAACTTATGTTAGGTACCCACAACTTACAGAAAATAAGTGTTTAAGTTGCCCACAAGAGGAAGAAAAGAGAAAGGGAAGAAAGATTAAGAGAAGAATGAGTAAAGAAAGAAGAAGAGAGGAGAAAGAACATAGTTGTCACTTAGAAGGTCACATGTTGATGGCTTTGAAGAGAACTGGCCAGAGCCCACAATGGAGACCTCGTGCTACCTCCTTACCTGCTCTGGTCACTGCAGCCACTCTCTCCAGGCAGGACCTTTGGTTCACTGACCACTCCCTGTTGCCTCAGCCAAAGTAGGGGGTGTCACAGTCAGCCAGGGGCTCCAGGGGGTGTGATGTGAATGGGTTACCAGGTGGGCTTTATCAGGCACAGCTCAGGTGGCCACATCAGCTGCAGGACAAGTGCTCTGGGGAGGGCTTGTCGTGGGTCTGCAGGGCCAGCACAGCCCTGCCCCTGTACACACACACAAACACACACTCACACACAGAGACACACACACACACACTCATACACACACATACTCACACATTCACACACACACACACACACACTCACACTCACACACACACTCTCAAACACACACACTCACATGCTCACACCCCCACAAGGGGATTCTGACCCAATAATCACTGATCTGGTGTCTAACAGGTGGTTTGCTTTTGATTTTTCTAAAGGTCTCTTCTGCCAAACTGTCTCAACCTGCATTTTGGCTTTACTCTATATCCTTGCTTGTATTTGCCATTAGGCTAGCATTTTCACAAACTTTGCTGTTTTGGGACCTAGTGACAATTTTAGGAGGTGTTCAGCACCCAGGACTCCAGCTGAAGTCAGCTATAACTGTGTGGAACAGAAACGGGAGCTAATTAATACAAGAAGCTTATAGCATGTGTCAGGTCTGATCTCTGCTGCATCCTCAGTGTCCTGTATCTCTCCAGCACTAGGTGATGCTGTCATCTCCTTCCTAGTTCTTGGAAGACCTGGATTCGGACAGACAAAACATTTCCTGTTGGTTGATCCAGAATGATTTCTTGGAGGCTGGCAATGTAGTGGACACAGCTATCTGTTAGGCCTTAACCTGATGTTGTAGACATTTTCAAGTAAAGCAATAACCTGCTCCAGGGGATCATTTGCATGTTGGAGTTTGACTTATTTAATCAGTGCAGAGGATCAGTGCCCTATTTCCATTCTCCTAAGGAGGATTTTTGCTCTTTGCACATTATGTCAACAAACCATGAACTTGTCAAATTCCATTGCTTCACTGTAATTACAGCATGGGCATGAGAAATTATTTGCAAGGACAAAGATGTGGCTCCATAAATACATTTGTCAAACTGACCTCAAGCTGTCAGGCAGGCAGCACTGGTGCCAAAAAATATTTAGCAGGTGCAAGCATGCTAGCCACTTGTGGTATGCAGCATGTTTCTTTAGCAAGGAGATGGCTCTTTGTGTAGTTTTAATATCCGTGGACAATTCTCTCATGTGCTTCTATTTATTTGTCATGGTATTTTGACTGATGCTATGCAGAGCTGCTCTTGACAGCCAGGCACCTCACAAACCCATTGTCTCTTCTCTTTTTTCACTTGCGCTCCAACTGTGAAGTTTGTACTTTTCATCTTTTTCCAAGTGATTGGAATCCACTCAAACTTCAGCTAATTGAGCATTTGACATAAAGAGGCCTGAGTTCATGGCAAAAGGCAGGGTGCAAGCAAGCAAGCAAACAGGTCCATCAGCCAGACCCAGGGGAGACAGGATTGGGAGGAAAAAAAGCCGTGAAGAGTAGGATAAGAAATAGATGAAGGATAAGTGATTGCAGCAATACATCTCCTAAAGTGTTAAAAAATCACTCTTGAGAGGGAAGCTTGATTAAATGGACACAGGGAAAAAAAAAAGAAATGAAGACAACTGAAAAAGAAACATAAAGCCATGCATATGAGGCTCGCTTGCCAGTATTCTCTATTTGTTAGCATCTTTATTTAAGCAGGTTGGTTGTGTTTCACTCTTTTTCCAGCCTGGAAAGGGAAGGACAGAAGGCTATTAAAGTACAAGACAGATAGGGTAAGAAGATGGGTAAGGAGCCTGCAGAGCACTGGTTTTGAGTATACTGCAGCATCTGAAGGCTTCACACACATAGAATGATACAATGAGATGCACATGAAAGGTTTTATTTTGCACTGTTTTGGGTTTTTTTGTTTTGTTTTGTTTGTGTGTGTGTTAACACCAGTGACTTGCTTTGTCTTCCTGCAAGCCCCAGGGATTTCTGACACCCCTTTACCAGGTTTGCTGCTATTGTGAAGGAAAAAAGGGGCAGGAGACTCAGGAAATAATGGCAGAGGGCCAGTCATAGAGTGAAAGCAAAAAAAGTGGCATAAGAAGTCATAAAAGCAGGATGTGACTGTAGGCAGCACCAAATCCAACTCGTCTGAAATGTCCACAAGATGCTTCCTAGTGGCTTAATGCTTGGAGTGACTAAAGCTGAAATTCACTGAGCACTTTAACCTGGTATAAGATTACTTTCTTGGTTGGTTTTGTGCTTGTTGCAGGTGCAGTTTCTGTCCTCACACGCAGCCAGCAAGAACAAGAAGAGTGGGAACAGAAATGGAATACCCGGAAAACATGAAAGGTACTTTGTTCAAAATCCAGATCCAATTCTGACCAACTTGGGAATGAGAAAGTTGTTTCTTTTATGGTTTCTGACACAATAAAAATGGAGCATTCTTTACTTTTTCATTATGAAGTTGGTTGAAAGACGATTTCCTTGCAGTGCTCCTGTGTGAAAAGAGCACAGGACTGAGATGTAGCCTTGTGCCACTGAATCTAAAACTGGAGTCAATGGTTCTCACAGAAATAAACTGAAGGCATGAATGAATAAATGTGATTGCAACAAACTGGGGAACAATGGAAGAGAAGAATTTTATTGTTGCATAGTCCAGATTGCAGACGCCTGGCTTACATCAGCTCTCCTCTTCTGACTGCATTTGCTCACCTGCTCCCCCACCTCCCGGAGCAACAGAACCATCTTGGAAGCTCAGAGGATGATACATTTTGGGGAGATCTGTCAGAAACTACATGCAAGCTATTGTGGATGCATGTCAGATTGGTCAGGTTGGTCGCAGTCAATGAAAATGTCTGGAAGGTAATTTAATAATTTCATTAAGAGGAATAAAGAACAAAGCTTTCCTTCCTACACATGGTATCTGTAAAAAACCTTTGGAGCCAGGTCTCCCCATTGCCCGCTGCAGCATGTATTCACAGGAACAAGACTCCCCTTGTCCCCCTTCCACCACCATCAGGTTCACTCCTGTTGGTCTGTCATTTCTGTTTGGCAGCCAAGCACTGCTGGGATTTAGAGGGGGCTCACACCTGGTCTCAGCACTGGAGAGATGCGTGTCAGTGCTCACAGGACAACCTGAATTTGGGCTTCCTGTTCCCTGCCCAAATCCCCTCACCAGCAGGATGCTGTGCAAAACTCTACCACAAGTCCTTCTGCCCATAGCTTGCTTGGAGGAAAACCAGAAACACTGATGTTGTCTTGGGCATAGAGGCGTGATGGGAGGTTTTTGCAGGCTGCTGTTTTACTCAGATATCTGTAACCCACGTAACTGACGTGCAAGTGTTCTTTGAATCCTGTCTTTGTTATCCACGTGGCTTTGATAACATTGGTGGGCTTATGCCCACCTAGCTTTGTCTTTTATGAACATGTAAGATACAGGAGACATTTTACAGAGTATAATTGTCATCTATGCCAGAAACTGCAGTGGCATAATTACTGTAATAAAAATCCCATCCTTGCTTCTAATTCTAATATTCCGTAATCTCTGGCTGTAAAATCACATAGTGTGATGTTTGGAGCACATTTTTAAAATCATATTGGTGTTCACCATTGACATTTAGAAAGTTTTCTGCACTATTGCAGTTTTTTTTGTCCTGCTGTGAAGCCCGTCTGAGAACTATATATTCTTTTATCAACATATCTGGAGCAAATGTGCTCCTCTATTTCTAAACACCCTGGTAATGCCTGCTTCAGAAAGTTTATGTGGAATGTGGTGAATATTTCACAGATGTGAAGCAGGACCTCCCTATCAGCCATCGTATCTGACCAGATGAAATTTACAACATCTGCTGTTCCTAGTCAGACACAGCTTTCTGTTATTCCAGCTGTTGCTGAGCATGCATTAAGCAGTTCCAATTAGTTCAACCTCCTCCTGATGTTACAGCATCTTGGCTTTTTGCTGCCACAGAAGAAATATTTTTCAGACCTTAAAGATGTATTTGTAGCTGTGATGTTTGATACAGCCTCTAATGGGCTTTCAGATTTTAGGCCAAAATACCAGAAGTCACCAGCTGCCAATAAGAATAACAGATTGAAAATCATCAGCCTTCTCCAGAATTCAAATAGTGCTTTAAGTGAGTAGTGAATTACCTCTTCTGCATTTAGGAAAAATGAATAATGGAAAGGATTAAGACTGGAAGCAGTCTGTGGTAAATGAAGATGGAGAAAGCAAAAATTTTTGCTCTGGGATCTACTAGATGCTGCTGCTTACTATTTGCTACTTTTAGCTGATGTAACCTTTGCTTCAGCTACATTTCGTTCCTGCCATCATTTGTTGCTGCAGCACACAGGAAGAGCTCGCTTTAGACATGCCGTGGTATTTTAATTCAGAGGGCTGCAGTTTGGTGTAGGTTTAAAGCAAAGACAAGTGCTGGTACAGATCTTTTACAATGTTCTCTATCTCTAATTCAGCATGACACTCCCTCCCAGTGCTTCACAGCATCGCATCTCCCAGAGGTTTTGCTGGTTAGAACCTGTGGCCAGCAGCACTGTAAAAACCATGCCTTTGATTTAGAGGGACATGAAGGCTTTTAATAAGGTCATTTTTTTCTTGTTAGTGTCTCTGTCAAGAGAATGAGGCATCTTATTTTAACGGCCAATATATTTTGCTAATTATGACATTTCATTATTTTTCTTTAACCTTGTCAACAGTCAGCATTCTGATCGTGAGTATATATTAAATACATTAATGTCCCTCTTTCTAATGATCCAAGCTGTCAAGCAGGGGTTGAGTAGTCAGGCAATGACTCTGTGGGATAATGAAAAGATCAAAGCAGTGCCATGAACTTCCCTGGTTTGTGCAGCACACGAGGCAATCACTTTGTGATATTTCATTTCTGTGACAACAGCTGGAGGAGGGCACCAACCTCCTCTCTCCACAGAGACCTGCACAAAGAGCAGCAGAGTAATCTCAAGCGGTTGTCACTGGCACTGTAGTAAACAAGAGCAACCAGAAACAAATGGCAGAGAGGCACAAGGTCGGAGTATAAGGCCGTCTGTGCATTGTTAGGGAAATGGGAACACTCGCCCTGATGTGCCAGAGTGCTGAGTGCTGTGCAGGGGCTTCTTGCAACACAGATGCACATCTAAAACAGTTTTGCTTACTTCATGTCCTTTCCCCTTTCTGTGTCTAGATCCTCTCCTCCTTTGTCAAGACCTGAAGCAAAGAAAATCCCTGAAAAGTCTCAAAAACTATTGCCCTTTTTTTTTAATAGTACTTCTCTGAATGTGCACTGACTTGTGCACTTTTGCCTGAGAATATTTTCTCCTGATGATTCCTCTTCTTCATTTTCCTTATTTTCTATTTGTCTCTTATACTGGGGAAATCACTGCCACTTTGATAAAGTGTGAAATTGTGGTGGCTTGTCAATAATTCATCATTTGATCATTTGGTCAGTGTGGCTCATTGTCTGTGTGGGAGACGTGGTATCTTCTGCCTTGTGTGAGTTAGTTAGGGGAAAAAAACCAAACACATCTAACATCTGTTATGGCTTTCCTTCCCAGTGTTTGGGATTCTAAATAGCTATTAGCACATATTTTCTTCTGCATTTTTTTACTAAGTACAAACAGGCAAATAAATACATAGACCTGGCTGTTGGGCTCAATTACTGCAGTCTTTCTTACAAGATTAACTGAAAATGAAACAATGCAATGATAACATTAAGGTTATAATTAAGCCAGAATTTATAAATCAATGGGTTCAAATTATCCAGCCAGTAAATTCATCAAGCATGTAATGAAATCATATTGTAAAGTTAACACTAGAAGCAATGGTGTTGTAATAGTTTGTCTTCAGAGGGTTTATGGTGGAGCCAGCTTCCTTTCAGTGTAAGCAGACTGGCAGCAATGGCTCATATGGTGGGTGCCCTGAGCCCACAGAGAAGAACCATTGACATGAAATACTCAAAGCAACACAGCATTTGCACCAGTTTCTTTAGAGCCTGACTGAGGGATGGTGCCAGTTTGTGACGATCCCCTGTGGCTTTGCACAGTCAGCAATTCCACTTCAGCAGTCTCTGTTAACATGTTTTTGCTCCAATTTCTCCCTTTTCATACAATACAAGCTTTCCCCAACAGTGAGTCAATCAATGTAGTAGCTTTTGTATAATGTTACTTTTTAATTCAGAAGCTAATGATCAGCTTGATGGCACCTTTCTGGGAACCTATCCTCATGTAATGCATACCCACACATGCACTTAATAAAGGTGTCTCTTCATTAAGCAAAGGCAAAGTGATGACTTTGTGTGCTTCCTGCTCAAATACTCGAGACCTGTGAGCTCTCCCATGGCAGTCACTGGTTGCTGTCTGGAACTGGGAGACAGTGACTCTGCTGAGGTTCATTCCACAGTGAGCCACCAGAGGACCAGATTGAAAACTTTCTCTTCAGCTTTGCCTTTGCTTATATAGCGATTGATTCTTGTTACATTGAGCCTTTTTAGAGATGTCTCCAATTTGCATTGCTGTCCTCTATGAGCAAGTCATGCCTGGTCACAGGTCCTTCCTAAGTGTGACTCATGCCAGTAGTCCTCTCTCCTCATCTTGCCTGTAGCCAAAAGCTTGGCCAATGGAGCACTGCAGTGACTGGACCAGACTGTGTGAGTCCCTGGTGTTGGTGTGGCCTGTCCATCTAACCTGGCTCTGCTGTTGGCTGGGACCAGCACCGTAGCAGCTCAGGAAGCAGAAGAGCCAGCAGCAGGCAGGGGAGGGGCCGAGGCCACACTGGGTGGCAGTGGGAAGTAAGGAGCTGTGTTGGCATGGCTGGAGAGCAGATCCCAAATAGAGCCTGGAGGAGGTTTATATTGCCCTTGTTTCAGCAGCCATGTTGTGATCTGGAGTGAGCAGCTTCCAGGGGGCACAAAAATATGAGTGGAGCTGGAAACTGTCCCTCCCAGTCTGCTCCTCACTCTGGGGTGGCAGGTGGAGATGCTGTCCAGGAATGCAGGGGACAAGCTCTTCTGGGGCCATCAGAGCCTTCTCAGCTTCTCTCCACACAAGGTAAACCCCCTGTTGTAAAATGTTCTGCACCACCTGTCGTGTCATTCAGTACAGTTTGAGTCACATTTTATATCCAGTGACTATCCCTTTAGTTCCCTCTATTATTAGTTTGGTTTATTTTGGTTTGAACCATGATGCAGAAGTCATATTTGCCTTGGGAGTGTCCTCTTTCCACCCCACCATCACCACTCCCCCAACAACTGTTTCTAACATCCTTGTTTTGTTTTAAAGCTCCTTTTGGGGGGTATAGCAATACTATTACCACCGTCTCAATGAGACAGCTATTGCCAGTGCAGGGGTATGTGTTACTTGCATTTATCATGAGGAGGAGCTATGCAGAGCCAAATGCAGGCTTGGGAGAGGCAAAAGTGATTCCAGCTCAGCATATGAGTCAGGTTATTGCCAGGGAAAATGACGCTTTGCTGATGACAGTGGCACATGAATAGTACTCTAGAAACACAACTAAAATACATCCCTTGCATATTAGTAAACATCTGGGGGACTGTAAGCAAAAGTGACTTCTTCATTAAGGGAAGAGGCCAAGTTCTGCACATTGGGGTAAATTACTTCCCCATGCACCAATATGTTCTGGGAGCCAAGCAGCTTTGCTGAGAAGGACTCTGGGATCCTGGTGGACAAGGTGAACATTCAACATGAGCTCACAGCAAAAAAAAAAACCCAACAATGGTACCCAGGGCTGCATTAGGAAAAGCAATTCCATCAGGTTGAGAGAGGTGATCCTTCCCCTCTGCTTAGTGCTGGTAAGGCCTCTCCTGGAGTGCTGTGTCCAGTTCAGGGCTCTCTCAGTACAAGAGAGGCATGGACATACTAGAGAGAGTCCAGTGAAGGGCCACTGAGGTGGCTGTTACAGTGGAACACCTCTCCTGTGATGCGAGTCTGTGAGAGCTGGGACTGCTCAGCCTGGAGAAGAGAAAGCTCAGGAAGGGAGATCTGGTTCATGTGTATAAATACCTGATTGGAGAGAATGAAGATAAGGGAGAAAGCCTTTTCTCAGCAGTGCCCAAGGATAGGGCAGGAGGCAATGAGCACAAATTATACATGAAAATCCATTTGAACTCAAGAAAACACTTTTTTTACCATGAGAGTGGTCAAACAGCTACACAGGTTGCCCATAAGGGTTGTGGAGTCTTCATCCTTGGAGAAATTCGAAATCCAACTGGATGTTTCCTGGAGCAAACTGCTCTAGCTATTCCTGCTTGATCAGGGGGGCTTAGACTCAGATGACTTCCAACCTCAACCATTCTGTGATGCTGGGCTTCTACCTGCTTGCCACAAGCACTTTTTGGCACAGATCCTAGAAAGAGGGTTCAGTGTTTTAGACAAATGATTTATTTCCTTATGTTCTTATAATCACTCCCTTCTCCTATGGTTTTTCTAATTTTCCAACCAGCTTGGCTAGTAGCAAGGTGCTTTAAGAGATTTCCACTGATAAAGGGTAAAAAAGTACACATCTCTGCATGACTTGTTTCTCTGACAAAATGAACAAAATGCCAGGTTCTGAGGGCGTGCTTGGAAAATGTGAGGCCAGAAAACACTATTGCAAAAATTGCACAGATAGAATATACCTCCTTGACAGCTAGAACACCTACTTTGCAGAGCTTATTCAGGCAAGAACCATGTCCGAATCGGTGGCATTTTGCTGGAATGAGTAGCAGGACCCTGCAGTTATTTTTCAGCATATTCTGACATTAAACCTTGTTCAGCCACTGTGGGCTGCCATGTCACTAGAGATTTTGAACCAAGTAAGTGACTCTAATGTAATCAAATCCCATTGACTTCAGTGACCTGGGGAAAAAAAAAAAGCCTGCTTTAGGGTCTTTGAATTCTTTTTCTGACTGTAAGAACATAGGCACTGGTGTTTGCTCTACTTAGAGAATGGGAAGTGGATCTACACTGAAAATGTAATTTCTTCTTACCTGGCTGAAACACATCACACAGCAGAAGCTTGGTGTAATTGTCTAATACTGTATCTGTGTGTGCTGAGATTCCCTCCACCCTCTCTACAACTTAGTTACTTGATTTTCAGAAGAAATTGCTCTTAAATAAGTGTAAAAGCAAAGTTTCTGACAAGTACAGCTGAGTTTTAGAAAGAAAAGAAGGAGGTGGAAAGGGGTGGGGAGGGGAGTAACACCTTATTGGGTACTTTTAAAGCAACAAAATAAAGGCTTTAACAGTAACCTAAGAATCCATTTTATGCAGGTAATTTCCACTAAACAGAACATGCTTTTGAAGATGTGGTCACACTGCACTAGTGATACTCAAGGTGGTATGTGCATGCCATCTAAAAAGCTGAATATCTCCTCTTCCAGGTGATGGGGCAGAGCACAAAATCTATCACCACCAGTTTTGCTCATATTCATATAAACTAAAAGCAAGAACTCATGAAAAAGAAGAATCTCTTGAATGTCGGAAGACAGAAAAAAAGTCTTAAATGGCTAGTAGAATAAGATAAGGCAGATTACAATCAAAATTAATCTGGTACTACAATGAAAGAAATTTTAACTAGAAAAGACAGCCTAGAGTTCCTACTGGATCTTGTCCAGAGTTTATTTCCAAATGTGTCAAACTGACAACACCTTTGAATTAAAAACCAGTCAATATTTTGGTTTCGTCTCAAAGCTAAACAGAGTTCTTTACTGATAAAGAAAAATAAGTGTATACATTAAAGGATATGTGTCTGCTGCATCTGAGGTTGGGTAAAACCATAAAATTTTCTATGCTAAAGTCATTAAGGAGGAATATTTTTAAATTACACGTTAATATAATTTATTCTTCTAGAGCAATATTCCTTTTAGGGGAATATATTCTCCTCTGGCATCATTATGTCTCTTGGAATTAAAAAAAAAAAATTAAAAACTAGTATATGTACACGTTAACAGCTTATGTCTGTCAATATAAGCATCCAGAAATCTGAATTTTCCCCAGACTCTCCTAGATCTGGGAAAAGGGACAAGAATCTCTAGAAGAAATATTTCCCAGACTCTGCAATTGAATCAAGTTTTTTTTTTACTAGAGCTGTGGCTCTTACTTGCTGCTGTATATAAAGAAGTTGATCGCTTCACTGGTACCGAGGCTTGCTGTCAGAGACGTGAAGGCACCATTTATAAAAAAAAAAGTAAAGCCAGAGAAGAGGGATTGAGCTAAATCAGCAGCCCTTCACCTTCTGGAGTCTGATTTATGTTGGTGACTGGAAGCTCCTGCTGGCTGTGTCAAACCCCTTGCCATGTTGGCTCTGCAAAGTGCAGGATTTGTTCCCAAAAGAGCAGGACGATCCAGGCAGATGGGTCGGAGGTCAGCTGTGCTTCGAGCAGTGAGAGGTAGGAAATCGCTCCTTTTCAGTGTACACAAAGCATTAGCTCCTATTTTCTAAAAGTTATAAAATATGAATCACAGTACCTATATTAAAAGAAGTTGAAAGACAGCAAGACTATGATCTATTTAGGCTTCTGTATTCCCCTGTCTGTAGCTATATTAAATCAGCAAGCATCTCCCTGCTGTTTCCCCCTCTCACTGGTGACACACAGCCGTCACTGCTGCAGTTGCTAATGGTGACTGCTGGAGCTCAGGCGGATCAAAGTACCGCTAAGGGCTCCATCACTGCTGCACTCATTCATCTGCTTCAGGGCTCACAGTTCACTAGCTACTGGCTTTGAGGTCATGAAGAGAAATATTTGCTTTTCTTTCTTTATTCTATCAATATTATTTTCTGGCTCTTCCAAATGATCATTGTCTCTCTTAGTGGAGAGAACAAAATAAACTTGTGGCTTCAAGCAACTGTGGAGTGATCTGTATTCTTCCAGGGTGATTTAATAAGGGGTAGGAGCTCAAAACAATATGCAAACCCCTCACTTTTGAGACATGGGAAAAGGCTGATGGTGGTGTTCCAGGGCAGTGCTACTTCAAGGGGAAAAAGGAGTCTTTACTCAGTCCTCTCACTAATTCCCTGCTTGATCATTGCCCTGTATTCAGAGCTGCTATCAAACTAATCCTTGTAAAATTGCTTTGGGTCCTAAAACTTATTCCAGAAGTATAAAGTTATATTGCTTCTGTGTCATATTAATGAAAGGAGGATGTGGATGATGCAAGGCATCCAGCAGCATGAGTGCCTTACTGTGTTTGACTTAGTACACCCTCATTTCTGTGTTATTAATTTTTTAGTGGGTTTCTAAATGCTCATGATAAAAATATCTCTCCACTATATTGCATTTATGGGGGAAAATTCAAGACATGCTTTCACTCAGCCTTCCTTTCTGTCACATACACAGAGACAGGCATAGCACACCCCTGGGTCTGAGCAGGAGAGGTGTTTGGTGTTAATTAGGTGTGTTATGTTGCACAGTATTGGCACAGTCTAAGAAGCAGTACAGATGTGCTTTGTTGACAGGAGAGATTTTTCTTTGCATCAAAGACATTTACACTGGGGTTTACAAAAGGATTTAAGAGAGTTAGGTGCCCAAATCCCATTGCAGCTTAGGTGGAATTAGGGGCCTTGCTGCCTCTGGTTCTGCTGCATAAAATGCTGCATGCATGAATGCACTTCACTGGTGTCACTAGTCATAATGTGTCCCAGAGATCAATGACAGCACTTGAAATAGTGGGTTGACCTCTTCTGGGTCCAGAGCCTTTTTGCTCCAGTGAGTTCTTCTGATGCACCCAGCCTGTCATAAGTCATCTGTAGTGCATTTGCACTGCTTCTTTCAACTTATTATTTTTCAGTGTGGACACGTGTGAGTGAGGAGGAGAGACAGGGAGACAGAAGGATTCAGGAAAAGCAGGGAGTGCCCAGGTGAAGGATAAACTGAAAACAAAGGGGCTCTGCAGGGCAGATCTGGGAAGGCTGTAGGGAAGCATGAGTTCAGAACTGAGTAAACAAATGTTTCGTGAAAGCAATGGTCCTTTCACTGCAGGGCTACGGATTTCACAATATGTTAAGGTATAGTTTGTTCCCCATCCACTGACAGGTTCCCAAGTGAGAGAGCAACCCCATTCACTGTACTTAATAAGATATGAGGCTTTTGAGAGTGAGTGAAGAATATTTTCAAAATGATACTGTTCGAAAGATGTGTGCGGTTGATGATAATTTATCCATCTTCTGCCTCAAATTACTTAACACATAGTAAAGGAAAGGCAGAAGCAGGACACCAAAGTTTGGAGGGAATGTGACTAAGAGAGGTGAAGTGCTGCGTCTCCTCTCTCCGCCAGGACCTTCATGTCAAGTTAATGTCGTCAGGCTCACGTTCAACTATGACAGAGCTGAACGATGCCTGTGGCATTCCATCAGCCTCCTGTGATTACAACTACTGCAAGTTCAGTGTGGATTTGTGTCTTCTTTGGCCTTTACATGCTCGCTTCTGCATGCACAGCACATGGTTTCCTATTGTTTTGCAGGTTGGAAGTCATCTGAGAAGCTGCCTGAAGGGTTCAGACTTCTAAACATATCCCAAAGCTACACTTGCCCTTGTACAAGCTGACTCACAAACTTACTCTTTGCAAAGCTTGTAATTTTATCTTATATGGGCTTGTATATGTGTGCAAAACTGAAATATAAAGTCACCATTTTCAGATGAATTCACATCAGCTTGGAATGCCCGGCAGTCAATGTCCTAGGTATAACATTCCTTTATTGCGGGGGCTAATTCCAGCAGGGGAGAAACCGTCCTTCCCCAGAGGACTCCGACTCCTGCTTTTTATTCTCTCTCCCCAAATTAGGGGACTTCACCTAGCTTACATTACGCTGCATGCAACTGGTACTTCCAGCATCTGCAGGGAGGGATGTCCCCAGTTGCTGTCCATAGAGCTTCCGGAGAAGCCCAAAATGTTAGGTTTGACCCTACCTGTATCTTTATTTGGGCACAACAGGAGTGTTGATGCATTGCAGAGCAGGCTGGTGGTCAAACACCTCCAAGGGCGGAGACCTGATGTGTAAGTGATCCTCAGCCCAGTGAGGATCTGAAATGAGAGTTCCCACAGCTCAGCACCTGTACAGCTGTGACCTCAGTGACTCCTGGGATGGTATGTTAAGAACTGGGCAGTGGGAGTAGGAAGGAGACCACAGGGTAAAGACTCCAGTGATCTCTATTTACAACTTGCCTTATATAATTTGTGTATTAGAGTATATTCTTGATCTCAAATATAGCCTGAATGAGGAGCTACACAAAACCTCCACAAGCACTGATCAATACCTACACTACTGTTCCATACCTTACTGTTTGTATGTAATAATGACATGATTTATCCTGAGTGCTAAGCCAGACCAGCTCTCCTAAACTTCTTCTGTTTTGCACTGTTCTTCCAATAGTCTTCTAGCCTGACATGTAAAATCTCTCTGTCAAACCTATTGTAGTCTCTGGAACACATTTTTTTAACCTGTGCCAACCATACCCTGACTGCTTATTCATTCTCTCTGTCACGAACAGTGTTTGTACATTACAAAGTAGACCTTTCATTTGAAAATGTGTCATCTTCCATATCCACAGATGTAGAAGGTATGTTGTCTTAGTTTGAAAAAGAAAACTAAGATATCTGGGGGCTAATAGAACAGAGGACTCCACACGATTAATCACAC
>JAWWEU010000040.1:37003953-37015382 GCA_035583155.1 Acropternis orthonyx | reverse complement strand
TCCCTGGATCCACGGGAAAAACTGCAGAGAACCGCCCCGACGAAGCAAGGCACCTCCAGAGACCGCAGCTCTTGGCTTCGAGCACAGCGCCGACGAAAAACCGCGTGTGCCTGAGTGGAACCGATCCAAAAAAAAACCGGAAGAAGAAAAACGTCCCCCTCCTTCCTCCCTCCCCCGGAAGCTCCCCCCTCCCCTCCGCTCCGGGCTTCACTCCCAGTCCAGGTGGGTGAGGGAAAGAGAAAATTCTGCAACCGTAAACCCATAATATATGTTTTCATGAATAATTCAAACCTACAATGAGGCTAGAGAGAATATACCATAATAATGTGCATAAGCATAGAGCCCTGAAGCACATTTTATTTTTGGTATTAGAAAAGAAAAGCATCAACTGATATGACTTTGATTTGATATTAAGGGAACATTTTATTTGTTCAAATACTTTGGCAATTCAGAACTTGCAGAAGACAAAGTGCTTCCCTGTGTGCAGGACTTTTGATCATAAGCCACCCCAGGTGCATGGAGTTGTCATGCTGCTAGGAGGGATTTCTGAGGCTCAATATTGGAAGTGACAGCTGGATGCAAATGCTCCTGGTCTGGCTGGCTACTTCTCTCCTTTACAGAGGTTGTTGGTTGTTCAGAAAGCTTCCTTTTGAAGAATATTTTGACCATATAAACACATGCCCTGTCCATCAGGGTTGAAGTTGCACCTTTCCTGGTGAATATTTCCAAAGCTACATCTTAATTCATGTTTGCTTTCATGAAATCACAGAATGGATAAGGTTAAAAGGGACCACTGGAAGTCATCTGGTCCAATCACCCTGCTCAAGCAGGGTCCACTAGAGCGCATTACTCAGGATTGTGTCCAGATGGCTTTTGAATATCTCCAGGGAAGGAGACTGCACAGTCTCTCTGGGCAACCTGTGTTGGTGCTTGGTCACTGTTCCTCATGTTCAGGTGGAACTTCAGGTGGAATTTTAAAAGTTAGAGGTCATTATAGCTCCTTATGCTGAGCTGTCAGACTGAAATGTACATCCTTGCTCTTCTTGTTTGCAGATAGACACACTAGAAATACACATGACTGCTGTGACAAGAGAAAAAATGAGAACACAACCCACTTCAGAGGTCTTGTCCAGCTTCTGTGATTCTGTGCAGGAGCTCTTTCATTGATTACAAATGCTTCCTAATACTCTTGCCACTTGTCATAGTTTTGCCTTTTGTGTTCCATATTTTGTGCTGTTTTTGAAACCTTTTAGCACTCTATGCCATTACAAATGCTTTGAAAGCCAGTTATTTTTTGCGGAAATGTAGGTTTCCCAGCTCAGCCCTCCCAACATTCTGATTTTGCAGCATCACCAGTTTTGTTATAAATTATGCATTTTCTCACTTCTTTCATCCTTTTAAGATTTGCAAGTTCCAGGTCACAGTTTGATAAAACTAGGTTACCATTTCTGTGTAGGTGTCCGCTTAGCTGGTCTGATAGGGCTCTGAATGCAGATTTCAAATTTCACCTGGCTTTATTTGTCCTGACCACCAAAACCTTCTTAACACAGAGCAGAACTCTTGCAGAGGGAGCTCGTGTTGTCTTTTTGAACAATTTCTAAATACTATGGCACAAAATTCAAAAGATTAAAATTGTATTGTTCTTTATGAGCATGAGTCTAGCACATCTATTTTTTTTAATTTTATCTGCTTGCTAATCCTCTGAGTATGGATTATAAAACATTTTAGCAATGCAGAAATATTCATTTTCCCCATAGTCAGAACATTGAAAGCAACTAGCAGAACAGTAGTAGTCATGCCTTCATGAGCACAATAAATCACCATGTAAACAGGAATCTAACCAGAAGCTTTGAGAATACTTTTAAGTTTTGACATTTAATTTACTCATGTCTTATCCAGAGAGTAATTCCTAGAAAATCTGATTTACATAACATGAAAATCAGTCATTACTCAAAATTGTGCATGAATGCTTGCATCAGAAATCACTTGCCTCTCTATACACAGTATATGACTGCATATTTACACAGTTAAATCAGATTTCTCACCCTTCTTGTTGAACTGAGTATTTGTTTAGATACTTACAAACATACTTAAAACTGTGTACACAGCCAGTCCATGGAAACCATGCCAGTCTCCCTCTGCTTCTTCATGTCAGTCATGTTTTCTCAGCTCTTATTTCTCAGTGTAATCTAAAATTATATAGTTGTAGGTAGGTGTCTAGCACAGTACTCCTGGCATAATTTGGGTCTTTAGGAAGATGGCAGCACAAACATTTAAAGAACAAGACCTGGTAAGAGATTAAGAGTGCTAGAAAATTATCAAGACCTGGTAAGAGATTAAGAGTGCTAGAAAATTATTTCCCTCTTCAAAGATAACCACAGCAAGAAGGAGAAGAGTTTGGTTTTCCCTAGCTGGTCTAACCTTAAAGAAGAGAGTCTTTGAGGGCTGGAGTGTATTTAGTGTGCTTTGCCTGGCACTTTTCTGCTCAGGAATGTCTTTCCAATGGCCTAAGAGAAGCAGATGGTCCCAGGGAGGAACAAGTTCAGGATAACAAGTCTTGAAATGGTGAGCACAATTGCAATTTGCTAAGATGAGGTTCAGTGGAGCTCTTTCATATTGCTCAAGAAGAATGACATCTTTGGAGAACTACATTAAGAACGTAAATAAGTGTGTGATCTTCAAGGATGCAGGTTACTTCCTATTCAAATTAAATTTAGACAGTACTAGGCCAGTCTGACCATGTCTGAAAATTAAATTTAAGCTCATAGAAATGCTTTAGGGAATGAAAAGAACGTTCCTTGACTTTGAAACGTCATCTACTCTTCCCTAATGGTGGTTTATGGAACTCTTTCCAGGAACCCACCAAAATGAAAGACTCTTATAACCAGAAGTATATTATCTTTTATTTGCAAGTACTTTTGGCTTTTTCTTTAAAAATCTTTTTTCCTTACATCCATCTGAGTATCAAATCAAAACCCACCATCATCAGACAGTGACTCCAAAATCTGCAAAGTGGTGTGAATGTGCAACAGGTCTAAACCCAGCTGATGTCCATCTGCATGGAGCACACAGGGTCTGAGTCTGGGGAGAGTCTATTCTCCTGCTGATTCTTCATGTGGCTGGCTGATAGGAATGGAGTGCACTGGGAACAAGAAGGGGTCAGATTATTCCATAGCTGTGCCTCTATGTTTTTGAGCTGTAGCCACTGTGAAGCAAGGGGAGGTACTCAATCCAGCGGGCAAACAGAACACCTCTAGAAACTTTCTCCACTTACCCACAATCTTTTCCCAGTGCAATATATGCGAGTTGAGGCTTTTGGAAACATTCATGTATAAGAACTCTTTTAAAAAAGTGTACTGTTATTTCTTTGGTTCCCGGGCTGCAGTAGCAATTAGGTGATGCTAAGTTACTTTGCTTATCTCTGTGTTGAGGGAAGGAGCTGTGGAAGCCAGGTATCAATTACATGCAGGGATTAAGGATGTAACCCCAAATGAACCCCATTTATTTTCTCAACAACTCAAATATCATCAGTCTTAAAAATCAATGAACACCAAAATATGAATAGTTTTCACATGGGAAGTTTGAGAAACTTCCTGATGGGACTCCTGAGGAACTGGTACCACAATATTAATGTGAGCTATGAAACTAATTAGAGCTACACACATAGCAGAATATTGACAAAGACAAAAAAGCTAAAGTATTGCCTTCTGCCCTTCAGAAAGAATTGGATGGTTTGCTTTAAATTTCATATTTGATACTCCCTAGGCAGGTTAAAAATGCAATTAAAAAATAAACTAATAAATCCAATTCGAAAAAGCTGTGTGCAATAGAGGTGCCTTTTTCTTGTCTTCAAGGACAAAAACATTTATATGACTAAATTTGATCTTTCTTTTCTTCTGACAATCTTCATGTGCTTCCATCAATTAAAGTAACTTTAGTTTTTCATCTCTCTATTCAGGCTTTGCCTCTTCCCCAGTTATTTTTTCATTTTTCTTTCAGCCCTGAGTGCATTTATAATTTCCTAGTCTTTCAATATCTCTATCCTGACCACATGTATGTATAACCCTTCAGTTAGAGAATACATAGCATGCCTCTCTCCACCCCCTTCTGATACAGTATTTGAAACATTTTATAACAAAATTGTAAATGGCAAGTAATTGTTGTACTTGGCCCTTTCTGTTTCTGGTGGACAGTGGGAGAGGCTTTTCCTGCAAGGCACAATTACTGGCACAACACAGCACAAGTCCTACCAGCTGTGGCGTGGCCCTGCTGCCTTGTGAGAACAAAGATGTAAGCATGCACTGTACATGTCCCAGCCCATGAATACCTTGGGTTGTTACAGCAAATGGGATAGGAGGAAATTCAATTCTAAATGGAGACTTGTTTTCCTACCATTGCACACAATAAACATATTTACCATTCAGTGGTGTAAGAAATTATGGACGTTCAAGAAAAGCCTGTTTGTATCTCAAGCATGGTGGACAATGGGTGAAATTCAGGCCCGTGTTGAGCTCCATTAGAATCAATGGAGTTTCTTCTTCTTTGGGCTATAATTAAAGGCCAGTTGTCTTGTTTTTACCTCCAGATTACTGCCGTGGAGCAGTCAGCAGCGGGTGCGCTATTGGCTTGGAAGCCATGCTGGTGCTGCCTTGCCTGATGTGGCACACCAGGCAGCACCCACTGCATCAGAGAGGGACACTGCTGGGACTCCCCAGTGCCATTCTTCTGCATGGTACCTCCACCCTCCAAGGGCTCGCCTGCCTCTGAGGACAGTTTTACCCAGGAGATGTCAAATATCACCTGAAGGTTCATGCACATGGAAGCCAAGTCCTGTTTTCTGCGGTGCCTTTGTTGGGCTGATTTGTTTGGAGTCAGACTGTGTTTGGGTCCTTCAGGGACCAGAGGTATAAAAAGTCCCTTGTCTG
The DNA here is from genome assembly GCA_035583155.1 of Acropternis orthonyx. NCBI lineage: Eukaryota > Metazoa > Chordata > Aves > Passeriformes > Rhinocryptidae > Acropternis > Acropternis orthonyx. The sequence continues at coordinate 37,010,457 of JAWWEU010000040.1, read as the reverse complement.
GATCAAAGTGTCATCTATGCTGCTTTCAATGTCAATGCTCCCTCTGCTCTGGCTGCTTCAGCCCATAGGCTGAGTTCTATCAGAGCTACAAATCACCGCACAGCAAGTGTAGGATGTCCCGCTTCTCTTCACAACAATACACAGAGGGCACACATACAAATGTTGTCTAAATTTCTTGCAGTCCTACAGTTGGAGCCCCATCCCCATGTTCCACCATGGTGGGGATACTACATCGCTCTGAATGGATATGGTACCAGCTGATACCCAGCTGGCAATTCACAGATATTGTCATTGTAATAGTGCTCCATGTCACCCTGCGCAATTTAACCTGATCCTGTTTTACATCACACAGACACTCTGCCTCCTTTGTTGCCTGCTCATTTACTTGAATGCCAAACACTGGGTGTTCAGGAGCCATCAGAGGAGACAAGCCAACATGTTCAATTAGATGTTTCCTATTTGAAACACTAATCTCAACCACTGGTGCCAGTAAGTCTTTTTTTTTTTTTTTCTTCCTTTACTTCACTGCAGCAGAACACAATAGATGTCAGCACATGCAATACACACTATCAAGAAAACAGAATCAGAAAAAGCTGTAACTTTGGGTTTTCAGTTTCATAGACAGTGCACCTGAGAATTCATAGCTGGCAGCTGCTTGGTAGAGTGCAGACAGTTATGGTTCAAGTCACTACTGAAACAGAATTATTTTAACACAGTAGAAACACAGCTTTAAAGTCCAACAACAAATATGAATAGCTCCAGAGAGAACACAGGGGGGAAATCAAACAGTAACATTGTGAGTACAGTTGTGCATTTGTTTTATTTCCCAGTTTATGCTTACATGAAGTCTGATAAAATACTTGAGAAGTCTTGACCTTGAAAATCAGAGTCCTTACATGATCTTCTCCAAGCGAAGCAGTATAAAATGGTCTTGACCACCCAGGCATGCAGCTTTGGTGGTGTTATTACTGAGTTCACAACACATATGGGCAGTCTCATTATATAGAATAAATGGGAATTGTCTTTATTAGAGTATTTAATTGGCCATCTCCAGATAATATGAGTCAGGGCAAGGCATGGTCCTCCATAATAAACATTGATGCTGGAGAATGATCGCCAGAATGATCCAAGAGCTTCCCTTTTGTTGAATGACTGACTCTTCTTTGTGGAATATGCTCCACTCTCATCCTCTGCCTCTTCAAAAGGAGCACCTTCCCCTCCTCTCCCTCTTGCCCTTGCAGGCTTTCCTCTGTGTTTGATACCATTGACCACTAATTGTGCACAATGCTGGGTGCAATAACAGTCAGAATTGCAAATACGCAGTATTTGGTGTCAGTACACCAAAGAAGGAAGAACTTTCACCCAGTCCCCCACAACACTGTTGTTTTATGACCCTTTTCTTCTTTATTTGGCTGAACGGACATGGGGCAGCCCCCTGCTCCCAACCCACCCATTGTTGAGCCCCCAGCACAGGTTGTGCTCAGACCCTGCTGTGTCCTGAGCCCCAGATCACTCCTTCCTTCAAAGGTGACCTGCTTTCACCAAGAGGACAGCAGTGCCCCTGCCTCCTCTCAGGGTAACATGGAGTTCCAGGCAGTCACTAGGGAAGCAGGGGGAGGTTTTGATGCTCCCAAGGGAGAGGAGGGAGCTTAACTCACACACTTCAGGAGGGAGGTTGGCTGCCCTGCATCATCCAGCCCTGATGGTACCCAGCACAGCAGCAGTTCCTTTTTAAAGAAAAGAAGCCAAGGGCTTGGGCTTGATAGCACTGCCAGCACTAGGCAGCAGCTGCAATTTGGCATCACATTCTTGGACTTGTGTTCCTGAAACTCCCTCGTAGCCCTCAGCAGAGTGCCATGACTGGGGTTTTTGGTTGTTTTCATAAGTTGCACTCTCTGAGCAACTTGGGACTGTCCTGTCAGGTACACCTGTGTGTTGCTGTGTGTCTTTGCTTGAAGGATTATGCACCGAGGCAAGGAGGAGCCACTGGCTCAGGGAGGTACTGTTGCTCATAGCCTGCTACCGCTGAGCACTGGAGAGCAGCCCAGCAGAATTAACCTAAAAGATCACAAATTATGCACATTGCAGATAGAAGTATAATTGCACTACTATTATGTACCCAGTTTCTGTAAAATACCATTATTTCACTGATTAGAAGTGTGTCTTTAGCAGCAGCTATAAATATACTTGCATTCCACAGTGGGTTAATTAAACATGAATTAAAATATTTATTGAATAACTTATTCAATAGAATATAACTACCATGTTACATGAAAAAGTTGTTCAGAGATGTGAAAATATATATTAGACTTGTGCCGTTACAGCTGATGAAACTGTAATTTTATACGGTATATTGAGAAGAAGTATTTGTACACTTTTTTGAACTCTCTGATTTTTAAGCCCTCCTGCTTTATGAAAGATGAAGAATTGTTTAGACAGTATTTTAAAATCTAGATGACAAATTAAAATGCTGCATAATAATTGTCCAGGTTATTTTTTGAAGAGGCAGAGGTGAAGCAGGAGGTGTTGTATCTTGATCTCTGTAGCACTCAAGCACTTCATCTGTTTTTGTGGGGGAAGTGTTTGGTATGCACAACACACTAAGGAGCAAATTACAAAGAGGAATCTATAGCATCCAGACTCATAAATTGTGTTGCCAAACCCCTCCTCTCGGTGACATCTTTGCAATCAAACTGGTCCGGCTTTCACTGTGGAGATGGGAAACACCCACAAGGTTACGTGGCTTTTGGCTCCCAGCCTCTCCTTCCTCTCCTCTCACCTCAGCGTCAGTCCAACATGCCCTTCCTACGCTCATTTCTCCTGACTTTCCCCCTCTCTTTTTTTTGCCTGCCATACCACTCTCATAACCAAACTTAAGTGATGATAAAAATTTAAGCAGCAGAAGAACATTTCACTGCCCCTGCCAAAACAGAATGCAGGTGGTTGAGCTGGTCTCCTCTATCGAGGAGGGTAAGAGCTCAATAGGAGGAGTCAAGCTACTTCTACTCTTCCCCCGGCTTCATTGGGCAGGACTGTATTTTCAGATGTATAATCCATAGACTATTTGTGAAATGAAATACAAAGGCAATAAAAACAGTGAATGCTGCAATCAGACAGCCATCTGAGTAATTACTCCTGGAGAGTTAGACCTTTTCCTTGTCACCTTCAAACACAGAATCGCTCTGCTCTTGGTGGGGGTCCAGGTTTCCAGCGTTTATTTTGAAACTATTACTGGGAGTTATCTTGTGTAAATGCTGCGGTTTATCAGCTGCCACGCTTTTAATGGTGAGGGATGTCCACAGGAATTACCACCATTTGCACAGATGCAGTGTGGGCACCATGCTTGCAGCTTGTCGGGCTGCACCGGATTGCATGGGAGCAGTGACGTTCTCCAGACACACACACACACAAGCTCTCCCTCCTGTAAAGGATGTCAGTACATCTTTGAAATACTCAAACCAGAGCATTTTGCTTGCCTCTGGCTTGGGATTCCCTTCCTGCTCCTCCCAACAGCAAGACAAAGAATAAAATGACCTTTATAAAGAGAAAAAAATGACAGGCAATTAGTATCCTGAATGGAAAACATGATGCTATCATGTTTCTTTCTTGTTATGCTTAATAGATTAACTATGCTTGTAATTTAGTAAAAGGCTGTTTGTGGAGGGCATGTGACAGAGAACAGATGCAGTGAGTACCGTTTTTAAATTCTCTTCTTTATTCAGTTACTGAGAGAGATTTCCCCACAGACCTGATTATTGCATCCTGGTACTTTCATATACTTTAGGCTGTAGTCATGCTACTGTGTAGATTTTGGTGAAAATCACCCTTTTTATTAAACTTTTTCCATTACTTCATATAAAGGTCCCTTTCCTGTAATGCTTTGTCACAAACTGGGAGCAGAGATAGATTTCCTCATGTTTGACTTGTACTTCTCTGAGTGCGTCTGGAATAGGTAGAAACTGAATATAGAGAAGTCAGCATTGAAACAATGAACTTTTATTGAAACTTGGCACCTTTGAGATCAATGGAAATCCCCTTTTTCAGCAGGGGCAAGTCTTTGTCCTTAGATCTTTCTGACTATCGAAAAGTATAAGGTTGGCTGTCGGCAGCTCTGGGTTTTTCAATATTTATTTGTTGTGTCTATTATTTTATGAAGGTTTGAGCCAGTCTGATCCCATGGTACCCATTTCAGTTACAGTAGAACAACTGTCATCCAAGAAGCTCACCAAGAGGCTTCACCTCCTGACCAGTTTCATCCAAATTTAAAGGGAGGAAGGTATCAGCATGCCCCTGGCTAGGTGTGAGAGTTATTTGGTGGGAAAAAAGGTTTTAGTGTGGAAAGTACTGAGTGCCCCTGATGAGTAACTTGATCTTGTTTACACCAGAGCAGGAGAGGAGGAAGGGAATCATTAGGACTGTGAGTAAATGCTTTTTGTTTAAGCAGTTATTACGTGCTACTTGAGCCGTGTGAGAAGGAAAGCATGTCTGCTTTCCATGCACATGTGCAGAATTCCTTGTGAGGGTCACCACACAGCTGTGACTTTGCTTGTGCAGTGCCGTGGCCAGTGAGCAGGAACTGGATATTCCATTCCTGGGATGAGCAGCGTCCCTGGGAGTGGCTGGGAAAGAGAACACTCAACCAAGCTACTTTCACCTGACCAACTTTATGATTCATGTGTGTCATGGACAATTTTCTTGAGCCTGGCAGCAGTATTGCAACAGCTGTGATAAAAAATTAAGACAAATAAGCAGGAACTCCTTTTCTCTTCAGATACCTTGGCAGACCAGTCCCAGTCCAAAACAGTCCCACTGCAATGATGTCAGAGTACTGAGACCCTAGGGAGTGCCTGGGAGGACGTGGAGGTCACAGTCCACTCACCTGCCACAAGCGTGGCTATGCTCCAGAGCTAGGATGCACCCTTTGTGCCTACAGCTGACCTGACTTTCCCTGATTAGTACAGGGTACAAGAATCAGGGAGGTCTTGAGTCCTCCTGTGTTTTGCAGGAAACAGAGAGTTTTCTTTTTCACCTCTTCCCAGCCATGGAGAGGAAATCAAGAGGCACAAGGAGCCCGAGAAACAAGCCCTTCAGCCACACTGTAGGGACTGAAAGGTTTTGCATCCTTCTCATCATCCAAAGGAGCAGTGAAACTGGAGATTCCCAGCTGTGGAAGCCAAGCAGCAATGGCCAAGTATAGCTGCTTGACTCCTGAAGAGTCTGTCCTTGTTGGGGAACTGGAAGGTAAGAGAGGTTGTCTATTTTTTCTTGCTCCAGCTTATGTTCCTGCCGGGTGTTGTCAGCTGGGGCTCTGATGGCAGGTGAGGAAGGCCAAGCACCTCACCAAACTAGCCAGAAGAGAGCACCTGCCTGCAAAAAGCTGAGCCTCGGGTTTCTTCTGTCTCCCTTCCCCCTTGTCTCCTGTCTTCTAGCACCATGTTTTCAGGCCTCTTTTCAGTAAGATTCACCAACATGGGCATACTTAGGGTGGACATGGCTTAGCCCAATAGTGTGCATGTCGTGTTCCCTCCAGAAGTGAGGGCAATACATTGGTCCTTGAAGACCTCTGCAAAGCTATTTTTTTTTTTTTTTTTTTAGTACAGCTTTCCTGAGATGGACAACCTGCTAACCTGGGATATCCTACCTCTGGTTTGTGGAGTCTATGGCAGCTTCTCATGCAGCATTGCTGTTCTCCCCTGACCAGAGCTTCTGCACTTGATGCTTTCTCTCACATTGTCCTGCTCTCAGTGGGTTCTTGGTTCTCAGAGTAAATAAGGAGAAAGGAAGAAATAATTGCCTTTGCCTTCTCTACTCCATTGTGCTTAGATCTTGCAGTAACCTCCTATTGTGCTGTGATTTTCTTATGAAAATTAAGATGATGGTTTAAGGTGGTGAAATTTACTCATCTCAGAAAAGATCGAGTTAAGAAGTATCAAGGCTTAATATCAGGCAAGAAGGCAGGAAAGGATCAAAAGGATGTGGCATTTGCAAGGCATCTCTCATCCCTTTGTTTGAGCTTGATGTGGGACTGAGGGATGCAGTAAATAGCATAACTCTGTCTTTCAGTCCTAAGTCATATCATTTGATGGATTGTAAGACCAGGATCTGCAAGTCTCGAGATGTGCAGTTATCAGCAGAGTGCACCCTGCTTGCATTAGCATTTCATTGTCTTGGGCTCTGCACAGGGACCTTCGGAGAAATTCCAGATGTGGGAAGAAGGGGCAGTAGGTGAAGTCAGGTTTCGGGAGGGATAGAGAAGGGATGAGGGGACAGCACTGGGAGTTTGGCAGTGCCAGGGAAAGGCGGAGAGGAGTAAGTAGCTCAGAAGAACAAGGCTTTTCCTGTGCTTCAGTGTACTGAACTAAGCATGCCACAGTTTATGCTGGTGGGGTAATGCCAGTTCATTTGTAAGATCTGCTGACTGGAGGATTCTGCATGTATATATATCTATCTACAGTTATACATATATATATATATATATATATATATATATATATATATATATAT
>JAWWEU010000040.1:36991374-37003943 GCA_035583155.1 Acropternis orthonyx | reverse complement strand
TTCTGGGGTGTTTTTCTCAAATAGCTGAACAGACAGAAAAGCCCTTAAAACAAAGGGGTATTTACAAATTCAGATGTACCCACTGATGGTTTCCTCATCATAATCTGGCACTCTGCACATTTGTGGGATATTTATGGACAGGAATCAGTTACATTTTGGGAAAAGGGAGCTACTAGAGCAGAAAGAATAAGCACAAAAGGGGAAAATATGACAAGGATTGGGGGCAGGGAGTGGAGGGAATGGAAGGAAAATGGTCACTGTATTACCACAGGAACTAAGAGCTTTATCACATATGATGGTAAAAATACAATGCAAGGCAGCCCTACTGCCAGGGTGATCAGCCTCCCTGGTTTGTCTGGGATAGGACTTGAATAAAAGACTGAAAATAGCAAGAAGCTGTTTTGTCCCAGACCTCTGTCTTGTGCTCATATCAGGTGATGCCACATCACCCAGCAGAAGCACGTTCCTACTACATCCTTCCTCTCTGGTTGCCCCTTCTTACACTTCCATCTGTATTACTTGTTTCAATGAGCAAGTAGCACTTGGTCTTCTCATCCCACAGGAATTAATTTCATCCCAGCTCAGGAAAAGAAGCATACATCCTTAAGTAAAGAGATAATGTACTTAAATAATATTTGTATGTTTTAAAAGAAAATTCCAGATGCCACTCTTGCTCCTTCTGTCCATGTCTAATCTACATCCTGCATGAATCACACAGAGCACAAAAGGGTCCCTGTCTGATTTTCCTTGGCTGTGTTGTAATAGAAGGTTAATGACTGTGAAAAACATAAACCTAAAACTCCTGCTAGCTAATGTCATTTAATTATTTAGCTCAGAAAAACAGCAATGTACCTTTCCAAGCAAATGCAAATAAGCTTGGTTAAAAAATCCAGCAGAAGGCTGGCACATTTACTCAGGCCAATGAAATTCTAAGTATTGCCATAATACCTGCCTTATAAAAATGCATGTATTTCTTCAGCTGTGTATATTTAAACCCTTTAGCAGTTCTAATGAGTTTTCTGAATGAAGCTACTACAGCAATCAGCTTCTGTGTAACAAGCAACATTTAAATATTAAAAATGTAAATTAGCAAAGTTGGTTAATTACAATTTCACAAATACTGAAAAAGTGCAAGTAAGACTATTAACTGCTTTGAAATTCAGATATCAGTTCCTCCCACTCAGGGAACATCTAGTTCAGTAGCAACAATGAAGTTACAGAACAGTCTCCTAAGCTAGCCAAAACAGTATCTGCTTAACACAACTAAAAGCCATGCATTTCAAATGCCATTCAGAAAAGTTAAAACTACACAAAGGCTCAGAGAAACCTTTTTTTTTTTCCTTTTCCCCCCCCTTTTTCCCTTCTTTTTTTCCCTTCTTTTTTTCCCTTCTTTTTTTCCCTTCTTTTTTTTCCCTTCTTTTTTTTCCCTTCTTTTTTTTCCCTTCTTTTTTTTCCCTTCTTCTTTTCCCTTCTTCTTTTCCCTTCTTCTTTTCCCTTCTTCTTTTCCCTTCTTCTTTTCCCTTCTTCTTTTTCCTTCTTTTTTTCCTTTTTTTTTCGTTTTTCCAGATCACAGAATACCAGTTATTGAAAAAAAAAATGTACCCAGGAAACATAATTTCTGATGAAACACAGACTTTCACCAGAAAACCTGGCTGGTTTCCTGTTCCTTGTGCCCATGCCTGAGAAACCTCTGATGCTGTGCACTGTGGTCAAGCATGCTGAGAGCTGGGCAGGCTGGGTCCCACTCAGCTCCACAGCCTCCATGCAGCTCCTTTCTCTCACAGCATTTGTACTGAGTACATCCACTGTCAAAAAAGTACAGGGAGTGTCTGAACTATACTTCCCTCTGTCTCAACTTCTTCATAAAAATTGCGTTGGCAGCAAATGTAATATCAGCAGAGTATTTACAAAAGCCAACTGATGAGGACATTACCTTAATTTTCTCTTAAAGAGCACAGGTGCTTGTAGGCTATGTAGGCCATCCTATGAACACATTTCCTTTAGAGGGAAAAAGGTAGACAGAATCCTGTTTGAAGTCACCCACTAGGAATGTCCCCAAAGTCTCAGCCTGGCCCTTAGATCCCCTCTGGTCTCCTTATAGCATTCAGCCACTGCACACACTTTCATTTACTGACGTGGGTGCAGGCACAGAGTGAATGGCCTACCAGAAATATGACAAATGGATCCAAAATTATAAATGTGTATATCTCTTCAGTGTCTCATCTGCCTGTACTGCTTATCCTACAGAACAAAGAAGGGGTGCAGAAAATTTCTTCTCCTTGGTCTTCAGTGGAACTGACTGAAACCACAAGAAGGCATCCCTTTTAAATGAGCTCTGAATGTTTTTAGTTTCAATAATGGAAAAAAAACCATCATTTTTTCATTTTTTACTTTATACATTGCTGCAATTCAAAAGCTTAGGAGATAATGTCTTCCAAAAGTGAAGAAAATGTTTGATTACCCTTCTTCACAGGAGTAAATGGGTTGTTTCTGTTGTTGCTCAAGGAAACTGCACTGCATTGCTTTATCACTTGGTCTGTAGTGGCAATGTGAACATTTATGTTTCTAACAGATCTCAGAATTCGCATGTTGCCTTTCTTTCCTTTTAAGTAATCTTTAATTTTTCATCTGTCTCTGACCCACCCTGTTTTTGTCTAAAATTCCATCTGCCCTGTTCAGTTCCATCTAAGGTGGAAATGAAGTTCCAAGCTGTTTCTGGAAGACATCATATATTAGAAGCTATCAACACTTTGTTTTATCTTTTCACTTGCAAACCTCTTGTTGTCTTAGTTTGGAGTTAACTTTGGGCAAACATTTCTCAAAAGTAAGTGAGAAAATGAAAAGGTTTATTCAAGTGACTTTCAATTGCTCAATAAGAACTGAACTGAGTAACACTTGTGTCACTCAAGCATATCTTAAACTAGGACAATTTAACCTCTAAAAAACCCCATAATACTTCAAACCAGCTAACAGAATAGTTGCCTTATATGAGTGTGAATAATCTTTCAGCGGAATTAATAGCAAATCAGTCATTGCAATTATAATTTCTTATTTATATTAAATTAGTGTCTGTGGGTTCGCAGTCTGAATCACAACCCACAGAAGGTGTGCAGTACCATGCTGTAGGTACGGGTCAGATATACAGTGTGCACAAGCTCTTGTATCCCTCCACTGGGACTCTGCCCTTGTACAAATGCCATCAGTAAAGGGATTAAATACTTTCAAATCATGTCAGTAGTCCCTGACATCTCTTCCCAACACACAGCAGCCCAGTGCTCTCAAAGCATGGAACAAAGGTGAAAACATCCATGACCAAAATGTTTAAATCTCTGTTACACACTGTTCGGCCAGGTTGGTGAATGGACTCTGGAAATGGTGGGAAAAAAAAATTCAGAAAGGAAAAGGAAAGAACAAATTATGCTACAATTATTTTGTTTGGATTTTTTAGGACCCTGCAGAAGACCTGAGACATGCAATAGCAATATTGAGGAAATAAATAGAATGCTGTGAAAATATATCATGAGTGCAAAGAAGAAGGGAATTGGACTTGTATGTTGTAGATAAACTTGAATAATGGGGTCACATACTGCAAGCTTTGTAGTCCAATTTCATTTCCTTCACACATCATTCAGTTGTGTAAAACCTATTCACAGAGTTATCTCCTTCTAACTTAAATCTTCCTTCTACTCTGCTTCAGCCACTGATGGTTTTTATCTCCTTACCACATGCTTCTTTCTCTTCTTCAGGAACCATTCCTTGTGGGCAAGATTACCCTGGTAACAAAACAAAAACAGATGAGAAAGGAGAAAAATGTATCATTCAACGTGACTGTGTCAAAGATAATAATTGCTTCTAATTATTTTTTCCTGAGAACAGTTTTCATACTCTACAGTGAAGAAAGGTAATTTGCAGTTGGGATGTGTTACATTGTAAAATTTCCAATGAAATATTCACAGGGGTTAAAAAACCACCAATGGATTTGTGTAAGTAAGTTCAGGAAATGAAAGCTTGAGTTCGCTGAGGATTTTTCCCTTCTCCCCGTGCATCTCAGTATCAAAGGGATAATTTAAAAAAAAAAGATATTCCAGCACTAATTCCTGTAACTACATAAAAGAGCAAGTTAGTCGCAACCTTTTTTTAAAAAAAAAATATTTTCAGGTTTTCTCTGCAGAAGACATGAGTTTATTATGTTACAGTTTGAGGAATGTTTATGTTGGCAGCAATTCTCCGACAAAGGAAAAATATTAGTGCCGTTAGAGCCCAGGTAATAAGTGAAATCTGAATCTGATCTATGCTTGGATAAACATCAATTCCATTTAAAAAAAAACCCTTCACATTTTAACACAGCAAATTTTTAAGACAAAAACAAAGGAAATGTCTTGACAGTGTCCTTTGAAATGGCCTTCAGAACTTGGAAGCACCGTTTCTGAAAGTCTATTTAAATTCCTGTAAGCATCTGAAGGACTCAAGGGAGAGCAGGAGGAGGGACAGATAACGAAAATCAATACAGGCTTTTAGTAAAGGACAGTGGCAAAGGAGAAAGAATGTAAACAATTATAAGAACAGAAAATTGCTGTAGATGTAGTAATATTTCAGTCTCTTTCATCTGGTTCAACCTGCTGTTATCTTCCCTTAATTTAGACAGGGAGGTGTTAGAGCTCTTTCCTGCCAAGGAATGGAAGAAAGCAGCCTGCTTTCTTCTGTGTGCTTTTAAAAAAGCTGAGAATAACTACATTGAAACACTTCCTGGCCTTTTCAGGTTTTGAACACAGGCTTATATGGGAGCGTCTGTGACTCTTTCACACGTGCAGGCCAGCTGTGCTAAAAACCACTGTGTATGCAGAGCAATGCATTCACCTTGTGAGGGCAAAAAACCGCTAGTGCCTCCCTGACACCCTTCACGCTGTCACTAAAAGCAGCAGCCCTTCTTGTCCAGGACTCCGTGGGCATTGATCTCAGAGGTTATGATGAAGGAGGCTTATAGTATTGCACCAGTATCAATTGAATAAGAATGAATATGCTTTATAATGCTGTTTCATAGCTACTTAATTGTTATAAATATTAATAATTCAGGATTCACAGGGATGGCAGAAAAAATGATGAGAAATAGAACTGTATGCACATTAAACAGGACTGGCAAAAAGATCGGGAGAGCTTGTGTACTTATTAGGTCAGCTCTGTAGGGAATATGAAGTGTAAGAGGTGACGCTGGAAAGATCCAGACAGGCTCAGCTGACACGCTGGTCTCCTCCATCCTCACCAGGGCTGTTCCCAGTAGTGTGTGCTCAAATGCTTTGCTCAGCCATGTTTTTATGTAATGGACTTCAGCCCTACTACACCACATTCAGTCAACATTTCCTTTCCGCGCCCCGCCAACCCCCCCCCCCCTCCCCGGTCCTTTCTTTTTTACATGGGATCTGACACATGCAGCTATGAATCTTGGCTTAAATATTACTACAGTTCTGTGTCACTGTATGGACACAGACCAAGCAGGACCAGAAATGTTAGGAAGGTGCAGACATCTTTGCTTCTGAAAGAACCTGCAGATGAACCTCTGCACCGTTCACTTCTGGGACTTTATGCTACTGAAGCCTAGCCAAGCCTTGGCACTGCCCACGGAGAAGACTTTAAGTTGCGTTTATGCCACTTCAGCTTTCTTCTCAACTTGGTATCAGTGGAGATGGTCTTAACCTTGGTGCTGCCAGTGAAACAAACCTCCAGACTGCCCAGATGTGACTGCTGCAGAGCTGTGCTGCCATGGAGCTCCTCACAGAGCAGCTGTCCACACTGGGGTGGGACAAGACCATGGGTAGGCTGTGCTGAGTCACACAGCCTGCCTAAATCTTTCTCCTGGCTTGAGATCAATTTCCATTCCTTCTTCTCTTGCTGTGTTGGATCAATAGCCCAGCAGCTGCCTCCTGCTCTACTCACCTAGGCTGTGCAGGAGCACAGCTGCTCCACTGCTGTGGCTACAGAGCTTTAGGTCCACCTCTGGAGCCTGCTCCTGCTCTGCAGCCTGCTCCTGCCTCAGTGGACCAGGACTTCCTAGGAGCATCCAGGACTTCCTACAAGCGTTGCCTCCAGGCACTGGGCTGGGCTGGTTTCCACTGAGGTTTGAAACTAGATGTGTTTTCCCCCCAAGAATCAGTTGTTTTAAAAGCAGTACAAGATGACTGGGGGGAAGGCAAGCGGGGAGGGGGAAGAGAGGGAGGGATGGGCTCCAGGGATTTTGTCTACATGTGCAAAGAAGAAAAGCCTTTTGCTCCATTACTCATCCTGTAATGAAACGTCTGGCCTCCAGAGGCATCAAGAGTGTCGTGATCTCATCACACTTGCAAGGTGGGTTTCTCCAAAGTTAATAGGATCAGTTAATGCTTTTAAAACACCAGCTGGAAAAATCTTGCTGTACAGCAGCTTGCCTGAGTGATGTCAGGCGCTGTGCATGTGTGCGCCCAGGGGGTAGGAAGGGAGGGCAAAGGGACCACAGTCATACAATGTGTCACTGCTGCCTAAATATATGATACAAATTGGCCCTAATGTTAAACAGTCCTTCTGCTCACTGTCATCAGACAAAAAGGAAGAGTAACAATTGAATCTGGGTGCAGGCACTCAGTGGGCTGATGGAGCTGACCTCTGTCCTGCTCATGGCCATGGCTGCCTGGAGCGACACTCCCCTGTGTTTCTATGTGGGTATTGGAAGCACCATCCTGCCAACTTGTCTCTCCTGCTCAGGCTGTTGTGGGTGCTGTGTCCTACCTGTAAGCAACAGGCAAGTTTCAGCAGTGACTCCCTTTTGGCATGTGCCACAGTGAGCTGTGATTTTTTTTTGTCACTGTTATTGAGTTGTTTTTAACTGTACTGGGAGCCACAGGCCACCGGGTTCATCCCACTCCCTAAGACTTCTCTTGCCTCCTGCTGGAGGGGCAATAGGTTGCCAATCTCCAGGCATCCTAGTTTTGTGGAACCCAGCAGAGGGCTCGGGTGGCAGCAGCAGGACTGTGTGGTGGCACAGAGTGAGCCAGCTCAGGGTCCTGTCTGAAAGAGGTGACAGTCCCCCTTTGGGTTTCAACCATGCCCGCTGCATGGGCTCTGTGGCAGGAGGGCTGGGCAGTGCTGTGGTGGGCAGTATGATAAGTGCAGGCTGATAGCAGGTTGACTGGCGGATCTCTAGTGGCATTTAGCAGATTACTGCAGTTTGGTGCCAATGTGGAGATGCAGGTCACAATGAGCAGGCATACCTAAATGGAATGACAGCATCTGGAGGCAAATGACAAGTTTTAAACTGCTCTTCACAGTTTGGAAAGCCACACTTACAAAGCTAATAGTAGAGTGCCAGAAGGATAAGAAGTAATCAGAATAAAGTAATTACTGAAAAATGTATGCATATCCAGTCTCACATGCTGGATTCACACTGAGGGAACTGTAACAGTACTTCCCCATGAAATGGCAAGAGGTGGTCAACATTCCTCGAGAAGCAAAGCAATGTGGTGTTTTTATACTTTAATTTCCCAGCCAGTGATTGCTAGACACTTCTTTGTGATTAAGCATTCTCATTAACTGGAATTGGTTTTATGCAGAATTAAACTTAAGCTGTAGGTAACCTGGTGCATTTGCCTATTGTCTTTTGGTGGCAGTATATAATTTGGTGGCAATGGACTTGCAGTTAGACAGAAGAAAAATTGGAAGAGAAGAGATCCCTGAACAAAGAGCCTGTGCTTGTGCCCATGAAAGAAATATGTTTCTTTGAAGGAACAGGAAATAGATCTGAAAGTTTGTGAACTTCCTGAAGGTTATACAGATAGAGGAAACAGCAAATGAGACACAGACAGGGCAGTGGCACACAATAGTTTGCATGGCCTGATAGTCTGGTTGCTGTTAAAAATCATGCACTTACTGCAGCCAAGCTCAAATCCAGACACCCAAAGAGACTGGGTGCAGAGCATCCTTCTGGGGAAAGGGCAGTTCTTCCTCCCTGGAAAATATGACAGACTGGAAAAAAAGCTGGAGAATACGTTGAATACAGTCTGCTAACCCAACCCTTTTGCCAGGTGATTAAAGACAGGGGAATATTGAGTAGAAGGAAGTAGGATATATTACCTTCATGTTTGGCAGCAGCACACTGGCCAAATGAGTCCATTTCTGGAATCAGCAATTCAAAGAGAATATTGAAAAGTTGGAGGGGATTCAAGTAAGAACTACCAGAATGTCAAAAAAATAAAAGGAAACCATGAGGAATTCTCAAGGAGAGGAATGTGTTTATCTTATCAAAACAAGGCTAGTGCAGCCTGTGAATATCTACAGAGGAAACAGAAATTTATTAGCAGACAGCTCTTCAGTCTAACAGATAAATATATAGCAACCATCAAGAAGAGACAAAGACAGAAACACTTCAGATTAAAATTAAGATGTGTCTAAAAAAAAGAGTAATTAACAATTAATCTAATTAATAACTACCACAGATTCCATTATTTTCCTGTTGAAAGACATTCTCTGGATTCAGCAAGGGTTAACAGGGAAGTCTGAGGTTAATGTTCTGCAAAATCTCAAACCAAACGATCTCAGCCATCTCTTCCAGTTCTGCCTTTGAATCCTGCAATATATATTCTGTTCCTAATTCAATGTCTTTCAGTGTTTTTTTATTTCCTGTAATGGGATTTTGGCTGATCTTTAGCTCTTATGCATAAACATTGCTGGCAGAATATGGCTAAGGGCTTGTTTCACGATTGAGCAGTAATATCCAAAGCTTCATATGAACATTCCACAACATAGCATCCAATTATGAAAATAACTTATTAGATTATGTTTCTGATTCTGAGTTCTGAGGGAACTTCAGCCAAAATGCTGCCCTTTTTAAAAAAAAAAAAGGTCAGGGCTTTTACCTAGGGCTTGCAAAGAGGAGACTGAAAAAAACTGTTTCACTCCCATGTATTTCTTATAACCATATTTTATTGTACTTGTATTTGTGGATGGGTATTCAGGAGTACACAATTTAAAAAATAGATCTTGCATTGTTAGTTTTTGTGAGGCCTGGTGACATTTTTTGCCATGATGTGACACCTTGTTTAAATGCAGTGCTTGCTGAAATGCACCTCTCTAATCTGGTTTTGCCTAGCCTTGTATGCTGCAAAGTCCACACAAAGTGGATATTAGAATCTACTGAGCTACAGGATAAATATTTTACATTTGTTTTCTGGGGGAAGAAAAGTGGGGCAAGTATCTGAGCTCAATTATTGTACTGCTTGCAACACTTTGTCTGTGCTTTGTGTTTAGGAGAACAAAAGTTTCCCTTTTTGAGGGATTTCTGGGTTAGATCATTCCCTTGTTTTAGGATATCGCCAATGTATTACAATGTACTTTCATAATATTTATTGTTGGTATTACCCAAAGAGTTTACAAGGCCATGGCACATGGACACACCATGCATAGCATTTTTATCACCATTCATTTATGAATTGGCTGTATGCATATGCTAAAAAGAATAAAAAAGCAGCTGTATTTAAGGAGATAATATCGCAAAACGCTGCTTGTAAAATTTGAGGAAAGAAGATTTTTATTAGGTTTAGTTCAATATGTTTTCTTGGTTTAAGATGTCTATTTGAATGCCCTGTACAACTCACTTTTTTGCTCCTGATGCAGAGGAGTCCAAAGCTCTACTAATTTCATTCTTAACTAGTCTGGTATGTGCAGACACAGACTGTTAACCAAGATCAGGTGCATTGATTGGGGCACTGAACTCAAATGACCACATTTTTGCCATGAATACAGAAGGGCAAGCACACTTGTTTGACCAGCTAACTTTGTGGAGATTTTTTACCAAAATGGAGGAAGTGGAGGGGAAAAACCAATGCAAACAGCATGGATTACTGCCTGGACTTTGAGGGCACCCAGAAAAGGATTTGCTATTTACAGGGTTTTAGAGACAGTATTTCAGCGCTATCAACTCCATTATTAAAGTCAAACTTTGTTTTTGAATTTACCATGTACAAACATCCAGTTAATACAAGCCCTCTGTGTATAAATAACAGAATAATTTGAAGCACCAGGAAGCACAGACAAATTTAGCTGAGAAACTTTCTCATCCTGTTTTCATGCTTGCTTTAGAGATAACCCCAAAGACTTGGCTCATACTTCCATTTTGGTTCCTTTGAGAAGCCTAAAACCTCACTTGTTCAAAACACATTCTAAAGTCAGAATTTGAGATAAATTTGGTCTACAGACATGTGGGGGCTGAGATTGAGTCTTCTGCGAGACAAAGACCCAGAATCAACTTTGTTTTGTTAAGTCAGTAGCCAGCCGGGCCTGGGTTCCTCAGTCCTGTCATAGGAAAGCAGATGTAGTTTCGGTGATGCTTCCGTTTCCTTGGTTTTGTTTCTTTCTCTTCTTCCCTTTTCGTAAAAGGTGCCTCATATCCTTGTTTGTATTTCAAAGCAACACTCCCCACTACAGGTCATCAGTGGGAAAGAGGAAAAAGCCAGGGCTGCCCTGTGAGGAAGACAGATAAAGATCTGGAGTTTTTCATCAAATCCTCTTTCCTCTGATACAAATGACCCATGGAGAACTGAAATATTTTTATTTAAATAAATTAAATATAGATAAAATATAAAAAATATAATTCTGTGCTCTTACCAATTCATAAGCAAGCCATTTTACTAGTGAACATTTTCTAGCCTAACCACTTAAATGTTTTTGAATTTTTGAGACTAAATTAGTGCTAAGCTTTGGATGAGCAAGGGTATACAGCAGAATTGACCAGACTAAGGGATAAAGTAAAAAGCTGTCTGTGTTCATTCTGTAATTTATCAGCTTTTAAATTTGGAGCACTGTACAAGAAGCTGTTCATATTTCTGAATATGAAACTTATGTAGGTGTGACTTTATTCTCAGCCTGCCTTCCAGCAAGCCTCCTTGCTTCTGGTCCTTGGCAGCCAATAGCCCTAACAGTGTCCCTGTTACAGCAGATGGCTTTATGTTGATCACTCTTGTATCTTTATAATTCAATGATAGTACCTGCTTTGAGTTTGAATGTGCAATAGGCCCCTTGTGTTTGGGGGAGGAAGAAAATGCTGGGATGAGTATTTGTATGTTCCAGCCACTAAAATGTAAAAGCAAGAAAAATAGCAGAGGCAAACAAAAACACCATCCCAATAAAGTCTGTTCTGAGAAGCCCTAAGAGATAAAAAGAGGAGTATTAATGAATGTATTTCTGATGTACAGTTTAGCACAGGATTGAGTTCTGCACATATGCAAGTCACTAAAGATTGTCCTCGTCAAACTTTCTGCTTGAAACACTTTCATGTACTGTGAGGATACTTGCAGGACATAGGTATTTTAGCCCCTGTTATTCATCTGTATCTTTCTAAGACTTGTTAATATTTCACTTAGAGTTAGATGTATACATGGTGAAGGTGGGATTATTTCATCAGGACTACCACGCAATTAAATGTCCTCTAGGAATCATGGAAAGTGCACTTAATGCTCCTTCGTGCTTCACAAAACAATATAGGAGCATAAGAAACAAGGTAAAGAGCATCTGTGTCTGTAAAGACATGGCTAAGCTCTAAAAGGGTTGTATCTGTTAAAAACAGAGAGAATTCAGAAACACGGCTTTGCTCTGTGCTTATGTTTGTGTTGAAGAAGGCTGAGGTAATTCACAAGGAGGCTTTATTTATTCAGTAATGACCCGAGACAAAAAAAAAAGAGATCTTTTAATTACCCCCCAGTGACGGAAAAGTGTGAAAGCACTATTCATGGTACCCTGGAGACCACACGATTATCTTGGTGGTAGTTGTTCTGTCCAAACAAAACTGTATGAAGGAAACTCCATTTTGTGTAAATACATTCCTTTGAGGATTAATATTTATAGGGGATGTGGGAAAAAATGCCTTCAAATCAACACAGATTATTTAAATGAGAAACTGGACAATATGGAGGGGATAAAGGATTCCAGAAGAATATAAGTCCAGTGGTTCTGTTAGCTAGGACAGAGAAACACATCCTGGGAATCAATGTGTAAACCTGGCTCTCAGGAACTGGGTTTTAACTGATGCTGGCCCCATTGAGGATGCAGATGTGTTATAAGCAAAGGTGGCTGGACCTTCGGGGAAACAAGGGGTCATTGCTATCCACTTTGAAGGAGGACGATGTTGGGAAATTGTGGAGTTGTCTCATTCCTTTGTTTGAGAGAAGCAGACATTTTAAATGTATATACCTCAGCACCGCTGGCCTGGCTGGCAGAGAGATGTGGCAGCCCACAGAGATGGGCATTTGTTTTGTCACAGAAAGTTTAGGTAACAGACAAAGATGATTTTCATAAGAAAAAGAGGGAAAAAATGATTGGTATTATCTTTTATGTTCCTTATTAGGTTAGCATCCCTCCCTCTGAGAGATTTGCCCTTTTTTTGGGATGGAACTGGGACTGGTCCCTGCTGCAAGCAGGGTGCTGCTCTGCAGGGAATACTGCAGTGAGCCATTTTGGTCATTCTCCATATAGTTTTTTTGATGTGATTTTTTATAAAGCTGGGGGGAGGGGGAGAGAGACAACCACAGCCTTTCAAGGACGGAGGGAAAGCC
>JAWWEU010000040.1:36946761-36988257 GCA_035583155.1 Acropternis orthonyx | reverse complement strand
CGCGGGGGGAGTGTTTTGTGGTTTGTTTTTTTTTTTTTTTGTCTGATTAGTCTTATTTTCCTCCTGGTGAAGTTCTTAAGTTCTTGCTAGATGAAACCCAACTAAGCTAAAAATCAGCTTATAAGGCTATTCGGTTTAGCTTCACTGGTTTCTATCTTGTTCTTTTTTCCAGCTAACTGCATATTTTTAATCACTTTTCTGTGACAAGATCAAAGGTAAGGACCTAACTGCCATTTATTCATGTTCAGTGAAAACACAGGCACATCTCAGTTTAACCATGATCACTGAGTCTGGTATTGAGGAAAAACACTTCTCAGAACACAAACAGCATCAAAATGCATGCAAAGTTTCCCATAAATACAAAGTGAACTAGGGAACAGGGTAGGAGGGACACAAATATGTTGACACAAATAGACAGAACAAGCACTTTTTCTAGTAGTTCATTTTTGAAATAGAAATTCTGTAAGCTTTCAAAATAGAAATAACTTCTACATAATTAAATCTTTTGAGAGGTTCATCTGAGTGCTTGTCCCCGCTGTTGGATGGGTGTTGGGATTATGGATTGCAGGTCCATAATCAGGCACAGATGGCCCCTCCTGCAGTTCCCCAGTGAATCTGTGGTATGGTCAGCAGCTCCCAATGTGTTTATAGGGCATGTGGCTACAAGTCCAAGCCACAACGTGCCTGGGAGAGGAATGGCATTAGAGAGGCCCAGCTATAGTAATGAAGGAAATTATCATAGCCCCCAGGGGCCAGATTTTCACAGACAAAGCACTGTTTCCAGCAGTGTTGCACATGTAGCTGGTATTGCCCACTCAGTCTTCGCACTTGGAAATATATTATCTGAATGTAAAGAAAATGAAAAGGATGAGCTGTTATGGACATTTATTCTCCCCTCTGCACGAACTCAGAGTGGGGAAAAAAATGCATCTGCAAGCGTGAGTAGTACTCTGCACTAAAAATAATTGGGTAGTTTTTGAGAAGACTGCTTTTGCATGTGGATGTCTCCTCTTCCTGTTTCTGTCATTAGGCTTCGCAGATTTCTCTGCAGACCAGAGAACAATGGCCTGTTATCTGTTGGAGTCTCTCCGTCTTCAAGACCTCAGCTTCAGGTATCTTGGGTATAAATTATCCCACACGCACCATGCCCGAGTGTGCAGAAACAATGCAAACGCCCGTCAACCAGGCAAACAGCATGGTGATGTGGGAAGTCATTTGTTCCCATGGCGACTGCTGGCAGGCAGCCTTCATCCCCCCACGAAGGAGGGGGAATGGGCGAGATGCTTACGGAGGGGTGACACGACCTGAGAAACATGTCCCGTGCACTTGGAGATAGATCAGTCCTTGCAGGGGGGCTGGGATGGGGAGAAGCAGCCCCCTTGCCCGACATGCTCTCCTGAACCACCCTCAGACCTGGGGTGAGCTGCTGCTGCAAAAATCGTGGCTTTATGCACACAAAAATACAGAAAACTCCTTCTAGTGTGCTGGACGTTGGACCTTCCAGGGTGGAGATGGAAGGCCCAGATGCCACCAAGGCACTCACTTTCACCAGTGCTGTGGGGCACAAGCATCAGACAACCTCTGACGGAGGCTTTGCACCATGGGCATGCCCCCCGACAGCCCTGGCACCTCTAGGTGTCTTTCCCCAGGGTGACACCAGTGAGGCAAAGCATCACCACACCAGCTTTGCCTGCTTCCCTTGTGGGTGGGAAGGAGCTGCCTGAGTACCTGCTGTTGAGGCAAGGCTGATTTTCACTGGTGCCTTTTACATGCTCCAGGAACTCAGAGGTAACAGATGGCAGCATTTATTGCGTTGCAGTGGTGTCCCCTGCCAGCTTCACATTGATCCAGGTTTGGCAGCACAGGACAATCCCTCCCATTCATAAAATCCTGGGATTTTTATTGTTTCCTTTGACATTTGGTTTTTTGAATGATACTGATTTATGCTCATGAACAGCTTAGCAATTTTGTGACAAATAACATGGTGGCATGGGGTCAGGGGCAGGGAGGCAAAACCATTTTTCTTTTTCCTCCACTTCTCTCCCAAGCTGGGTGTGAATTATGGTCAGCAGTTAATAATGAAGTGCTGAGGTTGCTGGGACATTCTGCTTACCCAACAAAAAGAACAAAGCACATCTTTTAGCAAAAAGCAATATTTTTTTGTATTTGAACGACCAATGGTGCCCACAAAGCACTGAGACTTTGAAGCTGGTGTTTAGTGGAAGGTTAAATGAATGTGGTAGTAAAGCTAACTGATAGCTTTAGAAATAGGGACACCTAAAAAAACCTCCTCAGGTAAAAGAGTGATGCATATAACTTACCTGGATGGGGCTTTTATCTCTTCATCTGCTATTGTTTTACCTTGCATTTGGATTTGAAGCTTACAAGTTAAAAAATTAACCCTGCTTCCATTGCTTTTTAGAATTAAAGATTACGCTAACCATGTGTACAAAGTGTGAAGGGCTCATTTCAAGAGTTTTCTCAGAGACTGCTTGAAAGAAAAACATCATCTCCCACGGTGTGTAGGTCTAACTCCTGCTTGTAGCTGTGGTTATAGCTGAGAGTAAATGACTGTCAGAATAAAATGCTGTTATGGCACAGTACTTATATGATCCCTTATGCAGCTACAGCACCGTTATAACCTAAAGTCCTGCTGAAAAGGGACTGTAAATGTCAAGACCAAAAGGGTAATATGACAATACAATATAGTTTCTCAGTACTAAAGCTGTGACTCTGCCCTGGATTTCATAAATACATGAATTGGTATCTTCTGGCACTGTGACTCAGAGAAATCCTGGGCCATAAGGCCTCTCAGTGGGTAGCAGTAGCCTTGGATGCAGTTAGCATTCCCTGAAGTGCCCCGGCACATCACAGGAAAGGGGGATCACTGCCCTGAGATGTCTCACTCCCCATTCAGAAGTGGGGCAACTGGAAAAGTTGCTGCCACCCCTAATATGATAAATACCCACACCCTACTCATTCAGCATGCTCCACATGGTCCCTATTATTACTGTAACTGTGGGTCCAACCCTCTGCTAGCCGAGCCCTCTCCTCCTTCATTCTCTGAGCACGCTGAATCATTAATCTCATTATGTGGCTTTGACCAGATGCAGTAGAAGTACACAGCACTGTAATCCACACTGGGGAGCGAGAATAAAAAAAACATTAAGTATTATTTATTATTTAAACAAATGCAACATATTTCTTACAAAATATTATCAAATAAAATTTTCTATGTACATATTAACCAAGTCACATATTATTTTTAACTTTACTTTTTTTTTTCTCCTTAAAATAAGTATATATTTGAAGTTTAATTCACAATTATGATGGTCTATTTTAAGCTTACTGTAGGGTATTAAAATAGCAAGAACTGATAGATAATACTCAAAAAATACTTATTTGCTTTCAAACCTTGAGACAGTCTGAACTCTCAAAGGACACTCACAGCTGGCCATCTTGAACCAGAGTTTCACTAAGGAAATGTAGCAGCAACATCTTCTCCAGATACAGAAAGATTAACCACTTTGTTTTCCTTTAGTTGCTTAAAATCTTTGACTGTGACTAAAGTTTTCAGCAACCAAGCCATTAATTTCTGGGAAAAAAATGTAGTTTGAGAAGAGTAACTGATACATATAAAACCAATTTACCATAGATTTAAATTTCTGCACTTTTATTAAATCTCATTTTCCATCCAGAAACAGAAGTATGCAAAAAGAGTTGAGTGACTGTTTTAGTTTTCATTTGCTATTCTCTGTTACACAGAATGAAGAACCTAAGCAGGGTATTTTAAGTTGTGTAATGGCTTCAATATGCTCATCATGTGTCCTCACGGATAGCAAAAACAAATGTTAATTTCTGTGCAAAGATCATATACTACTCCAAATTAACACATCTTCGTGGCTAGTAATCGGCAAGGTCTACCTCTGCCTTTCAAAAGAATCAAGGAGAAGAAATGCAGAACCACATTCAAGTCAATTATTTAAAGGAATGTGTCTTGCTGCTAATTTATACTGCAGTTAAAGATACTGCTTATAACACTTTGGTTGAGATGAGCCAATTCATATGCACTGTACTCTGAAGATGCCTCTCACTATCTCCTACAACTAGAAGTCATTGATCTGGGTGGACAGAAACTTTGAGGAAAAAACAATTAGCCTTTAGCCCTCTGATGCAAGTGGAATAAATATGAAGACCAAATATAAAGCAGGACTGGCTAGGCACGACAGCCAAATTGGATTTCATCAGTGGAAATGTTTTTGCTGTAGGAGTGGGCAGGCCTAGTCATGTTCTCTTCTCCTACCTTAAGGACCTGGTATGAAAATGTCCCTGAGCCAAATCTTGTCCCATTGCCATGTATGCCCCGACTTTACTTCTTGAAGGCAGAAATAAGAGCTGTGGTCCCTGTAGAAGGGGTGATGGAAGGGGTATGTGAAATGTTCTTGCAGCTCTTTCTCATGTGCTACAGCAATTATTCATGAGGCGGTATCTGCTCTAAGACTTGTCACTCCCTATACAGATGTGACAGACTGCTGGTTACCAAACACAGTCTCATAAATTACAAGAAGAGAAGTTTCCTCCTGGATGAAAAGGAATAAGTGACACATTGCAGAATTCAAAACATTGCAGGAGTCATGCAGAGCTTTGTCAAGTGGGTAGGCGTTGCCTCGCTGAGATCTCATAAAATCCCTTTAGCAACTTGGGGTCCCCTTTCTGAGTTGCATTGCTGTATGATGAAACCAGCTCCATCCTGCTTCTTTGTTCACCAAAGGCCAAGAGATGATGAAGTACTCTGAAGACTTTCAAGTGATTGCAGCATGCTGCTGGTTCTCAAGAGCACAATTTCATCTGAGTTGCCAGGATTTCCCATGGTGTTTATCCCTCTTGATTTTGTGGTCTCAATGGCTCCTGAATCTCCACACATCACCCAGCATCTGCTCTGGAACATGATGCTTTCCTGGAGTTTTACCTGAGGCACCAATATCTTTGCAAACCTGTCTCAACTGTTAAACAGATCACAGCTGAAACCAGGAGAATTTTGCCTGAGTTTGGGAAACAGCAGGTGCTTGTGAACAGTTTGGATAAGGCTGTCTGTAGAAAGCCATGTTTCAGCCAAGCTACTGAAGGAGAATTTTTAAAACTTAATTTTCCCTTAAAAAATTATGAGCTGAAATAACCATCACTTACAGTTCCTGGTGTATTACTCTCCCTGATATTGAGGAAGCAGCAAGACAGGGTTTGTGACTTAATGGGAAATGTAGTTTGTTAACTAGCAAGGAATAGGGAGATTCTGAAGATAAGAGCATGAACCCTAAAGCAATACAGTACCTTTCCCTTCACTGCTTCCTCCCTCCACTCTCCCATTCTTCATTCAATTCTAAGAATTGTCTAATCTAATAAACATCTCAAACTCTTTCACATCTTTATCTCATTCCCATTTATTCTTTGGTATAAGACATTTAATATGTTTAAAGTAATTTTTATCAGGGATGGAGAGTTACTGTTTACTCTATCATTTTTTGACCACCATTCAATTCAATCATAGTGATTATTAGATTCCTGCAGGGTAGATTTAACTAAGTACATTTAACTTTTCTCATTTGAAAAACAATGCTCTTTGCAATATTATCTTTCTTCCTCCATCCCCTTTTTTGTGGTGAAGCATTCTGTGGTGTCAATACAAATGCTGTGACATTTATAGCAGTTCAGCTGGGAATATACTGCCTGCCTGTTCCTTTTATTCCTAATTTGCAGATGATTTCCAACAGTGTAAGAGCACAAGAAAGCACTCTGATAGCAGTGTCTGCTGGTGCCCCTTTTTTTTTTTTTGGAACCCTTATCTAATTTTGGCAGGACCACAGTTCCTGCTCTTAAACCTGGTAACAGCAGACAGCCCAAACCTACAGTAAAAGGCTTTGAGAGCATTTAGGCACGGTGCTAAAATAGGTCCATCTGACCTAAGACACTGGCAATGTCCTTCGGTCTCGGTGAGCTTGCTGGGTGCCCATGACCTTAATAATCCTAGCACTAACTACAGCTATTGTCTTGTCTTTCTTGCTGACTTCCTTTTTTTCTTTTCTCCTGATTTGAAAATTGTCTCAAATCCTAAATAAGAATAGCTGCTTTATTTATGGTTTTCACGGTGCTATCCTTAATGTGCAGAGCAACGTGGGGAGAGAACTGGGAGGGTCACCAATTTAAGGCAAGGAAGAACTATTAGATATAGCACAATTACCTGCAAGAAACAGATTTTTAAATTTGAGCGTTCCCATATTGAGCTAAACAACTTGTGTTAGACCAAAGCATAATCACCCAGAAAGGCACCAAGTCTTCAGCTGATGCCATCAAGAAGTGGAGAAACAATTTATATTTCAACCTTTGTTAATAATCCTTCCTTCTGAAAAAAAATGTATTTGTGTAAATGCATTTCTTATTACTGCTACATAAACCTGATGATTACTATCTGTTGATAATTTGAATGTTACCACTAAATCCTTTATCTGAATTAATACCTTCTTAATACTAGGTATTTTGAGACCCTACAGAAGCATTGTCTGCAGTTTTGACAAGAAAAATGACATTTTTTCACAGAGCCTTTGGCCATTTTCCTGTGCTCCAATTCTTTGGTGGGTCTTTTCTGCAAGTTAATTTTGTTTTGTAAGAAATGTAGTTGCTAGATAACTTGACAGAGGTGTCCAGGATCACCTCACTAATGTTGCATTTAAGTACATGCATCACTGTGTTGCTCACTATTTTCTTGTCCTTATACTCTTTTTTTTTCCCCATGGCATTGTTCTGAGCACTTGGATTGCATTGCTTGTTCTCCTTAAATTCACAAACACTACGGAGTCATTTCTTTCCCGCATCCTATTTTCCACCACACAGGTCCAGCCAGCACAACTCCTCCCCAGATGTATGGCTTTGCACTGCCTTGTGTTAAAATCTTCCTTGTTTGGGTGTCTTGAGTTGAGCAAGTGTCCCAGCTCATTCCACATGACTGTCATGTCACAGCATATTTCCTTTGCTACCTGGGCATATTCCATACATTGGATTTGCGGTGTCCTTGAATTGCTCTGAGGTGCTGAACAGCACCACTGCCTGGGTCCTACACTGACTGAGTCAGAAACATGGTGGTTCACTTCATGACTATCCCTCACTGTTAATCACCAAGGGCTTAATCCACTGGCTCTGTCGTGTGTTATGTAGTGGGGAGGTTTTGTTGATATTGGTGGAGTTTTTCTGAGGTAACACCCATCTAGCTTGTTATGACGAGTATGGATTAGTAGTCTGTCATGTGTCCATGATTGCCTTTTTTCGGCCAAACTTTTAAACCAGAAAAGTAAGAGATATGTTAAATAAACCCAGTTTGTTCTTATGAAGAATGGTGTCAGTGATTAAATGTACATCTTCTTGATCACTGAATTGCACATCAAGATTCTCCATAGTTTCAGTCAGGATGAAGATCAGCCAGCCAGTCTACAGCTTTCAACCAGTGACCTCCTACTTGTCCTGTTTAATTAGCACATCACAGTCTTGCTTCAAATTTTCTGTAATTCCCCTGGTACTTACAAACCTACTGAAAAATCATTTCCTTCTCAGATAGCTCTTTTGAATCATTTGGGATGCACAATACATGTTACCCTCCTGTTACAGAAGCTAGCATCCTGCATCTTCCAAAAGTAGAGAAAAAGCACTTTACATTTCTGCCCTTTTTTGTCTCATTTGAAACTCACTTCAGTCTCCAGCTATTGGGAGTCCTCAGTTATTTTTAGTTCTTAATTTGAATATATTTACATTGGATGATTTTCCTTGAACAAATGGTAGATTCCCATAGTAAGAAGATGCATCTATCTGGCACTGGCCATGAGACAGATGTACTAGAGCTACCAGGACAGGTTGTCTTTCTCTGAGTTTCTGGAAAATCTTAACACATAACTCATGCAGCTATGGAGTAATGGGACTAATGTTGGGATGGGTGCAGCTGAAACGCTCTGGATGGGAAGCTGTGTAATGTCCCCTCTTTGCTAGGGATTATGTTAAAGGAAGGCTGGAGCCCAGCATCTGCTGCCTGCCCCATGACTGACTGCTCACTCTACTTTTCATTTTTCTTTGGAAGCTGTAACAGCAACTTTGTCGTTTACAACTGTGTATTCATTTGAGAGAATTCCAAAGCACCCTGCAGCTTTCCTAACCTGCTCAGACTTGGAGTCTCCTTGTATGACAGCCTTTTGAATGGGCCACAAATATGTCTTCTCATTACCCATTCATGAATTAAATACTCATCTCAATGATGGAGTGCTTGCCCAGGTCTCTCTTAATGGACAAGTGTCAGATGTTTAGCACCAGTAGACTTTACTGCTCAAAGGCACAGGCTTCTTGGAGCACCTCTTAGTTGCTTCTAGCTCTGTCTGACTTGAAGTAATGGGGAAGGGGGAGAGGGAAAGGAAGAGACTGTTCCTGTCAATGGGATTCCAGCTGGTTTGTAAAATCTTTCCAGGACACCCAAAATGCTTTATTCACTAGTTGGATGTCATATTCTAAATAAAACCAATTATTTGGTTGACATCTACAACCCTGCTGAGGTATGTGATAATGGTGCCCCTTGTCTGCTAAGACAAACACATGCATTCTCCCCACAGTGAGCAGCCAAGCGGCCCTCGCCAACCTCGGCAGCGGAAGAATGCGCCCCTATTCCCCAACACTTTGTCTCTCTGCCTGCCCATCCTGGCGAGCCAAGCCCGTGAGAATACCCTGGCATAAATTCCTGGCAAGTACCATCATTTTTATGCTGCTTTTGGGTAAACTTCAATGACTCATCTTGTATTCATGTTCATCTATGGTTGGCTTTTCAAAAAATTTTTTTCTTCTAATGTTCTCATCTGCCAAGCCGCTCGCAGTTTGCTTAACAATGTGCAATGCTTGGAGAACAGATGGGCTCTTTTCTTTCACCCAGTGGCATGCAAAAATGAAATTTTGTTCAACAAACTTCAGTCTGTGACATTTTATTTGAAATGCCTGTTTTAACAGCTACTTTGCCACCGACCAGCTCCATTGTATTTCCTTCCACATTGGATATAACTGTATGACAAATTCAGCATGAGAAGACAGCAGTCTGCATTTGCAGTGGTACCTCGCACAAGATCATCTGAAATGGCTCTCCTGTACAAACACTTAGAGAAAGTTTGCACCCTTGAAAATGTACAGTGTCAGCCAGGAAAGTGGTTTTCCAAGCTTAGTAGCAGTTATGGAAATGGATAATAACCAGGTCCTCAAGCTCACTGTAGAGCTTAATACACTGCTTGAATCCCCTTTGCCAGGACTGGTGCAAAGTCACTATTATTCAACCTACAAACTCTACTTAAACCCAGACAAAACATTTTTTGGAAATAGCATATGCTTTTCCATATACCACTTCAGGAACAGCTAAGGAAAAAGATGAGAAGCAATGCTTCACATTTTGCTGCTCCAGTTGTTCAGAAACCACCTTTTTAGAGGGTTGACTAGTATTTTTTTCACTGAAACTTTGTTTGCTACCATTAGCAGCCAAAGGGCACATTGCTCAAATGCACACTGCTCACTTCTATGAAATACAAAGGGTTAAAGTCAGAGCTAGCCCAGGACATCATGAGTATTGAGAAAGCCAGATCTGGTACTGCTGCACTGCATACACTCAGTGCTCTGGAAGCCTTTATGGCTCTCTGTGCAAGAAGAAAGAGTTCACTCCTTGGTTGACTGAAATACTATTTCCCTGTAGGTAAAAGAAAATTAATGTAAGAGCTTGGACATTCCCATAGGTTGCTGGTGGAGCTTGCCTTCTTGAAGGTGTTGATAGCTGGCACAGTGGTTGCCTCGAGCAAGATCAGCACATGGACATGATAAGTTTTTGTGAGCTTTAAAGATGGATTAAAGCAGAATATGCACAAAGGCTAATTAAGCAACAGCAGCTGCTCTTCACAGGTCGATCTGCAGGCAGCAGAGTGAGGGAAACTCCCCTGGAAGCGACTCAGAGCACATCCCTACATTAAACTCTTGTTCTGAATCATCAACCCAGGAGGGCCTCTGCTCCCCTCGGAGATACTCATCTCCACCATTTCACATTGCTCACCTTTCCAGATGTGTCCCCTGGGCCCCTTTGCTGCTACCAGGAATACAGACCAGGGGATATTGCTGTGAAATCTGTTGCAGGTGGAAGGACATGCATGTCACAAATGGCTTCACAGACTCAAAGGGGTTTGATCTTTCCAATTATGAAACATAGCTTACTAAATTCTGGGTTTTGAAACTCACTGCTAATATTTTAAAGTGAATAACAGTAACCATACGGGATTTAGCAAAACCACATGCCAGGTTATGATGAGCTGCTTGGTTTGTCAGCTCCCCACTGCTACTTTGACAAATCACCAGGGGACTTCCTCACTGGCTGGGCTGCCAGCTATCCTGGGGTAAATGCAGGGAATATGAAGTTCTGTATTAGATTTTATGGGCTGGAGCCTTCAGCACGCCACGATCCCTCTGAGCCACACCAATGTGAACCAAGGACAAACTGATTCCGTTGAATCTCTGTGTTCATGGGGAAAGAGCTCCCTGTGGGCACAAAAATGGTGGAGGCAATGTTCCAGATCCATATTTCAGACAACGCCCTGTGGCACAGAGAGGTAGGAGGATGGGAGATATGTGGGAATAGGGTTCCTCTGTGGCTTGTCGTCTGTCTGCTGGCTTCCTTTGAGCTCGAGTTACAGCTTCAGCAGAAGCTGCAGGCTTATAGGCTCCTCTTACAGCTTCCAGGGCTAGCTGTCCATCACCTACAGCTACGCATAAGCACATTTACTGATATTTACATCTAA
This sequence comes from Acropternis orthonyx, assembly GCA_035583155.1. Lineage (NCBI taxonomy): Eukaryota > Metazoa > Chordata > Aves > Passeriformes > Rhinocryptidae > Acropternis > Acropternis orthonyx. The sequence continues at coordinate 36,977,413 of JAWWEU010000040.1, read as the reverse complement.
CCAGGACAAGAACTGAGGTCTTACATGCTCTGTGGCACAGAAAGTGTGAGAGTGTTTCAGGGTGAGCCAGCCTTGTTATCGTGCCTTTCGCCCAAGAGTGCCTTTGCCCCCTCAAGTGTCTGGCACTGTCAGCAGCAGTGAGCTCGCCCACGCAGCCCAGAGAGACTCAGTGTAAGGAGCAGCCATGTGGTTGGCTGTAGAAAGCTCTGTATCTCAAAATTAATTTGCCTGTGGTTCTGCTGACACCTTCTGATTATGCTGCTCTCCCAGTAAAAGAAAGGATGTGCTGAAATCAATTTCCCACCCCCTACTCCACTGCAGAAGACAAAAGATGTATTGCTAATTAAAATGTTCTAATCTGCTGGAAAGCAGTTTTGTAGGATTGATTTGAATAAAACTGATGATGCATCCCACTCAGATCACTGGGAAACGACCTCTCTATTATGAAGTCCCAGAATAACATAGCCAAGCAATCTTGTTTTCCTAAAATCTGTCAAAGGAAGAACTTCTCAGTTAGTTACAGCATATAATATGGATATTCCTGAAATGTCCTCTGCTTAATGAACAGCTGATATTGGCTAACCTCACAGAAATAAGAGAGAATTAGTACCAGCTGCAAAATGCATTCACTGGATAGTGAAACTGGCAGTTGGTATTATGCCTGCTATAAATATTTTTAATTAAAAATTGTCTTCTGTCTCTTCAATTGGTATAATAGCAATAATGCTTACTGAGAGTTACTGAAGATGTAATAGGATTCCCCTTCGTGTATAGCAGAGCTATTTATTCTGCCGTAATATTGCTATAGTGGAAATCTGCATAATAATGTCCAGATTCTAGTAGAAGAAAAAAACAGACTGCGTGAGTGTTTTTTCTGTCTCTTTCAGAATAATGCACATGAGCATTGTTGCAAATTCCTAAATAAAAACCATGTTCAAACTCTCTTTGCTCAGGTGTGACTTTAAAATTATTTTAACAACTTTTCTGGAGAATTTTCAGCTTCATTCCACAGTCCCAGGGCATTGTATGCCTTTGAGAAATGGTCTGCTCTTTGTAAGTTTACAGGGAGCAGCACAGCATATTCTCTTCTGCTGCTCTGGCTGGGCCCTGGCCCAGGGAGGATGGGGATTTAGGGGTGCTTCTCCTGTCCTGGTTCAGAGAGGAGCAGCTCCTTTCTGCATGGGTCATCAGGCACCCACTGTGGCAGGGCTGGGAGAGGCACTGCCAGAGGGGACCCTGCAGTGCTGCAGCAGACCTCTGGACACTCGGTCCCCATGTGATGGTGTACTGCCACAGCCATCACGGGTCATGAGAGCCGCCTCCTCCTTTGGGGAGCTGAGATCCATCAGGTGAGCTATGCCCTGGCAGGCACAGCCCATGTTAGGCATTACCCAAATAAGATGGATACTGCAACAGTTAGAGAAATCTCTGTTAGCTATCCCTGATGGGCCTTTGTGATTCCACAATATGTGGGAAACTTTCTAAAGCTGATGGGGCCAATCACTTTCCTATCTCTGCTTGACTCTTCTACCCTCTGGGCCTTTGGACCAATATTGTGATTTAGGCATTTCCTCCCAGTGCCTTCATCTGCCCCCTGCCTTCATCCTCCCCAGCTTCCCATACATCTACCCCTCATGAGCACTCACCTTCACTCTCCCATTTTTACTCTCCTGTATATATCTCAGAGGCCCTGGTGCAGCTTGCCTTGGCATGGTGTTTGCTTTCTGACAAGTCCCAGAGGCTCAAGTCAAGACAAAAGCCTCATTCTGTCAGTCACTGTATGAACATGTGATTAGGCACATTTCCTGATCTAAAGACCTTTTGATCTAAACCTGCTGCTTTGATTTCATAATGATACCAAATTCCTTTCCCAATTTGGCTCTCATTCCTTTCTTGTCCCTACATTGACAGAAATTTTGTTGCAAGCAAGTCATTCCCCAGAAAAGCTACCATCTTTTTTTACCCATAGATTCTTCCTTCTTACCCTGGGTTCTTCCTTCTGCCACAAATTATCATTGCTTTGCTTTTCCAGCTAGCCCTTTCAGATGCTTTTATGGTGTGCTGTCCTCACATGTTCCTGTTCCTTGTTACTCTTACGGTTCAGTATGTACTCTCCTCTCTGATCACATTCAAAGGGAAGCCCTTGCTCTCTCACAAACTCAGCTATCCCTTAGCTGAGCTGAATTTATGATGAACACTGTTCCCTCTTCTTTATCTTTTCATGCTTAACTTCACAAGGGTCTTATGGTAGCTACCTCTAAAAGCTTTGCCATCACAGCAGTGGTATTACTCCCTATTTCTTGCAACATTTTCTTCCTGTCTTTCCGGTCTCAAAAATAAGAAATCTGACTGTGAGTGTTAGCTTTTTTCCCAGGTTTTAATCTCACTAACAGTGAAGGTGAGTTGTTATTCGTCCATCATGTCCTTTTGGTAAGGTGTAGATTTGTTATCTGGTTAAAAGGTAACACAAAACAAGGGGAATTAGCATATGCTCCTGTGGAGATACAGGAAGTCTCTTTCTTTTGAAATTCATGTTTTTGACTCCCACTTACTTGTTTGTTCTCACCTATGATGAACTCTGCCTGCTTGGTCATTTCCCTCTCTCCATGGAAAAGGCAGCAGCACCACTGCAGTGTGGTTTCTGCCTGGCCAGATTTGAGGGGCACTGATACCGTCATCTATCAGCACCTCTGCAGATCCCTGGATTCGACAGCAAAGACAAGAATAAAACAAAACCAGAAAAGGACTCACACCAGTGCCCAGAGAGAGAAAGCGAGAGGGAGGGGAGAAAGGAAAGAGAAATGAAGACCATGACCCCATCCACCTGAGGGCACAGAGGTCATGTTAGCCAGATGGGGAATGAAACAAAAGGGACTTTTCTGGGGGTGGATGGGCAGGGGAAGCTTCTGTTTGATTATTTTCATTCTGCCAGACTACCTCCAAGCATGAGTCACTTGATGACCTAATTTTGTTTCAGTAATAAAAAAAGTACTCTATATTAACAGAAAAAGGACAAAACGTGATTACTTTTTCTCCATCCAATCCAATAAATTGGGTTTGGTGGCCAGTTTGAACAATATTTTGATACTTGAGAGGCTTTATATGAAATAGCTGATAATTTGAGAACCTGTTACATCAGGAGAAGCTCTCACTTGCCTGTGTGCCTGTTTTCTTCCCTGTTGTAAACTTGAATTAAAAACACCCTAAGCCAAGATAAATTTGAAAAACCAAAAGGCAGTATTGATTATTTAATTACACAGAAATTATACAGATGCTGAGCATTTACTACAGATTAATGACTGTCCCAGAGTACTTAATGGCCCTTCTTGCTGCAATCAACACAAGCTGCTTATTAATCCCTGGAAAAGGGCTTGCATAACAATCATAACCTGCCCTTAAAAGTTTATAAATAGATAAAAGTGTCACATGGATTTATGAGTGCTGAGGCTGAATGGGATCTGTGTGGCATTCCTAGCAAATGAATGCCATGTGCATGAGCTCATCTGATTGCCTGAATTATCACAAAATCCCAAGTTGCTCTTTTGGACTGGAAAATGGCACATAAGAAAGTGCCAAGTGGCTGGAGTCCTATCTACTGACTGGGAAATAATTACTTCGCTGCATAATAAAGAGGCACCTTCATTCTAACAGCAGCACACTGCCCTTCTTATCACATCGCCTGAAATGCATGGAGGGGAGGCTGTGTGGCTATGCTGTTTCATTCCTTCCCCTTTCTTTCAAGAGGAAAAAATGCTTGCACATACACGCACACAGACCCGACCCAGGTCCTCCCAAGCTCAGCAATGGTCCAGCAGCTGTAGGGATCTTGCTAGGCTGGAATCTGTATTATGCAGCAGCCCTTTGCACCTGGGTCTCTCCATCTCACACTGGGTTGTGAGAACACTGAACATGGTATGTGCTGCCAGTGGAAGCTATTTTCAGAAAACATATTGCCTCTTCCTACTGGCCAAGCTGGGAGGGCATGCAGACCCTGGAAGATGGGGTGGTTGAGGACTGGGAATCCCAGTGGCACTGCATCCCAAATGCTGTGTGGTAACTGTGCCCCAACACTGCTCTGGCACTCACACTCTCACTTCTGCCTGGGACCCCAGCTTCAAACCAGTGTGCAGAGGACACAGTTCCTGTGGCATTGCAGCATCCCCATCACAGCTCAGCTGAAGTCACTGGACACCAGCTTCAGCCTCTGTTCCCTCAGCAGCCACTATCCTCCCCAGCTAGCTGTACTCAGCTTCCTAACCCTGCCCAGATACCAGTGGCTGGTTACTGCATTTGAGCAGTGACTAATACAAATTATGTAAATATGCTGTTGTCTGCAGACTGAGAAGGCTGCCCGAAGGAGTGTAATAGGTCTGTGGGAGCACACTGTTCCTACCAAGAATTTAAGGAAGTGGCTTCCCTGTATCCGACCAGACCACAGATACTGAGGTAAGAGGAAAGACAAAAAATTATTGCCTCCTTCAAAGAATCAGCCAAGTGAAGACTTGAGACCCTTTCTGAATTGCAGCTTCCAAGCCGGTTAGCACTACTGCCTCTATTTTCTGCTGTTTTCAGTGGACCTGTCTCAGTTATGCAAAGACATGCTTCAGTGAGGTGCTGGACCAGACAGGGCTGTCCGTCCTTTGAAAAGGAGAAGTTGGGTGCCACAAGGTCCCAGGCCTCTTACACCATACACTGTGTGCTTCTCCTCCAGCACAAAGGCTTGGGGGGTTCAGTGACCCTCATGCAGCATCAGCTGGTGCACGGGCTGGGATGCAGGAGAGGAGTGGGCACATCAGTGGGCTGTCATTGCCACTGCAGAGGTGTGAAATACAGGGTGAGATATGAGAGCAAGTGCAAATACATGGAGCAAGTGCACTGCCTGAGAGGTTGGCAGGTTGAAGGGGGAAAAAAAAAGGTGTATCTTTCCAGAGTCCTTTCCTCTGACCTTTAAAACTGCTCGTTCCGAGAGCACACTCTGCAAAGATCTTCTGCCTCACCCACTGCTTTGGCCATGCCACCTCCCCCACTGTGCCTCTGCTTTGGGGTTCTTCTTTTCTCTGGCTGCAGCCTGTAATTTTTCTTCACGCTCTTGACATTCCATGGACTACAGCCTCTCTTATCTCTACTCTCCCATCCCATCAGGAGGCCAATTCCCACTGCCAAATGCCTCTGGCACGCCCCTTTCACAGCCCACTCCTGTGATTTTTTTTTGGTGGGTTGCGTCTTACTAATAGAAAGAATCAGACACTACACAAGTGCTGAACTAAAGTAACTATCCTCCCTCAAAGTCTTCCCAAATCTGCTCTGCTGCACTTGCACCATAAGCGGCCAGTTTTCAGGTGAGACATGCAGCGTCCACTCCATGAACTCCACTGCGCTGCCTCCCCGAGGAGAAACGCCTCCCCTAGGACTCCCGGTTCTTTTTTCCTTCGCACTACATGCGGGCAGGACTCCTGCCCTGTGCTCACGAGCTCTGCAGCGCTGAGGGACACCAGCTGAGAAGGCAGTCCCAGTATCCAAGAGCTGATAATTTGCCTCGCTGTGCTTGTCCAGAGCCGCTGAGCCTTTCCGTCAATGGCACTCGGCCTCCGAAGTGCGGTGTCGGGCGAGGCAGCAGCAGCACCCACCGCCTCCATCCCTGCCGTCGCCTCCCTCCCGCAGAAGGCACAGCTCGGACGGGGACGCTCCGCTTGGCGCGGCGGCCAGTGCCATCTAGCGGGATGGGGCTCCCTGCTTGAAGGATGTGAACAGACAGAAATTAGAATAAATGGCTAAAAGCATGCATCAGCTCGATGTTAAGCGTGCAGGAATAAAGGATCTTGGAGTCCCGTTTGTTGTGGGAGATGGGATGGGCGCAGGGCTGGGAGATGGAGCACCCCAGGAAAGACAGCAGTCAAGTCCAAAGGAAAGTCTGTGGGAGGTCAAAACTGATTTTTGAATTAATATTTTAATTATGTATGGATCGGATAATAGAAATACCTTTCTCATCATAATGCTAATTAAACATCGCAGAGAGCAGGTTTTCCATGAACAGGTCTGATAAACACCTGCCAAAGACAACCCCGTGCTGCCTCACAGTGTTCTTGTTCTTAAAGGTCTCCTCCAGTACTTCACTGTATTGGCTTTTCATGGTCTCCATAAGAGAGCGAAGGAGGAAACATTCTCGCGTTTACTGAAGAAAATGCTCAGTCACAAGTACAGGAAGGGGGAAGGAAGAGGATGCAGAGCATCCCGCAGAGAACCTTAAATTACGTTATTCAGGTGAATTATTAGGTTTCATCAGGAATCCCTTTTCGTTAGTTCTGAGCGCTGAAGCACTTCAGCTATTTATGTGCTTGTACTGCAGCGCACATCTTGACGAGGCAGCTGCTTTTCCCGTTACGCTGCAGATTAACTACAGAAAATTCAAAACTGAAGGGCGTCGCTTGGAAAGCTGTTTCACACGAAAGAGGAGGAAGAAAGAAGGTGCCTGGAATGTGCCTCTCACCTCAGCCACACCTCAGCCCCGCCCTCCATGCCCCTTCACAGCCCCGCTCTCCATGGCCCTCACAGCCCGCCCTCCATGCTTCTCACAGCCCGCCCATGCCCCTCACAGCCCTCCGCCCCTTCCGGCGCGCGGGCGGACATGGCGGCCGCGGCTGAGGCGGCGGGGCGCGGGTCGGGCCCGCAGCAGAAAGAAAAACAAAAGAACAAGAACAAGAAGAAAGCGGCGCCAGGTGTGGGCGGGGAGCGGGGCCGTGCGGGGCCGGCCCTAGGGCTGAGGGTCCCCTCCTACGGGAGGGTAGGGGCGGCTGTGGAGTGCTTGGGGCTTGCTGTGGTGCGCCACCCTCAAGGTGCTGGGGTTCCTGGTCTCAGTCTGTGCCTTGTGCTTGGCTAATATCGGTAATATATAGTATATATGCGATCAACAGCGGTGGATTTCTCTTTGTTTGTGTTAAATATAAATGACTTAAAGCAGCAACTTTAAGGCCGGTAGAGATGCAAACCACATGGAAGAGAGTTTCAATTTCGTGCCTCTGCTATCGGTTACTCTGTCTTTTGTAGTTAAACGGGGAGGAGATGGGTAATAGTCACTAATGCAACAGGAGGGAAAAAAACCAACAGGTTTTTGTTGTTTGTTTTTTTTTTTTTAACATCTATAATAGTTGATGAATCGGAGCTTCTCACTGTGCCAGATGGATGGAAAGAGCCAGCCTTTACAAGAGAGGATAATCCCAAAGGGCTGTTGGAAGAAAGCAGTTTTGCAACATTATTCCCCAAGTATAGAGAAGCATACTTGAAAGAGTGCTGGCCACTTGTCCAGAAAGCCTTGGGTGAACACGTATGAATTCTTATTAATTGTGATATTGCACCTTATCTTTTAGGACACACAGGTCTTGCTTAAGTTTATAAAAATAGTGCAAGTTGCTTTTCTCATACTGTGCTCATACGGTGTTTGTAAATTTCTACTGTGCTTGCATTTAGAATTAGCAGTGTCATTTTTTGTTGGCATCAGAATCAGTGAAGAACTGGGTAGCCAGACTTGCAGTTCCTTACAGTTGCTGTCAGCAAAGCTCTCTGCACAAAACATCTCTTCTCATCCAGACGCTGACAGCTTTGTTCAGGGAGATGAAGGAGGTGCTTTGGGCATTTGACACATATATTCAGTCTGATTTTTGCCTGTGTATGTGAATTCCCTTAAACTAAAAGTCACTGAAGAAATTTTGGAAAATAGATCTATATTCAGTGTATAGCATTCTGTTTGTTAACTGCTTGCTACCAAAGCTGAATAGTGAGGTTCTTATTTAGAGATTGATTCACAGTTTCTTTTCAAATACCACAGTATGTGAATGCAGCGCTGGATCTAATTGAAGGAAGCATGACTGTCACTACCACTAAGAAGACTTTTGACCCATATGCAATCATTAGGGCTAGAGATTTAATAAAACTGCTGGCAAGAAGTGTTCCATTTGAGCAGGTCTGTGTTAAATCCTGAAAGTTTATATCTATTATAGTGCTTATATTCTGTCTTAAATTCTATTATATATTTTATCTTAAATTCTATTATATATTCTACTCAAATTCTGTCCTAATACTTATAAAATAGAACACTTTCAAAATGTGGGATTTTCAAGTGAGTTTAGTAAAATAAAATACATATTTAAAGTAAATATGTCTGAAAGCAAAGTGAGAAGAATAAGCTGATGCATTCTCCTGACTCTTACGAATAATATACTGGCATTCAGATGATATCTACTGCATCTTGTCTTCTTAGGCAGTTCGTATCCTTCAGGATGATGTTGCGTGTGACATCATTAAGATAGGCTCTCTGGTGAGGAAGAGAGAGACTTTTATAAAAAGAAGAGCACGGCTTCTTGGGCCAAAAGGTTCTACTCTGAAGGTATTTCCTCCAAGTGTAGTAACCAGACAATTCTTAGGCCCAGATTTGTGTCAGGTCTTCATACTTAATTAATTTCTTTTTTTTGGTGTAGGCCCTGGAACTGTTAACAAACTGTTATATTATGGTGCAAGGCAACACTGTTTCAGCTCTTGGACCCTTTAGTGGGCTAAAAGAGGTAAGGGGAGGTAGATGAGCTGTTTGTGTTGCAAACACAAACTTCTGTGCCGAGCTCATGGGCAGGTGCTAGGTAAAATCTGGCAACTTCAGGAGTATTACACTGACTTTTCAGCTATGTGTTAGTAACCTATACAAAAGTCTGTAGTGTTACTGTTTTAGCTGCTGAATTTTGTTTAGACTCTGAAGTTATTCTGTCTTGGAAGAAAGAAAATATTTGTATTTGTTTTAATACCTATGTAGAAGAATGCTTGTCAAAAGTAAATTCCTCGTGACACCATGGTAACATGAAAATAATATTTTTGGGGCCTGCTGGAGTCTATTAGAAACACAGCAATAATACTGGTATTTCTGAAGGGCTGTGCTTTCCAGTTAACCCTGTGCATCAGCTTTTTAAAGGCTGTAATTGATGATTTTGGAGGTCTTTTCCAACCTTTATGTTTCTGTGATTTTAAATCTTACTACTTTGGGGAGGCAGAGGTGGGGAGAGAAAACAAGATAATATAGCTGGTGTTTTAGTTGATTAGAATATGAAATACTTGATGAGTTTTCTGTTATTTTTCATTTTGTATTAAATACAGGTTAGAAAAGTTGTTCTGGATACAATGAAGAATATACATCCCATATATAACATCAAGGTTAGCATGGTCCACTGTGCATCTTTGTTTACAAGAAAATTCTATTTCTTCCCAGAGAATTGTTATGTTAATAATTAACATGTTTCTATGTGGTAATCTATTTTTGAGATTTTCTGTAGCGTGCTGCTTTAAAAAAAACCTGACTGTGATATTCTCCATTTTATTAGGATACATTGCCACAATACCATTAACAGTATCTGAGAAAACATCAAAGGAAAAGTGTGTATAAACTTTCCACCCTTTGATTGTTTGCTTGACACTTGCTCATTTAAACTGAGGCACCTTCTCCAGTGCATTCTGTCCCCATTTTGAGACGTATCATATTCCTGATTCTGCTGTTCATAATTAAGTTCCACTGCTCTCACTGAAGTGAGAGAGAGATGGAATGTTCGGATGTAGCATATTCACTGTAAGAAAGTCTAGTAAAATTTGTATTTTGCATCTCTTAACTACTACTTTGATACTGTTTTTAATATTTTTTATGACATTTTGAAACTACCGAAGACTTTGATGATCAAAAGGGAATTAGCAAAAGATCCTGAACTGAGGACACAAAGTTGGGAAAGATTTTTGCCTAAGTTCAAGCGGAAGAACTTGAAAAAACGCAAGGAGCCCAAGAAGAAAAATACTAAGAAGGAGTACACACCATTCCCACCTCCACAGCCAGAAAGCCAGGTCAGCTGAAACTTTATTTGGTTATGCAGGAATGTAGCATGACTTGAAATTGTGTTCTTTGTAAAAAGAGGTTGGGAGGCTTTTTCTGTCAAGATCTTGATTTCCTGATACTAAACATCTGGCCTATAATCCATAATTACCTAAGGCTTTTTGGTACTTGTCTTACACAGATTGATAAAGAATTGGCAAGTGGTGAATACTTCTTGAAAGAAAGACAAAAGAAACGCAAGCAAATGGAAGAGATAAAGGTAAAGTTGTACTAGCCCACTGTCCAGTTAAAAAGCACTTGACTTCTGACTTGGAATTTGATTTTTTTGTCCTTTTTGCTCTGCTCTACTGCTACTTGACCTTTTTATTGGTAACTTTAGGCAAAGCAAGCAGATGCAATCAAGAAAAGACAAGAAGAAAGAAATAAAGCTTTTATCCCACCAAAAGAAAAGCCAGTTGTGAAAACAAAGAAAGGTAACCTTTTTTTCCCTCTTCTAAAGCCTTCTATTGTTGATTCCTGAGCTAAGTGATTTTGCAGATACAGCCTAGGAAAAAAAAAGGTCTTCCAAAAAAATCCTGGTGGTCAGAGCCATGCCTAGAGTTGCCAGGGACAATAGAAGGATCATGCAGCCAAAATTTCTATACCTGTAAAATGACAATTTTCTTTAGAATGGCCAATCTCAACTTGTCCTGGCTACATCAGTTTTTTGCTTCCTGTCTTACAGTGAAGCTGCCATACCTTGGCCAATCTCAACTTGTCCTGGCTACATCAGTTTTTGGCTTCCTGTCTTACAGTGAAGCTGCCATACCTTTTACATTCAAGTGGCTTTTCTAAAAACAAACCCAAAAGCAGTATTTACTTGAAAACTTATGCCACAAGTAAGTATTGGTACAAGATAGGGTAAATAGCTTTTCTAAAAGTTAAACCACACTGTATGCAGAGTAAGAGTTTGTGCTCTTAGATGATTTTTTTTAATGCACTAGAGAAACAAGTCGTCAGTTTTCTGGATTCATTGATTATGCTGCATATTCATTGTATTAGATATACTAATGTTTTGTACTGGCTTTACTACCTACAATTATTATACTATATATTACACAATTTCTTATGAACTTAAAAGTTCATGTTTCTTGAAAAGCATGTGTTCTGCAGCATTGATACAGTACTATTTTTTTTTGTGATGGCAGTAAATTTCCAATGATCCTGTTCACTGCACCATCTCTCAAATATGGTGCTTTTCTAGTTGATGTGTGCTTTGAGCTGAAATCCTTCAGTCTTCCAAGAACAGATGACAGCAGTAGTTTGTATATAGAGAAGAACTGAGATCCAAAGAAGACAGCTGGTACCCACTGTTAGATGTAGGAAGTAACTGTGTGAGATAGGAGAGTTAGACCCAAACTCATGACTTGTGCTCAAAAGAGAAAATACCATCACCTAGGTGAACATAAGAGTAGGTTATTTCTGTTGCTCAGCATTAAGGGTTTAACTTCAGTATTCTGTAGAAGTCTCTTATAAAGGTCTACATGAAGGGGTCAAAGTCCCCCAGCTGACCCTTCCTCATCCTTTCTCCAACAGGAGCCATTAATGGGTGACCAGGGAGAGAGTATAAGGGTGGGACAGGCATGTTTGGGATCTTACCACTTTAGTTATTTGCGGAAAGACAAAATACCATGAAAGCTTTTCTGGATATAAACACTCAGGAGTTATTTTCTTCTTTTCTTATGTGAGATAAATCATGCCAGTAGGTCTGTGTCTAAGGCAGTGGGTATGTGTTAATTTCAGAGGCGTACAATTGTGTTCTGAGGATTTGGGGATAATAGTTTGTATTGTGGTGTCTGTGTCCAAATGCAGTTTTATGAGATTTCTTATATGACTGTTCTGCTTTGAATTCTGATGACTGGCGTTTGTAGATAATGCTAGTTTCAATAAAAATTATTATTACAATAATCTATAAAATCATTAATGAACATAAATGAGTCCTAAGCAATGCCACAGGATGCAGTTTACTGTGTTTATATATGAAGTCATCTTATAGCCTGATAAATTTTTAAGAAGTAAAATTCATGTCTGTTACCTTTGTATTTCTTACTTATGTAGCCTCCAGTGAGAAAAAAATCGATATTGAAGCCATTAAGGAAAAAGTGAAGAATGCAAAGAAGAAGAAATTAGGAGCACTTCCCGAGGAAGAAGTAAAGTTAAAAATGGCAGCAGATGAAAAGAAAAAAAAGAAAAAGAAGTAATTCACCATATAAGATGCTCACTTTCCTCCTCCGATAATGAACATTTTCACCCTTGGAAGATGGGAGACCTTTTGCTGTCAGTATAATCTGGACAAGACTAGGTAGAAAGATCATTCAATTTTCACAAGTATGGTTTAATTAGCGGTCCTAAAACAGCTGTGCAGACTCACCAGAGTTGGTGAAGAAAAACTGCGCCGGTGCATTGTTTGAGAAAGTAAGAGAGGGGATGTTGGTAATATCCCATTTGCCTAAAGGGAAGGTTTCATAGTAGAAACTTTTAGGAGTTTGATGCAGGGTGTTAAACTTTAGGGTCAGAGGACTCTAGGAAGGTGAAAGTTCAAGGTAATTCTTCTTTGAAAGACTACCAGACAACATGCAGCCTCAGGTGTGGTGATAACTTTTGCTAAACAGGCAAGATTTATTACTATATTATACTTCTGTTTTTGCAAAAGCTGATTATTTTTGTGTGTCTTGTCTTGATGTTAATAAACTATTTTAATACAGTGTTCTTAAATCCTTTTGTTAATAATCTACTGTACAACCCAGGTGGTGTTTTCCAGGAAAAAACATCATAGCTTCATTTGAGAATTGGAGAAACCATAATCTTCATTGAATGCCAGTATCTTCATAGAAGCATGAGCAGCTTAGGAGAGTCCTTGGTTCTAATCTGAACTGCATGAGGCCCCTTTCATGATGGAGGAGTGGTACATGTGTTCCTGTTTGATGTTTAGAAGGTTAAAGACAATGTAGGGCTGGTTATCCCCCACACCGGTATTGCAGGCTGGCATGTCAGTTCAGGAACCTGATCTGGCTGTGAAAGTACCCTACAAAAAAGTGTTTTCCAGCTGCAACAGCTAAATGCTCGGTTGCCTGTCTTGCAGTACAGGAAAACAGCTCAACTTGGTGGCAGCCTGGCTTCAAATTATACTTCTGTGGAAGTGTGCTTTTTTAATTTAGGACTCACAACTGTCATTTATGTAGCTTTCACATCAACTCCCTATCTGTAATAAAATTCTTAGTTGTCTTCTGGAAGTCTCATCCTGTTCTTATGGGGTTGAAAGGCATCCAATCATATTTAATATTTTTCCTTTATTGTTGACAGGTTTCAAAGATTGCTGGTTCAACACTTACTTACACTGGAAAATCAAGGAAGTTTACTCATAATCCTGTAGGCAAGTTAAACCAAAGGATTTGTCTGCCCAAGAGTCCATATCTAAATGGTCATTGGCTGCATGGTGTCACTGTTGGTGCTTTCTGAACCTATTTTCTGAGAGAGTATGGCTATACAGTTGTAACATTTGTACAGAAAGCAAGAAACAGAAAATATACTGGATTTGTAAGGGTGGAAAAGTTTTTTGTACTTTCAGAACAGCTTGAACTGTTGCAAATTATCTCCATAAATTGATTTTAGAGTTTACAGAATTGCAAAAACATACCTGCAGTTTGTATTTATTTATCAGTGTTTTGCATTTATCATATGGAATTCATGGGCATATGCCGTAAGTGTGGACAATTCAAAATGGTTTGATCATCCAGAGGTAAATACCTGGATTTTTGGATATCCTTAAGATGACAAAGCTACTTGTTTCTTGACTTTCAGGCTTTTTTTTTTTTTTGTATGAAAGACGCCACATTGTAAAGTTTGGGGTTTTAATTCCCCTAAGCCCCAGTGATTTACAGGTTTTTAAAGGAAGTTTTTTCTATGGTATTGCCTAAGAGCTGCTGAAGTATATAGTTAAATGACAATGCTGTGACTCTTTTGAACTTTAAGGTCTCTGTGTTTCTTGTTTCTTCTCCTGGAGACCGAGCATAGGTTAAACTAAGCAGGGGGGGGGTATTCCTGCTGAGCTCATTTTGAGCTCCATGGACACAGTAGCGTAGGCAGTTCCCTTTCCTGCATTCCTAATAGCAGGATCTAACCACAGAGGGTTTTATAGGAGCAGACACTGTGGCAGGCTCCGTGCTGGTGTGGGAACCCTGTGCAGGAGAGTGTACACAGTTAGTCCTGCTGCCCATGTGCCACCTGCCAGCCCATTTTTAGATGGGACTTTGCAGTACATGGAGCTTGAGGCTTGGTTTTTACACAAGAGTGCACAGAGTGCATGAGTGATTTATTCAGGGAATACTGTGATGCTGAAATTATTCTAGTGCAAGCAGATTGCTACCTGGAGGAGTAGTATGAGAAATGCTGAGTCCCAGTTCCAGCATTTTCAGTTAAAATCCATGCCAGTAGTGGGATCAGGAGGGGGTGTGCAGGAACACTGACAGGTACTGTGGTGACTATCCCAGAAATGAAGGGGTGAGGGGAACTTCCCAGCTTCCTTTACAGCAGTGTGAGTCAGTGCCCTGCAGAAGGACATGGTGCAGAGACTTCTAAACGTATAGATATGGGTTGCTGGGGTTTGCGCAGCTCTGCTCCTTCGAGGCTCTGCTTGAGCTGAGTGACTGCAGTTGGTAGAGGACATGCACAGCTGAACACAGCAGCTGTCCCTGCAGCTTTCTGCCTGCTCCAGATGTGCAAGTTCCAGGAGACTCATTGGTAGCTGTTGAACTGAAGTCATAACTATAGCTACACTGATTTTATTTGGAGTTCATTCTTTCCCAGCATTGTGTTTCTCAGTATTGTGCAAGTTGGAGGTGAATGTGGGGTTATTTTGTGCACCAGCAGTCAAGCTTTAGCTCGTGTTGCAAATACACAATTGCCATACATGGGAAGCAGGAAATAATGATTTATTGTTTGAAACAGCAGTAAAATCCCTATTGCTCAGGAAAAAAAATCAACAGGAAAGACTGCAGTGAAACAACCATGTAAACACAGCTGAAACTGTCTTGACATAAATGACTTGTTTAAAAGTGAACTCTAAGCAAAGAGAAGTACCAATGGCCCAAGTGCACTGTGAGACTGGGAAATGCACTGCCTTCCAGAGGATGCAAATGCCAGAGCTCACAGGGATCTAAAATTCTTTAAAAAAAATATTTAAATTATACAGGCTACTCTGCATCTTGCTGTAGGGGCATCCAAGGGAGAGTGCAATAGGAACGAGAGAGATGTGTGCTCTGCCTGTGGCTGGGGCTAGGCTCCTGGGCTGGACACCCTCCAGCCCTTCCTAAAGGAAGTTGTTGGGCAGCTGTTTGCACCTTAGTGTGCTGCCTGGACGGCATGCTTCCTTTACCCACCAGATCCCACACACACCACTCCACTTCAAAAAAATTTTAACCTTTTAACTTTTAAAGCCATTTTAGCATCTAAAGCCATTTTAACTTTTTAACTGGTTTTGAGCAGAGAGAGCTGCCTATTAGCTCTCGTAGCTGCTGCCCGCAATGAAGATGGTATTTCTGTATTTCTAAATCACCCATGGATGCAAACAAATGTCTACCAATCTTTATGCTGCCAGTAACTTCTGTGAAGGGATGACCTGAGCCAAGGCAAGGCCTCTTACGGTCTTCTACATGTGTCACCCCCTGGCAGGTGCTAGAGACCAGTATTTTGGTATGAGCCAGGTGGCCAGAATTGTCAGTATAAGGAGTAACAACCTTAAAACAATAACAGAGATGCAGTACTCGTCACATGCAGGTCTGTCCCAGTCTGGTTGCCACCTGGAATCATCTGTGAGGAAAACAATTGACTTGTTTTCAAGAATGGCTGCACCAAGGGCAACAAATGGAAGCAGTAATTCTGGTGGTACTTACGAAGGACTTTGTCACGCTCTGGATTGTCTGGAGAGAGAAAAGAAGTGAACGTAAGAAGGCTTATATTTGACTCTAACCAAAAGGGAATGAAGTGTGAGCCTCACAATGGGGTCACAAATACAGCTATGGGAGATGTGTTTCTTTCCAGGAAGAAGCAAAGACCTGCTGACTCTTGGAGAGTCCTGCAGTGACTCTCTGGAGAGAGCCCCTAAGGGAGTGCTTGATCACACTGTGTTGATTTCTCCTCCTACCAGTTGTTGCTGTAGAGAGGACTGACTCACTCCCCAACATTTGCTTCCCAAGATCACTTTGGCTTTTGCCCTGTACCTTGTGTTTGGGATCCTCAGCCTGCAGCTATCATTGAACAGCCCTGTGAATCCAGGACTCTTTCACATTCCTACTGGTGTTCTAACACCACCTTCCCACTCCTTTAGGTCACCAAAGGTTGAGCGCTGGGGTAAAGTGTAACCATATCCTTAGCTGCCCCTTGCAGATGTCCACAGCACAATGTCTGTCCTTACGGGAATTTCAGAAGGTCGTCTTCCCTCCTGACACCATGCAGCCATTACAAAGTCAAGTGCAGGCCAATCAGGTAGGTTGCCAGACTCAGGCTGAGCACTGCATCCCCATGAAGGGCTCTTGCATGTCAGCCTTGTTCTGTCCCGGTGCTTAGGGGAAAGCAGATGGCCTGGCTGATGTTCAGTGGAGCAAGCAGCTGTGGCAGTGCCATGGCTATTCTCCCCACCTGCAGCAGCATGGCAGGGGCAACGCTTGCTCAGACCTGCACCAGCTCAAGTCACAGCTCATGCATCAGATAATAACCTGTAGTCCCCAGGACAGGCCACCTATCCCATTCTCTGCCTCCCATTTCTGCAAGCAGTAACTTCTTGTGGGGGTGATAACACCTTGAACTGCAGCCACCAAATCTCGTGTATCATACCCTCCAGCACCTAAAGATCAGACCACATCCCGTCACTCCCCAGGGTAGAAAACAGGCTCTTTTTACCCTCTTCCCCCCTCTCTGTGCATCACTGCCCACTTGGCTTCTGACTGTAGTTCTTCACCCTATATTTAAGAATCTGAGAGTGCTGTGCCTGTCTCCTGTCAGTATCTTTTGTGTGCTCTTTCCCTTTCTACACATGCTTAGGGAGGAGACCTGGTTGTCCTCTACTTACGACACAGCTGGTTGGCACACTGTTCACCACTGCAGTCACTGCACGCTGCTCCTCTCTTGTAGGGGAGCGTTGGGTAATTCCCACTGCAAAGGAAAGCAACACTGCCTTCAAACAGCCCTTGGGAGGAGAAAGTTAATACCTACTGCTAATTAGATTTTAACCTGAGTTTTGCTTCACTTGTATTGATAGACTGATGGTTTTTGGACAGTCCTGAGTGCCCTGTGCCCCAGACAGGCAATGAAGCAGAAGAGGTTAAGTGTAAATGGGGCACCCTGTTCCTCAGGAACCTGGAGACAGCAGTATGGCAAACCTGGGAATTAAAGCAGTCTCAAACCTGGCTAATTTGTGTGTGTGGAGACTGTGGGCTCTCAAAGCTGGCTCCAGCTATGGAAACAAGCGCAAGTTCAGTTACTGTGTATGTACATGCATATTCAGCCTTGAAGATGAAAATCTCTAGTGTTGGAGAATCACAGGTAGTGATTCCATCCATTTATTGGTAAATATTTCAGAAGTGATGTGGGCCTCTCTCATGCTCCCTCCCTCTGCCACTGGTATGAGTGGCACCAACTACCTCTGCCCAGGCTCTTGGCTTGATATTACCTGCCTATGTATCTGATACTGCACCAAACACAGCTTAGTGCTTCACTGTGCCTGGAGCATGGCCAAAGCAACATTTACAGCATTCCTCAAACTTCCCATAAACACACAGAGAAAGATTTTTTTAAGTGTGCAATCTCAGCTGTGCTAAACTTCCTGGTAAAATGTCATTACTTTCAGCAAGGTGAGGCTTTCATTGTTCTATCTAAGCTGAAGAGTATATCCACTTTAGGAACTGAAATTTTGTATGCTTCTTGCTTGGGCCCTTTGCAGAGTTGAAAGTAGTTTAGGATTATATAAAGAAAGAACTGAAGTTGCTGATTCTCAAAAGAGAGTGGATGTGACACTACTTCACTTGTTAGCAGGTAACAGCCCATTTGCAGAGTCCTCACCCAGCAGGGAAGGGTCCAGCTTTAAAGCCCTCTGTAGAGCCCCTTGCCTCGGCAGAGAGCACCCGGCCTGCTTTGCTGGTGAGGGCACCACTTGTCTTCCCCACGGGGTTGCCAACACAGGGCAAGCAATTCAGGGTGATTTTGGTCTTCTGCACAACATATTTCAATGTGGGGCTTTCAACGTGGCTATTTTGAGAACCATTTCCATCCACAAGACATGAATATATGACGTGATCTAATAAAGTTGCATGTTGTGAGAAGGAAGAGGTAGGAGTGAAACTCTGTGAAACATTCATTACAAAAAACCTTACGCTGGCCCATAGTTGCAGATGAAGTGTCCTGCATTGGTTATGGAGGAGTATGCCACCCTGGGACAGAAGTGGACAGCACAGCCAACCTTGTAGCTTGTAGCCCAAACAACCTACAAAGACAGACAGGTGCACTGGTTACAAAGCATTTGATGCAGCATCGGAAGCATTAAAAGACCTGCCGTTCTCTGCTTTACAACATACAAATGGGCTGAGAAGCACTTCTTGGGCAGGATTCATGGAGAAAAACAGCAGTGAAGGATCCCAAACCCATAGTTTGATCTGAAAAATTACTGTCTTATACCCAATTTGCCACATCGTTTTTAAAACAATACTGAAAAAAGGAATAACTGGCTGTTACAGGTTGTTTTCCTTCTTGCAGATGAGAAGGTGAATTTCATCTCATTTGCTTCAAGCTAATCCATTAGCTTTCTGCCTTTTCTGGCGGGGGGAATCAGTTCAAATCTGTGCAGAGATGGCTGAATTATCTTTTTCAGGTTCTATGAGGACTGATTGCCCCTGTACTAAATCCTGTGGGGACATACAGGCAAATTGGCAGAAGGCACTGGTGTTACAGGAGGACCAGGGAAGAGGACTGTGCTCAGACTGTAGTCCTGCCTCTTAGCATCATGGCCATGACTAAGATAAGGTAGAGGCAAGGGCATTACATCATTTAGTGATCCTCTGTCTACCAGAAGCAATCCTATATCCAGCTCAAAAATTAGAATGCAGTCAAATGCTGAAGTCCTGGAAAAATAAATCCCATGACAGCACCAGTGGGGAGACAAGGGTGCAGTGTTACCTGAGCACAATACAACAGCAGCAATGACTGACTACATGAGTGGTATGGAAAAGATCCTGGCAGCATAGGAAATAAACACATTCATGCCCCTGACTCGAAGGGGAGGCATGGACTTTTCTTTTTGTGCCTCTTTGGTGCCAGGTCTGGAAGAGGGGACAATACTCAGGCTCCTGAGGGTGTTCTCAGTGCAGTGGCAGACCAGAGCCTGCTCCTGACACCAGCCATAGATGATTGCATTCCCAAGGACTGGTGAAGAACTGAATGACAGGTCCTTCCCCATCCCAAGTGGCCACTGGCTGAGGCATATGCTGAGGATGTTGTCGTAACTGCAGTTGTGGTTGTGGCAAATGCAGTAACTGTGACCCGGGAAAACTCTCTTCTCTATGCCTGGGAAGGAGGAAGAGGAATGAGGAGGTCCCCAAAAGTAAAGACCCAAGGATACCTCCCAAAGCTTGCAGACACACATCTAGCTATGGTCACTATCACCACTGACTCCAAGATGGAATAATCTTATTTTTTCATTCTCCCCCATGAAAATACCTAGACTGCTCCTCTACAAACAACACTGTGCCTCAGTGCCAGATAAAGTGCATTTCACTGCAGTTTCCAGATGCTGACTCTTGCCATGCCCTCGTGAACAAGGTCAAAAAGCAACACACTGTCACCTCTCACAGCTTCTGCATCCAAGTATCTTCTCTGCACACAAGTACCTGCACATACTGTTCAGACAGCCCATCAGCTTCACCTCATCTATGCAAGTCCTAAACGCACATGTATATCTCTGCACAAAAGATTAAATAGCCTCAGGTCAAAATCTAACCCTAGAGCTGTTGTTGCAAGCTGTCCTGTTCTCCTGTATTTGTGGGTACTGATTGCAGCGTTGCATGGCAGTGGCACTCCTCTCCCTCACTCTGCCTTCTTTCTTTGGGAATAGTGGTTGAGAAAAATGTGCCCATGATACTTGCAGAACTGCAGACATCTCTTTCTTGTGATGGTATTTCCCCGGCCCTTGGCACGTGAAGGCTGCCTGCCAGAGCAGGGACCTCATCCCACCATGCACTGAAGCACACAGCCATTGCCATTGACTGTTTTTTGGCCACTGCTTGACTAAATCTGACTGCTTGATGGCTGAACTGTTTCCTTCCTGGAAAAAAACACAACTTCCGTATTTAAAATAATAATACAGAGACTATTTTCCTTCCATAAATGGGAACATGTGAACATCTTGTGCACACAAACATAAAATAGGACTACAGCACTTGGAAAAGTTCACTGAATCTTCAAGAGAAATGTAGAATTTCTGTGTAAAACTAGCAAAGCTGGCTCATGGTTTAGATGGAGATATGCAATGCCTACCTGTGTATAGTGGCCACACACTTTACTGCACTTATGGGTGTCATAAGTGTAGTGTTTGACCTCACTGTGCCAAGAGGTGATGGCTCCTTTCACAGTAAAGGCAGAAAGGGAGCCAGTCCAGAGGTTTTCTCCAACAGAGGTAAATCTGGGGTGAGCTTTCCCTGGCTCTTTGAGGTGAGTATTATGTTTAAACAGGCATTTCTTTGCCCAGCCTTTTGCAGTCTTTGCCAAATCTGGATCCCAACTCTGCAAAATAAAGATATTTAAAAATCTTTGTTATATTAGCACTTCATTAGCAATGCAGTTATTCAGAGCAATGTTCTGGAAAAGTTGGGTCTCAGTAGTGGATGTGCTTTGGTTTTTTTTTTTTTTTTTCTTCTGTTGAGACTTACAGAGCTGCATGGTGAATTGGTTTGTAGGTTCATTTTGGATTTGCACTTGGTTACTCATTAAACTTGAAGTTTTTGGGGTGCTCTGTCATCTTGGCTGACTGGTTTGTTGGACACCAAGCACTGTATGTCAGTCAAATACAGTGTTAGTGGCACAATGTGAATTTCAAGGCTGTGGGAGCCATGAAAGAATATTAATATAAATTGAACAGTAAATTTACATGAAATCTGGAGAATAAGGGTTATGCTTACTGTACAAATCAGACAGGAGTCTCGTGCATCCTCATGCATTAAGGCCACTGCTTGCAAGTCACTTCACAAGCACACTGGGATTTTGGGGACAGTTTAAACTCAACCCCTTGGTTAGCATCTTTGTGTTTGGCAGATTCAAATGTTAATGCTGAATTCGTATTTGTGGAATGACTCATTCACTTGCTATTCAACCCTACAGAAAGTGATTATTTAAGCAATTGAGTTATATAAATGTCTTTTGTTTGCACTGGAGGTGGTGTCTGCTCTTGCTGGGTTTTCTTGTGCACACAACTTGGTTAAGCAATTACAGCATTGTACCTCCTGGAAGATACAGTACCACAAATGCATGCCTGCTGTTCTAGTTACACTTTGTGTTATGTAAGTAAATTTGTCTGGCACTGCTGAACTATTTTGAAGTGTTTTTTTTTTTTTAAACTCTTTTTATTTGTCTTTTTCTGAATTAATTAAAATATCTTGCTTCTGCAAATGATGGAATCACAATTGTTTTGAATGGGTCAGTAATGATGACAAGGGAAAGGGTGGATTGTAAATTTGTAATTGGTAGAATTTTTGGTAGAAATCTAACAAAAGTAGGTTGTTAGATTTTATGGCTATGTTTAACATAAATAACTTTTTTTGTATTCTAGGTAAGTCTGAAACAATGTGTATTGTTTATGCTACCAATCAGTAATTAAAAATCACAAGATCACACCAAAATGCATCTACACAGATCTGAAAACATTTCATAATGTATGTCTTCTATTTCTTCCTGTGGCTAACACTTGTGGGGGTGTATTTTCCCATCGTGGTGGGTTGACCCTGGCTGGATGCCAAGTGCCTACCAAAGTCACTCTGTCACTGCCCTCCTCAGCTGGGCAGGGGAGAGAAAATACAACAAAAGGATCATGGGTCAAGATAAAGATAGGGAGAGATCACTTACCAGTTACCATTATGGGCAATATAAATTCAACTTGGGGAAATTAACTGAATTTATTACAAATCAAATCAGAGTAGGGTAATGAGAAATAAAACCAAATCTTGAAACACCTTCCCCCCCATCCCTTCCTTCTTCCAGGGCAGGCTCCTCTCTCCGTGGGGCCACAGGTCTTCCCAGGACCCTTTTCTAATGTGGGCTTCCCACTGGTCATAGACTCCAGAGACACCACCACAGTGGCTGATGGGCTCAGCCTTGGCCAGTGGCAGGTCCATCTTGAAGCTGGCTGGCATTGGCTCTGTTGGACATGGGTGAATCTTCTGGCAGCTTTTCACAGAAGCCACCCTGTAGCCTCCCTGATACCAAAACCCAGCCATGCAAACCAAATACATGCACAAAACTAACACATAAATAATTTGCCTAGGAAATCAGTATATCAAATATTAAAGGTAAACTTGGGGCAGGGGGTCTTATGTCAAGTGAGCAGTTGCTGTTTCCTTAGATGATAACTTTTAAGATCATGATGAAAGATATATGGTAATGTTGGATGCACCTTAGTGCTTCATAGTCTTTTTTGTCCACATTCTGCTTTTTAAGAGCCCACACATCTCTTTTCTCCTTCATCCTATAAAAAGTGTAAAGTTCCATAAAGGTATACATGTCTAAAGGTAAGTTAATAAGCTTAAATATACTTTCCACTTCTGTGTGAATGCTTAAACTGGCTAGCAGTTGAAAAGCAGTGTACAGAAACTGATTGTTCAGAATGATCTTTAGTTTAACTGTAGTTATATTCCTTATTTACTTATAATACTGCACTTATGCAGAAAGATTGGACTGAACAGTACAGGAAAAGTTGCACAGGACAAGGAGATTTGCATATAGATCTCACTGCTGATTGAGAAAGCAGTACTTAATGTTTTTTTCCCTCGTGAACTACTTCTCAGTTTTGGTTTTGTAATGAGTTGCTTGCTGATTTAAGGAGGAAAAATTGAATATATAATATGTGAAAAGTGATGCAAGGCAGCAGTAAGTCCAAGGAAACTGTTATGACGTTCTGATGAAAATGGTGAGACTCTTTCTGTTGTTTTTCAGGAGCCTCAGAACAGACTGAAGCAGTGCTTTAGGTGGATGAGAAAGAGCTCACATTTGTCAGGTAAAAAAATGTCAGATCAACATTCTCATTTTATAACACACGTATTGCAAATATTGATGGTTGGGCTTTGTTACTTGCAGTTAGTTTCTGTCTTGTATTTTCTTTTAAAAACTAGTTTCTAAAAAGATGGAAATGCCCTGAATTCAGTGTCTTACTTTTTATGTATCTAGGTGGACAGTCATCTACAGCAAAGAGAAGTTCCCTGCGAAATAAAGAAGCCATCTACTCCTCCTCCTTTCTGAAGTGCTAAAGGCTACTCAAAAATGAAGAAATACGCTGTTTTCCATTCCAATGATTTTACTTTCGTAATAGATTTTATCATGGGTTGTACTGCTTTCTTCACATTAAGTTGTTCCTGGGAGAGGTCGTATTACAGGGGTTTTGCAGTGTTTTAAAAGAAACATGTTTAGTTTTTGTTTTAGATACCATTTATTTATTTGATTCTTAAGCTGCCTTTCCCCCTCCCCTCCCAGATTTCAGTTCTTTTTCAAAAGGAGAAAGTAGGCCTTATTTAAAAAGATGAATACTGCTTTTTTAACATATCCTAGCAAGCTTTTGTTGGTGAAGGGCCAGAAAAGAAATGTAAAAAATAAGAGTCCAAAGCAACATGTACTGGAAGTTCAGGATGCCCAGCTGAAGAAAGCTGAAGTTAAAGATGCATCTAGAAGAGAAACTAAATTATTTCCTGTCAGGTTTGCAATTCGAGTTCGGTTGCTGCTCACTTACCCCTCCCTAACGGGCACTTGTGTTTTAGTTTGACAACCATAAATGGAAAATGAACCTTTTCTTTTAACTTCCGTTGGGGTGCTGCTAATTACAGAAGTGGTTATGTCCTCTTCTGGTGGTGACCGTGTCAGACAGTACAGAAGAGGAGCAAAATGAAAGATCAGAATTAGGATAACGACTGTGGTCCACTTGAGAGATCTGTGGAACTTCTCCCAAGAAGAAAGACTGTCTTTTGCATGGTAGCTGCAGGTATCACCCCCTTATGTGTCCAGGGAGCAGGGCAGAGCAGCATGGAACCTGGTGCCCCCAGTGCTGGCTCTTGCTCCACTATTGCTTTTTTGCTTTCCCTGCACCCCCAGCACCAAGAACAGCTGCCCTGTTGGCTCAGTACCTGAGAACCTTGCAGAAAACGCTCAGAGAAAGCTCTCCAGCATTTGTTTGGCACCACAGCCTCTGTCCTTGCCGACTGAAGAACACAAAGGCTGTGCTTAGGTCTGTACATAAATCACACTGTTTGAGCTCCGTGTGGTGCCTTGGGACGAGGAGGCTTTTCACAGCACAAAATCACAGTGTTAGGCTGAGAGCTGAAACCTTGGGTTTAGAATGAGGAATAAAAGTCAGGGTAAAACCATACACATAGCCGATTGCATAAAGCCACCTGATAATCAGAGCCTTTTCGCCTGCTTTAAAAGCAGTCACCCATGGCCCCAGGAGGCTGGCTTTTTTTTGCGTTTTTTTCCCCTTAATTTTTGATCAGGAAACAATCTTTGAGAATCATGAACACCATCACAATGCAAAGTTATGAAGATCCCCTTACCATGTAGCGCATGTTGCTGGCTGGCGGATCCACTTCGGACCGGAATTTGTTATGGGTTTGCACACATTCATGAATAAACCTTGGATCTCGAATATCAGGCAATGTCGAGGGGTCATAGGAGCCAGAGGGACGACAGAAGAGCAGTAACGCCAGCACACAAGCAGAAAGCCTGTTTGTCATTGAGAGAGAGGGAGAAGAGGGACGGAGCGAGCAGCAAGTCCCCCCGGCGGATGGCTAACCCAGCGCCTCGGTGTCCCCGACGGTGCCGGGGTGGCACAGCAACCCCTGCCCGTGTCCCCGCCCCGTGTCCCGGCTGTGCCATTGCCATGCGAAGGGCGGGTGCCGGGGCGGCCACAGACGCGAGGCCAGGCGGGGCTCCGCGCCGGCGCACGCCCGGGTGGCAGTGCCGGTGCCGGGCGGGGCCGCTCCGGGCATCGTGGGAGGCACGTACCGCTTCGGTCAGGTGTCCTAGTTGTGACCCGTCTGCCGGCACTCCGGAGAGGGGTGTGTGTGCTGCCCCGCG
The DNA here is from genome assembly GCA_035583155.1 of Acropternis orthonyx. Lineage (NCBI taxonomy): Eukaryota > Metazoa > Chordata > Aves > Passeriformes > Rhinocryptidae > Acropternis > Acropternis orthonyx. Next base: position 36,952,203 of record JAWWEU010000040.1, on the reverse strand, counting down.
GTTCGTGCTCCGAGCGCTCGGCTGGGGCACCCCTGCTGCAAATGTGAACAACCCTTTCCCCGCAGCTTTCAACAGCTGCTCTTTCAAAGCGGAATGCTTCAGCTGGTTTTAGCCTTTTCAAGTGGTAAAAAAATGGTATGGCATTAGTCACAGGAAAGGAATCTTTTCAAGAATAAGGAAAATAAGCAACAAGTTGACATCAGAGCTGTGGCAGCCTTGCCTCTCTGTTTTTCTTCTTCAATTGTGGGCAAGCGGCTCTCATGTCCTTCGGGCTTCTTTGTTATTGTTTGTTTGGCCCCAGTCATCCCTTTCATAGCAATCACTACGGATTGCAGAAAAGTTTTGGATAAATTATCTGCTTTTGATGAAAATAGATGCTGTTAAGACTGTTGCTGGTTCTTGCTGTCTTTTCCTCATATATTTTCTTTGTGATTTTTTTTACTTTTTTATTGTTTTATTTCTATAGATGGTAACCCAAACAGCTACATACCTCCTTTCTATTGCAACCAAATTCTTCTAAAATAAAGCTGCCCTTTCTTTCTTTTCTTCTCTCCCCCCTCTCCCTCTTTCTCTCTTTGCCCCTCTCTCTTTTTTCCTTCCCTTTTTCTCTCTCTTTCCTCCTTTACACTGGTCATCCATTGTTGTTTCATTCTAATACACCCCAAGGCATCCGTATCAAGAACCTCAGTTGGGGCCCATTTTTATTCTGTGGGATGTCATGCTCCTTCAGAGATGCAATGTGTGTCAGAATTTCAGTCACTGTGTTCTTAAAACATTAGGACAAAGATAAAGGTGGAGAAACAGCTTTAAATATTTATAGCACAATTATGCATTGCTAATATTGGTTAGTATCTCTTTGCTTGAAAGATGGGTTTGTTTCCCTTACTAACAAATGTATATTAGAACAATAGGGATCGAGGACTAAATGTCTCTTAAACTGAATCCATCAAAGGTTTGGGCTTTTTGCATGAGGCTGAGATCTTCCATTTCCAAATCAGAATATATCATGGGCCCCATTTTATCTTCTATCTCCTGTTTTCCTCTGTGCTCTCCCCATCTTCTCCTGCCTGAAAGCTTAGGATGGCTGTCATCTACTCTGCATTTTAGATTTTGCCACCATCTCACATCCTAAAATTAAGCTCTCCCCATTGACATCCCACCTTAATCCTTGTTCTATCAACTTTCCCTACTATTCTTCTAGCTATGGAGAACAAAGCTTAACTCTTGAGAGGAAAAGAACAGAATAGTACAACTGACAATACAGTAACTTTAATGGACACTGACACACACATAGGCAAAATATAGTAAAGGACAGGCTTTACTCCAGTTCGTAAAAGGTAATACATACAGTTAAATCTCTATTAATCTGGGGAAAATTGTGTCTGGGATAACTGAAGGTTAATGAAGATGAGTTATTACTTCTTTTGGATACAGTGTGCCACTTCAGAGATGTCTTTGTGATGCCCAGGTTTCCAGGAGGCTAGTTAGCACATGTAATAATATATAGTCTGTGTGGTCCCTCTAGCAATGAGCCAGAGCTAAGAGGCTTGTATAGATGTGGGAGCATGTTGCAACTACTGCCAATAAATTAGTAATATTAACTCTATGCACAGCTACTTACATCTTGCTTGAGTGAAGAAGCAGCCTTTGCTGTGCTGGATAAACATCATAGGGATAATGGAGATGGAGAGATGTTTTTTAATAGGCGTGCACTTGTTGGAGAGTTTATACAGCAGTAGGATCACTATCAGTATCTTAATTGACCATTACTCATAAAAAAATGTGTATGGAAATCGCTGGTGTACTAAAAAAACAACACTAACACTCAGCACCAGAAATAGTGGCCTAAAAATTAAAACACTAAAACAGTATTGATCACAAGAGGAATGTGGATGCTTAGCAGGTGGGACATATTTTGGCATGGGAGGCCTGGGTGAATGGGGCTGCGGTGACTGGGGCCGGGGCTGTGTATCCCAGTCTGGATGCCAGTTGGCATAATCTAAAAGTCAGTGAAGAAAGAAGTGTTAAGACCTATTAGTCATACTTAGAGGAAAGCAATTAAGAAAAATTCAATACGTACTTATCAGCTTCTCACATTCTGTATTTTCTGCAAAGAGATCAGAAGAGGAAAGAAGAAATACGAGTATCATTCAGTGGTAGTTCTTAATGTAAAGAGGTAAACCTTTGCTGGTGCCTGGCTGATTGCACTGATGGTGCTAGTCACTGCCTAAAACATCCTGCAAGGGGGAAGCAGGCCAGCAAGAGCACGTTCCTAACTGGTATAGAGCTCTTATTTTTATTGAATTGAATGAGAAGCAAAAAAACCTCTGCTGCATCAGGAAGAATTTGTGTCAGGGGGATGAAGAAATAACAAATAACAACAAAATAAGGAATTTATTTAAAATTGTTACACATACCCAACTTAGGTAGTTATGGACAGATAAATATAACTGCTAAATTTTTCACAGAAGTACCCCTTTACTAAAGTTTTGATGCATGTGCAGGATTGCCTATATACATCCTATTGAAATTGCTCATTTGGCTGAAAGGAGAATATGGTAAAATGGGTTGTAGGATGTAGCACTTAATTTTAAAATACTCTGCTCCTCCTCTCCCTCTCTCTAGTCTTTGAGATATTTCTCTTTTTCCTGTGACACATCAGTCTGAGACTTTAAGATGTGTCAGCTGGGATTTCACAGAAGGAAATAAGAGTATCAAGTGCTCAATAATTTCTACAGCTGAAGCTGTCTAGAGCTCTCTAGTAAAGACCATTGCCACTGAACCTCAGTATAAAATTTGTATTTGGTTTAAGACATTGTTGCATGTCCTTTCATTTCAGTTTATTTAAAACATTGACTAATTTGGGCCTAGGTTTAATGATATAAAGGTCTACAGCTGCAGACTGCTGTGGAAAAAGAAGCTCTCACTGCTGTTTATCAGAAAATTGTGGAAGTTAGAAATATGTGTGCTTTTCAGTATTGTCTTATTAATGGTTCAGAAGTATAATTGTCTGGAAAATGTGTTAGAACCTGCTAAACAAGCAATAAAGCCAGAAGTTAAATTTCCTATTTCTGCTGGGAGAGAAGAAACAGACAGTGAATATTTGTTGGGGCCAAAGTTTTAGATTTGACTTCCTGATCAGACAAAAGCGAGAAAGTAGTCTAATTGATACTTTCCTGAATCAGAAATTCTGCCTTCTTCTGAGAACCTTCAACAGCAAAGTGTTTCAATTAAATCCTTCTTATACCATTCTTACCAGGGTTTGGTACTGTTGCTGTGTGGTGGGCTACAGACCCAGTATGCACTGAGTGCAAATTGACTCATTGCTATATTTCCACTGCTAACTATGCCACTTTTATTTCTATGCAATTTTATTAGTTTATCACTTTGGTCTTATCACAGAGCTTGTCTACACACATCATTACTGCATCCACTGCGTGGTTGTCCTGCTTTATATGGTTTTCTTGGATAATTCCCCCTGCAAAGTGGAACGGTATTTTGTTAGCTGTCATTGAAAAGGTATTGGGGGGAGTGGGCGAGGGAATCCCTTTATCAAAAAACTGGCCATTGCAATTGCATGGGGAGCAGTTACCTGGTAACTCTTGCCACTGGAAAGTAATGAGACTTCTCAGGCAATACTGTATTAGTCAGCATAAATAGACAAGAATCTGCCTCTAGTCTCTGGATTATAAAAATCTTGTAAAAGGTAAATCAAAATATTGCAAGGTACAAGATAAACTAGAGGGCTGTCTTACTTTTGTTTTTACAACTAAAATGTCTTGTTTGAAGTTCAGATGGGGGCCATACAAAGATGTAATCTTTCTCAAGCAGGAAGCTTGCACCTTTCCCACTTTTCCTGCAAAGACTGAAGTCAAAACAGATTTTATTCCACCATCTGTGTTATGGTGAGTGCTCGCATCTATGATCTGCTTTCCTGCTCTTTGAGAAAAGGATTCTGCAGGTTCAGCTAAGTCCAGCAGCTTCTGTTCTCCATGGCCAGGGCAAGTTTCCCTTGGACCAGTGACATGAGGCTATAGCTTATTCTGAAAATTGTTACAACTGCTCCCATCATTGTTGGCATCTGATACCACAATAGCTATAGGATATTTAAAAAATAAAAACCACCCCAACAAATGCAATAATTAACTTACACTGGCCCATAATTACAAATAAAGTGTGCTGCTTTGGACACTTGTGAAAAACGTTCAACTGTATTGCAGAAGTGAACTGCGCAGCCAACTTTGTAACTCTCTGCCCAAACGACCAGCAGAACAAAGGGAAGTACATAATGCACTTTGCAAAGACTGCCAAAGCAACAGAATTAAGTGAGAAAGGAGAAGGGAAGTATCTCATAAATTTAAAATAGCTGACAAAGGAGCAACATCAGCAACCCAAAGGGCAGTTGAGGCAAACGACTGATTGACAGGCATTTTAGCATTTACTATCTGGCTCTGCTATAAACGTGAAATTGACAGTGGATAACACCTTTCCACTGTGGAAATAGAACTTGGGCTTCATAATGTTTATTTTTATTACAAATACTGACTTTTATTACAATTACTAATTTTTATTACAAACCCCGGGGTTTGTAATATTTACTTCCAATCTCATGTAACAATAAACTGGGGGGGTGAAAAGCCTTGCTGTGTTCCAAAGCAGTCTGTTCCAAGACTACTCAGATTTTCAGTGAAATTATTAGATTATAAACCATTGTCCACGTAAGACTCACCTGAGTGTAGTGACCACACATGTCAGTACACCTATTGGTGCTGAAATCATAGCTGCTGACTTCATGAAACCAGTCACTGACAGCTGCATCCACAGAGAAAATGGTGTCTGTGCCAGTCTAGATGTTTTCTCCAACAAGTGGGAAGGTGGGGTGCATCTTCCCTGGCACTTCAAGGTTGGTATTGTGTTTAAACTTGCACTTCTTTGCCAATGCTTTGGCAGCCTTAGCTAAAGCAGTGTCCCCGGACTATAGAAAAGGGAGAAAACATACCGTGACCTGTGCTGCAGTGACTTAGCTGATTGCAAACATTTTTAAACAGAAACTTGTAAGGATACTTTCCCCCCTTTCTGCTTCCCATCCCTGCATTCCGTTTCTTTCTCTAACTTGAAATTGGTACTCCCATAGCATTTTTTTTTCTTATTTCTACTTTAGTTATTGCTGGATATGCAGTATCTATCCACTCTACTATTGTATCTGATGTATTAAAATATTTAGAGCTGGACTGCAGTCCAGAAAAATCCATTAAGAGCTTTTAAGTACCATGCAACACCTTTGATTCTAGAAGTTTCTGTATATTTGTTTTGCTGTTATTCCAGACATGCTGGATCTTTGGTCTGACCAGGTAAGTCTTTCTTGTGTGTCCTGGTTATAGTGACCAGGACCAGTTTGTCACTGTGTGGGTGTGGCTAAGACTGTGTATTCTACACCCTCTA
>JAWWEU010000040.1:36920240-36938978 GCA_035583155.1 Acropternis orthonyx | reverse complement strand
CAATCTGTGAGATCTAAAGCCTTTGGTCAGCTGGACTTAATGTGAAACCATGATTTTATTACAACTACATGAAATTTGCACAAAAATTCTTTGTCTTCCAGTCATGACTGTTTTTCAGCAAGTTTCTTCTACCGTTAAAGTACTTTATTTTATATCTCAAGAAATGGTTATGTTTGATGAACACAACCACTTCTTTACTAGTGTTCCCATGCTTCACCTCACTCATAGTTTCTGTGTGGATCTTACAATTAACTCCACTGGCTGCTGACAACTCTTTTCTCCCCAAGGCCTTAAGTTTTTGCTCTCCATATGTCTACATGCATACATTCAGTCATAACTTTTCCTAGTTTTGCTATTCCTGAGTATTAAAACTGGGCGGGGTGTTTTTCACAAACTTCCTGATTTGCTAAACCATACCCTGGTATCTTCCAAGCACAGGGCGTTCTTTGCCATCAGCATCCCTTTGTGTCACCACGTTGTTGTGCGTGTCCAGGGTGCTCCTCCTTGCTCACAACGCGTTCCTCTTGCGGTACGAGGCGGAGTGAACATCAGACATCCGCTTTTTTCTGCATCTTCCTCACTTCTGTTTAACCCTTTCCAGCAAAAAATAAAAATAAACATTTCTAGTGCAGTTCCACGTGCAACAAGCACAGACCCCTCCCCGCCGCCAGGAACGCCCTCCAGCCTGCCCTGCCCCGGGCCGGCTGTGCCGCGGGGCGCCGCAGGGGGGGCGCTGTTCGCGGCCGACCCGGACCTGTTCGGGAGGCGGCCATGGTGCTGTCGGCCCTGCAGCAGGCCGTGGTCTCGGCCGTGCTGGTGCTCTGCCTCTTCGTCGTCATGCCCAGGATGTTCGCGGGAGGAGGCGGCGGGCGGCCCGGCCCGGCTCCGCGGGGCGGCAGGGCCGGGCCCGGCCTTTACGATCGCCGCCAGCACGGCAGAGGTAGGAGCGGCGGCGGTGCCCGGGGCCGGGGGAGCCCCCCGAGCGATAGTGCCGTGCAGGAGCCGCCCCGGGAGCCCCCGGAACTGTAGGGCCGTGTCCCCCCTGCCCGGCGGGACGCACCGCGGGCGGTAGGCGGCCTGTGGAGCGGCAGGCCTGGCCACGGCTGCGAGCGGGCCTGTGTGCGCCCCAAACACCCCCCGACACCCCCCACTCTGTGTTCTGCTTTTCTGGTTCGGTAATGCTTTGATTTTAGTCTGTGTTGTCTTAAGAAAACTACTACAGGAAACGCCCAGTAGTGGGAAGTGTGTCGTACGCGGGCAGTGTGACGAGAGGTGCCCGTAGGGGCACAGTCGGGCAGATGAGGAGCTGGGAGGTGTCACAGGGAAACCTCCCTACCGAGTGAGAGGTGCGGTGAGGAAGCCAAGTGCTGATGCTACTAAAATACATGCAACAGTCACATAAAATCCATCCGGCAGTGAACTGAAAAGGGTCTTTAAATAAAGGCAACATGCCTTTGATTCTACTGATACATCGGCCCAGCACTGAGTAAAATAAATTTCAGATAGATCTCCTATTCTTACCTCTCTGGGTTCTTCTTTTCTCCTGTTGGGCTTAGTAACTTGCTTTGCTGTTTCTTCTGTGGGATAAACTTGGTGCAAGACACTGCACTCCGTTAGGACTCAGGGTTCCTCCTCAGTGCCCGGAAGGTGTTTCATCTTGCCACATTCTAATTTATATGACTGGCAGAAATTTTTTTCATCTGTTATGTTAGGTCTTTTGGTAACATTTCTGATTTATATTAAAAACAAATAGAACTTAAAGTAGGGGGAAAAGTGAGAGTAAATTTAAAACGTTCCTGGCTAACTCATTTTAGGCAATTATAAATGCTGTTCAAGTTCTCTTATCAGAAAGTACCAGCTTTGGTTAGCAGGATTAGATTAATTTTTTCTCTTGTATTTGGCAGAAGTTGTAGCCAAATACTTGTTTCACTGGGAGGTGTAATTTACATTAATTTTTTTCTCTACCTGATTGTGGCTGTGTCTTGCACACTTGACTTGTGTTACTGTGAGTTCTTGAAATGACACTGTTACAGTATTAATTGACAAGTGATTTGCATAATGGTCTTTTGCTTGGGAGTTTTTATAGAATGTGACTCTTGTTAAACCCGTACTCAGTTCTGACATAATAAATTTGAAAGTGTAAGCCTAGGCAGTCAGTTGAGACATCAGCATAAACCTTCACAATCTCCCAAACACCTGCTGTCTGTCTCTGCAAGCATCTGCATTCTTTAGCTCATAGTACTGTTTCTTATGGGCATGTACCATGAACCCTTGATTTAACTACCAAATAGCCTTAATTCCTAAGTTGAACAATGATGCTGGCTGTGCTTTCATCTGCTCCCCATTCTGGCAGGCAAATTATGTGCAAAAATACTTCAGACTTCCAAGGTTGGATCTCTATTATGTAATCTTTTCATGCTAAATATTTGATTTGCAGAGGCACAGTACTTCTAAGCCAGTGGGAATATCCACTGAATTTACTGTCAAAACAGTGAAAGCAGCAACACAGCATGAGTATTTCAACAAAACTATATTTTCTTCTGGAATCAGACAATTCAGTTTGTAAATAATTCCTTTCTTTTGTTACAGAGGAGAAATAGGAATTTCTAACCGTTCTCCACATTACCAATAGTTCTCTGAGTTTGCTTCAATTTCAAGATTTAAATTGTTTCTTGTTATATCTACCTTTCTGTGATTTGCTGAAGGTTTGCCAATGTTGCTGTGAAGGAAGAAGCTTAAAACTTGTATATTATAGAAACCAAGCTTGGTTTGAGAGTCTTTGCTACCTAGATTTAACTGTGCATCCTGTTAATGTAAGAGTGATTTTTAATTTTTTTACTTAGATGCAGGGCTGCCCACACCATCTTAGAAGAGTGATGAACAAAGATGATTACACAAGAAGAAAACAATTCAATTGCAGCTAACGGACTCTTAATTTCCTTTCTTACTTTGTTGTCATTTTCTCAATTTAATTTTCAAGGTAGTCCTCAGACAGTTTATCAAGTTCATCGGAATCCAGGAAATTCTGACAGTAGTACTTACCAGAGTATTCAACAGATGAGAAATGCAATGGAAAAAGAGATAAAAAGTGAGAGAACAAGAGGAAATGGTAGAGAGTTAGCGTTCACCCTCATGCCATTGTATGCTCTTGGAGTGGGAATGTTTGCAGCATACAAACTTCTTAAGGTAAGCCATAGGAAAAGCATTAAATTATTGAAATTAGAAGGAAATGTAACTGCTTGGCTGGCTTGTTTGTTTTTCCAATTTTGAGACCATATATGTGGTTGTCCGAAAGCCATTTCTTGCTCCATTTGAGTGTGAAGTCCAAAGTTAAAATTTTAGTATATCTAATTCTTACTTATGAAGGCGTCTGATTTACCTGTTTTCAGACACTTGAAGAAGTGAGACTATTACCTACTCCACAGCCTCAAATAAGAATCTGAGAACCTAAAAAGTGCTGCTACGTGAGGCTATAACTTAAACCTCATCAATACTTCACTTCATTTTCTCTCTTCATAATGAGATTGAATATGGAAAGAAGTGGACAATTCCTGCAGAGCAATAGTCTTAGTTTAGCAGTTAAATAGAATAGCAAGTAGACTTGACGTTTTATTTGGACTTCTCATTTGATCACGCAGCTGAGACATACAGTTTTATTCATGTAATGGGATGCCTTTTCTGTCATCTGTAAATTAAGAAAGAAGAACACATGATCAGCTGTTTTTTAAAAAGAATCAGTCTCGATACATATTATTTATAGGAAGAGCACTTGTAGTGCTGAGAGTAAGTACAGTTGCAGTATTGTTGCTTGCCTTCAGGTGAAATAAGAATGAACAGGAATAGAACTGGAGATGGCATCTTCATTTCTGTAGTCAGTTTCTTATTTCATATGTAAATATTTTTATAGCATGTTTACTACTGTAAGAAAGAAGTTTATATCCTAGTTAATGATAGGAGACTGGGTCCAGTAACCTAGATGATTTCTTCTGTTCCTTTTGGAAAATTGAAGTAAGAACTGTTTTCTTTTACAGCTTTTGTCAATCATGTTGTTATTGCATCAAATCAGAAGTGTTAGTTTAAGACAGGAAGCAGTCATCACAGAAGAAAAGTTTCATTACTGTAGTACATTTTTGTGGTTGCTGTTTACTTTGAGTAAATTTCTAAATGCATTTTTGCTTTTAATATGCAAATAGTGATAAAGTGTTTTAACACTGTATTTATTAAAGATGAAGTCACATGAAGAAAGTCACTCCAAAAAGGAAAAAAGTACAGAAGACAAGGCAAAGGAAACGGGTAAGATACCCATTCAGAATGCATATCTTCATACCTTTATTTCCTGCTGGAGCAAAGATACATGCTTTTGTTGATGCAGTCTAGCCATATAAGAGCACTCTTTTAAAAAAGTTACTTAAGAGCAGTTAGCAATCTACAAAAACCATTTTTTATTCTATATATTTGAAACACTTGTTTGAGGTTTGTTTAAATACTCCAGATTGCAATCCTCTTTTTAAAAAAAAAAAAAAAGCTATAGTAATAGCATATGATTCTCTGCCTTTTAATATCTGATGTTTTTCTTACTTAAGGTCTGTCCAGTTTTCTTCAGTTTAAATAAGATATAATTATCTTCAGATTAGTTGGATATTTAAAAAGAATATAATGATCTGGTTTAGAACTGAACTGCATTGATAGTGGAGCAACATGGCTGAACAATTACAGAGACTTTAATTTCTAGGCCAAATTAGAAACCTGTCAAAAACATTAAATGTTTAAAAGAAGAGACAGAATAAATGATACCATCTTTTTCTTCATGTTACAGACTATTTTTGAATGTCTGATTCAGTCTGTTCTGCACATGCAGAGACAAGAGGTTTCTCTTTTTCTGGAGAAGTTATGGCCCATCAAAGTTGAGCTGTTTTCATATGTTCTCCCCCCTTGCATAGACACAGTTTTAGTGAATTAAACAAATAGCAGCCTCTTTCGGTGTCTGTGTACACCAGGTCTGTAATCAGGTTCAGCAGTGATTTGTTACACTGCCTTCTCACCATCCTTGTGTGTTGCATTCTTCTTCCTTCAAAGTTCAGTACTGTTTTAGGAGGAGTTACTCTTGATTCTAGTGCACTAGGCGTTAAATGTATTTGTGAGGTGTGAGTGGAGAAATTAATGACAGCATCTGAAGTATTAATACGGTACTTACACCTCAGGAAGTCTTCAAACTGCATAGTTTTTGAGACTGGGAAGGTGAACTTCACATTCTCATTCAGTTTCTCCAAGGGCGTCCTCTGTTTGGGGTCTATTGGAGATAGGTTTTTGGGTGGGAAGGACTTTGGTCACATGTAGTAAGGCTTGTGTTCTTACCCCCACAACTCCCTTTTCACATTCTAGAATTTTATAGATAAAAGAAACTTCTGGTTGGTATTGTAAAGACATTTCTTACAATGTTCTCTCTCTCCTGCCCCCCTCTCTTCCCATCTCATTTTTTTTTTTTTTTTTTAGAGCATCAGCTTTTAGAACTGGAGAGGCATCTGGCACAGACAGAGAAAATGTTAAATTCCTTATTGACTCAGTTGGATCCACTTTCAAACTGGTGAGTCTTTCTGAAACTTCTCAATAAGTGGTGTTTTCTGTAAATTGAAGTTTGCCAAAATGTTAACAGAGTTCTTAAAATGATCCTTATATATAGGTAAGGAACAGCATTTAGGAGCCTTCTTTAATTACTTACTGCTTCTGTAGCAGGTAATGCCTCTTCTGTAGTTTTCAGTCTTTTCTACAGACACCTCCCGTCTCTTGTTCACCAAACATAGATGCAAAAGCTAAGACTTACGATCATATTACGGTGACTTAATGAGTTAAACTTTAATACTGACCAAGGAGACTAATACTGAAAATATACTTAAGCTCAGTATTTGAAAACCCTTGTGGGAATTAAATTTCTGGTGGCAGAATAAGTGTCTTTCTTTAGATGTAATTAGAAGAAAAAAATAGTTACCAAGGTTTCGCTGCCTAGTTTTGTGTTTTGAAATTAACCTGTAAAGTGTGTATATTTCAGTGAAATACAACATCTCTATTAAAGTGGTAATCAGTAATATATACTCCTTGTAGTTTTAGGGAAGTTCTTTTCTTAAGAAGCTAGAGCTTTACTCATCTACTAGAAATAAAAATATCCATGCAATTAGTTTTGTATACTGACATCCTTCATGAAACCCAGGTTAAAACATGCAGAATTTCTTGATCGGTGCTTTAGTGTACTTCTGAATTTAATATGTGCTGAAACTAGTAAGCAGCAAATCCACTGACCAATTTGCCTAACAAATTTCTAGTAGTGATGGCCAGGACAGTAAAGAAAATCTGAATTAAATAAAAAGCCTCTAAGCTGAAAAGTTCTGTATTAGGCATTATGAAGCTAAAATTAAAATTACTTTAGTTAATTGTTCCTTTCAGGAGTCATTACTCAACCTTGGCCATTGGGGCTCCAATGATAGAATTTGGTGACTAAGTTATTCAATAAGTGTATGTGATGGGCTCTCCACTTCTCAAGAGACAGTTCTACAAGGAGATCTTGACCTAAATGTGTCAAAAACTTAACTATGGTATTTATCCATGGAAGGAAATATTTCAGTCTGGTGTATTATTATCAAGCATTCACTTCTAAGATAATCTTTCAGCTGTTAACATTTGTATTTTTTTCTAGTGTTAATGCTTTAGCTTGTGAGCAGAAAGATGAAATAATGACACAGCTTCAATCAATTAGACGACTCATGAAAGAAAGTGGATTGGATAAATCAGAAAACAAGATGAAAGGTATATTAATTTTCAGATGGGTGGATCACTAAGTATTTTATATTTTAAAAGAATAAGTCTTACTATAATAATGCTCACCAGCTCCTGCACCTGAGGTAATTTGTGTGGAATTAGTTTTATTCTGGAGGAGTACTATTCTTCCTGTTTGAGGTGTGTCCAGTTTCAAATTTTTTATACATTCTGATTGTTTTAAGAATACATGCTAAAAGACATTGAACTCAGATGGACCCAGTCATATTCTGCTTTGTTAAAACAGGCTTTTTCAATGTCAGTGCCTAAGCAGTCTGTTAGTTTTAGACTAACTTTAGTCTGAGGATTTCCAAATGGGGACCTCTGAGGCTGTGGGTAATGCTTGCATAAAAAACTAAATGGCAAATTGTGTAGTAGTTTCAACCAAAGACTTCCACGAGCTGCATAGTAGCTCAAGAGAAAAATTGTTAAGAATGGTTCACTAGAAACTTTGGGAGTTTTTGCATTATTTGAGTATTAAGAAAACAAAAAAAAAATTCTAAACTGACCCTGAAATTTAGAGCCTTTCCAGTAAAGTTTCATTTTGATTATTTTTTGTGTATTCTAAGATCTTGACCACATTTGTAATGAGAAACTTGAAGATCTCATTCAGTCATTTGCTGAACATTCTCAAGAGAAAGAAATGGACATCAGAGAAGATGATTGTAATGAAGATTTGCTTGATGATATTAATAATGATTACAAAATAGAAGAGCATGAATTACATGATGAATGTGACATACATCAGTTGGAGCCAGGTGTCTTAAAGGACCATGAAATGATAAACAAAGATGCCATTGAATCAGAAGAGATGGAACTGAGAAGACGCAATAAATACGAATGGAATCTGCATATGTAAAACTTTCAAAAGCTTTTGAATTTTTTTTATAATGTTGTATGCACTTTAAACTATTTAAAATGAAGTTATGTGCACTGCTCTATGCTTTAAAAAGAGGGCTGAATACTGCCTGTGCTCATATCTATGACAATTCTGTAACTGACTTCAGTGGCAGCAGAATTTTACTCAGGATGTTTACATACATTTTTCTATTTATTTTTTCCCTATAAAAATATTTCTGTAGTTGTATATAATGCACTGTAATTAAAGCTGATGCCTCACTATTAGAGTATCTTCTGATTCAAACTATAAAGTAGAGATGTTTCATAAATGTTTTGTAACTAGCAAGCATGATGCCACTTGAACTGTGACTTTCTTGAGTTCATTAAAGAGCATGCACTGATGAATTTAGCTCTTTGTGGAAAACATTTCTCTAGGGGGATATGGAAAGCAGTATGGGATAAGTCTTTGTGATTAATTCATAGTTAAGTTTTTGTATTTGGAGAGAGAAATTTAGCTATGGACACTATATGAAAATAATTATGTCTCAGTTTGCAGTCTCCTCAGTAATGATGTGTAGTTTTATATGTCAATTTACTCTAATGCATTACACTGGCTCACTTAATTTCTTCCCTACCTGCCACGGGTTAAACTCAGCAGCTGTCCAATAACTGATCAATACCCATTAGTACTGTATCACTGTTTCACATTTATTTTAACACAATAGAATCTCAGCTTGTGATTCATTGTAATACAATTTTTCTTACGTCACAATTAACAGATGTATTGCTATGTATCATTCAATAACTGTGGGCATGGAGGGGTTCTTTTTTCAATACATTATGCCAACTTGATAGTGGCCTTTTTAGGTCAGTGTTGAGCCTTTCTTTTCTTTCGCTGGAAGCATTTTTGCCCACACCTCCAGTTTTTACTAATGGTTTTGTTCACTTAACACACGTCCCTGTGGTACTACCAGCCTTTAATGACAGGCATTGCCTTAGAGGTTGGTTTGACAGTACAACACTATTAAATTTCCTGTGTTATTGCATAGCTTCTAAGTAGGCCAGTTGTAATGCCTGAATTCTTTTGCTATCCTTATTCTTACAGGAAAATAGCATGTGGATTTGTTTTTATGGAGGAAATGTACGGTACTTAAAGGGACTAAATCTATTGCCGTGTCACTGACTGAGACGGAACAAATTGTTCATTCTCGTGTGTATAAAACATGGTATGTCTTTGGTTCTAAAACTGAATCACACAGTCTTGGAAGTAGCAGCGCCCAGAAAAATATATCCTTGGTGTCAGTATGTTAGTAGTTTTGCAGTAGGTGAGATTTTGCCTAACTTTGGATAACTGAGTACAGAGCCAGGGTTTCCTAAGAGGTGACAGATTTTTCCCCAAGACAGAATGGATGAGTCAGAAGTACTATTTGGAAATAACTGGACTTTTAAAAATGCGTGATGCTGGTCTGGTCATTCAGGACAGCTGTTTTAAAAAGTCGGAATTGTGTAGAGGCTTTTCTCTGAGGTGCCTAATGAAGTGAACTGAAACTAATTTCAAAGCCATTGATGAAGGGGAATGAAGAAATGGGAGGCAGCCGTGCTGCCCTGCCGAGGTGTTTGCAGGATGCAGGTCAGCCCTGCTGCCCTCCCTTCCCGCAGGGGTTCCCCGCCCTCGGCAGCGATTGAGTCATCCCTCTCACGGCTTTCACCTCCACTGGTCTTGGGATGCTGCTGATATTGGAGCCCTTGTCCGAAAGGCTTTGAGCTGCTCTGCGGTAATCGCTGTAATGGTGACGCCGGGCTCCAGGCTGGCACCGTGAGCCCTTTCGGTGCAGGGGACAGCGTTGAGCTGACACGGCCCGGCGGGACCCCGCGCCGCGTTTCCGTGGAGCTGCTGGGACCACAGGGTTTGTCTCGCCTCCTACAGAGCTGTTGTTTGTGATAAGTCATTTCGGCGCGGTACGATAGCGCCCTGTACCGTCTGTGCCGCCGGTGGGAGGGCAGTCCAGGAGCGCCCTGAGCGCTGTGGCTGCGTGCCCGCGCCCGAGCAGGCGGCCGCGCCGCTCCTCGGCAGTCGGGGCGTGTTTGAGAATAGGAACACGAAACGTCGTCATCTTCTGCGCGTGGGGCTTGGAAACGGAGCGCCCGGTTGGTGGGAAGTCCGCGGTGGGCTCAGGTTCACACCGGGGCGGGTGGGAGGAGAAGCCCCGGAGCAGGAGGTGGCTCGCAGATGGAGCGTGGCTCGGCAGCTCCCGGAAAGCGGCGGGGTGTCGGGAGCGCGTTCCCGAAAATACCTGCTCCCAGGGCAGCGTGTGGTGGAGAGCCAGCGCCTGGAAGTGAGGGGTACAAAGGTTTGATGTCGAGAAGGGGTAGTAAATTAGTAATACTGGTATGGGAAGGTATCAAGAAGTGTAAGGGAAAGAGGGGGTTGAGGTTCAGGCAGAGATGTAAATTTGAACAGGAATCTGGTTAAGCATTAGTAAAGAAAGACTGAAATTAAGAAGCAGTGAAAAAGGGAAGCCAGCAACATTTCATAGGTTGCTGAAGACAATACCCAAATTCTTTCTAATGCAATAACTTTTTCAGAAGTACTTACATAAAAATATTCGTTTCTCAATAGTAATTTCTGTTTTTCCGTTCGTTCTGAAAGCTGTCATTGAACTTGCATGGATTTGGAAGTTAAAGGAGTTGCTGCATCCCCTCAAAGGCAGGCGGAGCTGTCATTGAGGGGGAAGAAATGTCAGGTGTGTTCATGGAAGGCTTGTGGTTGTTTTCCTTCCTGACTTCAACATTTTAACAAATATTTTAATCTTACTTCAGAAGACTCTTGGTTTGAGGTTATAATCCATCTGTAGAGAAGAAAACTTTTAAAAGAAATTGTTTTTGTCAGAAATGGATAGTTTAGTGTGATAACATCTCAAATGAAGGTAAGAAATTCCAATAAAAGGAGCTGTCCTAAAGAAACTGATACTCTAAGTACTTAATTGGGATGTGGAGTTTTTAAGAATTAACTACTATTTGCAGTTAAGAGAAGCAGAGGCTTGAACCTGTACTCTGTGCTGTCTCAGGCTGTTGGTGAAACTGGTAACAGGTGTGTCTGTTTTTCTGTTGCAAGACAGCAGTAAAGTAAAGCAGCCCCAAAACCATAATTTGAAAAGGCATGATTTCAGGTTGACAGGTAAAATGAACCAGTGCTCTGCGTTCAGAATGAAGGGGCATTTTGTTTTCTATGTATTCGAAGTACACTTTGAGAGAATGTAGGTGTGCAACCCTCCCAGGACCAGTGTAGCAGAAACATTCAGACTAACTTTTGAAAGTCAGTACAAATATAATCTTGGATTCTGAGGGCCATTATTTTTCTTACAGCTAAGGTAAATATTAATATTATTAATAACAGTTGATTTTTCTCACAGATACTGTGTACTTTATGTCCCTGAACTAAAGTTAATTGCTAATCCTCCCTCAGCCCCCAAGCACCTTTTTAACTTCCTTATTTGTTGGATGACTCCATTGGGAATTCTTGGAGCTTGACTGCCAAGTTGCTGGTTTTTTTATTTGAAATGAAAAAGGACCTTTTGTAAAGGTTATCACATCACTTTTGTAAAGCTAACTTTTAACCAGCTTTTTGAAATTTAAATAGCTGTGTACAATAAGAACTTTTGAGGCATTGAGTGCAGGTTGTAAAACAAAAGAAATATCAATTTTTCTCTAATTCCCTCATCCCTTTTCTTTCTCTGTTCTCATGCAACTAAGTTTCCAAATTTAGACCCCGTAGTTCATGTGATTCTTGATAGTTTGCACAAATTAAATTAAAATTAGATTGAAACCATGTGCCTCACCCCAGTCTTCAGGATGATTTTTGTTTGCTTTCTTCCTGATTCGATGACTTCTGGAAAAGAAATTACATTAAGGCTTTAACGTCTAGAACGTGGCCTGTTCTTTATATCATCATGGTTGTGACGGTACGGAAAAAGTACATACTTGAGATTTAATGCTTTGCATTCAGTCCTAAGAATTAAGTCTAAATTGTGTTTGATCCCCTAACGGTTTTACGTACATGACCACACGGTGGCGGTGTCATTACGTGCGACCTTAGTGCTGGGACGCTTTCACACCTGAATCCGCTGAACGATGTTTTGAAGGCACTAGAGGGTGGTGTTGCTGAACTTCTTTTTCGGGAGCGGGCCACAAGGGTATATGGCAAGAAAGGAGTTACAGTTTTGTGAGTTTTGTGGATGCTCTCAAATCGTGAAAGATTTTCATGCACTGCTGGAAATAGGATGTCTGCTCAGTTTAGGCTGTTTCGCTGAGATCTCTGAGCTGAAAAGTGTGAAAACAGAGATCTTGTCCCTGGGTCTGAACATTCCTAAACCACAGGTTTTTTTTCAGATGGGGAGGCCAGTTTGGGGAATTTTTACAGTGTGCTTGCTGCTGTCAGCCAGCCTTCCCTAGGATTTGCTGTGAGCTGTTCTCAGAAAGATATAGTGGGGTAGATGAAACTTTGGCTCAAGTCTTTTTTTCTTGCCCTGTTCTTGCTCAGTTGAGTTTGGAGGGCTGTGAGGTACACAGGAAAATAAACAGTGTGAGCTGCCTAGTCATCATCACGTACTCCTATACTAAATCTGAGATGAAACAGTTACACCAAGTATCAGGGGTTCTTTCATGTCTGAGCTAGCTTCTTATAAACCAGCTGGCTGTCTCTATTGTGGTTTTGGTTTAAGGGTTGGTTCCCAGCCAACAAGGGCAATGTGACCTAAAGCCCTGTGAGCAGTGATGGTTAAAAGCTTCAGGAACATGGATTGTTTTTAATGTATTATTAATAGCTGATGTGGATGCTGTCTGGATTCTTAATGGCTGGATATCTTCCTGTCATGATGAATGTTTAGTCTTTTAGTCTCATGATCTGTAAGAATCAGCCTTCATTGGGAATTTTTTTTCTTCTTGTTAAGATCTTAGTCAAGTATGTCAGACAGATACTTTGAGCCATTGATTTTAAGTATTCCAGGGGAAATTGAAGGATAGAAGTGTGTGTTCTAATCCTTATCCCCTAGGCATGTAATAATGTGTCAATTCTTCTAGGGCTGGAGACCAGACAAACAGGCTAGTCACAGTCCCCGCCCACCAGAGTAAGTCTGCTTCTATTTCTTATCAGTTTGTTTAATTGTGCATTATTAACACAATGCACTTGCTTTTGTGTTGATGTGCAATGCAGTGTTACATGAAATTTATCATCATAGGTTTGTTTTCTGTGTTTTATATTTGAGGCAGAATATTTGATGCATTATTTATACTGGAGTTAAGTTGATTTACATTGGGTTGAGCTTAACAGTGGAGTTGTCAACACAGAATCACAGAATGGGTAAGGTTGGAAGGGACCACAGTGAGTCCAACTCACTGGTCCATCTGGTCCAAACTCCCTGCTCAAGCAGGGTCATCCCAGAGCACACGGCACAGGATTGCATCCAGATGGTTCTGGAATATCTCCAGTGAGGGAGACTCCACAACCTCTCTGGGCAATCTGTTCCAATGCATGGTCACCCATACAGTAAAGAAGTTACTCCTCATATTCAAATGGAACTTCCTGTGCCTCAGTTTCTGTCCATTACTTCTTGTCCTGAAGAACCTGACTTCTTGGCCAGAAGAACCTGGCTCCATCCTCTTGATATTCTCCTCAGAGGGTGTCACTCAGAGCTTTCATATAGATACATGATTTTTCTTGAATATTTTTAATATGTCTGCAAAAGAAGAAAAAATATATTTCAACTGTTGACCACTTTTGCAGGTATTACAGTAAAAATTACAGATAAACTATTGTGAAGGGTTTTTACCGGCAATGGAAAATTATGCTTTTAAAATCTGAAACTTGATAGTGACTTTGGCAGATAAGCAGTATCTGCTATTTTGAGGACCACATTTGATAGTTTAGGCAGTTTTGTTTACTGGAATGCATTACAGCCAATGTATACTTATTTTACAAGCATGTGTGACCATAACCTTGGATTGTTCATACCGAAGTCAAAGAACTTCAATTTCTGTGTATTGTCAGTCATTATCTGATTAAAAAAAGACTGTCAAATAAGGAGGTATTTTATTTCAAGAAGTTCTAATAGTGTTGCTTGAAAATATTAGTGGTGAAATATAAAAAATATATATTCATGGTACAGTATGTCTGGAGTAAAGAAGGCACAGAGATGCTTTGATGAACTGGAGATGTTTTTATTTCTTTAAGCAGAACAAAATACTGAAATATGGTTGCCTTTCAATGTGTTAATCACTTACAAAACGTTTGGAAGGTTTGCATCCCAAGGAGTGATCACTTTTCTAGTGCCTTTCTGTTGACTGATTAGAGGAGGATGTTAACACAGACCACCTGTGGAAGACAGGTGGTAATGATCTTGTTGCAGCAGACCCTGTTGGGGAGTGAAGAGATGGAAAAGATGGTGTGCTGGGAGTGAAGAAAGGTCCTTTCTGTAGTGGAGCCAAGGTACTCTGTTACCTGGGAAGAGAAGAAGCTCAGTGGCTAGTTGCTGAGCTGAGGCAAGAGGGGTTAGTAGGGATTTTTTGAGCAGGCCATATCAAGTTTCAGGGAAATTTTTGTGGAGGAGATAAGAATAACTAATAGGCAGTTTGCTTTTACTGTAATTAAAAATAACAGATCATATTGCCATTAAAATTGTTTTAACTTCCTGCAGGGTGCCATGCCTGGATTTAGGGAAGCTGGGAGATTCTGATGAAGAGGTAATTATAAATAAATTCTGTATTGAATAGTTTTTAGAATTCATGTGTTGCAGGAGTTTGTGAAAATACCACTCTGAATGTAAAACAATTATAAGTGCTTGTGCTTTTTTTCCTGTAATTTTAGGATGGGGACTCTTATATGCCGTACAGTGGAAGCTGTCCTTACATGTGCCGCCTAGATTCAGCTTCAGATTGGGGAACGTCACCGCAAATGGCATATGCACAGCATCAGCATGTCAGTCTGCCACTACAAATATTTTTATAGTATGCCCCTTTGGTAGCGATTTAGAAAACCATACATAGCTTTTTTTATAGAAGTTCCCTGGTTTTTTTCTTCTGCTTAAGCTCATATCTCCAGGTACTGTTGGTCCAAAATGTTTTTGGCAAAGTACTTTTTACTGAGAATCCTCTATAATATTTCAAAAAGCCTATTTTATTACATACCTCAGCTCTTCTTTGTTGGTTGATACACTTATCCTTTTGTTGTAATTACTTTTTAAGAGATGTACTAATAGCTAGCTTTATTAACCATTTGTCAAAGCAACTGAAGACAAACCCCATGTTTACAAGCACGAAGTATTACTTCTATAGAAGAATAGTTACTTCTGGTGAAAAGAAAACTTTTGGAGTTACTTGCAGACATTTAATAGGCTTTTTCTTAAGGCTGTTTTCTGTAAACCAGAACTGTGACATAAACTGTGAAATTATGTTCAGTTTGTCAGATCTCTTTTATTGTTAAAATTTCCTGATAATAGCATTTTTTTCCTCCCAGATGACTTTAGAAACTTAATCACTACTACTATTAAGTTCTTTATAAGGAAAATCAGTAGCCCAGATGCTAATGTTTTGGTTTACAGTATTGTACAGCATTGCTCAGGATCAATAGCTGCTATAACAATTTTAAGAATTAATTTAATTACTCAATTATTACAGTTCCTGGAATGCAGGAAAAATTTTCATTTGAACTCTTATATTTAAATTAAATTTGAACAAATGAATGTGACAGGTTTTTATTCAATCATGATACATAGTAATTGCTGTCTTCCTTTAAACAGGTGTCTAGAAAATTTTGTCATAGCAACATGGAGGAAAAGTAGCTGAAAAAATATAAACTGACAGAAAACATTAGCAGTTCAGTACTACAGTATATACTCTGTAAATGTACTATGTCTTAACATCTTTTATGTGACAGGAACTAGCTTCTTGGAGAAACTTTTTAATCTGCAGTCAGTCCATCAGTATTTTGAGTGTTTCATAGGTGATAATTAAAGGGAAAATGCTGAAGTATATCAAGGGTATTCTTCTGCTTGTAGTCTATACACTCAAGAGATTCGAGATACAGAGCTTCAAACTAATTCAGGAAGAGTGCTACCTACATGGTCATTTTTTTGTCATAATGATGCACCATACATAATTATGTCAAAAGTCTTACAAATAGTATTAATATGTTTTTGGTTTGAGTGTGTTACAGTTTAACCCCAGCCAGCAACTAAGTGCCATGCAGCTGTTTGCTCAGTCTCCACCAGTGGGACAGGGGGGGAGAATTGGAAGAGTAAAAGTGAAAAAACACTTTGAGATAAAGACAGTTGAATAGGGAATGCAAAAGCTGTGCACAAAATCAAAGCTAAACAAGAAATTAATTCACTGCTTCCCTTGGGCAGGCAGGTGTTCAGCCATCTCCAGGAGAGCAGGACCCCATCATATGTGACAGTTACTTGGCAAAGAGAAATGCCATCACTCCAAACATCCCCCCCTTTCCTCCTTCTCCCTGTTATATGTTGAGCATTATGTCATATGGTATGGGATATCCCTTTGGTCAGTTGGGGTCCGCTGTCCCATCTATGCCCCCTCCCAGTTTCCCATGTACCCCCAGCCTCCTCACTGGTGTGGTGGTACAAGAAGCAGAAAGGCCCTGGGCTTTGTGTAAGCCCTGCTCAGCAATAACAAAACATCTCTGCATTACCATCAGTGTTCAGCATCAATCCCAAACATAGTTCCATACTAGCCACTGTGAAGACAATTAAGTCTGCCTCAGCCAAAACCAGCAGAGGGTGCAAGAAATACCTTAACAATGTCATCTCTTTTTGGAAGAATTAAAAAATACACATATTAAAAATCCACTATTTAAAAATACTTAATTCATATAAACCTAAGAAATATTTAAGTGAGTGTTTTAAGAAAACCCCAGAAGTATAACTAGAGGGAAAATGAATTTTAAATTAATTTGTATATAACCTGTGCCTCCTGAAACAAATAATATAGTGACTTGCAGGGCAGGACTCCAAACTGGCTGGAGTTCCATGTGAATCTGCCAAGATGACAATTTTTTACGTTTCCCTGTAAAGCCAGGTAGTTTCTCAACTTGAGAAAAAAGTTGCGTTTAGATAAAAACTGAAATGGTCGAGTGTTTTTTGGTTCTTTTTAAATAATGGACTAAAAATGTATTACTTTTCAGAGTATCTGCCCAACACAGGTATTTATGCATGTCTTAAGATGTAACTGTAAACATGTAACTATGTATAGGTTGTTTTCCTCTGTACTGCCTTGTAAATGTGCAGTGGAAGCACACTTGAGCTGCTATAGCCTTTTGAGGTCTGGATGCTTATAATTTCCCTGCTTACTTTTTTTTAAAATCAAAGTTCATACATAGAATTCTGTTTAGCTGCAGAAGTACTAGCAGAAGGTTGGTATGGCTTTGTCTGTTTCACAGAGTCTTTCTCTCTTTTGTCTCTGCTTTCCTTTATCTCTTTTTGCTTACTTTCTGCCTTCATTATATCTTAAATACTGAGTGCTCAATGTGCTGGAGTGTATCTTCTGTTTACTTACCCTTTTTTGCTGTCCCTCTCTCTTTTTTTGCCTGACTTGTTCCCCGATTCTGTCTTGTGAAGATTTTCAAGCTGTTCTAGAATATTTCAATGTATTCCTCTGAGCAGCCTTTATTTCTGGATTGCTTGCTTCTGGGGCCCTGACCGAGCTTTCCTTTAGCAAGATACATTCCAGCTTCTTCAATAACTGTGGAAGTAAATCTTCCCAAAATAGCTCACTTTTGGAAGAATAATTTGAATATAGTCTTACCATTTAGGAATTAACCAGTGAAAGGATGTGAATCTTCTCTTGAAAGCGTAAGTTGGCCTTTAAAAAACATAAATCTTTCTGGGTTTTGAGAAATGGTTTTCTAGAGCAAGACTATTACACTTCTGTTGCAAGATGAATTGTGTCAAGTAGAGATGCTAGATATAGTCACCTTAGTTTTGTTGGCACTGAAGGAATATAACTTAAGCATTGAAGGTGTTAATTACTCACAGAGAGCAAAATGAATGGAGGCTTGGCCTTCTGTTATTGCTGCTGTTTCCCAGCCTTCATCGTATGGAGCCCTGAAATGGGCATAAAGTTAAAAAGGTACTTTGCCTGTTCAGCTGATTTTGTTCTAGGGAACCAAATCCCAGTGCTCATACTCATCTGCCATAAAAGAATATTAGAACTTATGACTGAAAACATCCATCTGCCCATTTTCAGCCATCCAAAGTCAAATGTCAGAATTTTCATG
This sequence comes from Acropternis orthonyx, assembly GCA_035583155.1. Lineage (NCBI taxonomy): Eukaryota > Metazoa > Chordata > Aves > Passeriformes > Rhinocryptidae > Acropternis > Acropternis orthonyx. The sequence goes on along the minus strand of JAWWEU010000040.1, from coordinate 36,921,046 downwards.
TTAGTGATCTGTAGCATTGTTGGATGGCAGAACCACTGAATTTGACTTCTTTCTTTAAAGAAAAAGACACGTAGAACCAGCTGTGTATTTTTTATTTTTTAAAATGGTAGGATTTGAAAAACTTAATTAAAATTATGCCTGAATATGCGGTCATGCTGTCACGTTTGCATTTTTTCTTAATTGAAGCATCATGTCAGGAAGTTTCAGAAGTTATATTGGGTGGGAATTATAATAATGCTGTTCTTGTTCAATAGATCAACCAGAGACTTTTGTATTGATCTCTCTTTGCTTTGACATTCTGTTTTGGAGCAGAAGACAAGACCAGAAAATCTGCCATCTCCAGCAGACAAACTGTATCATCACTGTGAAGCAGATACGAAGGAAGAATATAAGCAGTATCCTCAGACAATTGTAGAAAAGAGAAAAGACCACCTCTGGTGTCCAGACACTTCAATAAGGGTAACTGGCAAACTAGTAATTGCATTTGTAAATAGCAAATGCACATCGGTATATAATTACACTGTTTGGAGAGGTTTGCACATGCGTGTAATTAATTTCTTCCATGTTTTTGTTGTAAAGAAATATAAACGTGTAATTTCAGCATTTCATGTTGAAGAGGAAATAAACTATAGGAAACTTATTTCACTTGTTCCAGAGCAAAAAAGTGAAGTGCTTTGAGCATTTAAGTATGCTTGTATTCTCTGGTAAGAAAAGTAACATTTTGCCCTCATAGTTGTGATGGGTTTGATAAATCCCAAAAAACTCAGATTAAGGTTTTAGTTTTAGCTAGGCCCCACTTCTGTGGG
>JAWWEU010000040.1:36901163-36913828 GCA_035583155.1 Acropternis orthonyx | reverse complement strand
ACAGAAGGTGATCCCTCTGAGGTGCAGGGTTGGTAGATGAAAGAAAAATTCCAAGATTTTAAACCCATAACACAGTTAAATCAGTGTAACTGATGTGTGTAAAGATGGATCTGAATAGGTCTGAGAGGGAGTTTAGAAAACCATAATAGCTGTGCAAAATTATTTTTTTCCTTCTGATAACCATTTCAATAACTGAACAAGTACCTAATTTATTTTTAAAGGGTCTCTTGTTTACTTGTTGAACTGATACAGAGAATATAAAAATGTTCAAAATCAGTTCATCTATTTCCTGTCTGCTTGATGGGACTTTTGAGATCCTATCAGCTGTGTAGTCGAGTCTTTGAGTGAGGAAGTACCAATGTTTTTGTTGGATGACAGATTGAATGGGGCTCTGAGCAACTTGGCCTAGTGAAAGGTGTCCCTGCCCACAGCTGGAGGGTTGAAACTAGGTGGTCTTTAAGGTCCCTTCCAACCCAAGCCATTCTGTGATTCTTTGATGATGTCACTGGCCAGTACTAGGAACGGCTGTCACTGTTCTTGCAGGGAGCCATAGATAAAGAATGTCACTGGTGGAATATTTACAGAAACAGTGGAAATAATGAAAAAACCCCACAAACCTTTGTAATAGTAAGATTTCTTTTATATAAAGATATATAAAATATACTTTAAATAATACATATATAAATGTAAAGTTACTACATAGTAGCGCACTGCCAGAATATTGTTGCATGTATTTTATTTTGAGTAATAGACTCAAGAATTTGTAAAAACAAAGTAAAAATTAAGGCCACAGATTTATGCAGGCTTAATGGATAACTCCAAGATTGTATTGCTGTGTTATTCTTGGGTGTTTTATTTCTTGAGTAAGAATATGTAAGACCTGAAATTCAACCACTCTAATAGTCAGAATGCTTCTCCCTTCTCTTTGTGGTCAGAGCTGTGATAAGTGACCCAGAGCGGTCCATGCGTTCTGATGTTTGCAAGGAAGCTCAAGGACTTCTGGGACTTGGGACAGCACCAATCTGTTTTAGAAAAAGAACACTGCATGAAACAAAGTAAGTTTATAGAAAGATATTTTCTGCTAGTGGGTTTTTTTTCCCCATTTTTGGGGGCTCTGTGAAGTCTGTTTGCCTTTCCAGATGTTTTATTTCTGGCTTGGATCCACCAGCGTGAGGCCTTGTTTGTAGCCTTCATGTGCTTATTTTTACCTAGTGGGATCTTTTTATGTGGATTCTTTGTGTATAATGATTGATTCATAGAATCTGTAAAACCTGGGAGACCATTGTTAAGCTTATATTGATGTTATTCATCACAAGGTTTTGCCAGCCTTTTCTGAGCAAGTTCGGTGCTTGCAATCCTGTCATATCCTTTTAGAGATTCCTATCCTGAGGTGCATAAATTGCATAAATATGCATCTGTAAATGCTCATGCAGATCTTCACAATATAATCATACTTTTCTTTCATGTTTTGATTTCTGCTGCAATAATTATCTCTCTTGGCATTTAAATGACATTTCCGGACTGAGCATTGAAACAGTAGCTCCAAGAAAACACTGTGATCCATAAAATGAAATGAATCTGCAGGTCTGAATTTTTTTCTGTTAATTTTTCTCAATATTCAGGCAAGCATCTCTGCATTGTGCCTTTTAGCATCCTGCTCTAAAGTCTTTCTCATCATATATCATCATTGTAATCTTAAAAAAAGAAAAAAGACAACAAAACCAGTGTCTCAATCTCTTACAAACATCACATGGACAAATCTCCATTTGTGGAACCAGTAAAAGGGCCAATATAAAATATTCAGGTGGGTAAAGAAGCCCTAATCTGGGTGTTTTTGCAAGACAACACGCTGATTCATGGAAGTGTGGTGAGTGGTAGAGGTTTAATTCTTTATATAACGTGTATGTAAACAAAATATTCCATTCATATTTATGCCTTCTGTGAATGTACTCTGATATAATCACAGAACATACTACAACTCTGAGTTGCTTTCTAATTGAACTACAAGGGATCATCTCCTCAGCCAGTTGCCAAGGATACCGTTTTTTGCTGTTTTAAAATGGTTGATTTTTAGGTAACATTTATCTGTGAGCCTGTAGGTATCATTAACATGCTGCATTATTTTGACAGAATAAGGACCAAATCAGGATTAACTGAAAACATGCTCTCTAACAAGCTACGCTTTGATAGTAGGATTATATCGAGGTAATCACAAATTTTGTGAAACTTTTCAATTCTGTGAATTTATGAGTGATGATATTTACTCTTTTGAACTAATTAATTGCACTGAATGTTTCTGTTGTCTGTGTTGAAGAAAAAAAGTATCTGCTGTGTGGTTGTAGGTGTGTCATACAAATTTTGACGTGGCTGATGGATAGTGGCTTTACAGTCCCACTATAGAGTGTTAAGAACTGTAAGTCATGTTATGTTACCATTATACCCATATCTCTGTTCAGGACAGTTAGCACAGGGACTGTGTAAAATAGTGCTTTTAGCTGTAGCATCCCAGTTCATAAAACTTACTTTAGCCTTAGATGTGGCAGCTATTGTAAATGTCACAATTGTAGATGTGGCTTTGCAACTTATCTGTAGCTCCTTATTTATTAAACTTTAGGACATCTTTGAAACTGTTCTGATTTGATTAGCTGTGGTATAAACATATTTTTCAGTTTTGAAAGTGATGCTTTTCTGAAGCTGTGAGCTGTATACTTGCTAGATATAGCTGAGGATGCAACCACATAGCTTCATATACACAATGAATGCAGTAGTCCTGGAATACACAATCCTTTAATGAGTTAAAATTATATTTGTATGCTAAAATATAAAGCCTTGAAAGGTATTTTTAACATTATGGAAATGGAATATTGCATTAAAATGTGTGACCGAATCCACAGGTTGAGTTCCATGGTGGGTTAGAGAAAATTGTCAAATACCTCTTTAAAAAAAAAAAAAATTGTACAATATGCAGCACTGGAAATAAAATGGGTATCGAGAGCAGCCTTGAGGAGAAGAATGTGGGGATGCTGATGGATGAGAAGCTACAGGTCTCGGCAGTGTGCGCTCGCAGCCCAGAAAGCCAACCATGTCCTGGGCTGCATCTAAAGCAGTGTGGCCAAGCAAGTCCGGGAGGATGATTCTCCACTCTACTCCTCTTTCATGGGACCCCATCCGGAGAAGTGCATTCAGCTCTTGGGTCCCCAGCACAGGAAGAATGTGGACATGTTGGAGTGAATCCATAGGAAAGTCATGAAGATGATTGGAGGGCTGGAGCATCTCTCCTATGATGACAGGCTGAGAGAGGTGGGATTGTTCAGTCAGGAGGGAAGGGAAGGCACCAGGAAGACCTTATTGCAGATCACCAGTCCCTACAGGAGGACCGCAAGAAAGCTGGAGAGGGACTTCTTAAAAGTGCATGCAGTGGTTGAACAAGGGGGAATGGCTTTAAACTGAAAGAGGGCAGTTCAGATTAGGAAGAAATTCTTCACTGTGAGGGTGGTGATGCACTGCAACAGGTTGCTTGGAAGTGTCCAAGGCCAGGTTGGATGGGGCTCTGAGTAACCTGGTCTAGTGGAAGGTGTCCCGGCCCATGGGAGACAGGTTGGAATTATGTGATCATTAAGGTCCCATCCAACCTAATCCATTCTGAGTCCAAAATAAATGGTATTTCTGTTTGGGTTGAATTGGATTTAGATAGATGAAAAACATAAAGGTGCTTTTTAATTTCCCTTCTAGAAATGGTCCTGATGCTTGTAGAGAGTTGACTGGATTTTTTTTCACATGTGACAAATCCCTTACTGTGTGTGAATTTCGACAGTTTGGAAAAAACAGGTAGTGTAAATTATTTTTTAAAAAGGTTTTAGAAAACATTTTTCACTATATCTAAGAAGCTTAAGCAAATTTAATTGTTTTAATACCAGTTTTGATTTATTTCACAGAACAAATGCTTTGCCTTTCATTCAGAAGGGAGTTTATCAACATCAGCGTGGACAAAGGAAGGGAAAAGCTTATGATCTCATTGACCTATAGGTTGTAAGTATTCTTCAGGATGTAAGGCAATCTTGTTGGTGACTTGGAAGTAATATTTAGATACTCGAATTGAAAATTGTGATCTAGTCTTCTGGGAAGACCAAAAGTCTTACCCTTCAGTAACATTTTTGAATTAAAGATTTTCAGTAACCCGGAGTATTTTGCTGTCCTGAATTTTATTGATTCCAATTTAGTCTTTAGATTAAGCTGTAGTTTGTGATTTTCTCCCTAGAGGGCACAAGACTGCAGAGAGTGTGGGCCTTTTGTAGGCAATCTTACCTGCTTGGGAAGGAGAGTCCTGAAGAGGAAGTAGACCAAAGTATTTGTTAAAAATAAATACTCTTTACAAGGTCTTTTGGCACTTTTAACTCGAGGCAATGATTAATTACTTCTTATACATGAGAAATTTCAGGTTAATTGTTTTTAACCTACACTTTGAAATGTACACTGCCAGCTGTTTAGAGCAAGTGTTTGAAACAATCGTAATCTTCATCTATCAGCTGATCTTATGACTGACTGCAAATTGTATTGCATCTTCTGTACTGCTGTACTTCTGGGTTAAATGTTCATGGTTTATAAATATCTGAGCAAGTTTTAAAGTACAGACTATTTTCACTGAATTCTTCCCATCCTTCTGCAAATCTGAAATTCAGAGCAAAAACTATGTCTGTATAAAGTACTGAAAGTAAAAGAAGATGACATTAATTTTTAGTGTGGTTTGTCTCATCATATGGCTTATCCTAACTGCTTAAATGTAGTGACAGTCTAAGAATTTCCAAGATGAAATAGGTGAGCTTATGTTACGGAGGTTGAAGGTACTTGTTAGAGATTTTTTTTTTTTTTTATTGTCATGTGGTTTTGCAACCTGCAGATGGAAATGGGTTCTGGATAAAGATGCATCATAAAGTAATCCAGAAAATTTACTGCTATCAATTTCAGTAGCTCTTTGGAATGATGTTGTATCTGTGAATCTCCATATCTGCAATCTTGCTTTCTGGGCTGACATTAAGATAAACAGATTTCTCACAAAGTCCAAATAGTTGAAACACTCCCACTATAACAGTGTTTGTCTCCTCCTTCTGAATTCTTGAGTTTTGAAGATGTTATAACCCAAGCCTGCATGGATATTACAGTTAGAGCCACTACTTTATTATTATTCTCAGCATTCTTTGCTTTTAATTTGCTGCTTTTCTTTCTCTCCCTTCCCTTCTTCTTCCAAACCAAAAAGCATCTTTAACTTTGAAGAATATGTGAGATGTGTCCTCAGTCCCCAGCTTCGAAGGAGGGGGAATTTGTAATACTGGGTAATAGAATTCTATGCTACTAATAACATGTTTTTATTCCATATTTCTTAGAAAATCTAGAAATTTTAAAGAATAACTTTATTGTCAAACATTGCAGAAATAATTTGAACTTGGGGAAGGCTACTTTTTAGTTATTTGTTTATCTCAAATACAATTTGAGTTTCTTGTAAATAACTAAGAGTTTCTTCTAGTCTGAGAGAATTGTGCTCTCATGGAATCAGTGTTGCACCTTCTGTTACACTCTTGTCTGGTCCAGTGAGTTCTGGATCTTATAAGGATGAAGGGAGAAGAAAAGTTGAAAAGGAGAGCCTGTCTGAGGGAACAACAATCTGTAGCCTCACGTTTCTCAGGTGTAGATTAGGCAACAGTGTGCCCTCTTACTAGACAAACAAGCATGTAAAGCCTGCAGCTCTGCTGTTTTTATTTAGTAGTAGAAAGTCTGTGTTCAGAAGGTTAACTGACCTATACTACACCTTTTCATCATTTCATACATGCTTTCAACAAATGCTTGAAAGTCTTGGACAATGTACTGTATGAAATAGAAAGAATCACAGAATATGCTGAGTTGGAAGGGACCCACAAGGATCGAGTCCAAGTCCTGGCCCCGCACAGGACCGTCCCCAAGAGTCACACCATGCGCCTGAGAGTATCATCCAAACACTTCTTAAACTCTGACAGGCTTGGTGCTGTGACCACTTCCCTGGGAGCCTGTTCAGTGCCCAATCACCCTCTGGGTGAAGAATCTTTTTCTAATACCCAACTAAACCTCCCCTGACACAACTTTAGGCCATTCCCTCGAGTACTGTCACTGGTCACCACAGAGAAGAGATCAGTGCCTACCCCTCCTCTTCCCCTCACAAGGAAGTTACAGACTGCAATGAGGTCTCCCCTGAGTCTCCTCTTTTCCAGGCTGAACAGACCAAGCGACCTCAGCAGCTCCTCATACGGTTTCCCTTCAAGCCCCTTCACCATCTTTGTTGCCCTCTTTTGGATGCTCTCTAACAACTTTTTATCTTTCTTATATTGCAGTGCCCCAAACTGCCCACAATATTCAAGGTGAGGCTGCCCCAGTGCAGAGCAGAGTGGGACAATCCCCTCCCTCGACCGGCTGGCAATGCTGTGCCTGATGCCCCTCAGGACACGGTTGGCCCTCCTGGCTGCCAGGGCACTGCTGACTCACATTCAACTTACTGTCGACCAGGACCCCCAGGTCCCTTTCCATGGCACTGCTTTCCAGCATCTCATTCCCAAGTCTGTACGAACATCCAGGGTTGCCCCATCCCAGGTGCAGAATCTGACAGTTTCCCTTGTTGAACTTGATATGGTTGGTGATCGCCCAGTCCTCTGATTTGTCCAGGTCTCTCTGCAGGGCCTCCCTGTCTTTGAGGGAGTCTACAGCTCCTCCCAGTTTTGTGTTGTCTGCAGACTTGCTCAGTATCCCTTCCAGTCCTGTGTCCAAGTCATTTATGAAGATGAAGAGCACTGGGCCTAAGACATGACCTATTTTTAAACCATTGTGTGCTTTACCAACAGGGAGCTTATCTAACTTTCCGAAGTGTTGATCATAATCTTCCAGAAAGTGTTAAGCAGTGTCTTCACTCTTCGTGTGATAAGTATTGATGAAGCAGCAATGGATTTTCTAAAGTAAGTGCTGCTGTTTTTCAAATAACCTTGCCTCCCTTAAGCAAAAAAGACTTTTTTAGTAAGAGCTTCTAATACCTTCTTACTAATACTGCTAAAAACAGAATCTGTATTTAGGCTGTTTAAATTAGTAATAGATGTTAGTGGATTTTGCATAGTTCAGTAACTTTCTAGAATGATAAGGCATAAAAGAATTAATTAAATTATGAATCTGTCTTATTTGCTCTGTTTGAAGTCGCATGTTTTTATATACAAATCATATAGTGAAAGTTTTGTGTGATGAACTAAAATACTACATTTGGAGAAAAACGCTTTTTTTCAATAATCAATAGTATTATTAAATATTTTGCGACATGTACGTTAAAAGCTTGTATGAGTCATGGTAATGCATGTGTTTTAACACACCCAGGAGGAGAATTGGACATTTATCTCTCTGGTTTTTTTTTTTTCCCAGTTTTATTTTTCCTTCCTCTACCTTCATTCTTCCAGGCATTGCTACATGTTGAAGACTGTGGGCACTGGGACAGGATTTTTGCCCTTACTCTTTCAAAATAGTTTTTACTAAATTATGCTGTTACAGAGTCTGAAAGATGAGAAGTTTTTAGAATATTTTCAAATGGCTTAGATGAGCAGTTGATTTTGAGTATGTGTCTTATACCAGTATCTATACAGAATTAGTCTCTCTAGGGAATTAAGTATCTTTCTCCGCAGTTTCTGGCTTTTATTGTGAGTGTATTGCTTCTTAGCACAAATAAAATCTTGGTATAAAATTTATCACCCTGCTCTGCCTGCCTGATCACAGAAATTATTTAACACTGTTGGAAATGGAGTCAGGATTTGATTACTCAGATTTTGGTGAGGACTGTCAGCTGATAGCAGATATTACAAGGTAGAAAGTTTCATAAAACCATGGAATCATGGAAAGGGACCTCAAGAGGGTGTCTAGTCCATCCCTCCTGCTCAAAGCAGGGTTTACAGCAGCAGATTGTTCAAGGCAACATCCAGTTGGGTTTTTAAAGACCTCCAAGAATAGAGACTCTACAACCTCTGTGGGCAACCTCTTCCAGTGTTCAGTCACCCTCTTGGTTACAAAAGTGTTTCCTCCTTGTTCAGAGGGAACCTCCTGTGTTTCAGTTTGTGCCCATTGCCTCTTGTCATTGAGCATCACTGAGCAGAGTCTTCATTACTCCCTTGTGTCAGGTATTTGTACACACTGGTAAGATCCCTCAAGCTTTCTGTTCTCCAGGCTAAACAGTTCTCTCTCTCCCAGCCTCTCCTCATATATCAGATACTTTGATCCCTTCTTGATTAGGAACAGCAATAACAAAATCCTAATTAAATATCTTCAGTATCTAAAGACTACTTTTGCTAGCACAAGTTGGCTATTATTTTTCTTTCTGCAAGTGCTTAGACACATGAAGCTTATTCTCAGTGACGGTAATATTCACTTTAATGTCCCTTTACAATGAAAGCTTTGCAAAGAAGCCATAGTGAGCTAACAGTGCATGGAACAGTAAATTCAAATTTAATTGGTTATAGAAATACATAGTTGTATGATGCTTAGTGCTGATTGTTCCCTCTCTGCAAGGTTTCCATGAAATAAAACACAGTATAGTTTAATTTAAAATAGTTTATGTAAGAAATTTACATCTCAGAAGCCTATCATTCAGGTAAAAAGCTTTTTCTTTAATTTGTTGCTAATCTTATACTTCTGAAATCCAGTGTTATGTCTGAAGGCTCCAGAAAGAAGAACTTGCTCACTGGATTATAATTTTGGTCTTTGTGCTATCTGTGGTAGAATAGATTGTTTCTTTTTTTATGCTCGCTCTCTCTTCTTTCCATTAGTGACTAAATTTCAGACAATGAAGTCTGTCTTTTTCTTCTGTACGAGAATGTTATTGACCTCTGTATTCTCTGGTGCAAAACCCTTGAACTCAGTTCTCTTACCTTCATTACTGTACTGACAGATAATGCTGCTCGGGTACAGTCCAAAGGGTCTATTGCGAGTTTCCAGGAGCAGCTATGCTCTGCTGTCACAAACCATGAATCTTTTGATTTACATGTGTTTTCAAGAGAGTACATTGTCCTCTGTAGGTGGTTGTTGACTTTCCAGTTTAGGTGATTTAATATAGGCAAGCTTTAGGGACTTTATAATTGGAGGTATGCAGAGCAGAGATAAAAATTCGTAATAGACAGTAGAGAGGTAAGTCTTTGACCTCAGAAAACAGGATGAGTATGCCATGGCAAAGCACTAGTGAGCAAGCAGCTCAGTGTGCTTTTCCATTTGCTTTTCTATTCAGATTAAAGTAATAATAGGACTTTGTGGTTTTGGGGTTTTTTTTCTTCCAGTAGGTTCTTCCACAATATTTTTTATCAACCTTTATAATAATTTTTGATGATTGGCTATAGGAAGCCCTTCTCAGAAGGGAACTTGCCAGGAAAAAAACACAAAATATACCATAATTCTAGGTGTGCTGATCCAGCTTTTGATCTACACTTTTGCTATTTGTATTCTAAAGAGAGATTTGTAACTACTTCATGTTATTTTCCTGTTGGTGATTAAATGTAGTTGCTTTAACAAACTCTTCCAGCAGCATGACCTGAAGATTAGGATTGTTTTGAAATAAATTTCTGGAGATTTTATGCATGGGATGAATTATCCATGATTATTGAATTAGTAGAGGAGCTGCTAATGGAATATTGTCAGAAAGGAATTTCTGCATATCTGCAGGTGTTCAGCAAGAACTTTTGTCAGTGCCCTCTCAAACTCAAGCGATTGGATACTACACTTATTAGAGGTAGTATATGAATTAAATATAAAGTTCAATATGTTTTGGGGTTTTCTACTACAGCTGTTTTAATATAGTAGTATTACATGTCATTTCACCTATCAACATTAGTTTTGATTTCTTTAGAGCTTCTTCTGTGGAATTCAGTCAACCGTGTTCAAAGCAAGTGGTCTATGACAACAAACTTTTCAAGAAGATTCAAGGTTTGTGTCTACCAGAACCCATTTTATTTTAATTTCTCTATCTCTGTATCTCTACAGCTCAGTGGAATGAACAGTAGGGATGTTATGGAGATTTTATTTGTATAAATGAAATTTAAAAAAGTTAGATATTTATACTAGCACTAATAAGTCATAAGAATTCTTTCTCCTATCTCTTTAAATAAATAGTGCGGGTAAAGATTGTGGAGAAGGTAGAGAATAATTATGAACGTAATCAATAAAATGTTAGTCTCTGTGTTGACATAATCTCTAAAAAATTCCTGAAACATACCACTGATCCTGGTAACTGGCATTAATTTTTTTATTGGCAAAGTGTACAAGCACAATCTTCTTGATTTTGTGCTAGATACTTCTTTAAACCATTATTTCTATACATTGATAGGTTGTATTTTGATATTCTTTATTATTATGTTTATTAAAAATTGTATAGGTGAGTAGTATACTCTGAAATATGTAAATAAATTCTACTAGTATCCTATGTACAGTCTTCGGGACAAAGGCATAGCTTTGTGTTTAAAATTATGGAAGGTTGTTTGTGCAGTGCTGTGTGTTATCTTTGTAACCTGCAGTCAGCCAAAAACTATTGATCTGAGCAGTTCCTGGGTTGCATAATCTTTCCTGTTCACTGTCATTTGCTAAACCTGGTTTATGTAGGTACTCCTTGGTCACTAGAATGTGCTAATGTGCTTGGACATTTACTCTTAAAAAAAAATTCTTTTGAATAAAAATTAGGGTTTTTTTTTTAATCTTCTATTTATTCCAGTTTTCCCCCTTGTATAATAGACACTAATTGAGAAATCTATGTCTGAGGTTTGCTGGTGTGGCCTGGAAGAAGGCTATTTGTGTATACTTCAAGGCACCTTTTAACATGCATCTGAATATCAACTTCACTGGAAAAAACTTCCTTATTTTGCCTTATGGCATGGGTGGGAGTGGGAGCATCAGACAAAGTTTATTAGAGAAGCCCTCCAGTTGAGTCAGGAGGTGCAGAAAGGATGCCCTTACTTTCTAAACTCCTCCTTAGAGAGGCGCCTGGATGCAACTGGGTCCAATCTTAGTTCCAGACTTTTCCAACAGTTTTAAGTCTAAGGAATTACAGAGGTGTGATTGAACCTTTGTACAACTTTCTAGCGCAGAATTAAAGATGACAAACTGGATATATTTATATAGAATGAATTATTTATTATGATAAATGATTAGACAAAATATCTTAATAAGAATTATTTATTACACAGTATAGAGGCTAAAACTACTAGGATAGGATAGGGTAGTGCACTATAGCAAGCAATTAAATCTACCAAAAAAGAATGGAAACTATTACTAAGTAGAGATTGATGTAACTCACCCATACCAACAACCATGGGCAGATCTTTCACTCAGCCTTGAGGAGTAACCTTGAGGGGTGTCCCCACCCAAGGGAGGAATCTCCACACACACTCCAAGAAGGGTTATGTTAGAAGAACCTAGCATATGAAAGTGGCTGGACTTTCATAGTATAAAGTGGTTGACTGCCAGTCATATGTCTCCAGGTCAGCATAGCAGCTTCTCTGCCAAGTCTTTGCCTCATTATCAGGATGTTAATTTGGGATTGATGTGTCAGACTGGTTTTAACGTAATTCAACACCAAAACCAGCAAGACATATCCTCTCTCAGTCCACCATTGATAGCTTTGCAAATAGGGAATTCTGTGAGTTGCTTGACCACATTCCACGGCAGAACATCCTGCTACACCTTGCCTCTATTTTGCTTTATAATCGTAGATAGAAGTAACTTGAAGGTAATAGATAGCAGATGACTTCTGTTAACAGAGTATGCTGAGAAACTCAGGCATCCCTAAAGTAAACCTATCTGAAGATTTTGGTAAGGCTGTTGTTTTTACCACAGAAATACTTCTCTGCATATAATTCTGGAATGATTTTGCAGAGTTACTCTCATTTCTTCTTGTCTTCACATGCAGTAACGTGTTTGTAAAATAAAGAAGCAACTGTGTTTCATAGGGAAATGTTTGTATTGTATGACTTGCAGTATGTAATCAGTTCTAGCAAAAGTAAGCAGTTACACAATCTCAGCAGATAGAGGGCAATATCTATTATTCCTTTCCTTCTGTAGTCTCTTTGAAAGTTCATTAGATACTGCTGCTGCTTTATATGGTTTCCACTCAAATGTTAAGTAACTGATAGTTTAATTTTGGACTGGCATTCTTTCATCAAAGATGAGAGAGCCCGGATGCATGGACAGGTCATTTTAACCAGCACTATCATAGGTAGATGTGGTGTTTTTCTGTATTGTCTCCATAGCAAGTGGCCAAATTCAGGTAAAGGTTGTGTCCTTTATTTCTCTAAATCCTCAGGTACATTCAGGGGGACATTAAGTAAAAGAGGAGTTCGGGTTATAACAGGCTTAGGAAAGTATTTCCGACAAGTAGACAAGAACAGAAATGGTTATCTTTCCCAGGCAGCCTTTAAAGAAGCTCTAAATGTATTCCATTTGAAAATACCTGAAGGGGTAAGTCTATCTGAAACTGTAATCATGGGTATTATCTTTCTTAATTTATGGAATTGCTTTTTTTTTCTTCTTAAATCTGTGGTTTAATAGCTGATTATTGCATGGTGGGGGGGGGGGGGGGGGGGGGGGGGGGGGGGGGGGGGGGGGGGGGGGGGGGGGGGGGGGGGGGGGGGGGGGGG
>JAWWEU010000040.1:36887904-36901031 GCA_035583155.1 Acropternis orthonyx | reverse complement strand
AAACTGTAATTCTGATTTATAATCTGCTTGTGAGTTAGATTCATTCCTCCTGCTGGTTTACCTTTAAACTAGCACAGTAACCTATGATGACAGGTATTATTTTACAAATCTTAGAGTGAGTTTGGTTTTAGAAGTTCGGGGTGTTTTGGTGGCAATAGCATAATTTTCCGTTGTAACAAATGTTTTATTCTAGGACCTAGTAAAGAACTTTTGCAAAATACTTTTAAATTGCAGGACTTTGAATCCCTATGGCTTATTCTGGATGACAGCAAGAATGATAAGGTCGACTATAGAGAATTTATTCATGCTATATTTGGAGAAATGAATGAATATAGGAAAGCATTTGTAAGAAAAGTAAGTTTTATTTCATATAATCTAAGTGTAAATACTTTGCAGTCTAACTTGGAGTTAGTTACTCGTCATGTTCTGGTTGTTAAGTTGTGTTGTTGTTTTTCTTAAACTATGTATCTGGAAATGTTAAAGTTCCAGGTCAGTTTATCAAAATAAAAGTAAATTAGAGGATTGCATGTTGTTCCATTGTTGAATTAGTTAATTTTAAACTCTAGAATTAATTTTTTTATTATTTTGAGTTTATGTGTGCTATTCTTATAGTTAAATCCAGTGTATAAAGTATCTGGCACCCTGAAACGATCCCTTCCAGAAGTCTGTTTTCTTATTTTGGCAGATGATGATATCTGTGAAGACTTTTTTCCCGCAGTGCCTGAAATAGGAGGCAATAACTTGTCTCCTTTGAGGCCTGCACTTAGTCATTATATTTATGAGACTTGTATTTGAAATGCCATATATCTGTAATGTAATGTGGTGCTGTTTGCAGTATCAAACACTAATTACAAACCAGCCAAGTAGTAGTGACTGGTTTTCAAGATAAAGAAAAATGACATACAGTTTAATACTTTCAATGAGGGAGGGATTTGACTTTCCTAACCTTACGTATTGAACATGTGTATCTGAGTAAACTGAAATGAAAATGGAGCTGCTGTTAGCAGTGCTGTGTGAAGTCCTCTTTCAAAATGATGCAGGAATCTTGGTAATTGGAGAGGGCAGAAGAGAAGCAGCTTAACTTCTGATTCTAAGGATGAACTGGAAATTATGGAGAGAAGACAATTTTTTTTGAGTTGATTAGGGGACCACATTTGATGTGAAAGTTGTTGAGATAAAATAATCATGAAACTGCATAATCTAGAATAATTTTCTGGTATCTGGTGCCTTACATAAAATAGGTAAATTGACATAATCCACTGCGCAAGTTCTGTAAGTATGTGCTAGGTAATTAAGTATATTTGATCTTGTCATCTTTCCACTTTTTTTTCCTTATATGCTTTATGCTTTAACTCTTTTTTTCCCTATAGGCTTATATAAAATTAGATTTCAACAAAAGTGGGAGTGTGCCTATAGTAGATGTCAGAAAATGTTACTGTGCAAAGAAGCATCCTCTAGTATTGGCAGGTAATTCACATGAACAAACAAAAAAAATCTGTAACTACTGAAGTCGTCTTGTTCGCAGAAATACCAGATCCAGAAACTGGTTGGAAATACAAACTATTTTGATATTGGCTTAGACTTAAGCTGATAAGGAGATCTTTTTTTGTCTGCTGACTTAAAATGTGTCTGTGCAGAACATGACTATAAATAGTACTGGAGTTCATATATACAATTTTAATACTGCTCTTTATCAAGCTGCAAACACTGCATATATGCAGAGTAGTTCTTTTCCCTGCCTGTGTAGGACCACATGTAAGCAGTTATTTTTCAGCTTTCATCTGAAAGTTGTCAGTGATATCATATTAATAATTTTCACTTTGGAGGATACTCTGATTTTCACATTACTGTTTTCCATCAAAATATGCAAGGATTCCAGCTGACACAGAGTGTACTCAGTACTTGAATAATTCATTCAGAAGGAACTTCATTTTCTGGTACAGGTTTGTCATCCTTTACAGAGGAAGTGCTGGTTTCTTCATTATTAATTCATTCTTCATTATTTTTTCAGGATTCTCAAAAACGTTTTAAATCTGCAATTAGAAAAAAATAGGAATTTAAGTATTTGTATGGCAGTTTCTAAAACGTTATCTCCATATACCAAACTAGTCACTGTGAAAGTCTCTGTAGTGTCATGACCTTTTTGTTTTCACCTGTAGAAGAGAGGATGTTTTTTGTATTGCCAGTGATTTTAATGGCAACATGTGAAGACACATGGTGGTCATAGGGATACACCATGTGATTTTTTTCCAATGCTACAATGGCATATTTTTTGCATTTTTTCTCAATTATATGGAATCATCTTGAGTATTATCTTTATAAAGCCACTAGGACACCGATGTAAATTGCAGAACTCTTTTCAAATGCTAATTTGCTTCTGAAAGTTTTCCTAGAACTTTGAATTTTTATTATGTCAAACACATGATTTCTTACAAGGTAACTTCTAAAATATCAAAATTTTAGTTTACAAATGCATTATTCAATTTTTGCTGTCACTTGAAGAAAAAAAATCTTCTTGACATTGTAATTCATCGCAATTGACTCACCATATTTCTGTTGATATTTAGTACTATCATGCTATCAAAGTAAGGTGATTTCTACAGCTGGTATTAAGTGAGCCAACAACTTAATTCTGAAATCAGAATATTGACTTTGTTCATGAAAAAAATTTGCAAGCTAAAATTTGCAAGTTTCTTGCCTGAATTATATTAAATGCTACATATTCACTGTTCTTTAAAATGTATTTAATGGGAAAATATGCTTTCCTAGGCAAAGCTGCAGAAGAAGAAATTAAATCGTCATTTCTAGAAACATTAGGAGAGTCCTGCAGCAGCTCCAATGAAGTGTCTTATTCTGAGTTTGAAGATTACTATGAAGGATTAAATTTTGGAATTGTGTGTGATGATGATTTTATTAATATCTTAAGGAACTCTTGGGGAATTTAGAGTGGAAAATGACAAAAATGAAGAGGCATTTTCTAAACAAGGAGTGACTAAGAGAGGATTTAGTCTTGATGTGCATTACTAATTATAAAATTAGTGCATTAAACTGATTTTAGGGACTCAAAACTTTAGATGCTTTTAGAATAATATATGGCAAATTTCTTGGAGTGTCTGTTGAGCTATGCTAGCCACTCTAATACAAATGCTGTTCATTTTTTTTCATTGGAAGTAATAAAAGCTGTTTGTCATACCAAAAAATCATAATTTTTTAATATTAGAATAAAGTGGCCTATTTTATAACAGGAGTGAATTAGAATACTAAAATGCATGAATGTGTGTATGCAAGAGAAATTTTGTTTTATGATGCATTGTGAAAAGTTTAGGTTTGACTGTTTAAAGTATCAATGGTAACTTTTCTTCAGAAAGTTTCTTACAGCATTCTTTGTCTTGTTTCTTGTTTCTTATGGTGGTACTTAGCTTGAAAGAGAGCAAGTCATCCTTTTCCAGTTTTGAGGATGTGTGCAGTACTGAAATGCAGAGATGTTCACAGCAACTGGCCCCTTGGCCTTTGAACCATCTTGACTGATCTTACTTTGTCATTTTGGTCAGGCATCTGAAGCTGAGCATTGAATCCCAAAGGTTTTATTAAGTACACATGTATTTTAGAGTATATGTCTTCCTTTCCTATATTTTGCTAAGTGGTTTTCTAGAGAAATAATTTATATTTAAATATCTGTTTTCTTTATATCCCTGGGATTTTTTCAACTAAAACTTAACAATTAGATATTTTGTCAAACTGATACATAGCATTTCCTATCTGCTCTGAAAGTATAAAACAGAAAAGTATTAAAAAAACCCCCAAAACAACCACCTCTGTCACTACGTAAATTGAATCATAAATTGAAATATTCGTTGCTACTTCAAGTATTCAGACAGATGCTCTTTTCAATGTAATGCATCTTGTTAATTCTGTAAAATTATTTATGTTAAGAAATAAAAAAAGGTTAATTATACAGTGAAAAAGAGAGATAGCCTTTGGTTTCACTACAGCTGTCACTAAAATTAACTGTGTTTGAACTGCATTTCTTAAGCCTATACAATTAAAATATATTAGTTTCCTTAGAGCTTGTCTGCCTGGTTTTGAATTTACAGTCTGTGGTTAAAAAAGCCTTCCTCCGAGACAGAACTTGTGTTTCATAGGAATTTAAGGGCAGTGCTGGAATGGATGCTGAAATGAGGAACTTTGGTCCCTCTGTGGATGACTGATATATTCTAGATACAGTACTTCCTTGTTCTGATAGCTTGTGTGTTTTTATGTTTTGATTGTTTGTACCCTGATCTCATTTGTAACAAGAATTGCAGTTTCTGCTCTAGATCCTCAAATGAGAGATTTTGGAGTTCTTTTGGGGCTGCAAAAGTCTGTATGTATTGGTTTACAGGGAAAAGCAGATTTTGTCAATGGTTATTCTAAGCAGGAATTCTGACATTGCTCATTACGATTTTCTTGTTTCCAGTTCCTGCCAGAGTGTGTCTTGCTGGAACGATTTTGTTAATTAGCATTCCTGGAATTGGTGATTCTGAGAAGGGCAGCTTCATCTGATTGTACAGGGATCTGCTTGTTAATGTGTCAGTTCAAATAACTGAAAAATACCAAGTGGCATTTTTATTAGTTTTTTTAAGAATCACCTGCTCTTATTTAGACTTGTTCACTTAGGAGAATTGTACCAACAAATACAACTGTAACTCAATTTAATGAATGAAAGTGATAGTGAAGTGAGGTATTTTCTTTTTGCAATACTTAATTTTATTGTGAAACTTTTAGGAAGACTATTCCACGTTTTCCTGTGGAATGGAAAAATTCATGACAAGCAGTTGTATCCTAAGTGGGCCTGCTTATCAGCAGAAACTGTATGGATCACATCTGCTGCAAATTAATTGTTCTTTATTTTGTTCTTATCACAGAAATAGTGTGCTGTTACAAGAATGTTATTTTCATAGCTTTGGTAGTCATGCATTAATTTTTTTAATCTGAGGACAGGTCCTTAACAGGGTAATCTAAGATAAATTCTAAAGGTCAAAAATTGCCTGAAAATACAAGCAGGTATTCTGGTAATTATGTGAAACCTGCTACATATATAATTTCTATTAACTACAGGGTTGGTTATGGAGGTCCTCTTGACCAACCTGATTTCCTTTTATGACCAGGTAACCTGTCTGGTTTAGAAGGTAAAGGCTGTAGGTGTTGTCTACCTGGACTTTAGTAAAGCCTTCAGTACTGTCTCCCATGGCATTCTCTCATGGGGAAGCTGGCAGCCTATATCTTGGACGGGTACACTCTTTCCTGGGTTAAAAACTGGCTGGATAGCCGGACTCGGAGAGTGGTGGTGGTGAATGGACCTCCATCCAGCTGGTGGCCGGTCATGAGTGGTGTTCCCCAGGGCTTGGTATTGGGGCCTGTCCTGTTTAATATCTTTTGATTATCAATGATCTGAATGAGGGGATTGAATACCCCCTTAGTAAGTTCGCAGACTGTGCAGGAGTGTTGATCTGCCAGAAGGTAGGAAGGCTCTGCAGAGGGATCTGGACAGGCTGGATCAATGAGCTAAGGCCAATGGTATGCGGTTCAATAAGGCAAAGTCCTGGGTCCTGCACTCAGGTAAAAACAACCCCATGCAGAGCTATAGGCTGAGGGCAGATTGGCTGGAAAGGACCTGGGGGTACTGGTCAACAGCAGCTGAACGTGAGCCATCAGTGTGCCCAGGTGGCCAAGGCGGCCAATGGCATCCTGGTCTGTATCAGAAATAGTGTGGTCAGCAGGACCAGGGAAATGACTGTCCCTCTGTACTTGGCACTGGTGAGGCCACACCTCAAATTCTTTGTCCAGCTTTGGACCCCTCACTTCAAGAAGGATACCGAGGGGCTGAAGCATGTCCAGAGAAGGGCAGTGGAGCTGGTGAATGGTCTGTACAGTAAGTCATAGGATTAGTGGCTCAGGGAACTGGGGTTGTTCAGCCTCGAGAAAAGGAGGCTCATAGGAGGCCTTACCCCTGTCTGCAGCTGCCTGAAAGAAGGTTGTAGCCAGGTGGGTGTTGGTCTGTTCTCCCAGGCAACCAGGAACAGGACAAGTTGAAGTGGCCTCAGGCGGTGCCAGGGGAGGTTCAAGTTGGACATCAGGAAAAAAATTTTCACTGAAAGGGTGATTGAGCATTGGAATGGGCTGCCCAAGGGGATGGTGGAGTCACCATCCCTAGAAGTGTTCGAGAAGTGACTGGACATGGCATTCAATGCTATGCTTTAGTTAGCAGGGTGGTGTTTGGTCAAAGGTTGGACTCCGTGATCTTGAAGGTATTTTCCAACCTTAATGATTTTATGAGCAGTAGCTGCCTCAAAACATCAGATATGGTGACTATGGTGACTTTTTAATGGCTTTCACGAAAGTTACTTTTTTCTGCCCACTATTTTTTCACTGTGTAAATTTCAGATGGTAGCAGACAATTCAAAGTAGCTTCTACCCAAGGCTTGCCCACCATGGTTACAGTCAGTAAAATAACACATAAACTGTATTCAAACAAGGGTCTGTGGTGTCTGACTTTTCATTGACAGTGGTCTCAATGCCTTGATTAATTGCATTCTGACTTGCTCTTACTTACTTTTGAACATTTAATGAATCTGAATTCTGTTCTTTAATCAATGCTTTGTAGCTTTAAAACTTTCTGGAGATGTCTACTGGGGTTTACTGCCTTTGAATGTGTTTCAAACAAAACTTCTTCTGTATTTGCAACCTTTCTCAGAATTGCCCATGTTTTTCAAATTAGGATGTGTGTTCTTAGTTAAAGTGGGATTCTCAGAGAAGCTGGCTGGCTTCTTCCTTGAAACTCACTGCTTAATAAAACTAATTGCCTTTATGCCGCCATGATTTACACTTCTGCTAAAAAGTTTTAGCAGCTTGCTGCAGTTCAGAACATCAGAAGTGCATTATGCTGTGAACATATTTTGTCCTACTACAAATTAGATGTGCAGGCTCCCAGAAGACAAGTAGAAATTAGCGAAGTGTTGTAACTCCTTATTCTCAATGTCTGTAAATACTTCATAAAATGGATATGCTCTGATACTGTAAGCTGGCATGTGTAAGAGCACTTTGAAAAAGCAGAACACAGGCACACAAGCAAAACCTTCAGTAGCTTCACTTTGTGTGCTGAGGGAAATACAGCATCCTCACCTGGGGTAGCTTAGTTGCTGAGAGGAGGTGTTCTTACTGATTCACACTCAAAAACTCCTTTCTCTTCAGTAAGAGTTTTCTGCCAGCTGATCAAATTGTGTGGGTCTTTGTGGCCAGAACAACAAAAAGATTAAAAATATATCTACCACTGTGTGTTTGTAGGGAGGTGCTGTTTGCTTCTGGATGTGAGTTGTTTTGGTGGTGTTTTTTGCTTTTTTGGTTTTTTTTTTTTAATTGTGAAAGAGTGTTCTGGTTTGGGTTTGCGGTTTTTTTGGTGGGTTTTTTTGCGATTTGGTTTGATTTTGAGCATGCTGTCTCTAGGTAGTAAAAAAAGAAAGCCTAAAACTGATTTCTTTTGTGTTGAACACAACAGGTAAGTTTCTGTAGCAGAAGAAGGAAAGGTGGAAAATCACATGCATATTTTTCCCAGGATATTACTCCAATAAACTATCCATCATACTCAGCAATTTAGAGACTGAGATAGCTCAGTACTTCCTTTTCATCTTGTTAACCATCTTGTCTATGAGAAGCTGAGTCATAACTACTCTTATAACCATGAGACATTTCCAGTGATGAGAGGCAGGTAGTATTTCCTTCCAGGTCTACTTAGGCTATTTTTTCCACAGGGAACATTTCAAAATATTAACCAAACTGCAAGGTACTAAGGAAAGAGATGTGATACATTGCCTGCAGGATGACTGTATGAAATATTTTGTTTTGTGGCTCCTATACTTTTTTGGAACTTATTTTTGATTGTGATGAACTCAAGGCCTAAAGAGGATAGAGAGAAAGTACCTGTGAGGGGAAAAAAATCTGTTTAAATGTCTATGTAGAGCATCTGTTGTGTTCATCTGGAATGTATAGTATCTTACTACCTGTTTTCTGGTTGTTTTTTTTTTCCTCCTCACTCACGCATTACATTTTGGATGGAATTAATTGGATTTGTGCACAGAAACTTCAGTGTTTGTTGCCACTGGCAGAATTTTGTGTGTCCGGCATCCCCAGAGAAGCAGCTTCAAGATAAGAAAAATAATAGCCATTTCTTTGTGCTTTGATTTTTTACAGGCTGCATTCTTATGAAAGATGTTTAATATTTTAACATCTTTTGCTGGCTGGTGTATTTTTTTTTTTTTAGCTCAGGTCTTCTGACTTTTGCTGTTATTTCCTTTCCCAGTTTTAGGAGAAAAGAGGAACTGGAGAGACTCTGAAAAAAGTGGGAGAAATGGTACTTGGAAGGTGTACTATTTAGGTACCTAACAAATGGAGGATTCTCCCTGTGAAAACTTGACACTGCTTTTGAATTACCCTTTTGAGTAGTCTCAAAGAAGCTCTTTGGTGGACTCCTTCCAAGTAGACAAAGACCTGAAAGGTTTTACTCTTGGACTGCTGAGGTCAGGAGGCACAAGCACTGGTGAGAAGGGCTAACCTCATGGTTTTGCAGAAGCAAAGCTCCCTGCTTTGGGCCCAGCAGTGATATCTGCTTGCCTTGCTGCTGGAATCTTTGGTAACTGCTGTGATGGTGGTTTCTTTTTTTAACCCTTGGTGGGAGAGGATTGTGGGAAGAAGACTTCTTGCATACATTTAGATACCTAACAATGTCCCAAGGTAGAAGACAAGGACTGTCCCTCTCATGGAAAAGCTGCTCTTTATAGCAGCTTTTCAAAACAAAAGTCACATAGTACTGTCTAGCTGCAGGCAACTGTAATGGAGAAGGCAGAGATAAACTGGAGAGAAGACATGAAGAAAGGACAGGAAGAAGACTTAAAATGGAGATGAAACAGCAGGGGATTGCAAAGACCTCCTTTGTACCAGGGATTTATGGGACTTCTTTGAATCATAGAATGGTTAGGGTTGGATAGGACCTTAAAGATCATCTGGTTCCAACACCCCTGCCATGGGCAGGGACACCTTCCACTGGACCAGGTTGCTTGAAACCCCATCCAACCCAGCCTTGGACACTTCAGCCTCTTCTTTTCCCCATATTTGTTTTATGCCACATCTGCTATTTGATTGTAAAATGGGAGTGAAACTTGGCAAGATACGATTAATTCAGGTTCGAAGAGACACTGTTCCAAAGGTAACTCCTGGTATTCTGATGTCCCATTTTCATCTATCTCATTTTCTAGGGTGGTTGTTGGCAGCTATAGAATCACCGAATGGGTAAGGCTGGAAGGGACCATAGTGGGTCATCTGGTCCAACGTCCCTGCTGAAATGAGTTATCCCAGAACACACTGCACAGGATTGTGTCCAGATGGTTGTTGAATATCTCCAGTGAGGCAGACTCCACAACCTCTCTGGACAATCTGTTCCAGTGCATGGTCACCTGCACTCAACCCTAACACTAGTGGCAGCTTGGGGTTGAGGCTGAGGATCGCAGCAACATGGCTGGCCCAGATTAGAAATGTGTGGAAGGAACAAAGCTCGTGCTATGCCGTGCTCTCCTGATCATGCCTTTTGTGGCCCTGGTGTCCCTGGAGCTGTAGGCTCCGTGTTTCTCTGAACCTTAACCCTAATGGCAACTTAAGGCTGTGGCTGAGGTCCCCAGATTAGAAAGGAGTGCAGTTCCATGCTCTCCTTACATGTCTATTGAAGCCCTAGTGTCCCTGGAGCTGTAGGCTTTGTGACCGAGCCCTCCCTGTAATGGTTGAGGCTGAGGTCCTCAGCACCCTGCATTGCCCAGATTAGGGGTCACAAAACTTGCTTTGGGAGGAGCATGCTATGGATGTTACCTGCTTTACACTGCTTTATAATTCACATGGGGAAACCCCATTCTGCTGTGGAAAAGCACAGTTAAATATTGGTGGAAAATAAGTAGCAGCTTCAGGGATGTATCTTAAATCAGTATTTCTTTTTCTTACAACCTGTGTTAAGTAAGTGAACATTTAATGACTCCTATGTCTTGCTTTGGGATCCTATGATTTGTCTTGGCATGAATTAAATCCTGCACTCACACTGGTAAAATTATTCCCCTGAAGTAATTTCTTTTGACAATAGCATTTGCCTTGCAGATGCCAGTGATTAACCACAAGTTTCAGTTGTGAATACTGCAGTTGTGTTCATTAACTAGATATTCTTGACTTCTCCTTTCTCACTGTTTTATGACTAAAGGGAGCAGCAACAGAAGTCAAACCAATGTTTTTGTTTTTCCTTTAGAACTATCATTTTGGAAGTGCCTGATACAGCAAAACAGCTTAAACCAAGTTATACTCTGTGTTTTATGGGTTTAATATACTTTTGAGAAATATGTTCTAGATCCAAGTAACTGTAGAGAAATAAGCACTCAAAAAATTTAGTTTATTTATTTATTAAAACCAGCACAGTGAGGAGGGAATCAGTTGTCAGTGCCAGACAATTAATTTTCCATAGTTTTTGTGTTTCTTTTCTGATACCTTGTCCCTTATTTGAGACTATGTGATTTCTAAGTTCTCTTTCCAATTTTGTCTTGGTATGCCTCCAAAGTTTTTTCTTTTGGGAGCATCCTCCTTGGAAATGAGCTTCTTCAGTAACAGCCATAATGCTAAAGAATGTTCTGAAATAAATCAAAATATGACATAACATTCAGTGAGAAAAATCTCTTAAGGGAAAGGATAGGAGACAGGGCAGATAAAAGCAAATAGTAGGTGGGATGATATTCCTAGAAATCAATATTTTGTGTTCATTCATATCTCTTGGCTCTTCCCTCTTCCTTCTGGAATGCCAGCCAAGAAGCAAGGCCTACACTGGATTGGTCAGTGTAAATACTCTTCCTTCACATAAAGTCAGAAGAAACCTGTCTGGATGAGATTTCACAAGGTTGTTTACTCCATTATCCTAGGTTATCTGGAAAAAACCTCATCAGTGTGTGCTGCTTTCTCATCTGTGATAGAAACATCACCATATTCCCAGGTAATCTGTTCTATTGCTTCACTGTACTTCATGTTAGAAGTTGCCTACTGATTGACCTGAATATCTCTTGCTATGGTTTAAGCTGATTACCGTTTCCACTATCCCATCCTTTCCTTATGTAACAGCTTTGAAAACTATTACTACATCCTCTTTGATCTGCAGTTTGCTAAGTGTGGCCGTTAGGAAAATTGCATTAACTGGACAAATTGAAGACCATTCTCATTTTTCTCTCCTCAGTGCCAGTTGGTGCCTTTCTTGTGTTGAATGCAATACCCTACACTAGGCACAGTGCTCTGGTTAAGGTCTTGTCAGTGAGGTACTTCCATTACAGATCTTATTTTTGTATCAGTGTGTCTTTCCTCTCTTCTTTCTTGCCTCTTTCCCTTTCTTTCCTCCCTTTTCTCTCTTCTCTCTTTCACAAAAATCTGATTTTATTAAATATTGCTGATGTTGTGATGAATTTTAACCCACAAATTTTCTTCTCAAGAACTTACTTTTCTTGCATCATTTCACTTGAAGTGAAATGGTGAAGTTCTGCAATGATTTGAGGTACGGGGAGGTGTTTCTGCTGGAAAACCTGGCCTTGAGTGTCTCAGTTGTGTGGAAGCCTTGTCCTTATGCTTCTTTTTGGATTGCTAACAGGCTCACATCAACTTTACCTGAGACTAGAAGTATAATTCCTCCTTCCTAGTGTCACTTCATAGGATACATGTCAGTGAAATTCACAGCCATCAAAATGGAATCTCAGAATGGAAAATAAAGACCCAAACAATTACTATTTTTTTTAATTATTATTTTTTTAAGAGCAGGCATGAGGGTAAAGGGAATCTGAACCAAAACATAGGGTGTTTAACAGCAGCTTTTTTCAGACACTGTTTGTAAATGGTCACTTACGCATTTAACAAATATAATTAATATAATTATGTATGCAGATATTTATGAGAATAGGTTTTATCATTGTTTATTTTTGATATCATATGGAAAATCTTTTGTCTAAGCTGAAATGTATCTTAGACTTTGAGATGCTGTCTGACGTGTAGAAATGCAGATAAACCACCTTCAGTCTACAGTTACTGTAATTCCAAAGTAAAACCTTGCTTCTCTTTATCAAGATGTAGGATGTCTATTATATCCTGCTCCTGTTTTTAATTCTGTTACTTCAGTTAGGCTGCCTCTAACCTGGTGAACTGAAAGGTTTTGTTCAGTCAACATAGTGAAAGACTGCTGTTACCAGGTGAGATTTTTCTTCAGCCCCCTTGTCAACTTACTACTGTATTAATGTCTGAAATGCCTTCCTTCTCCTCCCCAGTGAATTAACTACCATAAATAATACATAAAACTATGAACTGCCTTTCACCCTGAACAAACAGTCCATAAGGCTGCTTTAGACAGGATTATGTCAAGATTACTAACTTGTTAGTATTCTTTTTGACTTAATTGCATTTTTCTCTCACTAAAGTGAAAGGAGTAGTAAAAATTGTAGCTGTATGAGTTCCCAATAATCATGGACTTGAAACTGTTCCTTTGCACTTTGGCTTCAAAGGCCGTATGTTTGAAGCTTGTTAGATTGACTTATGCTCTTGGGCTGTAGAGACTGTTTGATAGCAACAGTGAATGTAGGCTGTGAATTCATAGCCCACATCTATGAGCAGTTTAAAGGTGGAAAAAGATGGTTCTGACACTTAAAAAACCAATACAGAATGCTGACAACAGAGCGATACCCGGATTAGACAGAGTTTTGATTGCTGGTTTTTTCCTTTGATATAAAGGACAAACCAAAAAATAACTTATTGAAACCCCCCTCCCAACGACACATAGGTTCCACCACCCAGAACCCCGAGAAAACACACCCCAAAGAGAGGGAAAGAGCAACCCAAACAATGCAAAAGTATTTAACTTCCCTAAGAGCAAAACTGCTGTGGATATCTTGGCCAGGAGCAGTGAGGCCTAATCTTTCTGAGCTGCAGGGGCAAGGTGCTCTCAGCACGGCCAAAGAGAGAGAGGAGAGAGCACACTGGGAGCTGCTCTTTGATTTATAGATGAGCTGACGTCAGATGGGATGAAATACCTCACTGGTCAC
>JAWWEU010000040.1:36770040-36887804 GCA_035583155.1 Acropternis orthonyx | reverse complement strand
TGACCCACAGAAGTGGGGCCTAGCTAAAACTAAAACCTTAATCTGAGTTTTTTGGGATTTATCAAACCCATCACAGATTTCTAATATCTGTCCTGGTAAAGAGTGTTCAGAAATATCAAACAAAAATTGGCATGGTAGGTGTCAGTTTAGTTATCTAAAAAAATCCAAGTGGAGACTGGTGTCATATCTTTGTGCTGCTGGAAGTGCCTTATGTCAGCTCTGTACCATGAAGCTGATTGTCCTGTTGCTAAAACAGGACATGGTGATGCTCTTCCTTCAGGAGAAATGATCAGCCATTGGCCTTCTTGCCCATCTGTATTCTTGAATGCATTTTGCCTAAGGGAAGGGCTGGATGGCTGTAGGACAGGAGCTGACATGTGGAACCTCCTGAGCAATTTTCAAAATTAATATTAAAAGCCTAAGCCAAGGAGTTATTAAAAAATGTAAATGAACCTGATAAGCAGTGGTCTTTTTTTTTCCAAGATCAGTGTAATGTTCACATTAATTATGATACTGCTAGACTTTAAATTAGAGCTTCCTTTTCTGGGGGAGTAGCAATCTTTCAGTCACAGTAGTGGGAAAAGCTTAAATGTACACCTAAGATGGCAGCTCTGCATTTAGAGCATCTCTTTTAGCATTTTGTCTCCCACTGTGCCTCTCCTTTTGAAACTTTTTGAGGTGGGACATGTCGGTTATTGTTTCATTAATGTGTTTTCCAGCTTTGAAGAGCATAAAAGATGTATGATGGGCTCAGTTGGGCACATTGCAATGTATTATGTTGGGACACAATCCTTGCCGCCTCAGAAAATGTCAAATATGAGTTGGAAAAGGTACGAGAGAGGGAAGAAATGAAGATGGGAGACAGAGAATATTATGTTAATGATACAAACTGCTGACATGTAATGTAGCAGCAAATAGCTCAGATTGCATCTTGCTTAACATATATCTATGATAACAGTGTGTAGAATGAGAAGATTACTGAGAAGTCAGAGCAAATCTTGATCTCTGCACAGGTTAGCTGCTATGCTGAGGTAGGTCCCCTGATAGTTAGGGCTTTAAAATATTATGAGGATTTCCCTTGTTCAGGTAATTTTCAAGCAAATCTTTAAAATCCCTTCTTTTTTAGAAAGGTCCTTTGAATCTCCCATGTGATACTTCTTGGCTGCTTACAGTTGTATAAAAGATTGTTACATGATACGGGAATGCTTCTTCCATTTTGACAGTCAACATTTGCGAAAAAAAACACAATAGGAAGGATTTTCTTGGTTTTGTCTGTGTGTTGTTTACTTCAGTCTTGAGAAGAAGCAGATGAGAACTCGAGTGGAGTTCCCTGTGCATGCCTGGCCAGCAGCTGCCTTGCATACTTAAATGGTGTTCCTCACTACAGCGATGGCAGATTGCCTTCTGTCCCTCTGCCAGTCCTGTTAACTGCTGAATTGCAGGCCAAGTAGAAGGGTGAAGGTTACAAGATGGACACCCTGAATTCCCACTGGAAGTTGGTAGGAAGTTGTACCCATGCTGTGCCATTTGTGGTCTGATTTTGAAGTGATCTTCTTAAAAGGGGAATTAAACACTCACGTCAGTTTAGCCTGCATGCTTTCAAGTTGTAGGGGCATAAAGGTGTTAGAGCAACCCGTTCTCAAGAAATGTGGCAGCATCTGGGATAGTCCCTGGCAGGAGTGTGCTGTTTAACTTTAGGCAGCTGCTTTAGGTACCTCTGTTGCCACTCTTTAGGCTACCTGCTTATTCTGCAGAAAAAGTAGAGCCTTCCAGATCTTTAAGACACGTGTCATTCTCTTTCTGGATATGTAGAAGCTTAGGGAAATCACCATAGCCAAAGTGACTAACAAAAGTGAGGAGGGTATTTGCTCTTCCTGTGGGACCCAGATGTTACAGATCAGTTCCCAGTGTAGTTTCTGTTGTTGGGTAGATCAGATCAGTTCAGGACCTAACACCTGTCTCTGTTCTGAGTTCGTACTACAAGAGTATGCAAGGCCTCAGAGAAGACTGCTGATGCCCCAATGGCTCCATTCCTCCAGTCTAAACACATCTCTCTACATCTCCATTTGTACCCACATGCACAATACAGCTGAGTGGCTGGGGCTGGTGTTTTGTTGGCTCTGTTGTACCTCCTGTCCCTGACCCAAGTGGTGTGCTCAAAGCATCTGCTGCAACAGTAGTCCCTTAGCCTGCACCTTCCCCCTTGCTCCAAACCAGGCCTTTTTATCCCTTAACGAAGGTTTGGAGCTATTCGAGCACTGCAGTTCAAAACAAACTGGGAAAAGATCTCAAGGGTATCAAATGTTGCTGAGATGTTTGCATGGACATGGCATGTTCTTTGGCAACTAAGTGTAACAGTCAACATGACTAATGCTTTATTCTGTGACTAAGTATATAAGCTGTCTTATTCAAACACGTGGAAAAACTTGCAGTTTTACAACCTTGTATTCTTTTCCTTATACTGAGAAGGGCTACTAACTGACAGGCTGTTTCTGCATACTTCTGTACCTCAGCATGACCTTGCACAGCTCTTTAAGGCTTGCTGGCACCTTGTACTCTGAAAAGGAAATGCTGATGATGCTACCTGTGATGGATCTGGTATTTCCTGTCTTACTCTCCCCTGCCCAGTTTACAGGTCATAGCAGAAATCTGTGCCAGCACCTCTAACTTTGGCAAGCAAGACTGAAGCACAAGCAGAGGAGATGCAGTGTTTATCTCTTGAGAATACTGTTCTGTTTCCATGGCAGTAGACAGCTCAGTCCAGATTTGGGCAATCTTGTCTGTAAAGTAGCATGAAAAAAATTTTGAGAGGAAAAATTTGACTGCAGCTGAATGGAGGCAGTCAAAATTAATCAAGCTTGCATACACTGAGATTTGGTCTGCTGTATGAGACTGCAGACACTATGAAGAAACCTCTTTGCTTCCTTCATAGCTCAGGCATCTGATTTCAGATCTATCTGCCTCAGTCAGTGAGGCTCTGTGGGAGATTCCTGCACCTTGAGGTCTAGCAGTTGCCCTTCTGACAGGTAAACTGTCACAGTGGGAAGACAAAACCATTGAAAAAATAATTATTAAACTTTGAATAAATAGGAGAAAACTATTGTTGCAAAGTATCTTCTGTACAGATAATTAAATTGCTGTTGCTTCAGGGATGCCTCAAAGATAATCAGTGCAAACATCTTCAGAAGATAATCTTTTAAAGCATGTTCCTGCCTTATTGGGGTATGTGTATTATGGTTTCTTCCTAAAAATTAATGAAATAATGGAGTTTGCTAGTCACAGAAGGGAGGAAAGTGATAGGTGAGGTAGGTTTCCAGTTAAACTTTAGTGAGACACAGAAACAAGGTGTAACAATGCCAGTCGTCTGAAAACCCCTGCAGTCCTTTTAGTGTGTTTCCATTGATTTTGATGGCATATGAAGGAGGGTTTGCTGACTTCCTCAAATAAATCAGTGCCATATGTGGATTACGTATCAGATTTGAACTGATTTTAGGACAAGATTAGTAAAAGCTAGCATTAACTGAAACATAAAACTGCTTTCAGAATATTTTACTCAATGGACCTAATCTTTTAAAAACACAGACTAGCTATTCAAGAATAGTTTGAATATCAGTTGAGGTAGTAGATTAAGTGTGTGCTGGATGATAGATAATATAATTTACCAAAATGAAACTGTAAAGGTAGCTTCAATTTTTTTCCCCTCGGAGTCAAATTATGTCCAAATCAGTTTTATCACTTCAGAGACTTAGAAACTTAATATTGCTTTAAATTTCTTTGCAAGGTTGTTTAGTGGCACACGTACAGTCCCCTTGTAAACTGTGTGTTTCTTAATACAGTCTTTGCCAATGAAATGAAAATGACAGATGTTTCAGAGCAAACTGTTATAGATGTTTTTGTTTTGTTTAGGGTTTTTTTGTTGTCTATTTGTTTTGGGGTTTTTTGTTTCTTTTCTGAAGAGACTGCTAAAACAAATAATAAGGAACTTCTGTTTGGACAAGGTTTAGTTCTTTCAGGGCATGCTCTTCTGTAGCTGAAGAAAACTAATTGTCCTGCATCTTCTCCATGATTGTTGATTATTTATATTATGGGAGTGCTTAAGACTTGCAACCAGATGAGGCCCTCATTATACTGACACAAAGCTTTATTATTAATGTACTGTCCAAAAACTTCAGTCAAATGAGTGAGATGGATAAAAAACAGAAAATCACAGAAATTTTAGGAACAGGATTTCCCAGAATTTTCATGAGACTGCCAAGAAGGCAAAACCAAGGCAGTGGAGGCTAGCTCTGCTCTGCTGGCCATGCTACAAGACAAGACACGTGGCTTGGGCATTTCCCCATTTTCCATTTCTCTGCACTTTGTGCATACAAATGGAAAGGTTTCTCCCTTTTGAATGAGGGAAGCTTGGACCTGAGAGCTGTTTGGAGGTTTCATTTCCCTGTCTCTTGGGACTCTGTGTACTTGACTAGGACATTCCAAGACTTTTTATTTCTCCAATCTCTGTAAGTACAAAGAGCACCTGGAAGAAGCTCAGTCCATCTATTTGCGTTCTACTTAAACTAAAGAGTAAATGCCTCTTGATCGAGCTCAGTACTGTTCTCATGGTTTAATGAGTCGTCCTTACAGACACTATCTTCCTGGGAGGTGGCAAACCCATGTGCTGGAAAGTTGTGAATGAGAAAAACACATCACTGACTTTTAACTGGAATTGAAACAAATTTTCAGGATAGATAAAAAATTCAGTTCAACTATTTCAGCACTGGGCACTAAAGAAACATAAGTGCAGACACAGCCTGAAGCAATACCTCCTTTTATAAGCAGAATGTAATATCCTAAAGCTCTTCAGAGAATCTGCATCCCACAAATGTGAATCAGCACTGACAAAGCTACTTGAATTACAACAGAAACAGGTGAGTAATCCTTTCCACCATCTTGCATTGCTAATACCTCTGGCATTAGTAATTGGTGGGAGCCAACAGGCAACCCAGGGTCATGAAGGCAGTGCCAAGAAGATTCTGGTGTGGTTGACATTTGGGCAAAGGCCATGTATGATCTACTCCTGATTTAGAGGAACAGTGGAATCAGATATGAAGGGTGACAGGTTCTCAGGGAGAAGCAGGTACTTTAGAGAGCGTGTACTTTAAAGAGCAGGTACTTTGGATCTGGAAGTTTATGAGGCTAGTTGGAGGAGGTGATCCATTCAAAGGGCTCCACTTGCAGTGTGTTTGTGCTCTAGTAGCATCACAGGCAGAACAGTCCTGAGTTTGGGTATTTTCACCCTCAAGCACACCAACCTTTCCCCTTCTTTCAAAGAGAGAAACCCAAAGCCTATTTTAATGTACGTACACTTTTCAATTCCATCCCCACCACCAGAAAAGGCAAAGATTTAACCATGTAGCATGGGTTGTACTGGGGATTACTAATTAGGCAATGCAATTAGTGCTTACCTGTTTTTTCTGCTGTATCTTCTCAGGAGACCCCAATCTTGGGTTCCCTATTTTTAATTTCCTTGATAAATGAAATATAAAAACCTTTTTCAGTTTTCATTTTTTAGTGAGAGATACCACATGCCCCAGAATTTCACACGGACCTGAAATCTAGGGTGGGGAAGGCAGATGAGCACATCTTTCTGTATACAGCCTCTCACATGGGAACTCCTGCCTGCTACTCTAGGACTAAGAGTAGGCCGATTTCATGACAGCTTTCACATTTTGTACATCTGTCTTGTCCAATCTCAGTTTTGTTTATATTTCTCTACAATAAGACCTTTATTCAACAATTCTGTTACTGATCAAACCAAGTTTATATCTCAAGTGCATTAACTAAAAATGCAATCGTGCACTGGAATTTAAAAATAATGACAACTTTCTGCTGGCTTTGTTTTGAGCCTCATCCGATTTAACTATGGCTCCTTACAGTTGTATTTCAGAGACCTTTACTTAATCTATTAATTCAGTGTTTTTTTGTGATTTCAGATTAGGATTCTAACTTACTGTCAGTGTACTTCAGTATAATGTGGCTGTCATGTTCTGCAAGACCTGTAATGAATTAGTATATATAACTGTAAATAGTAGAGATGTTTATAAATAATAAGGGAGAATAGAAAAGTACATGAAAGAAACAAGTAGAAGCCTAAAAAATGGTAACGACAGTTGGATACTTAAAATAATTAGTTAATTTACTTAATAATCAACTACATTGTTATAAATCATATTTTGTCAGTGTTGCACTGTCTTCAATTATGATTTTCCATTATAAAATTATTTTTTCTCAGTTACAACATCATATGAAAAATATGAAATGGTGATCTGCACTAGAAAAACTTGGTGGCTTTAGCCTCTCACATCCTCCTCAGGAAGGCAGATGTTATCTGGCCAGGTTAATGGTCCCAGGGGCTCATTAGTTAAGAGGGACAGAGCTCCTTCAGAAGGTGATTAAGAGCATGACTTTAACTGGGGTGCACTGCATTTGTGTTCAGATTTGTTTTTCTTTTGCACAAATCCTTTCCATTTACTCCTATTGTTAGACAGCTAGTAACCCAATGACTTTGCATTGCAGTACTCAAGCTTGCAAGAAGAATGATTGCTGCTACTAAGTAAAATGCTCATTTGGCTTGGGTTTCTCATAGTGATCTTCATACTTAGTTTTCCTGCTTTGTTGGTTAAAACAATGACATAGGACCTTTCTCTTTGTAAAGGATTTATTATTCAGCAGGGGAAACTGTGCATTGCTCAGTGTTAGTTCATCAAAGAAAGTCTCAAATCCTGTGCTACAGATGTTTCCACTTACCTTTTAAATGAATACATTTGAGAGTGTGTGTAAATAGTTTTCAGTTTTGTTGTGTTTTTTTTTTTCCCCATTTGCAGACGTATTTCATGGTAAGCCTCACTCAGTAGACACATTTCTCTCTTACATATGTCTCATGCTTACACTCTTACTGGAAGCACTGAGGAGTGCAAAAATTCAGGTCATGCTCTTGTAGGGAGGAAATTAATTCATAAATGTCACTATGTCTATGCAGAATACTGTCATTCAAGAAAATTTCAGCTCTAGAAAGTCAGCATAATTTCATTCTTTATTGGGAAGTCTGCCACACACTGAAGCTACAAGGAAGAATGACACAGAGAAATTAATAGCATTATATTTAGTAGCAGACAAGTTATAGAATATGAAAATTTTTATATGACTGAAGGACAATTATATTCTGGAAGAGACCATTCCTTTTCTTACCAACTGGAAAAATTATTTCTGTGGCTTATTCTTACCCTTGCAATAAAACTCCCTGTATGCATTGCAAGTCTGAAGTGTAAACAGGTTGCTCATAATACATACCTTTTTCATGGCAATGTCATTACAGTACAACAGTAATGATTTTGTTTATAAGATGACATCCTTGTTAGTCTTAGGTTTCATAGGACGTTGGGTGGGTTGTGGTTGGGATTTTGGTTTTTTTTTTTTTTTTTTTGGAGGGGGTCTGGGTTTTGTTGTTGATTTTGTTATTGGTGGTTTGGGTTTTTTTGTTTTGTGGTGGTTTGTGCGGGGGTTTTTCTGGAGGGCAGTGCTTGTCTTGTAACTTGAGCACAGCTGTGGTACTTGAGCAGACAGTGACAGTTCTGAAGGAAGTCCTGGTATTCTGTGATAATACAGTCTGTGTGGTGTTGTGGCAGCTAGTGCCACCCCATGGTTTTCCATACTGGGTGAATGCTGCAGAGCTTTACTATGTTGGATTTCTCCAGAAACCTCTTTTAGGTCAGAGAGAAGACAATGAATATTGATTTTATCTTACTCCCTCCTTCTCTATGCCCCCTTTCCTGAAAAATCCTCTCTGCAAAGAAAATCAAGTATGGCATGTGTAGCCATAGGTGGCATTAGGACAGAAGAGTTCTTTCCACTGTATTTACAACTATGTAATTGAATATTAATTTTGGTTCCCAGGTTTTTCACTATTTGATTATATCTGTTTTGGCAGGGCATATTTTGCCCTTTTTTTTTTTTAGTAACTTCAAAACATACATCTGTAGAAAGCTTCTGAAACCCATTTCTTAAAGTTGCTGCTGCTTTGGGAGTCTGTGTTTACATCACGGATGCCACATATAGACAGATCTGGGCTAAAGCAATCTGGTCTAAACAGTGTTCCTCTAAGCATCGCTTCCAGCAGAGCTTTGCCCTCCAGACGCCAGCAAGTGCCCAGCCGAAGGCTCTGATGCGGAAAGTTTCAGATACCATTATTCCACTCATTTCCCTCTGTCAGACCAGGGAATACCCTGGGTACGGAGCAAGATTTTTTTTTTTTTTTTTGTTTTTTTTTTTTCTTTTGAGGAAGTGGTAAGAGGGATTACCTCTCGTGTTGTGTATCTTCTGTTTGGGGCTGGAAGCTTCTTTCCCTTTGACCAAACTGGCTGAAACCAGGCATCAGTGTAGTCTGTAGAAATTAACTCAGCTGACTTACGGGCTGAGACTTTGGACACTCAAGTATTATAGTGCACAGGCATTGGTTTCTCTCATATATTATTGGTAACTCTCAACTTCCATCCCCCAACCCCCACCCTCAAACCTATGCAGTGTACGAAGTGTGAAGTGCACTGGTCATTATCTGTTTTCCCCAGCTGAAAGGATAGTTGGATCCCCTCTCCTTGAGCCGGACGCCCACCCCTCCCGCTGCTGAGCCACCCTGGCGCTGGCTCCGGGGGCTGCCCCAGGCCG
The DNA here is from genome assembly GCA_035583155.1 of Acropternis orthonyx. Lineage (NCBI taxonomy): Eukaryota > Metazoa > Chordata > Aves > Passeriformes > Rhinocryptidae > Acropternis > Acropternis orthonyx. Next base: position 36,879,101 of record JAWWEU010000040.1, on the reverse strand, counting down.
GGGCGTTCCCCGCCGCGGTCAGCCGGCACGCTGCGCATCCCCTGCCCCGCATGCCGGGGCTGTGCGGGCGCTATGTGACCCTCCTCCTGGGGACTGAGCAGCTCCTCTCCGCAGTCACCTGTAGCTAGCCCTGCTTTTTCCGCATTCTTCCGAAAAACACCTATTCTCAGCCCCGATCCCTTCCCGGGTGTTTTAGTCAAGCGAACCAAATGTCCATGTAACAGGAGCGGAGGTGGTGTTACCTCTTTCGGATAGATGCGGTATTTGCTGTCACTGTCGCCTCCCTGCGCCCCATGGGGCTGGAGGCAGGGGGCCGGGAGTGTGGAGGGCTGGCTGCGGTGTCCCTGCCCCCGCCCCGGGGAGGAGCTTCGGCCCCGAATGAGGTACGATTTCACCTTTGGATTTGTCTTCCTGGGACTATCGCCGTCCCGGTCCCCGAGGTGGCCTCGCTGGCCGCTCATGCGTCTGCGCTCCACTGGCGGTCCCCACTCCCAGCCCCGACGTGGAAGGGCTGCATCCCCCCTTGTGAAATGAGGGGAGCGGGATCTCAGCGCCGACGGCGGGAGCCGCTGTTACGCCTCTCGGAGTTGAGCATGGAGGGAGGTAAAAAAGCCACCTGAACGCGGAGAAAACACCCGAACCGACAACAAGTAGTCTCGCCTGGCAGGGCGGCACAGAGAGCGGCTGGGGCCGGAGCCCGCCCGGGAAGAGAAGCCGCTGTCGCTTCCCCGGCAAAGGTAGCGGCGGAGCGGCAGGAGGGACCCCGGGTGGCTGGCGGGGAGCAGGAGGGACCCCGGGTGGCTGGCGGGGAGCAGGAGGGACCTCGCGGGGCTGGCGCGGCGCTGATCGCACCTGCCCTTCCCCGAGATGCGCGCTCGCCTTCGTGATTTGTCCAAGAAAGTAGCGAGCCGAGCTCCGCACAGACAGCTTTTCTCGGGGTGTGCCTGCTGCCTGCGCTTATGGGGTGCTTGGTATTTCTTCTCCAGAAGCAACCCCTTCTTCCCTCACCCAGTGGTGGTGGGGGGAAAAGGAAAATAGCTGACTTCTTTTTTCCCCCCTCGTTAAGCTGTTAGGATAATCAAAGATAGATGGCCATTAAATAATTAACCGCGCACTTTCTGTTCCATGAGCTCCGTTCACGCAGCCCCGCGAGGGAAAGGGGGGTGGTGGCCGTGGCGGATCCGTACGCGGGAGAAGCAGCAGCAGTGCCATTTCGGTAGCCTGGTTCCAGGGGAACGGGAGAGAGCCCGGAGCAGTGCCCAGGGCAGGCGGGCAGGCGGCAGAGCCCTCCGCGGAGGAGCTGCACGGCGGTGGGCGGCGGGCCGGGAGGGCTCTCCCGGAATGCGAGTCGGAGGGGGATTTTGGGGATGGAGGGGGGCAGGGCAGGCCGTGAAGGCGGGGAATAGCCCCCCTACGTGGTGCCTCGGGGGCTTCTCTTCGATTTCTTCTGTTTGCATTTAAGGCAGAAGCTCGTCCCCCGCGGACCTGCCGGCGACCGGCTGCTCCCCGCCCAGCGACCGGCGCCCCGAGCCCATCGCTGCCGCCGCCTCCCGCGCTGTCCCCAGTCATGTCCCACCCGGAGCGATGGGGAAGCTCGAGGACAACGAGAGGGTGATCCTCAACGTGGGAGGCACGCGGCACGAGACCTACCGCAGCACCCTGAAGACCCTGCCGGGGACCCGCCTGGCCCTGCTCGCCTGCGAGTCCCAGGGCGAGTCCCCGGGCGGCGAGGAGCCGCCGCCGCCGCCCGCCCCCAACCCGCCGCTGCCGCCGGCCGGAGGCTGCCCGGACCCCGGTAGCGGCTGCAGCCCCCGGGGCAGCGGCGGCGCCAGCGAGTTCTTCTTCGACCGGCACCCGGGCGTCTTCGCCTATGTGCTCAACTACTACCGCACCGGCAAGCTGCACTGCCCCGCCGACGTCTGCGGGCCCCTCTTCGAGGAGGAGCTGGCCTTCTGGGGCATCGACGAGACCGACGTGGAGCCCTGCTGCTGGATGACCTACCGCCAGCACCGTGACGCCGAGGAGGCCCTCGACATCTTCGAGGCGCCCGACCTGCTGACGGGCGAGCCGCCCCTCGACGGCGACGACGACGACCTGGCTGCCAAGAGGCTGGGCATCGAGGACGTGGGGGCGGCCGCCGAGGGCAAGGGCGGGCGCTGGCGGCGGCTGCAGCCCCGTGTCTGGGCGCTCTTCGAGGATCCCTACTCCTCTCGGGCCGCCAGGGTAAGCGCCGCCCGCCGGCGCTCCGCCCGGGGGCTGTGGGGCCGAGGGGCTGCCGGGGCCCCCTGAAGGGGGAGGCGGACCTGTGGGTCACCGAGGGGGGAAGGTCGCCCTGCCTGGGGTGTGCGTGCAGACGCGACGCTTTGGTGGGCCACTGCATGGGGGGACATCGGTCCCTGTGGGTTGGTGGTGCTTTTGCCCTCCGCATCTGCTGTCAGTGCCAGCATGGGGGTCCCTCTGTGCCAGCATCTGCCCCATGGGAGCGTACATGGGGTGAGGGGGAAGCTGTGCCCCGACGAGCCTGTGAGGAAGCCACAGTCACCCCCCTGGCCTGGGTGGGGGTGTGAAATTGCACTCACTGGGGGACCTGTGTGTGTGTGAAGAGGAACAGCCCCAAGGTGCCCTCATCCTTCCTGAGCACCTGCGTGGAGGTGTCTTTGGGACCAGGATAGTTGCCTGAGAGCTTAGGTTTGTGGTCAGGTGGTGACAGCAACAAGACAGAGTGACCTCAGCCCTTTCTCAGCTTTACTCTGTCTGCACTGGTAGGTGACCCTGGTTCAACAAAGTAAGGGCAACAGGGGGTCACCTTGGCTCTTCCTCCACTGATTTCTCAGGGTGACCGTCGCTGGCTCTGTGACAGGGTGTGGGGACAGTAAGTGATCATACTGACTTTCTGTTATTTAGGTAGAGATTTTACATTTTGATGCGGACCACTTTCTACTTTGATGGTTTCTATCTATCTACTTTGATGAGTTCTCTCTATTAGTTGCTGTTGTCAGTGGCAATGTGGGTTCGCTTTCTAAGCCTGGGCTTTGGAGCAAACAAATGGTTGTAATTCCTTTGAGAGAAATACACAGTGGTGTCTCAAATTTAACAAGAAAGGCAACCACCAACAAAGCCTTCCTGCAATACAAAACAAAGAACTTGTAATTGGAAATGTTTGATTATAAAATGGTAATCAGTGTTTTGCATCATATTTATCAGTATTCCCATGAGGTAGTCAGAGCTAAGCCTCATCCTGCAGAAAGTGCAGTTATGGTGGGTGTCATTTCCTGATCAGTTCCACTGATTTCACTGGCAGTCTTAGGTGGGTGCATAAGCATGTGGTTTAGTGACTTAGGAATTGTACTCCATGGCATGATACAGTTTCTGTCAGCTCATCCTATGAGCTTAGTGAGGTAAGTTGAACAGTCGAAGTCCTTGCAGCTATTACTATCACTTGCTAAGTTCCCATGTTACGGTTTTGAAGGTTGCCTACCAATATATTTTCCCTTGTCAGCTGGCTCCGGCTGGTTCTTAAAGTGGCTTGGGTGAAGATCGTTCAGGTTTGCAAAATGAATATTGTGATAAACACTGTAATAGAAAATTGCAATATGGCAGGGTTAATATTTTAGAAGATAGAGTATTTACCTTTTTATAACTTAAAAACTGCTTTTAAGCATGTTCTGATTTCAACCATAGGCAGTCAGACTAAGGCAGTGTCAGAACTGTATCAACAGTGTCTTAATCAATGTTTTCATCTTCTCAACGCTGGTGCTCTGTGCTTGGTCTTTCAAGTAGGGAGAGAACTTTTGAGAATTTCTGGAAAGATTTAAAGCATTAAAGTGAATTTGTATTTAGGAATTTGCATGCACTTAGTAAGCACTCTTGAACACGGTAATTTAAGGTGATAGTAACCTTAGTTTGGAACTGAGACATTTCTGTCAGTTCAACATTTTTCCACACCTGAAGTATTTTCTGAGTATTCTGGTAAATACCCTCTTGTTTTATGTCAGCTGAGACGATGACTAACTCTAAAAACATTCGAGTGAAATCCTGGTCTCACTGAAATCAAGACAAACGTTTGAACATCAATCTTTGCCTCATAGTGTTAGCTACTGACTCATACACCACTTAGATTATGGTGAGGCTGCTTAGTGGTAAACTTTACTAAGAACTGTGATAATTACTGGGTTTTTTAGCTTTACTATCTGATTTAAGTTCAGCAGTGTCTTTTTCAGGAGGTAGGATGATGTTAAAAATGGGATATTTTCTATTAATGAAATGGTACTTAGTATTTGTGATTTTCTTTATCCTAAACTGTGATCTCTAAAAATAGAAATTTATAGAAATTCAAATATAAGTTGCCATGGTAACCTCTTCAGGGATAGTGCACGCACAAGATTATTCCAGCAAGACCATCCAGTGATGTTATATAAATAGTGGAACTAGTTTGTTGACAAGAACGTTTACTTTATATGTGATTCTAAAAAAATACTGAACTTCTAGTGCTTGCAGTTTGATATGGAGATAGTGACATCTACTAAACATGGGGTTTGTAAATATAAAATGTAATCCGTGTACATATGATTGCTTTGACACCTGCAACACTTTTCCTTGTTTTGCAAGTTCAGGAGTTAGGTCTGAATGTTATTTCTGGTTTTGTTTTATTGTTTTGGATTTCATAGACTGTGAAATGAATTTAAAGAGTACAGCGGTACTCCTTTCACTCCCGTCTTAATAGACGGATCATTCACAAAAGACTATTTGACAGAATGCTGTTATGTAGATATGGAAAGCTACTGTCATAGGAGGAGAAGCGCTGGGCAACTAAATCTTCATGTGCGTTGGTTTAAACATCTCTGACACAGACACCTAATTCTTACCTGACTCAAATACGCACTGTTACTTTTGCTATTTAATACCTGTAAATGATTTTGGTATCCTTTGTTGGCTGAGCAGTACCAGCTTTAGTTAATGTGCAAAGATACATCTAAATAGTTTCTAAGAAAGTACAAAAGGCAATACTAACCAGTGAGATTAAAAGACTGTCTGCAGATGTCCAGCAGGACTGAGAAAGTCAGTGCTTGTCTCAGATATCATATTTCAAAGTAATTAAGCCTTTAGGGCCTTTTTACTTTTGAATAGTAGTTGAAACATGATGCTGTTTAAGGAAGCAATTAGTATTTGTCATTGATTTTTCCTAAGGATTATGTGTTATTCCTGCAGTTAGTGCAGGAATGCAAAAATGGCCCTGGGATTCACCAAGTTCATAGGTACATATCCTTAACTTTTTGAGAAGACTGTAAATCTGTTCGTGGATAAGGGGACAACACCTGCGAAGTTGGGTAGTTCAGCAGTGCAGGAATCAGTGTGGCTCAGGGTCCTCGAGCTAGCACTGCTGTTTGCAGCAGCACATTACACACCCCTTTGCTGGGTAGTCTTTATCTCTGGGAAAATCTCTGGGTAAGATTACTTGTTTTGCAAGGGAAATATGAAATCTATTTGTCAAGTTTTCTGTAAGTATTCACTGCAATGCAAATAAAATCACAAAAGCCTAGTAGTCTAGGCATCAAGATACACACTTTTTAAGTGTTCTTAAAAATACGATGATGCTTCGTTGTGGCATGAGGAGCTGGATTTTGAACAGTGGGTGGTATTGTTGGAAGGCAATACAAAGTTTGCATATAATGCTTTATGTGACTTTAAATTGTCAGATTCTTTTCAGTGTCCAGTAGCAGCTACACCAGCTTTGAACATTTGGTGAGGTGAAGAATCAACTGAAATGAGTGAGATGGGAGAGGGGTAAAATATGATTTTATAGGTGCCCTTGAAAGGCTAAAGATACAGAAATTATATTGGAGAACATTTTTATCAAAGACAACTTACGTTTTTATTTGGTGGCTTGCTTACATTTATGTTTTCTCCAGATACTTAAATACCTGTTTTGATACCCTTCAAGAAAGCCTTGATTTAGGAAGCCTGTCATGTACTATGGTGAATGACTAAAGTGAGTTATATTTTTGGGGCTTTTCCTGTTCTGATGCAAGAAAGGTTTTATTTTTGGTGGAAACAACAGTGCGGTGATAGTCCGAAAGACTGAATGGAGTGGTGAGGTTACGCTAATCTCAGAATATATATTTGTAGATTTATAGTGAATAGCAAAGTTTGTTTGCTTTCTTACGTAATAGAAAGCCTTCTAATATATAAGTGAAAACCTTTGTCTTTTATTCAACAAGGAAGGCAGGTATACTTCAGATTTTACCATTTAATTATTAGTTAGACATGTTCTGTCTGAAAATGATACAAAGAAAATAGTAAACGTTGATACAGAAACTGCAGGGAGGGTGTCGCTTTTGCCATGTTGGTAATCAAAGCGCTGAATTTATTTGTAAGTGGGAAGATAGTCCATTAGATTAAATTGGTGAAAACCAGTCATTCTGTCTGAAGTATTTAGACTATGGGAGCTGTCATTTTTGAGGGCACATAAAGATGGGTTCCTAATGACAAAAATCATAATGCATCACTATTAATTAATTTTTATTAATTTACTTCTGGTATACTGGCTTTTAAAAGAATTGGAAATTCTAGCTTAATAATGATGTATACAATGTAAACTATCATGATCTACATTAAGTGTAGATGGTCTCTGATGGTACTGACATATCAGTGAGGTAAAATCAGAAGATTTCTGCCTTCCAAACTTATGCCTCTTCCTCTACAGCTGTTCTACCTGATGCTGCTAGTGTTTCCATGGAAACAAGCCAGCTCTTGGCTTCCTCTTCCCATTGAAAACAGCCTTCTCACTGTCACTTATTCATCCGGGAAAAAGATTTTGTCGTGGCTCTGACATAAATGCCACAGAGATGATCTGTCCTATCATTTCAGAAATAGACGCCGTTAGGTTTGTGCATGTGCATACAGCCAGATTTGTCTTTCAATGACTCTAAAATAATTTGATTAATGGACTTAGGCTGAATTTGCTTTGGTGTAACTGGAAGTGGAAAATAGCTTACTATACACAGCCCGAGATGATAATGATGTGAGAAGTATTTTTGATTGAGAAATCTGGCAGACTTAAGTTCTCTTCCTTTATATAGTTAATATAGAATGTAGTATCTCTCATGTTTGTTTACAGTGGTGTAATTCTTAAATGTTTTACTTTGAGGATGAGAATTTATCTTCAAACTGATGAAGATGGTGGTAGCTCACAACTTCAGATGACTATTGTTATAGGTTTCAGTGCTACCATCAGATGAGATATCATGTTGTCATGCATGTCATGTGATGCAGTGAGGATACAAAAAAAATGATGCAAGAAAAATAGTATTTTAAAGGTCCTTTTAGTCTTGAGGTGTCTGGTATTTAGTCCAAAGTAGATGCAGCAATCAATACCCTGTGAAGAAATCAACATTTTTGTTTTAATGTGGTGAATTTGTGTTGCGTCATAATCAAAGAAGTTCAGAACTCAGAGAAATTCCAAATCCTTAATTAGTATCCTTTACTGTAGGAACTTTTGAGATATTTTAAGAGACGTTTGTGTAAAATTTGCCTGTCTTTTTTTCCCCTCAGTGATACATGTCTGAAAGTGGCTGTTCTCTTCCTATGACGTTGCCTTGCAACTGGAGTAGAAAGATGAGAGAAAAAGCATACCTCTCTGAATTTTTAATATTTTAATAATCTCTTATAAAGTGCTGTCCCATAGTTTTAAGATGGTAGAAACAAGTTCTTTTCATTAACAAGTGTTTTCAGCACTGTTCAGTTCTTCAGAGACAATCGCTGCTTGTTTTGTGGTTCAGACTCTTGGCTCTTCTTGGAGAAATATGGTTTCCTTTAGCCACAGCTGGAGAGAAGGGGTTTATGCTTTGTATTTAGCACACTATGGGGATAGTATGTTCCCTTTTAATTCTCTTTACTGAATGCTTCTTTAGACCTCACTTCTGGCAGCATGGTTTACATAAGCTTACTGGTTCAGTGTAGAAAGGTGTGGGGATTTCTGCAGGTAGTGTTTTTTTTGGGGGGGGTGGTGGGGAGAGGGTGGGTTTTTGTTGTTTTTGTTTTTTATTTGTTTGTTTGGGTTTTTTATTGTGAGTAAAATAGGCAAATAAAATTCAGTTTTGGTAATAGTTGGAATATCAAACTACCAGTTATTGTTCTATTTAGGATATTATACAGCTCCTTTACATACACTCCTTCTTTCACAAGGACACACCATTCCACTATAAATCAGTAATTGCGTAAGAATAAAAATTTGTTTTTAAAGAAATGCTAAGTAAGGCTGTTCAAGAATTCTATATGGAGAGGAAATCAGGGAACTGCATCCACTCTTATTTACGTGTATTCTTATTTCCAAAGAGCCTTTTCCCTCTTGCTAGCAATGAAACATGAGAATATTTCACAAAACACAAATCATTTAAAGTGGTAAACAAAATATTCAACTGGGGAAATGTGCAAGGACATAGTAATACAAATTTAGCTTGGCAATATTTATCAAGGGGTTCAAGTTGTAGTGATGACTTGGTACATTTTTTTCCCCTATACTGACATACACATATATATGTTGGTATAACTAAATGGTAATTTTGTCAGTGCTATAGAAATAGCTGTAGAGAATGAACGTGAAATCACATGGTTTGGGTATTCTTTAGTTCTACTAATGTGTTTAATTAACATCCTTGTTGATACTTTATGATGACTAAAGCACTTTTGAAGGAAAAACTCCACTTCCATCTGTTAATCATTAGTGTTAAAAATAGAAAGCCATCTAATCATGTGAAATATAATTTCCTGTGATTTGTGATTTGCTTTACAGATTTCTTGCTGAAGTGGTGGTGTGAAGCTTAAAATTCAAATTATCCAATTATGTATTATAACAATGTGTTGTTATTCCCCTGCTGCTCTTAAGTTGAAAGTTCTGAGACGTTGCTGTGGTTTGGTCTTTTTTTGCCAGTATGTTAATTATTACAGTGGTGTAATAATTTAGTCCTTTCTTATTACAGACAGCCTTTTGTAGTTTTCTTAATGTTTCTAGGTGAACCTTAGATATCTGCTTTGATATGTTCCTGCAAAATGCTGTAAACAGAGAACAGTCAGCCTAGTGCAGAATAATGTGGTAAAGTTCATTAATATGCATTAAATACACACAATATCATCTAGGCATATTTCTGAAACAAGTGTAATTTCTTAAGTGTTTACATTTTCATTAATGTATAGCATACAAAATGTATTTTTTTTTACTGTGCCTAGCCTTTGGAAAAGGGGAAGTGTCCCTTGAAGTTTGTGCGTTTGGCGTGGATAATTTGTAGAGTACTACTAGATGTATAGCAATAAACTTTTTAATTGTGGAATACTTATTGTAAGAGAAATAATTCTTCTTTAGGAATGACTTCCACTATGCTAATATGCTTTCTTTGATAAAAGCACAAGGTTACTCAAATATTATGAGTTTGATAGTATGTGGGATTTTAGAGCAACAGAAATGGAATGCTGAAACTCAATTAATGGTTGAGAAAAGTGCATTTGAGAAGACGAAATTCAGTAGGGTGCGGGCTGCAGAACAGTGCTGTGAAGTGCTGGGTACATGTTGGTGCACTAATGAGGAGCACAGGCAGGGCTCCTAATGTTTTGCAAAGGGACTGCACTGGAGCTGCCACCGCACTGGGTGAGAGAACTTAACCATCCCTAATGGCATCCTGCTGGAGGGTGCTGTTTAGCAGGGAGAAGAATAATGTCTTCTAATCGTATTTTTGTTGTACTGTGTAGTTTCTCAGATCATAAACATTCACAAAATATATAGGGCTTTTATATGTTGTGCACTGCACTATAAAATTGAGGGTAATCAAGTATGTAGTAATTAATATTTTATATAAAGCCTGTGCAATAACAGAATTATTTTCTTAATGTAGAGATAAAAATATTGCAGGACAGTATAAAGATATTTTTAAGGTATACAAATGCCTGTGTATAAACTTTTTGTAGTTCTTAGACAATATCAAAGGAGATGTCCTCATTAGTCCTTATTTTTGCATAGGTATTAAAAAATTCTCTGTACTTTTCATGCAAACAATATTCTTCATTGGCAGTTGGTAATCTTCTACTAATGTGAATGACAATTAATAATTGTTTTCAGGAGTATCTTCATTTTCACAGGATAATTGTTAGGACCTGAAAGAGTTAACTTTGGGTTTTTGTTGGTTTTTTGTTTTTGTTTTTTTTGTTTTGGTTTGGTTTTTAAATATAATCCCAGGTGTTACATGGGTCTTTTTTCTGACAGGAATTTTTCAATATTTTAAGTTTAATCCAGATATTGTTCAGAGAAGAACCTTATTTGCCTTCCTGGTTTCTGATCACACTGGGGAGGAGTTTTCTTGGATTTGCAGTTCCTAGGTCTGATACCTATCATCAGATTCCAATTTGAATTTTAGGATATAAACCGATGCACAAGCACATCTAAACTTGCCTTGAACATCCTTCCCTTAGTTTGCAAAATCACTTAAAAAAATTACAGAAACTCAGTAGGAGTGGAATTTGTCTTTCTACAGCTTCCTGATGAGGGAAAGTGGTGAAGGAAGTGCTGTATCCAGTAGCAGGATGTGTGAGAATGGTTCAAAGCTTGCTTCAGAAGGGGTTTAGACTGGACATTAGGAAGCATTTCTTTACTAAGGGGCTGATCACACACTGGAACAGGCTTCCTAGGGAAGTGGTCAGGGTCTTAAGCCTGTCAGTGTTGAAGAGGAATTTGAACAGTACCCTTAATACCATACTTCAACTATTGGTTCAGCCCTGAAGTGGTCAAGCAGTTGGACTAAGTGATTGTTGTAGGTCCCTTCCAACTGAAGGAGTATATCCTGAAGAAGTTAGTTCTGGTCTTCCAACCTTTTTCCTCTTACCATGGGAAATTAAGTCCATTTACTTAATAATGATGGTGTTTCATGTTTTCATGGTTTAAAACCAAAAGTGTATATAGTAAAAGGCAAATAATAAATGACATTAACAACTTTTTTTTAGGGCAGAAATGAAGCAGGGTAAGATTTCAGTTTGGGTATTGAACATCAGCTCTGCTATATAACTCTGTTGATTATCTGGTAATACTTTATGTAAATTGATTTAAACACCTTAGGCATCTTAATACTTACCTTTTGGCCAGTAAATTTTATTACTATGTTTGAGACTATTTGAATATAGTTCAAATTTGAGAATTGAAGACAGAGTTATTTTCCTGATTGCCTAGGTGATATACCTGTACAGCTTGGAAAAGAAATGGCCGTGATTGTGATTTGTTTCCATAACAGGCATGTGAAGCTGATGTTGCAGTGACCCGTGAATGGTCAACAAAATTGGTTTGATGCATTGCAGCTACAGGGTCTCCTTGGTTAGTCATTGCATTTTGAAAGTTGATGCCTTGATAGCAGAAAAAGTGAGCTGGGGGAATTAAAAAGGAAAAAAAAAATAATAAAATGAAAAATTAATCTTGGGGGAAAATGAGCCATTAGGGACTGAAGCAAAGAATGTATTTCCATTTTATAGCCAGCCAAAACTTAAAAGTGGCAAAGGCATTTTGTGTTGCATGTGTCTTTCAAGTGATGTTCATTGCTTTAAGGATGAAAGATGCTGGGTTTTTATAAACTGCAGGTTTCTCTGCTTACACTTTTTGCCACAGTTGCCACTTCTTTAATCCTAAAGTTAGAAGGGAACTTTGATATTTTGATATTTTCAAAATTACTTCCCTAATGACTAAGTTTATGACATTTTTGAAAGAACTACTGTAAGTAGATACAGTCTCCACCCTCCATCCAGAAGCTGTGACAGCTGTGTCTCCTGAAGGCTCCCAGAATTGGCTCTTAGCTGTTTCTTCGCTCTTCAACTGCACTATGTTGCATTCAGTGTCTTGCACTGTCACTGAGCAGATGACCAGCTATTCTAGTACTTCTGAATCAATGTCCTTTCCAATTCTTTTGTAGTAAAATTAACCATTCTGCTATGGCTTGAAGCACAATGATAGTTATAGATATCTCTCTACTGTTAATACTACCTTTAGCAGCTGTGTTAGCAGCTTTTCTTTGAATTGTGATGGTGTGCCTTACTTACTGCAGTGAAAACCCTGCAAAATTTCAATCACTTTGTATTCTCAACAACTTAGACATTTAAATGTGGTATTCAGTAGCAGAAATGACCCATTAGTCTCTAGAGAAGTGCAGATGTAGTTTACATTGGATTTGTATTTCAATAGAGCAACCTCTCTTGCACTGCAGTCTTGACAGATTCATGAGGTGAAAGCAATCCTGTTTGAAATCATACCTGCTTTTATTCAAATATCGATAGCTAATTTTCTAAAATAATGTGAAGAAATATTAAACTCCTGACTTTTGTTGCTGCTGTTTGTGTACTCCTTGCAAATAAAGATCAGGAGGCGTGTGTTAGTAATTACAATGAACAAACTTTGCAAATATTATTTTGTTTGTTTACTGGCATTGCAATTTTAAAATAAAAAGGTAATTGGTACAGTTTCCTAGTGATGCTCAGAGTAATATGCTACCTCCAGAAACCCAAGCCTTGTCTCTGGGTGGGAAAGTCTTGGCCAAAGAGGAGGCTAAAGGAAAATGTGTGACCTAAATTTTTCGTTGCAGTTGTGCTGTTCAAACAAGTACAGTGTGACAACTGCACTGCAGAAACAGGGATGAAATGTGAGTTTGAGACAGGAGAGGAGAATGTTTGTGGTTCTAGTGCTTTCAATCTTGACATTCCTGTCCATATATGTAAATGTGGATGCAAATATATTTGTGTGTATAGATATATGTACATGCACATACTCACGTAAGTTTCTAAGCAAATTAAAATACTGTGTTCCTAATCTGTAATTATGATGGTCAAGAAGATTTTACTTTCTTTTTTTCCCCCATTTGTCCTTGAAGATTGTAATGAAGAAGGCTGCATCCTAGATTTCATGACTTGACTCAGTGTTCTTGTTTTTACTTGTTTAATCCAGCTTCTAACAGTAAGTTTGAATAGAGTTTCGTAGACTGTATGAATATCTTGCTTTTTTTAGACTATGACAGCTTTTTAGGCTGTCTTACTGGATATGCATATATATTACTATATTGGCTTACAGTATTTTGTTAATCATGTTTGATAGCAGAAGTAGTGTTCCATTCTTTGTAAATTTTATCTCACTAAAAATGGAAGAAACCTGAAGGAGTTATGTAATTTATGATACCTTATTTTCTCTGAATTGTTATTAGTGACTCTCAGGGCCAGTTAAAGTTTTTCCTGCGCTGTCATATTATTAAGTCTCCTATGAGTGCAGATTTATTGCTGTCAGATGGTTGTGAACTCACAGTTTTTTCTCACTGAAGGTTTTGGATCTCTCTGTCTAAATGGGACCCTTATTTTCAAAGTCCTGCAGATACTTAATTGTTTTCAAAATCTTTGGTCTAACGTTATTACAAATGGCCATCTGGTTCAGAGTTCCTAGGTGAAGGATCGATCTATTTATTACCTTTTAGAAAAACAAAAAACCAAAGTGAAACAAGGTAAAGTTGTTTTTCACTTGGAAATTCTTATAACTTAGGGCATCTTGTCTCAAGAAAGCACTTCCATTTATGGTTTGACTTGCTGTTGCAGGAAGTTCAACTCTGCAACATAATTTGAGCTCAGGAACAGTTTAGAAAAACAAGCAGAGTTGAAGGACTATTGTGTCTGGATGGGGGTTTGACTGACGTAGGGAAATCCTTCCACGCCTAAGAGCTCTGGCTTTCGTGCACAAATACTACATCGGGGTGGAAATTGTTCTACAGTGTTTTGTGCAGGCATGACTGCATTATGTTGTGCATTACATAATTTTAAAAATACTTAATTATTCTAAAGCAAACCAACATTTTATGGTGTCCATTTTATGGAAAGCCTGTAAAACTTAAAGCAAGGAGACTATTCTTTCTATGACTTATTTCAATCATCCTAATATAAGTAATTCTATTGCTTTTATAGTTTTGGGTTTTTTTTTTAAATACAAGTAATTATATAAATAAATTGCTTTTATAGAGTTACACAAAATGGCCCAAAAACTTACAAAGAATTCAAGTTCTGGTAAGTTGCCTGGAATAGCAACAGAATCCTAGTGATTTTTTTTTTCATTTTCTAGAGATATACATTCTTTATAATAAGATATTTTAAGAAAATCATGTCTCCCAGTGATGCAGTTTTCCCTTCTTCAGCTTTAGTGAGGGGATATGTTAAATACAATCAGATTTGGCAATCACTTACATCAGGTTGTGTTGGTAACACAGACAATGATGTTTCATCTTTGAAGTATTGCAGCCTGTTTTATTATTCATTTAGCTGTCTTTTTATCATTTAATTCTTTTTTTTCGAAGGAATAGAGGATCGGTTCAAGTTAAGTTCATGCATCTCTGCTTCTTGTGAGAAATACTGACTAAAGAGAAACATAAAACCATTAAACCAGCATTTAAGTAGGAGATGCAGGAAGTCATAGATCATTGAAAGCTGTTGATGGTGTAGGGATGGTGTAGGTGTCATGATGTACTCATTTGGTCAGGCTAGGAGGGACAGAGAGTGAAGGGGGATCAGGAAGTAAAGTGCTAGGCAGGGAGTCTTAGAGATCCAATGTTACGTCTTCTGTGGTTCACTCTTGTCCGCAAACTGGGAAGATACAAATGTTCTCTTACCTTAGAAAATAAAAAATAAAGTAAAAAAATTATGTGTTGCTCAAATAATGCAGTTTAAAAAAAAAGGAAATTGTACTTTAGGTGGTTGCTGTCAAATATAGGGCGAAGGAGAGCTTAGGTACTTTTTAAAGGAGGTTAGAGAAGATTTGCTGGTTTCTGTGCTGAAAATTTGAGCATACATAATCATCTCATGGCCCTTTTTTCTTTTGCACATTCAGTGGATCTATGGCAGAAGTGAAGTGTGACTGTGTAGTAATTTGGATCTATGCAGTAATGAGTATGAGAGGAAATCCTCACTAACAATGTTTGCAGAGCAGAGATGGAAGAGACTATTCAGAGTAGGCATATATCCCACACCTGAAGAATTTGGAAAGAAGAAAACTTTGAATTCAGTAAGCAAACAATGACCATTTTGTGAACTGAGATAGGGTCTACATGGAAGAAGACTCTTCAGTCACGTTTTTAAAAGTTGCTTTGTTGGATGTAAACAAAAGGAAATTGAATTAAAATCATAGAATGGTGGGAAAGACCTCTAAGATCACAGATTAATGTGGAGTTTGGCACTTACTGGTTTGTCAAAGTTTTTCTTCCAAAATGTGCCATTATCTTTGTTAAGTAAAAGGTTTCCAGATTTTAACACAGATTGCTTAATGTCTGCAAAGACCTTTGGTATTCACCCTATGCAGTTAAATCCCAGCACAACAGAATGTAAAGTCTTAAAGTGAGAAATACTGGTCAATCTTTATGGCTGGCTCTGCTGTCAGTTTTATCTGCAGTATATTAGAATGATAAATACTTTGAATTATCTGATGTTGATTCTTGGTTGTGTTCTGTAGCAGCTTTCTACAGGATACATTTTATCAGACTTTAAAAAAAAAAAAAGAGCAAGATAGCAGATGAATGGCCAGTGTCATCAATACTTATGGTGGCACTTAATTTTGTATTTCAGGAGTATTTGCATTAGTTAGTGAAAGCTAGTTGCTATTTTTTGCTGCTTTATAATATGTTAATTAGTTGTGCTTAACTCTATAGATCAGTATTGGCTAAGCACATGGCAGGGCTGTAATTGAGTTACTGTGAATTTTGGTATGAGATTTTTTCAAAGGAAAGTAATCCTTAATTCTGAAATAACACCCATCTTTTTGACCTGCTTCTCATGTACAAGAACTCTAGCTGTCACTTCTCTCTATAGAGTCGTATATAGGGCAATGCATTTTCATGAGCAAGATGTGTAACATGTTTAACAGTTTATTGTGAAACAAAACCAAACATTTTGCTTATTGATCAGAAACATGAATTGTTCTCTAAGGTGGAAGCCATGGAGAGAAAGAGCAGTGCCATCAAAATTGCTGAAGTGTTTTGAAGATTCCTGAGGCACTACTGTGTTACTCTAATTTTTCTTCCCATCTTTTTTCTTACAAGGGGAAGCTATATTGAATTGTATCAGGGAAGCTAGACTAAATTCTTACAGAAATTCATTAATAGTTTAACTGCTGTGCTTCTCTGTTGGAGAAAAACAAACCCAAACAAATAAAACCAACATTTAGTTGTATCTGTCCAAGATTTGAGGATGTGCTTAAAGCATGTGATGATATTGGCTGAATTAATTCCAGAAGATGGCAGTTGCCACGTGTTAAGTCTGCTGTGACCATGGAAAGGCAAGCAATTTCTGCATTCAGTTAATTGCCTTGGAACAAACAAGATGCAGGATAAATGAGTGAGCTCAGTTTCTTTCCAATTACAGTGACCACTGCCTATTGTCTTGACAGAAAAAGGCTGTGTTTTGGGGATTTCTTGTGAGGTTTTTGAGGTTTGAAAAATTCTTCTCTGGTGTATTGTTAATAGCTGCGTAATGCAAGGCTGGATTTTTAAACATTAATTGTTAATACAAAGTAATGTCAAAACTTAAAACAATATACCACATTTTACTTAGACTTGAATGCACATTCCCAAGCAGTAAACCAACCATAAAGTATTTGACAAGAGAAAATTTATAGAATTACAGCTTTATAAGTCTGTTGCACATGCTTTCTCATATGTACATGTAGTGATGATGTGCTGGTTCTGAACCAGAAGTGTAGGTCAGACCTTGCTTCATGTTCACCATGTAACTTAAAAAACCCAAACCTTCTATTACAGGAGTTTAATGTGAAAAATTAGTTCTGTGTATTCCTAGTGGTCATTGCAAATTGCTGGCATGGATGACTAGTTTGACCCTGAAAAAGCTATGAGCTGTTAGCCATGACAATGATCTGCAGTGCTTTTTAAACTGAGTTTGGCACTAGATGTTAGGAAGGTCCTCCTTCACTCCTGTAATATTTACTAGAGTGAAAACCCTAATAAACGGAAATATTTCCAAGAATTGCCAAGCTAAATACCTTGCTTTTTGTAAAGATTGGAGCTTGTAGTACTGTTCTGTCAAAGGACACTCTGCTTCCTACATTAGTTTGGCAATCTGTGAATTGGGAAAGCATTTCCTAGAACATGCAGGGAATACTGGACAAAATGATCATTGCCAAACTCGTAAGTTAAGTGTGCTAGAGGGTTGGAGCGCACCTATAAATAGGAAACCAATCTCAAAAAAATACATTAAGATCTTGAGGAGAGAGGATCTTAGGCAAAAAATCTAATTGGGCAATGCTGAAGAAAAATTGACACATTTGAAATGGCAATTAAATAAAAAGAAAGGTCAGAGTGAGAAAAGAAGAGGTCTGTTGGGGAGGTGTGTTTTATTTGAAGGCTACAGATTCAGTAAAGCTTTGGAAAATAGGAACTGGTGATGCCCTGAAACGTAGGTTGTGTTAGTTAAAGTTGCTTCTGGATTTGTTTTATTCTGCTGCCCAAGGAAGAAATCGTACATGCTAATGGTTTTGAAGGGTGAAATATTTGCATTTATCACAGTCACTGGGAATTCTTCAGCTGATTAGAATAAAGTATTGGAAGGGGGAAGGGAAAGAAGGGCAGGGATAAGCCTCAATGCCCATTCGTACAGAGCTACAGTCTTTACAGGTATAGTTATACACTTGGTTCTTTAATTTTGAAAAGCACTATATAAAATCTTTCAGTTTACCATGAATGTCTCTGAAGCATTATCTGAATAGCAAAAATTCTGTTTACCTCTGTAAGCTTCAGAATGGGATCCTATATGTGCATTTACTTTTTACTTTTCTGGAGAGTCCATAGCTCATAATCTGGACACTGTGCTCATGTATAATCCCTCTATCAAAAATGGTGTTTGTTCTGCAGTAGTTGCAGCTTTTTAGGTAGCTGATTCTGGAGTTAAATGCATGGAAATATATAACATATGTGGCATTGAGGTGTAACTGTGTTAGGCAAAACAATTTAAGTTAAGTGTGTACTTGTATCCACCAATATCAAGAATATAATTATATGATGATTTTCCGGAAAACTGAAAACTGAGTTTATTTTTAATTCAGTTTATAGGAAAGTGAAAAATAGGTCATGCAAAAAGAAAAGAGACTAATAAGATAAATGTTTAATATTTGAAGTTCAGGAAAACCACTAAGTAGCATAGAGGGTTTTTTATTTCAACCTCATTATTTTTTACAAAATAGCCTTGAATAAAATTATCTTAAGGAGACTATCCTATACATTCTGACCTGATCTACTCAAATGAAGGCTTTTTGTCCATCTCAAAACCTATTTTAGGATGGGTGTAGGAGAAACACTGATACTAAGGATAGTGATTTCACTTTTCATGTGGTACTAATCCATAGCAGAAACAGTTCACTCTGAAATTGCCCTTGAAAATAGTGTAAGACTACAGCCAAGCAAAGGATTTCCAGTTCTGGCTTACTTACAAGTGTGACTTCTTTAAGCAGTATCAGAATTAGAGAGGCACATCCAGTGAATGATGCTGCAAACCAGCTCTTTTTTTCTTGCTGTGAGCATAGAAATACATTATAAATCATAAACACTCTACACAATTTCTGCTTGGAAAGTTCTCAGATGTTGTGGTATATGATTTTCAGCTGCCTAGCCTGAAGGTGCAATTCAGTGTACCTAAAATGATGAATCTAGGTTTCTCATCTTTTTAACAATTGGAGATACAGGCCTGGATGATTAAAAATAGTTGAGAGAGATGCATTCATTTGGACGTAATAAAATTTCTTTTGAGTGTTTTAAGTTTAATTCAGGTGTATGTGTGACTGAAATAGGTATTTGTGCTCTCTACTTCAGGAGATGCATTTGTTTTTACATTAGCTGTACTACTGAGAACTAAGCAATGTGCACAGTGGAAAAAAAGTTAATTGTGTTTGTTGCCTAAATATAGAATTGGCACTGATCTAACTGAATTGTTTGCTAAAGCTGATTTGCCTAAATCTGTGTAGCAAGCTTGTATGACCATGGTTCAATCAGTTAAAGAGTGCGTAGTATCCATTTAGCTTAGCTTGGCTTCCAAACCAATTTTCTCACACTTAACAGAATGCACTAGAGGCCAGCTCTGATATAACTAAGTCAATGTGCAAACCAGTTTAGCTAAATTGGTGCAATTTCTTTGTGATTTCTGTAAAGGCCACTTTTGGTATTAGGGTATTCTGAGCCTGATATTCTAGGAAACCACTGGTTCCTGCCTGGAGTTACCAGCTGTGGTCCTGAATCCTTGGGATGGATGTCTGAAGTACACTTGCTTTCAGTATGCAATGCTTTTCTTGAAATTAAAGTATTTGAGTGAAATCACATTGAACCAAGACTTAGCTACTCAGCTACTTGCTTCTGATACACTCACTGCCTATGTTTAGTACTTTTCTTTTTTAATTCCTTACCTTGGTCTCTTCCAGCTATAAATTTCATACATGTGCAGACTGTTGTTGCCGTTCTGTATGCACGTATTTGGCCTGTGAACATTTTAGATAGCATGGCAGGAGCCCTGGTATCAGTTCTGGACTTCCTTAGTTTTTCCTGCAGTAGGGAGAGTAATGAGTTCCCAATGCAATTCACTGTCAAGTTTGTGACCTCATCAAAGTCTAGCGTATTTTTACAGAGCTTGAATATTTTGGATTTTTTCATCACGTCAGTAAAATCATCTTAATTCCATTCTAGCCTGTCTTATTAATGTTAATGTGGAAGAACTGTGACAGCCGCCAGCATACTTTATTGCAATTTATAATATCACATAACCACCAAGTGATGTTTTTTCACTCTTTATATTTGTGCTGGATTCCCTCCTTGTTTGTTGTGCCCCTCAAATGCACAGCAGAGTGATTAAATGCTCTTGGGATGTGCTCTGGTTGCAAGAACCCTGTTGAGACAGACCTCTAAATCCATCATTTCAATATTAGTGATTTCCATTCCCCTCAGCACACCCCACATTCTGTGCTTCCAAGTTGGGAAGCAGAGGCTGGGATGGCTGCGCCACACGGGAGGATTTACGTGAGGCTGGGATGTGTTCAGAAGCAGCAGAGAAGTTCTTGTAGTAAATAGCAGGCCGGTGTTTTTGTGGTGGATTGCATACAGGAGGATCTCTGGGTGAGGTCTGTTCATCCTCTGCCATGTGAGGCAGTGAGAGCAATATTGGCAGAACTGCCATGGACAGCTGCCTGGGTAGAGCTGGGGAAGTCCATGCAGGTGCAGCCTGGTTTTTGTCTTTCAGACCTTTATTGGTGATAGAATAAGAGACTGACCAGAACACCAGCAACCATAAGAGCTGTTTTTCTACATGGAAGAATAGATGACAATCACAATCAAACTGGATGACAGCATGTTTTAATTTTAAAAGGTATGTAAATAGTCTGTTCAAAGGGAAAGTAAATCGGGCTCAGCAGGAAGCCTCAGAGGAGGCTGCAGTAGGCACATCTGCTCAGCAGTGCTGAAGTGATGTTCACATGGAAGGCACAATGTGCCTGTGCAGCGTCATGGTAGCTCTGTTTAGTTTCTTTTTACTTTATGAAGCTGAACAAATTCCATAACTGTAAATTCTGGTTTTGCTGGTCTTATTTTTGATAGAAGCCAGTGTGGACTGTGAATTGCTTTCATTTGCGACTACTGTGTATTATTTTGTGCTGAAAGGGCTTTCCTTTTTTTTGGATTATACCTATTGTACCTCTGTGGGAATTGAAAATATTATTATAAGTTCGGAAGTCCTTGAGAAGATGAAAGGAACAGATTCAGTTACTAAATGAAGAGTAATACGGTGATGCGGTAGAGACCACCTTGGCTTCCTCATTACATATTAAGCTACCTTCTCAACACTGCTGCGGGCATCACAGTGATTTGTAACTGTCCAAGCTGACTTTTTGTTGAGGTTGACTAATGTATGCACTGGTCTGTATGGACAGTTTGCTGCAATGTAGTGTTCAGCAGTGTCAAAGAGGCTAAAGTACAAATACAGACTTCCTGTCAAAGGCCAAGGGCTGTCCTCCAAATGTTGCTAGAATAAATAAAGCGGTATGGAAAAAATGCTTCTGAAGGACAGCTCTCTGTTGTAGTTTTGTTTTTTCAGGAGCTGGAAGCCAACTCTATTCTCTTAACTGCAGTTAATAATTTCACCAATTTCAGAGAAAGCTGCCTTCTAGTTCACTAGAAAGTGATAGATTGTCTAAATGTCATTGGAAATGTCACCAGTATGAAACCCCCACCCCACCTTTGCTTTCAATTTCAAAGCAGTTCTTACCAATGGGACTCTGACCTGTTTGTGCAGTGTGGCTGCTCAACGTATTTTGTTTCATACTTGTATTTATAGCTTCCAACAAATGAGTAGGGTTGTGAGAACCATAAGTTTTGCTGCTTTACTGGCTGGTGGATGCTCATGTGCTGCATTAACCTTATACTGATGTATTTCTTTAATTAAGTTTGTTCCTAAGTAAAGCAGGATTTATTATCTTTTTTGAATGTTTATAAACACTGCAGGATCTGACTTGGCAGAGAAATTTATGTTTCGTGATTTTGACCTCTGAGGACATAGAAACTTCCAGGATTTGGCTGTTGTAGAGCGTAGGTTTAATTCTGGATCTAAAGTAGTATTTTGTTTAGTTAGGAGCCAGGCAAACAGTCACCTGAAAAGGCATGAACTGTCTCATTTACCTGACTGAATGCTGAAACCAGTTTCTGACCATATGGGTGCCAACATGCTTAATTCTTTAAGTTATCAACACATTAAAAAAAAATATTACTTTTCTGTTTATTTACGTAATCTTGTAAAAAATGTGAAATCCATTAACTTGAAAAGATGGTAGTTTAAGGACTAGGATTAAAACTAAATATTCAATAGACTGGTATCCTAAAATATAATGTTTACACTCATTAACTTATGAAATTCTAACATCATGATGATGAACTATAGAGCTTATATGACTTTTTTTTATGTGGTTTGTAAGGTTTTTTTCATTTTTATGTAAAAAAGCATGGTTGTCTTACTAGGCAAAAAAGCTGTATTTTCAACTGCAGTTCTACAACTGTATAATTATTTCCCAGTGACTCCCTTTCAATAATAGCTGACGGGGTGGGGGGGGGGGGGGGCGGGAGTTAAAAATACCCGTTTCTATTAGCCTGGGCTCTAAACACACCATAGTACTCCTCCCTCCTGAGATTACACAAACCACTTGATCGTTGCCAGTGCATTATTGCCCTCCTTCTCCTGGTGCATTCCTTCTGAGAGGCTCTCCAGGGCCAGCAGCAAAGTTCCACCTCATGACAAGGTGGCAGCTCCATCCAGGAACAGGAATAGTTGATGCTGTTTTTCATCCCAAAGCGTTGGTGTGAGTGAGTGGGCCGGGCTCATTGCATTGTCTGCATTAATCATTTGATGCATAAATTACTCTTGAGTATCATCTTTTTGCTGGTTTTCTTGGTCAAATTCTCAAGTGTCCCTAAACTGCTCTGAATCGATGACTGATAACAACGTGTTTGGGGAAAGATGGAAAACTAGGGAAGAGGTAATGACTTACTGTGATCAAGCCTTCTAGGTATGCAAGTATAGCTTTTTCTTCATAGTCGTTGTTCTCCTAAGTGTGTTTGATTTTATTATGGAGCAAAGATAGGAAGATGTGTCCAGATCACTAAAGTACTGAAAAATTTAGAAATGGTGGCCTGTGGGGAGGAATGCAATCTAAGGTTTTTTGTGTTAAGGAACAGGATAATGTATAAAGACATAGGAGACCTCAAATAGGCTGCTACAAAGAAAAGGATAAGCTTTTCCAGTGTCTATACCAAGGAGACCAAAGCATATCAGGATTAAATTTGAGGTAGAAGGATTTAGTGTAGGTTTGGTTTAATTTTGGTTCAGTGCTTTAGTTTAGCCAGAAGAGATTGTGATGATACTGAGCTGAAGCCATAAGCATCAAGCCTTCCTTTGTTCCTGTCTCCTTGCATCTTTCCAAATTCTGTGCAGTTGCCAGCAGTCTTTAGGATTTAAAGTTCAAATTGTACTTCTGTAACTAGAGAGTTGGAGAATAACAAATAATTGTCTTAGATGAGGTAATCCATACTTTATTCCCATCCACACTTGTTTTATGTCTTGTTCTGAATTGCAATACTACTAAGTAAGAGTTTTTAAAAGTGGTAGAAGTTGTTAATATTTAGGAGATTATGTATTTCTAGGTACAGAAACTTGGGATATGTGCATTTGCCAGTGGATTGCAGAACAAGAGTGGCATCAAATTATAGGTTAGCGTTTTGTGTTGCGCTGATTCGTTTTTATTTGGTTTTTTTTGTCATTCTTACTCCATGTTGTCAGTGTACTTGCTAAATGCACAAAGTGGCAAAAGTAGTTCTCTATGGCTCCTATAAGAAGTGTTGTGAGGTAAGAGAATTATGAAGTCAGGCAATGTGGACTGAAGCTATTTGTATTTGTATTTAAGTAACTGTGTAACAATAGGAAGAGAGCAGTAGTTCACCAGGAAGAATTGGCTTGGAAGTTGGAACATTTTTGCTCTACAGTCTCTGTGTGCAGTCATGAATTCCTGCTGCAGAGTTTCTAGTCACGATGCAAGCTTTAGGGTTTTTTACAAGTAGAATCTGAAAGGTGATCTGAAAGGTCATCTGGAGGTGCCAGATCCTGTGGTTTTCACCACATGAAATTCAGAGTCATCATTTATTATTTCTGTCACACAAATCAAGGTTTACAAGCGTGCTCTACATAAGAGAAGATGGCCAATTTGTACCTCTGTATCTACACTCCATATGCAAGACTTATACTAGTTTATAAATAATCCTGTGAGGCATCTAAATAAGTGCAGGGAAAATAGAAACATTTATAGTCTATGCTTGTGCCAAAAATACTTCATCTTTATTGAGAGACCTATCTTCTTCTCATGAAAAATGGTAGCAAGATTTTTACCTGAAATATAAGATCTGAAAATAGGTTTTGAAAAACTTGAAAATAATAACAGAAACCTTCTGGAATACCCTCCAAAACCTTGAACTCAACCAGACTTTATCTTCTGTATATTTCATATTCATTCTACTGTTTCTTCTTCTGAATTTTTCATGCCTTCTGATGTTATGCCTTTTCTTGTTAGTGTTTATGCAGGAAAATGCCTTTTTAATGTGCTTACATGCTTTTCTGAGTCAGGGCTGTAATGTTTTCCTATAGTGAGTGTGTTTCATATGTGGAAGTCCATTCAAATGCATGAAAAGCAGCTGAAATGTTGGGCAGTATTTATTACTTGGCTAGTAATAAATTTGTCCAAACTGCAGCTTAGAGGAGATAGAAAAAATTCATAAATTTTCTGTTGTTGTTGGATAGTTTAGATATGAGGAAAGAGAAATAAAGGGAAGGGGCAACATTTTTAAAGTGCTGAATTTTTTTTAAAATCAGCTGATAATTCTTAAATGTCATTCAGTAGAAATTCCACCAAAAAAAATAGCAAAAAAAAAGATAGGTTTAAAGCTTTTGATTTTAAGGTGAAGAAATTCAAACCCTGTATAAAACCAGAAAAATGTCCATTATGGGCTTATCTGTATTAACATTTAGCATTTCAGCATGTTCCTCAAGGTGAGAAGTCCATTATTTTTATTGCTCAAGTGACTGCCCCTGTTTAGACATTTAAGGCTTTCTGGGGAAGCAAGAAGAAAACAGGCAGAATTTAGAGCTCTCTGGAGGAGTTTTACAGTGGCAGCATTAAAGGGCAAAACACCCTGGATGTCAGACACCTAAAGCAAAACCGACAGACTGCTCAGATCAGAGAAGGTGTGGTGTGCTCAGGCTGCCTGACACATGGACCAGTATGTCTGAGCCACGTGCCCTTCAGACAACTTCTGTGCGGTTGGAAGGAGAGGGCTCAGTAATTTCGGAGTAACAGTTGTCCTGTGAAAGGAAAAGTGGAAACCATGGCTAAGTGTTTCAGCAAAAGGAAGAGATGTGCAAGGTGTTAATAAAAGAACCCAAAGCTTGATATGGTTGGTGGTCTTGATGAGTTCATTGACTCTCAGGCTCAAGTAGAGGCAAATTTTAGAAAAATGTAGTAGTTGAGATTTCGTATAATAACCATGAATATCTTCTATTAAAAGCCTGTGTAGGTAGAGGTAGTGAGTCTTTATGAACATCTCTTGGCTTTTTATCAGAGTTCTTTATGCAAAAATAACGTGTCATCTGCTCATTTTAAACTTTGGACATTGACTTAATTGATTCATAAGAAGGCAACATGGGTAGTAGATGGTTATTAATGTGCATAACTTAGTAAGGTGAGCTTTGTTCTTTGGAATTAATAAGTGAATTTTAACAAAAATGGCCCAATTACCAGCAGAAATGGAACAGAAATTCTTTGTAGACAAGGTATAGATAAATATTACCAATTTACATTACTTTTAAATTTTACTGATACCAAAAAAAGTGAGTGAAGAATGTCAGAATTTTCAATATGAGAAATCACAACAGTTAATGTCTTTGTAACAGCAACTGTTCTGAATTGGAGTATTGATTGCATGCAGGCAAGGGAAGGGCTTTTTTCTTAAAGAAGGAAGGATCATTCTTAGAGGTACCACACAACACAGCAATCCCCAAAAAAGACTCGAGAAGGTACCTCTGCAAGAAAATCAGTTGCTTTTGCTCTCCTATTTGGAGTACCTTCCCAAAACTTATTCTTGTATGCTCCTGTAATTTATGCCATGATGTGTCTTCTTTACACTGTGAGATGTTTGCGTTAGTGTTGCTGTCCAGATGTCACTGAGCTGTTGTACAAGTGTGTAGGCTTGTCCCTGCCCTCTGAATGTCAGCCACCCTGCCGGGACTGCATTATCTAGTGCCAGTGGTGTGAGATTCTTCTGTTAAGTCTCACCTGGCTGGTGTGATGTCAACTTGCAGACCTGTATGAGTCTTTCTGCTCTTCCAGAAAACATAGTAGACCTACAATGAGGGACTTGCCTTTCCCATATGTGGGAGAATTCGGAACTCTGTCCTATGTGCTGTCTCCATGCCTGTGATAGGAAGTCTCTTACATAGCACTCAGTTTTGACTTGGCTCTGTTGATGGAGCTCATCAGTGCAAATCCCACTTCCAAAGTTTGAAGGAGTGTTTCACTTTGAAAACGCAAAACAGGAGAAATGCTATTTCAAATAAATGGTAGCTGCTCACCAAGATAAAAAAGTTCTGGACTAGACAGAAATTGAGACCAGAACTGTTCTTGGCAAGAGTAGTTACTGGTTGCAGGTAAATAAGCTTTTGAGGTGAAGGAGGTTGTACAACTTGCTGGGAGCCTCATACATCAGGAATGTACTGCTGTTATGCGTGTTCCCTGTACAAGGAACCATTTTGCAAAATTATGGCATAAAGTATGTGTTGTGTGAAGGAATAGCTACTAAAAAATCCTAATCCTTAATTATTTTAAAATTTTGTTTTAGTATTAATATAATTGCTTTGCAGTCCTTATGCGGACTATACTCAGTGCTGTTTTCCAGTCGCTGTAGAATGAGTTAACTCAGTTCAGTGACCTGTTTGACACAGTAATGAAGATGGATGGAATCTGAGGTGAAGGCCTTTTGTACAGGAATGTCAGCAGACACATATGCCCACAGCACAGGCTCATTTTGTTACTAATATTTTGGTCACAGGACTGTCAAGGTTAACTGTCTCCAGCAGATGTTTTACCAGGAGTGCTGCATTCCTGATGTTGTTGGAAGGTTTTCATCTGAGAGATACAAAGCATGTTTCCCCAGTATTAGCAATGTCGTAGAAAAATTCCTTTTAGAGCAGTTCTGCTAAAGGGAGAACAAAATGCTAAACTAATGAAAGGATGGGTCTTGAATGCTTGAGGTTAACAAGGTCTTTGAATGGTCAAAGCTGAAAAAAAAAAGTCAATCCCACCCTGAAAACTGTGTGACTGCATATGCTGATTTCTCAAATGAGCTCAGAGTTCAAGCAGTGCTGAGGTTATTTTGGCAGCTATGCAGAAATGGACTGCATGATCATTCAACTTGTGGTCTTCTGCCTGAGGTTTTGAAACGTGATCTTTATCTCCAGTTTTCTTCACTGATTTGTCTGCCTTAAAGATTAATAATTGGCCAGGTAAATCTGGATGAATCCATTTGAATGTACAGTAGTGAGAGAGGTGAGCAGTGACCCACACAAGGACCTTTTGAACTGAGTCTCCAGAATATCTATCATGGGGGACCTTTTAGAGGAAAATGAAGCTCATGGTTGTGTTCTATGCTGAGGGGCCTTCCTTTTTCTTCAGAGGAGGTGCTATAGTACCTGTGATGAGGAAGAGCATGAAGGGTAGTTGGAAAGTGTGTTTGTGTAGTTGAAAGGGCAAAATTGAGCCCCTCTGCTCTTCCTTCTCTCCATCCCACGAGTAACAAGCAGTTCCAGACAGATTTGCTAGGAGTGATAGACAGAATGTGCTTCATAGCATTTCTAGTGTGATGATAAACTAGCACTCTTTTTGGAAGACTCTGCTCTTGCATCAGTGAATGCAAAATTGCACTGGGTGCAATCAATACCCCTTTTTTTTGCCTTTTTTTAAACAATAGATTTGTATTAATTTTCAGAGTAGAAGTACTGTTTTGCTCTCTATACAGTCCCAGCATATATCTAACTAAGGCACTCATTCTTTTGGTAATGACCTACTGGCATTACACCTATTTAAATAGTACCCAGCACTCTCATGAGCAAGTGGGAGAAGTGCTAGAGAGATCTTTCCATCCCAGGGAAGCCAGAGTGTTAATCATGGTTATTTGCAGAAGTCTGCCAAGGTAAAGGCACTTCTAGCTTATTTATTACTGGTAGTAAACAGAACCTGAAACAGTGTGGGGTTTTTTTAATGTTCATCTCTTCTACGTAGAGGCTCTACTTGTCATAAAAAATGGAAACTAGAATAAACTCTTAAGTTTTCTTTTGTCTGTGATATTTGGAACATAGAATAAGGTGAGGAAAACAAAAAGAGGTGCAAAAATGCATTTCTTTTTAATTCTCTCTGTGTACATCTATTTGGCTTTCTGTCAAAAAATATGTTCGTATGGATAACAGTTTTCTTAGCCAGATTTTCAGCAATTTTAAGGCAAGATGAATACTAGTAATGGGAATAGAATTTGGCAGATGACTACCCCAGCTTCACAATAACATTTGTTAAATCTGTCTCTCTTTTTGCTATGTTATAATAGAGCTAGTAATCTGAATTTATTTTCTCTTCAATGAAGAGTGATAACTCCTATAATTATTAATGCAGTGCCAGTCACTTAAACGTGTGGTATTCAGTATGAGTAATAGTCTTTCTTTTAAAACAATTTTCACTCCTACGGTCATAATTTCATTACTTACTTCATGTCATGTTATTATTAAATGGGGTATACCTAAAGGTTCTTCGTAAAAGGTATTTCTGACACTTTTAAATTAGTTTTAGGTCTAATTAAACTTCCACCGTAACAGATCAGGCATTTGGGGATTTCCAAATTATCTTTTCTTTTTTTTTTTTTTTTTTTTTTTAAAGTAGCAAATGAAGTGCCAGTGGAACAGAGAGAGAGAGAGAAAGGCAAGTTGGTGCGACATGATAGATTTGATCAATCACACTGGAGTCTTTTTTCCTTGTGGAAATGTTAAATACAAAGTGCCAAGTGTCTTAGGACACAACTGAAAATTAAAACTGTGACATTTGAATGTGTTGCTGGTCAGATGGGATGCCACAGAGGTTGATGAGGCAGAGAAAGAACATCTGATGTGTTGAAGCTGATGGGAGTATTGGAATGGGTAAAAGTCCATGAGAAGTCGTTTTTGTGAATTTGTGTTATTAATCACTGCCGTCAAGCCCAGAGCCTGCTACGTTTTCATTAGCAGAGAAGTAGTGAGGTCAGGTCCAAACACAGGAGTACTGAATGCCTCCTGTTGATTTAGAGGCAAATGGTCTGGTCTTCCCAACATCACCGAATCGTAGAATGGTTTGTGTTGGAAGGGACCTTAAAGATCTAGTACCAGTGCCCCTGCCATGGACAGGGACACCTTTCACTAGACCGGGTTGCTCAGACCTGCATCCAGCCTGGCCTTAAACACTTCCCTTGGCAACCTGTTCCAGTGCCTCATCATCCTCACAGTAAAGAATTTCTTCATAGTATCTACTATAACCCTACTCTCTTTCAATTTGAAGCCATCCCCCCTTGTCCTGTCACTACATGCTCGTGTAATGTCTCTCCATCTTTCTGGTAGGCTCCCTTCAAGTTTTGGAAGGATGCTATTAGGTCATCTGGAAGAGTTCTCTTTTTCAGGGTGAACAAGCCCAAGTGTCTTAGCCTTTCCTAATAGGAGAGGTGTTCCATCCCAGGTGCACCATCTTGCACTTGGTCTTGTTGAACTGCATGAAATTCCTATGGGCCTATTTTAAAAATCAGTTTTAGGGCTGTGAAACATGTCAAAAGAGTACCTCCTCCAGTGAAATTGCAGGAGGGGTCACATTATAGTTCACATGTTTTATTTGCTTGTGTTCTGTATGCAGCATGACTTTCTGATTTGTAGTAGTTGTATTTTTTCAGTCTGGATTAGATGTATATATTGGGAAAAGATTTGATTTTCTCAACACTGAAATGTTTGAGAAGGAAACATTTGAGAAGGGAATTTGTGGATCTAGCTCCATTCACAGCTCTGTAGTTAAGAGAAGTATCAACTGATTTTCTTTATCCTACATGCAATGAATAAAACTGCTGTCGCATGAGGCTGCTTTCATTCCAAAAGAAGACCTAAATGATATTCTGGCTTCTGGTTGCTGAAGTTCTCCATGGCTCAGAGCTGTGGTTTTCAGAGGAGAATAACTATGTGCCAAATTGTATTGCATGACAATAATGCTTCAACTTATTAAACTGCTTTGTGATTTCTGGTCAGTAATTATTTAGCATCCATCTTGTAATTTGCGGTGAAGTGGTGTAGTTCAGTGAAGCAACTCTTTGTTTGTACCACAGTTGAAGTTCACTTTTTTCCCTTATTGAATGCATGAGAATGTTATTATTACAATTTCTTGATTTGTTTCAGGACATTCCCACCCCCTCCCAGTGTCACTATCCTTTATAAAGTAGCAAAAACCCCTCGGTTTTGTATATAAGGATACCATGACTTTACTTTTACTAAACATTCACATTACTAGGTTTTTGCTTGTGGATCAGACATTGAAAAGTGTTTGTTCTTTTGACTATTCAGTGGAAAATTGGCCTAGGAGAATATTTTAGTTTTGTGAGGAGACGTGAAATTATTATTTCATATTGCTCCAAAATAAAGTGCATCAAAAGCAATTGCTTAAGAGCTTGGCATGAGGTTCTGCTGGGCATATCTGCAAGGCTTTAGAAATTAATATAATGTGGGATGGAAGCCAAAGTGTAGTGCTGTTTATGGGACACTGAATAATTCTAGATTTATTAACAACTTCCTGTTAAATGTCACAATCACAACTCTTGGAAGTATTTCCTAGATTTGATTAAGATTTTGATTTTGTGCTCTTTCATCTTATCTGGATAGTTACTTGTATAAAGTGATGGTACAATAAGTCTTTTCCCATACTGATTACATATTTATTTTCTTCTAGCAGGTAGAAGTTTAAGTGACATTTTTCATTTCCATCATGTAACACAGGCCTCTTTGCACTTCTGGCCCAGTCAAGAGTATGAAGGTGCTTCTAAGTCAGTCAAGCCAAAAAACTTGTTTATTGGCTTCCTTGTTTAGGTTAGAAGAGAGCTGAGGTCATGACACACATGTAGAAGGTAATAAATACTAGGTAATCAGTGATCCAAATAAATTCCAGTCAAACTGCAGAATGGTTGAGGTAGGAAGGGGCTTCTGAAGATCATCTCATCCTAAACCATGCTGAAGCAGGGCAGCCTAGAAGTGGTTGCTCAGTACTGTATCCAGTTGGAGTGTATTAAAGGACGGAGACTCTGCAACCTCTCAGGGCAGCCTGTGCCAGTGTTTGACCATCCTTGCAGTAAAAGACGTTTTTCTTGCATTTAAATATAATTTTGTGTATTCTGATTTGTGCCAGTTCCTTTTGTCCTGTTTCTGGACGTATCTGAGAAGAGTCTGGCTTCTGTCTTGTTTCATTCTAACTGATGCATGGCTGAGCTGGGTCAACCCAATACTTGGCTTGAATCATTGTGATGTATCTGTGTCAAATTTTTTGTATGGAGAGGCTTAAAGCATTAAGGTACAGATCTTCTAGATTTTTGTAAGACCGTATGGGGAAACAGTATTCTTAATATTGCATTTGATGTGGTTTAGTAGTGTTGCATTTTGATGTTTTTTTTGTGTTTAAAAGAAATTATCACTCATTTGATTAAAAAAGTAAACACTATATTGGAAGAAAGGTAAATTTCTGTTTCAGAGGAAGCAGCACCTTCTTATTGTACATAATCTCTTCTGCTGTCTGTTAGAACTAGTCATTAGTGCAGTGAATAATATTAATACGCATTTATAAAGCAACGTACTTTTACAGTGTCACTTTTGTTGGCAGAAAAACTACATAGCACAGAATGGGCCCTCATGTTAAAAAAGTACAAGACAAGCAACTGTTTTAGTTTTCAGCCAGTAGGATAGTGGGGTATTTTAATTTCAGCAAGGAAGAAATACAGCATAGAAAAGAAAAAGTCCAGATGTTTACTTTACAACATGGGGAAGAATCATATTAATCTTGCCTGTCAGACCAAAGGTGAAAGTATTTTTCTCTGTTAAAGCTTTTATAGCTTTCATGGGCTACTCTGAGCAATGCATGTGAAATCTCCTGTTTCACAGTGGCAAATGTTTCAATAAATCTCTGTGAACTAGGAGCACAGCACACGAGCCATAGAAACCTATCTTGGATTAATAAGTGTTTTTGTGTATAGTTTCTTCTGTGAGCCATTTCCCTGGTATGTAGAAAATTGTAACAATCTGAAGCAGGCTGGACCAGAGACTGCAAATATCTATTTCCAAAGCTCAGATCTCTTGATGTGTTGTGTTTGGTGTCCTCTGTGGCCTTCAGGAAGATCATATTGTCTGGACTTTTTTTGTGTGTGGCATTATTAACTCTACCACTGCTCTCTACTCTTGTTCCCAAGGTACTAAAATAGTTCTCCAAAGCTTATTTAGCTATCACAGTGCTACTACGTGTGTCCTCAAATAATGTAGGAGATGTTAGTGCTTCTAAGTCATGTATTTCAGGATGTAGCTATATTCTGCTCAGAAATTTCATAGGCAAGATATATTAGTAACAGGATTTGGTTTTAATTATTTTGTTCTAATGGAAAGCTCTTGATGACTTTGTCTTGGATTCAGAGCTTGTGTGTGTCCCACAGACTGCTGTGTTGCCTCACCAGAGCCAGCAGCCCCAGCCTTCCCAGCATTGTCTTTCCTCTTGAAAGGCTTTGTGTTACAGTGAAATTATAAAAGGCTGCTATGAGGGCTTTTCTCCTCTAAGTGCTTAGGTTAAGAGAAACAGCCTTAGTTTCATCCCAACTAAATGTCAAATTTGAGGCTGGTTTTGTGCAAAATAAAAAGTTCTGTTATTAAGATATTTAAACACATGGTTTGCTGATTTCACCAGTTCATGTTCTCTGCTAAAAGAAAAATATTTATTTGTAAAATGACTCCTCTGTATCTCCAACATCATTAAGAATAAAATTGATGTACTTCCTTTTAAAATAAGTAGAAATCATGGCTTGATAATAACTTAGAGGAAAAAGATTTAGGTGAAAGTATCATGGTCTATCATTTTAAGCATCCAGATTTGTGTAGGGGCATAAGCATTTATATAAATAATTTTTTGGTGCCCTAATGGAACATAGTGCCTTGAGATGATTCCTTCTTGAGAAGAGTGTGTACACTCGGACTGTCCAAGAGTTAAGGCAATGGGGCATTAGCTTCTGCAGCTGTTGTACTCTAAGAAATCTGCAGGCTTTGTCTGTGAAGGATAATTACAGTTCTTTTGGGAAGTAAAAATCCCCTCTCTTCAGCAGAATATATGATTAGGTATCATGAAATATTGCCTTGGATTATAACCAGGCTGATTGCTGAGCCTGAAAATCTGGTCCTTTAAACCGCCTGCTTTTCGAATATACCTCTCTGTCAGGATTTGGGATTACAGCAAATGATTCCTAAAAGAAGAGGTACAAGAGGCAGATTGAAAGCAGCCCTTACATTTCAAGACATTCCCTTGTGGCTGGCCAAGACGGTGTATGCTTGTGTGTAAGTGCTGAGGGGAGAATGAAAAGTTGCTGTTTATAAGGAAGTCAACAAAATTAGGCATTCCTTGAGTATCTGCTCATTTGGGAGTAGTTGGACATCTTTCATGAAGAGGACAGCCATGGGTGGGAGTGCTTAAAAGGGAGTAATGCTCAGGAAAAATGCACAGTTGCACAGAGAAACTGGTTATCCTTGTCTTCGTTTGACCACTTTTTATGCATTTCAGCTTTTTCGTGGACTCAAGTGACAAAATCAATGTTGATTTAGGGTGACTTAGGCTGTGCTTGACTTAGGAGGACCCATTCTACCCAACAACAAAGATGAAAAAATTATTTAAGGTAGAGCTTGGTAAATTTATGAATGGAACCGGGTGATGACGTTGCTAGAAATGGAATCAACTACTTTGAGTCCATAGGTGTCCAGCTAAAAATACTCAAATTTCATGTGTCGGAAATACCTACAAAGGTGATACAAAAATACTTTTTCCATCAGTGTGGAATATTTGTATTTTTCCTGTTGTATTTTCACTTTTTATATCAATGCATTTATCAGGCAGTAATAACTTTGAAAGATGAAGCATTTCTCTTAGGTTTTACACTTAAAGAAAACAAAGTACAGAACCAATAGGCATATGCTTCAACTGTTGTTCCTATAGCTACATTCCAGTCACTTATGAAATATATCCTTCAAAACAGACTTTTAGTCCTGAGATAAATCTCTCTCTAAAAAAGATAAATCCCTATACATTAAAATGATTTAATATTCAGTCCTTTTTAAACATTTTCTAGTTTACTTTGTTTTGAGGTAGTGCACAAATATTGCACCTTTTCATTCAATAGGTCCTTTATTCAAACGTACTAACAATTTCTGTATTTAATGAGAAGCTTTAAACTTTTCTTGCCATTACATAGGCTGCAGCTATGTAGAAGTTACGTTTTCTTCTCAGCTTATATTTCCTCAGGTGGTTTTTACTTTTCACTTTACAATATTTATTCTCTTTTAAAGAAATGCTTTCTTTAGTTGCATTTTGCTCTGCTATCTGACATGAATTCTGATCTTTTCAGCAGTGTGGATTTCAGCCTGAATTGGAAAGAGGAAATTCACCAGTCGCCTTTGTCTGTTTTCCCCATCATGTAATGCCTTTTGTGAGACGTATTGGCAAGGAACTGAGGTGCAGAAAACTGTGAAATACATGAAAATCCTAAAAACATCATATAAAAAATTGAATATCTAAGTGTATAAAGCTCACACAGCATATCATCCTACTACATATTTAACAGTTTTTCCTGAGCAGTAGGCAGCTAGTGTTGAAAAGTTCATGAAAATTTAATTCTAAGAGATGAAAAGTAACCATGTAGCAAACATCTAAGACTTAGATTTTTTTTAAATTTTGTTTATTGCTTTTATTTGTGTGTTTTGTTTTTGTATGGCTGAATCATCGTTTCATCTTCCAAAAACCTTCTAAAATTATTCCCATCAACTTCATAATACTCATTGCTGAGGGCAGACCTCATCAGCTGGAGGTTCCCTTTATGAAGATGTGAACTAAGCAGCAGAACATGACTGTTTCTTTAGTCTTGGCGAAGTTTATGAAGAATTAAAAAAAGGTAGCTCTGAAATTGTAATGCTGAATTTCAAAATTAAAATACCGTTTAACCCTTTTTGCTGCTGAGAACTGTAGTGTTCTCTAACCTTGTGAATGGAGGGCAGAAGGAGAAACTTGTGATGTTGTCAGATGGGCTTTTTGACAGCAGCCAGCTGAAGAGAAGTGAGCCATCCTGTATGAGATGTTTGTCCTAGTTCTGGTAGTCAGGCTGTTGTAGTTCTGCTAGAATAAAGATAGAAGATAAGCATGATTTACAGGTAGAAATAATATCTTAGATCAGAAGGCATAGAGGGAAGTCTTTGGCTGTCTAAGTCCCTGTTCAGATGAGAAATAGTAGACCGGAGATAGTAGGTTGATAACAATTGCTGTGAATTAAATTATGTAGCTAATCTAGATAACTCAGAGAAAAGAAGTCTTTCTACCTGTGGTGCAGAGCATGCTGTTGTGATGGATCGTGTTTGATCTGAAGGAGGAAAGCCTTCGGCTGGTAAAAACTGCTGACATACGGATTTTCCTTCAAGTCTAAAGGTGCGTTGGAATGGATGATGATTTTTGTCTGGTAAATTACTTTGTCACTATGTAAATTACTTTTACTACTTGTTGACAGGCATATGTTCAAATTACTGTAACACAGCTTTAAGCTATTGTTTTATGTCTTTTTTTCTTCCCAAGGACTCCTGATTTTGTTGCACTCTGCCGTCACTTTTTTTTAAAAAAGTTTTTCTTTCCTCCCTTTGTCCCTCCCTCTCTCACTTTCATCAGTCTACTTAGCTTACATCTCATTCTCCTTTTTCTTTGTTAATTGGAGTTCTCTTTTTTGTGGCAAGATATCAAGAAAGTTAACTGAATGTGTCAGTACAAGTTACCCAGATGTCATATCACATGCATGGTATCTAGAACAGAAGTAAAGAAATGATCTGTATGCATTGTAGTTGGAGGCAGAGAAAAGGAAAGCCTTCAGCAGCTGCCAGCATTTAGTACAGATGCTGAAACCAGGCAATTATTCTGCAGCAGTAGTTCTGAGATGGCCAGAAGATCTTCTGTAAGGGGCCAACAACTTAATAACTGTCTTTTTTAAAAAGATGGAAATGCTAATAACTAGTAAACGAATTCCAAAATGGTCCCTTGGATCAGAACACATGCAGTAGACAGCCAAGAGCACCTGATCAATTCATGGCTGTGGAAAGGGGTAGAAATCAATGGATGAGGCAGTTTATACCAGCTGAAGATTTGTCATCAGTTGGTGTTTTATTTCTGTAAATCCTAAAATGTACAATAGTATTGTAAGTGTGTTATCCCAAAATACATACAATATCCATAGCTCCTCATTTGGAACTGGGGATTTGAAACAGTACTACATGCGTAAGAAAAGCTCAGGATAGTTTGAGACTTGTGTGTAATAAAATGTGTATGTTTACAGATAGAGCAGTTGGAGGAAAGAAGGTTTTGTGACAGCCTGTTAAAGAGATAATGTATTGTTGAACTGTAATTGGAACAGGGAACTCAATGAGCCTGAATTTCTTCTAATTCATGTAGTCTAAAAAGAAGGCTTTGTAAAGGCCTGGACTTGCCTCGGTTGAAGACAGATCTATCAAGAGAGATGAGCGTTGCAATTAAAAAGATATAAAGTTACCTCATGTTCCTGTTTGAACTCTTCCTTTTTTTTTTCCTTCCCTCTTCTCTCCTGTGTGTGCCTTCCTTTCATACAAGGGTGATTGTGAGGATTAAATGCTGTGTCATAGCATTGCAAGATAAGCTGGAGCTCCTTGAGCCCTTCTGTTTTACAAGTCCTCATTGTTTTTCTTTTTGCACATAAGCTTGAAACTACTGCAAATCTTCAAAGCCTTGAGGCTTTTTCCTCGACATATATTTATACCAGTAGAGTACCACCGAGTATTACTTCATTACATTCTTGCCCCCTAATCAACACTGACTCTTGCGGGAGACCGTTGACCGAGACCCCAGTGACCACACAGACACCAGCGGGTTGTGGGCTCAAAAGGGCAACGTTTATTGAAGGCAGGGGTTTATATAGGGTACGGGGAAGGTTCCGGAACCAAGGGTAGTAACAGGGACGGGATTGGACAGAACTGGGGGCAGAGCTTGTAACTGGGGTAACCGGATAGCCAATGGGCAACGGCTCTGCAAGCAACCAATGAAATCCCAGGGTTTGGGGAAATGGCAGGAAAACCGGGCAAGAAGTGGGAAAATCCTGAGTGGGAAGGAGACAATATCGAGGATCATGAGGGGAAAAACAACAAGGGGAACGACCACGTTGGCAAAACATGAATAACCATAACCGGCAAATGTAACATGTAAAAACCCATGAAATCCAAACTCCGAACAGTCTTTGGTAACATGGAAATATTCATAAAAGTCCATTACCACTCCGAATAGTGGTAAATATGAAATGTCTTTGAAAGTCCGATACTACATTCCTCAGGAGAATGTAGTAAATGTCACATCACCATTCGATCTGGTGTGATCCTCTTCTTAGGTCCACTTCATGAAATGTTTCAGCCAGGTCTCATAGTCCGCTGCACCCCCAACAGACTCTGAAGGTAAAACAGATGGAATTTGTTTGCTTATGAATTATGCAAAATTATAGTTTATTAAGTTCATGCATTTTAATGGACAGATGAGCTAATGGCTATGTGGGTGGGCTGGGTACTACACAGTGTGTAGCTGTGTAGATGGACTACAATTGCTTCAATTTGCTAACTAGGCTTTCAAGTACACCTGTTCTTCATTGTGGTTTTCAGCTGGAAAATCTGCCATCTGGAATCAGACCAAGTTTTGAACAAAAAAAAAAAAAAAAAATAATGGCTATAAATGTAGGTCAAAACACTTTTTTTTTTTCTGCTAAAAGAAAGCACTTTTTATGGAACTTGATAACAGAAACAACTGTTTGTTGAGAAATATAATTAGAAAGTAGAGTTTCATATTGCATGCTAATGGATGGTGAAAGAAGAAAGTGAACGATATGAAGTATATTGACACCACTTTAAATTTTACCCATTGTTTTTAGTCAGAATCCATTTTGGCTTGAAATGTCAGTTAGTTGAAATTCCATTTTTTAGGTTCTGAGAGACAGAATATGAAGCTCCAGTGACTTTTTTGATTTAAAGGGAATGAACTGGAAAAGGTAGGAGGCAGCAGATGACAGGTGTGTTATTTGGCTGTTGCCTAACTTTATTTACTTTACATACCGAAAGGAGCTGTGCTACTTTTTTATAGCTGGACAAAGTTTGATGCAAGATTCTTTTAAAAATCGTCTTCCGTTTTGGTTTTGAAAGATGCTGCACCAACCCAGTTTCATAGTATGAGCCCAAAAGTACAAGAAAGTATATTACAGGATATATGGTACAGTAGAAATAGGCAGTAATTAAGGTGGGAAAACTAATCTGTTAAATGCCTTTGATTTACATGAAGAGTTTGCAGTCATGTAGATGACTTACTGAAAAGAACCAATATGTAATGAGAAACAGAAATAGTAAGTATTAGCAAACTTATGTTTGGTGGTTAGTTTTATAGCTCCTCTTCTTCTTAGTGTTAGGAGAATCAAAAACTAAAAAAAAAAAAGTGTCAAAGTATGCTTTTATAAACACTAATGCCAGTGCATTAACCTCAGTGTAATTGCAGAGCTGTAACAAATGCTTAAATGGGTCTGCTAGGAGGGAGCCTGAATGATAAACCATTTCCTCCAGTGCTAGGGGCAAGGGCAGATCCCCTTTCCTGCAGCCATCAAAGATGACTTTAACAGTTACCTCTGTGTTATCACTAGGATGGAGGTTATGATGACTGAAGGATACTTAGTTGCAAGGAAGAATTATTTATCTATTTGTCATTCAGGTATTACAAATTGCTTTAGAAAGTATTTAGAGCTAAGATGAAAAGCTTTGCTTTGAAATGAAATGAGGATGCTTACAGGTTTGGTTTTTTTTTTCCTTATGGGATTGATAAGCTGTATGAGAGGACAAGTAACAAGTAGGTTGCAGAACACTGGTAAAACTGAGCCAGTCTGGTAACTTCCAAAATAGTGAAGGATACCGCTTTCCTAACTCTCCAGTCACTATTTCATGGTGATTATTATTTCCTATAGCTATTTTTATGTAAGGGAGGGTGATACTAGGTGTTGACTTTGGTGATTTGAAAATATTTTCCTCCCTGCTTCAAAAGGGGAGTATTTGACTGCTGATGCTGCATGGTGCGTAAATGGCAAGCACTGCTGCTCACTCACATTTGTCATCATTATGTAAACTGCCATCTGTCAGAAACGGGCACTGTCCGAATAAAAAGCAGAAGAGCTCAGCTGAATATCAACCACTAGGCTGGGCTGAACTTCAACAGGGCTGGAAAGATCATCTGGTTATAGACTCAACTTCCTCCTTTTCTGTTTGTTGTAGTGACTGGCTTTCAGACAAAATTGGTGCACCTTGGCTGGGCAATTTGCTTGCCTTGCTTCTGGTGCTGTGCTCGCAAATAAACATTCAGCAGTGAAGAGCTAAGCGGATGATGTAAATTGTTTCAAACATTGCCACTGACCATGGTGGCCTTTATAACATGTTCACTGTGAACGTCAGTGCTATATTTGGGAGAAAAGTTGAACGACCTGGTTATTGCTTTTCCAACAATATAGCTCTAAAATTCTGCGACCAACAGATGCAGAAATAAGTAAGGAAAGCATTCTGTGGCCAGGATAGAAGGAAAAGAGTAATGACTGATCTGAAACAGGATGACAGAACTGTTTTCTGCTTTGCAATATAGCATACTTTGGAAACAAAATAGATTATTTGTGTCCAGTTATTGAGAGTATGTATGAGAACATTCCAGTGAAATATATTAAAAAAAAATTGTAATGATAGTTACAAATTGTTGTACGATCAGAACAAGTTAGCAACTGTGACACCTCTCTACAAGAAGGGCTGGAAGGATGAGCGAAGGAATGACAGGCTTGTCAGCCTGACCTCAGTGACAGGAGCAGGTCATGGAGCAGATCATCTTGCATGCCATCACATGGCTTGCGCAGGACAGCCAGGGGATCAGGCCCAGCCAGCCTGGGTGTATGAAAGGCAGGTCCTGCTTGAGCAATCTAATCTTCTATGGCAAAGTGACCCACTGAATGCATGTGGGAAAGGTTGTGAATGTTGCCTACCTGGACTTCAGTAATGCCTTTGACACCATTTCCACACAACATTCTCCTGGAAAAAGCTGATGCTCGTGGCTTGGATGGGTGCACTTGCATGGGTAAAAAACTGACTGGATGGCCAGGCCCAGAGACTGATGGAGAATGGAGTTACATCCAGCTGGTGGCCAGTCACCAGTGGTGTTCCCCAGGGCTCAGTACTGGGACCAGTCCTGTTTATATCTTTGTAGGTGATTGGGATGAGTGGATCAAGTGCACACTCAGTAAGTTCTCAGATCACACTATGTTGTGTGGGAGTGTGGATCTGCTAGAGAGTAGGAAGGCTCTGCAGAGGCGTCTAGACAGGCTGGATCAATGGTCTGAGACCAATTGCATGAGGCTTGAGTAAGTGCTGGGTTTTGCACTTGAGTCACAGTAGCCCCATGCAGCACAACAGGCTTGGGGCAGAGATGCTGG
Source organism: Acropternis orthonyx (assembly GCA_035583155.1). NCBI lineage: Eukaryota > Metazoa > Chordata > Aves > Passeriformes > Rhinocryptidae > Acropternis > Acropternis orthonyx. Next base: position 36,838,650 of record JAWWEU010000040.1, on the reverse strand, counting down.
AAACCAGCCTGGTGGAAAAGGACCTGGGTCTGCTGGTTGACGGCAGCTGAATATGAGCCCAGGTGGCCAAGAAAGCTTGTATCAGAAACAGTGGGGCCAGTAGGATCAGGGAAATAATTGTCCCCCTGTACTCGGCACTGGTGAGGCCACAACCCGAATCCTGTGTCCAGTTTTGGACCCCGAACTACAAGAAAGACGTCAAGGTGCTGGAGCATGTCCAGAGAAGGGCAGCAAAGCTGATGAAGGATCTGCAGCACCAGTCTGATGAGGAGTGGCTCCAGGAGCAGGTTTTGTTTAGCCTGGAGGAAAGGAGGCTTGAGGGGAACCTTACTGCTCTCTACAACTACCTGTGAGGAGGTTGTAGCCAGGTGGGGGTCAGCCTCTGCTCCCAAGTAGTGAATGATAGGACAAGAGAAAATGACCTGAAGTTGTGCCAGGAGAGGTATAGATTGGATATTAGGAAAAATCTCTTCACTAGAAGGTTTGTCAAGCATTGGAAGCAGCTGCCTAGGGAAGTGATTGAATCAGCATCCTTGGAGGTATAAAAGACATGTACATGCGGCACTTAGAGACTTGGTGCAGTGGTGAACTCAGCAGCATTAGGGTAATGGTTGGACTTGATGATCCTAAAGGTCTTTTCCAACCTAAATGATTCTGTAATTCTAACCTCTGCTATTCAGGTGCTTTTTTGCAAGTTTATCTCCTTATTTTTATGTTACAGCTAAGTTAGCAGTAGTCTAAACCCAGTAGGGTAATAGTTCATGTTGGCCAGTGTACAGTAATACTGTAATGATCGCCAGCTGAGACAGCCCCTACAGTGAAAGGATTTTTTTTAATTTTTTTCACAGGCATTGGTGTAATGTTGTAATGTTCAAAATAGTCAAACTATTTATTCAGTGTGAGTCCTCATTAAAAAAAAATATTGAAAACTCAATTTTTCTCATGTCCTGTAAATCAGAGTCATCACAGAAGAATGATGCCTGCTTCAACAGTGCTGCAGCACAGTGCTTAAGTAGGGCAGGAGACAAAAAGAGCTAAATTTTATGTACCTCAGAGGTTTACCTGTCAATGTTGACAGTGACATAATATGCACAATATGATACATCATACACTTTATCACAGACCATTTAAACTGCAATTAGTGCATTTAATCCAAATTTAAATATAAATAGAAAATAACTATGCATATAAAAAATGTTTGTTGTGTGTAGATTTTCCCCAGGAGCAATAAATTAGCCAGTAAGAGGTTTTGTGCCATTTTGTGATGTTTATTAGCTACTGTGCACACAGTAGTTTAGGAAAAAACACCTCTATTTAATTTTATGAAGCAGTAGGAGAACCTTTATTTGAATAGTTTGTGGCTATATGTCTTGGATGATGGGTGCAGGGAACAGTAATTTTAATTTTTAATGTGTCTTTAGGCTTACTTCATCAACTACACAATGCATCAGAATTAAAAATGTTTTTCATTTCAGTTTGCTCCCTTTGATTCCAGCTTGATCTCACTTAGCCAAGATAGCAGATCCTGTGTTAGGGAGTTTGGAACTGCACTGACACCAGTGCAGGGTCTGTGGAGTTGGGCCTCTGGAGCAGAACTCAACAAATGATTTGTTACGGTGCACACAGGTAGGACCTGGAATCAACACAGAGCACTTCGTCTGCACACTGTAGGCAGTTCTGTACCACACACCAGCAAATAGCTACAGATTTTCCCCCAGCATTTTTTAGGTTTTGGTGCCAAGCCTTTCTTATGGTTCTTCTTAATCCACCTTGAAAAATCTACTTTTTTTCCCACCTTTGCCTTTGCTAGGAGGCATAAGACTACAAGTCAGCTGTGTTTCTTTTTTTGCTGTAATTTTTGCAAACCTTGTTTACTGCTTTCCAAATTCAAGGAATCAGCTTCAGGGATCAATACTACCTGTATTCTGTTGGTGACTCAACTTTGATACTAAATGATCCACGCGATCTTATTGGATGTGATACATTTTTAAGTAGTCTATGGCTATTATGTCTATACTGTAATGCCTATGCTTTGAAGTCTCTTTAGTCATGGTAGCTTGGGGCTTAAGGTCGTGCTCAGACTCAAATTCAGTATTGTCTTTGCTTATTCAGTTTGTTTCAAGGGCCGTGGTCCTCTAATATTGACACCAGAAAAGAGACAAACTCCTAGTGATTTTCTCTGGTTGGTACTGGATTAAAGGAGAACCTTCAACCTAAACATTTGCATGATGAGTTTTGTAAGTCATAATTTTAAAGATCTTCATGAAGTGTCCAGAGTATTTTTTGCCTGTTCCAAAGCCTTTTTCACTTGCTACTTGCAAGGGATTTAGGATAAAAAGATGGAAGAAACACCTGAAATAGATGTATGAGCCATTCTGCTAATGTAGTTAGCTACCCTTATGTGGCAGATATGGAAGTACCTCCCTTCCAAGTGATTTTACCACATCTATAGTTAGGAAAAATACGTATTTCCAGTACTTTTGTAGTATTTAAAATTAATTTGTATTGTTCTGTTTCAGCTGTTACAGTGGAGCAGCTGCTTCTTTTATGTTGAGTTTGTTTTGTTCTTACTCTTTTCCCTCTTAATTGTCACCTGGGAAATGATTGATAGCATTTGTTAAATCTTTTGGTAACATGACACATTTGGTCTGATTTTAAGAAATTTTTAGTCATGCATTTGCAGCTGAGATAAAATAACCAGGTGGAAAAATGGAAAAGTGTTTTGTGGAAATGACCACGTTGTAATTAAAGCTGAGACAGACATTTTATCCCTTCAGCTGTGCATAGCATGTTGAAAATAATGTGATAATTTATCATATTTATACTCTTTAATGGACAGTTTATGGAGAGAATTTGTACTTAATTCTGAGAGAAAAAATAGAGTATTTCTCTACATGTTCAAACTTGCGTGAACTTTTGTAGAAAGTAGCTTGGAAACTGGCTTTAAATTTCTATTTTGTCTCAAACTCCACATATAATGTTTCCCCATGAATGTTCTTATATGGTGGAATTCTGTCTTCTCTCAAAAGACAGAAAATTCAAGTTTGGGTTTTAACATCAGTATGTATGATATTCTCTAATGATTAGTGATTTATTTTTGCCTGAGTAGAAGTGGAAAGGGAGCAAACAAAATAAAAAAACCCAAAATAGATACAATTTACTAGTTCTTGCTTTGCACCTATGGGGAACCTCCCAGATTTGGGAATTTGCAGAGGTAAAGAGAAAAAAAATGTAAGTACTAGCATACTTGCTCTCACTTAGTTTATCTCACCCATCATATCAAGCTGGAAAAGTCATGAGATCAGACTTTTTTGACTTGGAAAGAAGAGCTGCTGTCTTCTGTCTTTCCTGCGCCAATCAGTTCCAGTAAGTCAATAGATGTCAGTTCAGTTCTCATTCTCACAGCTTCTCCATTCCTCTCTTAAAACTAGCAGTATATATTTTTTCAATTAGGAAAAAATTACAGAGTAGACAGAATACAGAAGAACTGAATACTGACTCAGGCATGTTCCATAATTAGCTCTTCCCCTTGTTCTGGTCAACAATACCTCATTTTTATTTTTTTTTTCAGTATTTTGTTACTACAGCCTTTTTTAATGGCTTCATTTCACTTACCAGCAAAGACTATAGTTTTTCAGAGCACAGAGAATCATTTCAGCTTCTCTGAACACAGTTAGAACCAAAGAAACATATAGCTGTAGCCTGCAGTTACATCATCTCTTATTTTTTCATTGCAAATCCATTTTTTTCAGTTGCTTATATTTTTGTCAAAATCACTTCCTCCCAGTAAGTACTAAACTAATATGTGCCACGCAGAAGGGGAATTTTAAAGCAGATTCATTTCCCTAGCAAAGAGGAACTGTGTTTTAAAAGGTCTGTGCTTACATGAGGAGCAAATTATATGCATGAAATGTAAGAAATTTCATGTATATGTACAAAACTTCACAGTAGTTTTAAAGATGCAAATATAAATATTTGAGGAATCTAAATTTCTTTTAAAGAAGTGTGAATTTTGTGATAGTAAGATGTTGCTATTTTTAGACAGAAAAAGTAAGGAACACTATTTTCGGTTTCCTTTGTTGGTGTAGGGTCAGGGTTTCCAACTATGGAAAGCATATAAGTAGTGATATGAAACCTTCTTTCAAAATGGCTTGTAAAAGCTGCCTAAGCAGATAAGTGATATCTCATATTAAGTTTGAAAACCTTTGATACAAGCTGTGTAGGCTAAACTGAAATCCTTTCAGGTGAGGGGAAGGGTGACTTTCTGCCCTGTCTCCTGAATCCATACAGAGTTTAACTGTGAGCTTTTGACTGTGAAAATTCATGGTATATTGTCAGACAGTAGAGGTAAAGTAGGAAAACAACCTTGTCTTTCCTATGGTAAGCTTATCTTTTTTTAAAATGTATTTATGTTTGCAGCAGGAAAAATGACAAAACAACTACCACAAAATACTGCACAGCTTAAGTTATCAACTGTGAGAAGCACTTTCCTAAAACAAAAAAATCTACTCTCTGCTTCAGCTTTAATCCTCTCTTGTGAGAATATTTTCACAGATGCTTTTTAAGGAGGGCCTCCCCAGTACAGGTGCTGACCTGGAGAGAAAGGCTTAGCACATACCTGACAAGCTCACATTAGTGAAGGGATACACTTGTGTCATCATCCTGATCTGTAAGATGAAATTCATTGGAGCTCCACAGGTTGTTCTAAAAAACCCCATGCATAGCAGCAGATAACTTATTTTCAGTTTTGGGGATGCACTGAGATCTGTAAGATTGTTCAGAGATAACTATTAATAGTGCCACGCACAAAAAAGGCCTGCGATGCTTCAAAGGGATGCACAAAGCCTAGAGGGATGCTCAGAGTTACTTCTGTGTGTGATTGCAGAAGAAAGTCATGAGGCTTGCACACTTCAAAAGTTAGGGCATGCAAAAGTTCAAGCAACCCACGCAAATTCTCCTCCCCCCTTCTGCTTGCTCATTACAGTGCATATAAATGCTCAATCAGTTTCATTTCTTTAGAGCATCTTCTTTAGCAGTTGAGATTTGATGATCTAAGTATGAGTGGAGTTTTAAAGAATGTTTCTTGGTAGTGAGTTTTTTGGCCAAGTAGAAATGCAGGCTTTTTGATTCATCACTGCTTTGCATTTACAATCCCTGTCTTCCTTGACCATGACCTGGTCTCTGCTGTTTACCACAGCAACCTTCTGTACATAGATGCCTATATGGTTCATAATTTACTGGTGTTTTGGTCCACGGGTAGCATTTTTATATGCTGCTGTATCTGAAAGAAAAGTTACACATGAACAGTACCCTGTCTGCCAATATGTAAATCTAATCTATGAAAAAGATTTTATTTCCATACGCAAAATAAACATATTTCTTAAAAAAACATAAGACTAATTTGTAGGCATGGAGTCTTAACTCCACACGTCACAGTCCTCCAGTCCAACAAAATTACTCTAGAATGATGGAGACACGTATAGGTTTAAACTTGGCATAATTTAAGCCCTCTCTGGACCATAGAAAGTGAGGTGAAAATCTACTAATCAGCACTGTTACAGATTTAATGAAAAAAACCAGCAAACAATGAAGTCTTGATGATGACTACTACTAATAGTAATACTGCTTCTGTGTTTTCAGTGAGAGACTCATTTAATATACAGACCAACCTTTGCCTTTGTTTTTGGTGGTGCCAGGCCACATGTGGAAGTGTTCTGGATTTAAAGACTGAAGTCTCATCTCTATAAAAATAACATTAAGCCATGCTTAAATGTGACCTCTAAAAAAAAGACTGTACTGCACTGTCTTTATCCATATAGAGTCAGGTAGTTCAATGTAATGGCTTTAAATAAGTGGCTTTTTACATTTACATTTCTTGCAGAGTACTTTGCATAAAGGTGAAGCAATAAACTAGTTACCAATATTACTGTAAAGGCTTTTTATGGTAAGTAAAATAGTCTAAATAAATTTATATTGATTGATTAAACTTTAAACATAAGTGGTAGGTGAAATTTGATAGATTTGACATGTAGTAGCTACCTCCAGATCTAGCTATTGCTGACTAACCAGTCAGTAAAGACATACATTAATGTCAAATCTGCAAAGACAAGCTGTGTTAAAATACCTGAATTTATGTTCATAAACTGTTCTTTCCCCCTGCACACTGAGCCAATTTACTTCCAGTGTCCTTATCACTGAATCGTCAGGTTTTGATGAGGCTACTGCACTTCAGGCTCATTTCTTTTCATTAAATAGTTAATGTTGGTTTTTACTCCTCTCTCCCAAAACAGAGAAATGCTAAAGCTAGTGGTGAACTGGTATGTTAACAGTGAAGGAGAGATAAGGTAGAACATTTTGAAAATGCTGGTATTTATGAAAGATTATTTTAGAAGTAAAAGAAAATGGCTCATAAGTAAACCAAAGAAATAAGAGTCAAACATGGTCTTTATTTACAGCTCTGCAGAAGCTTTTGGAAGTAATTTAATATTTTTGCATGTCTTTGTTTCCATGTCTGTAAAATGGCATGATAGAGGTGTGCAAGAAAGTTCATCTAATTCAAGGCTGCAGAGCTTTTAGAGATCTGTGGATGTGTCAGATGGAAACAACTGCAACTTATTTCAATATGAGAATTTATCTTATTTAAATTAACTTGATTACCATGCTACTTAATTTTTTATCTACAGCATAAAACACACTATTGAGTAGCTAATTTTTTATGTCGTAACTTTTATAAGTTGTAACTTCACAAAAGCTAGAAATGAATCTCATTTTCATGTCATACAGTAGAGATCACTTTGAAAGTCTCTATTTAGTTTATTCGAACTCTAAAAGATTTTTGAATTTCTACCAGTAATGTGCAACACCAATAATTTTCAGGCATTATCTAAAAAAAATAAATTATTATAGATTTTCAAATAAGGTAAAATTTGGAAATCCTGATTACTTGAACTAAAAAAAGCTCATTTGGAAACCCCTGAGTTAACTAACTTTCACAGGTTTTCAAGGGATAGTCTGTTCTTCCTGGCCATTGTATCTGTTTGATTTTGGAAATGCTTTTGAAGTTCTCCAGAGATCCTATAGTTTGGGGAAATAGAGAACTGAAGTTCTTTGGAGGTACTTTGGTTTAGATGATTGAAAGAAAGTGTTTGGCCTTGAAATTTGAATCTGGTTTGGTTTCACATTAGAGTAGAAGGGGAAAAGTAAATATTCTTCAACACAGCTATCTTCATCATTTTTTGTACTGAAAAACATCTTCATGTTTTAAAATACCCAACCCATTAAGACAGAGCATACCATTATTTTTTATTTACTCTGGGCTAGAACTTTTATTGTCCCATGGTGACATATTTAAGAACCAGTCTGTGCAAAGGAAACAAACAGCTAAAAATAAGTGAATAATGAATTAATGAGATGCATGTTACTTACTAAAGTGTGTCTAAGGATTTATTTGCCTTGTGAAAAGAAAATTAAATATTGTCTATATGTTTCTGGTGGAAAATCAGCCATCAGGAAGATACTGTCTTTGCATTGAGTAACTTCTCTGGGAACAAATACAGAGAAGAAAAATCTAAAACCAAATTAATCTTCATCTAGGAAAAAATACTGAAAATACCAGGATTAACCTTCTTGTAATTAAATGATAAGCCTTTATCTCCTTTGACTGTATATTTGAAATTTTTATCCCTAACATATTGTAGTTACTTATTTTGCTGTCCTAAGAAGTAAAGATATGTAAAGTGGGTGAAAGGAGGAAGTTATTTGAGATGCAGGAAGAAATTCTTCCAACATTTCTTTTCCAGTTTGCAAGGACTCAAGGGACTTGACAGCAAAGTATTACATAAGACAGAACAATGAGCAACGTTTCGAAGTACAGGGCTTCTGAATTCAATATCCCTGGGTAGGTTTCAAAAACAAGTAGTAACCAAGTTTCTTCCACCTTTTGCCCCCTGTACTCCGCGCTGGTGAGGCTGCACCTTGAGTACTGTGTTAAGTTTTAGGCCCCCCACTACAAGAAAGACATTGAGATGCTGGATCGTGTCCAGAGAAGGGAAACAAAGCTGGTGAGGAGCAGCTGGGGGAGCTGGGGTTGTTTAGTCTGGACAAAAGGATGTTCCAGAGAGACCTTACTGCTTTCTACAACTACTTGAAGGGAGGTTGTACCCATGAGGGAGTAATCCTCATCTCTCAGGCAACAACTGATAGAATTAGAGGATGTGGCCTCAGGTTGTGCCATAGGAGGTTTAGGTTGGATATTAGCAAAAATTTTTCCTAGGAATGGATTGTCAAGCACTGGAACAGGCTGCCCAGGGAAATGGTTGAGTCATCACCCCTAAAGGTGTTTAAAAGATTTGTAGAAGTGGCACTTGGGGATGTGGTTTAGTGGTGGATTTGTCAGTATGGGGTTAATGGTAGGTCCTGATGATCTTAAAGGTGTTTTCCAACCTAAATGATTCTATGATTCTGTATTCTACCTCTATATGAAAAATGATGCTCCTTCATGCCTGGCTGTGACTTTGAATGAGTTTTAGGTTATACAGTTCACATCCCTTACTATGTGTAGAATAGGAATGGTTATACAGGCCATGCCTGTTACAATGTATAGAATAGGAATGAATCATTACAGTGAATTGGCCCAGCTTCATGGTGATAATTAGGGTGAATGTGCCAATCATTTTTGAGTATTAGGTCTCTGTTGAGCCACAAATCTCAGCCCTTCACACATCTGTAGTTTACTACATCTCCACTCTATCAGCACTTAAAGGAAGAGTTGATCGAGTGTATCTGATGCTTTTCTCCAGCTATTTGTTTTATTAACATCTTACATGCCTTGCTTGTTGGTTCTTACAGTTTTTACATTGCAATTTCAAAAGCTATTTCAGTGTCCTGGCCAAGTAAGAGTAATTACTTCATAGATGCAAAAAGCTGCCTTATCAGAGCTAAGTTGCTCACTCCAGTGAAGTCAGAATCAAGTAAAGAGGCACAGTATAAGTAATAGGCTAAAGACTGTAGTTTATGCAGCTGTCTGACTTAAAATGAAATACTGCATATTTATTACCTGTTCCTTCAGCTCTTAGAACTGTGGACATTTGTTTCATTTAAGTAAAAATTAGTTGAAATAAATTATTTACTTTTTTACATCTTTAAAGCTAACTGCACAAAAGAGCGAAATGTCTTAAAATTTTATATATGTAAAAAATCAATTCTCAAACTCTAGCTTTAAAAATGTTTGTTTCTGTCCTGTTTAGCAGTGACTTGAAAATCATGGATATTTAATTTGGAAAAAAATCGTAACAAGTGAAAATGGAAATTTGAAAAGCTGTATTTCCTGAAAGAAAAGTATTATTTGCATGTAGTCTTTGTCTTCACATAAAGGTCTTTTTCTGACTAGAACAGTTTTGACTAGTTAGTAATACATGGTTTCTTACACCATCTTCTTTTGAAAGCAATGACTTTAGTGGAAAATCGTGCAAGTTAAAATGCTTTGTAGAGACCCTGCCCTTAAAAATGGTAGTGTTGAAGTGTAGGTGAAACCGCAGTGATTTTATGTTGTGTTGTGCAAAACTTAAGAAGACTATTCAGGAAGAAAGATTTCAAACACCATGTGCACCATCTAGAATGAATATGTATGGCAAGTTAACTGAAGGATAAGCTAAACTCATAGGCAGTTGCCTGTAGTCACATTTTTTGATGTATCTCTAGAGAAATTCAGAAAAATCTATCAAGGGAAGATTTTCAGTTTTCTCTTACAGTTTTTTCCCCCTACTATTTAAACAAAACAATTAAGAGGCAGATATCTGGGTGACAGCTGTTGGAAATAGAATGAAAGAATTTATGAATGGGAGTGGGATTATTCTTGGCAATTTATGTCAGACTTGTAAAACATCTTTTGCCTACTCATCCAGAACCACAGCAACAGATTCACACTGAGGTGGAAAGACCGCTGGACTTTCAGTTATCTTTCTTCCTTTTTGTTCCTGTTGGATTGAACAACACATGATGCTAGGTTATTACCTGTGCTGTAGATCCAGTGATTTCACCATGTTTCTCTAGCTTCATGGGCAAACAGGATTTGTCTGGATTTTTGAAGTTCCATCAACTTGGTTACTAAAGGGAGTTACCAGCTACTCCAGGGGGAAGATTTATCTTAGGAAGCAAACTCAGTTGTTTATGGTACCTCTGAAACTCATGAAACCTTTCAGAACTTCCCTGAGTAAGTTCAGATTTAGAATAGTACAGGTAGTACAGATATAGAATAACTCATGATGGAAATGGCCAGTGACTAAACTGTTCTCTTTGCCTAGCCTAATCGATCTAAACATTCATTGTCTGTGTTTAGCTAGTGTCTGCACTCTCACCACAGTCAGTGAAAAGAGTTTTCATAGGAAAAGACTGATCTCTCTCCTGAGATACCCAAATCTCTCCATAGGTTATAGAAGAGTAATTCTACTCCTGGTTCCTCATCTAGCATTCCTCATCTAGCATATTGCTTTCCTGAAAGCATCCCTAGTTAAGAATTATGTTTGGCAAAAGTATTTGGGTTTCTCTTAAAGTACTGATCTTTCCCCCTGTATTATGCGCAACAGCCAAGGGTATGTTTTAGGCCTACCTGGATTTGTACTGTGAAAAATACCATCTTTAGTATCTGCTTTCCTACTTTATTTCTGATTTGAGCTCCGCTGTTGAGGTACTTCAGGCTCTTTGACTCAAATTCATTCTGTCCTCCTGTGCCCCCCTAACTGCAGAGCTATCCAGGCTAGAAGGTCAATCACTCAGGTGTGTGCATGACTCCTTAGCTGGAAGAACTTGACATGTTTTTTGTCTGAGGTGCAGACCCTGTTCATTCAAAATGAAACCTATCTGCAGCAATTGGACTTTTTCCTATTGCTGCTCAGCTGCCTGTTCTCCGCACTGGTTATCCTGCTAGATCCTTAGCTACCTGCTAGTAATTCCAGCTTCTGCTAACTGTCTTTTCAGGCACTTCCTTTCATCTTTGTTTAGCACTATTTATTTTCTGTCTTTTCTTCTCTTGTAACTGCATTGTTCACATAAAGCACAACATTACAAAAATTTTACAAATCATGACTGCTCCTAAGGTAGTAGACTACTGCACTTCTGCATACTGGAAAAAACCCAAAATTCTTGATTTTCTTTTTTTGTTTGTTTGTGTGGGTTTTGTTTGTTTGGTTTGGTTTTAGTAACTTTTCTTGTAGTGCGAACCTTTCAGCAGGTTTACTTTTTTATTTTCTTGATGGGAACACAAACCACTTTTAAAATACACATACAGTAGGATTCTACAGAAGCTGAAATTGCTAGAGATAAAAAAGGTGGGGCTGTGTGCTGGGAGTACAATAATTACAACTGTGGGGAAGATATAAACCATTCTTCCTATAGTATGTTAATCATTCTACCTGAGTGAGTGCCTCGGGCTGTATTGAGACTGAAGAATTTCTGATTGAAGAGATCATGAATGTACCAGATCCTCCCAGGACTTCAAGTTTTGCATGCCAGGCTTTCCTTCTTGGGGAAACATTCTGGAGGAGGAAAGGGAGAGAACTGTTTTGTATCTGGGTCTTGACCACAGTACAGTTTTAGGACAAGTTGAAAAAAAATCCTGGATCCTTGAGCTCAGAAAAATTACCAGCTCCAAGTTCAGGCACATGATGTGTAGGAGCTTTTATGCAGATGGGAAAGAATTCTTTAAAACACTATTAGGCCTGTAAAGTGAACTAGATTATTTTTTTCTTTGGAAAAAAGTTGTAATTAGGTTTTATTTTTACAAAACTTTTCTGAGGGCTGATATTTAGCTGAACTGCAGTCTACTGTGACAGGGGACAACTGCCGTGCTCTCTTCAAGTCCCTTAAGCAAATGGTAATTGTCTACACTGTGTAAGTACAGTAAGTGCTGGAGGAGAGATGCTGTCTGCAACGGTTGTGGTAAATAACCAAATACTGACTAGCACTCAAGGAAGGTAACCCTTGGCTAAAGTTAGACTCAAAGTGAGATGTTGCCTGTGAAAAATCTGAGCTTAAAGCAAAGACACACCATGGTTGGGGATTTCTGCTAGCTAGAAAGTCTTTCTAATAAGAAAACAAGGACTGGCAGGGCAGTGCTACTTTTAGCAGGAATTCTGCTCCGAGGCTCAGTCTTGGGCTATACATGGAAGCTGTGACTTTCACTCTCTTCTGTAGATTTTATTTAATGAGCTGTAAAAGGTATGTGCAAATGACCATTTTAATGCTTCTATGGCTGTCTGCCATGCCGCATATTTAGTTCACTCTCAGATGAACCTATAGACTGTGTAAATTCCATGACAAATTTCACATCTAAATATCTAAACATTGACAATGAATTGAAACAATCTGTTAAAATGTATGAATATGGGATTCATAATTTGCATTTTGGCTGCTCTTGTTTCTAAGAAAACACTTTAAAGATGAATTTCTAGGAATTATTTCATTGGAGATTTATTAACATATGTGTCTCTCTCTCTGCAGGCTCATCCAGTCTCAGGCCTTTAAAAAAATGGTTGTTTTGGAGTGAAGGGCTAGTGCAAAACCAAGTATCAGTCAGCCTGAAAAGATGTAGGAATTGATTCAGCAGAAATATATACAATCAATGATAGTTCTACAACCCATGAAAATATCTGTTTTGACTCTAATCTTCCTGGTAGGAGGCATTAGGAGCGTGTAGTTTCCATGGGTCTAACTATTCCTTGGCCAGGGAGTAAAATCACTAAGAAAATACACATAGTGTGAGTAATATTAGTTGAGCTTAGTGACAGTGTTTTTATTCTAGGCAAAATACTGCAGCAATTAGCAAATAATTTCCTCCCTTGCCCCAGTATAAAACATGTGCTGTGGAAAAAAACGGGACCATGAGCACTTTCATGTGTTAACAACCAATCTTTTCTGTTTCTTTTTGAAATAGCCACATGGTGTATCCAAACAAATTAATTTGGGTCTCTGAGGTCCTGTGTGTACTTCCCCTCTTCATGATGGCATAAGTATAACTGACCTTCAGTCCTGTGTTTGCAAACTAATAAATCAATGCAGAAACCATTCCATGCTTACCTATTGATTTTGAATATTTCACCCTGAATTGTATTGCGTGATGTCTGCCTGTTTCTGCCTGCATTGGTCATGTTAAATGAATAAAGTTAAAAGTTTCAGTAAATGAATTCTTAAAACTAGTGCTTTATTAAAATATCTTATTGATTTTTTTTTTCTTTAAACTCACATCAAGCAGAGAGGCTTCCAAATGAAAGCTGTTTAGCTCATTGGCTTGGAAGAAGTTCAAGGTCAGCACTGAGCTTTGTGGCATGGGTCCAACAGCAAGTGCGAACTCACAGAATTCACAAAAAAGTGAAAGAACAAAAGTTGTAAACTTAGCATAAAAATTGCAGAAGAGCGTCTCTTAGCAACACAGTACATAAAAATAATAAAGCTAATGTTAATATCAGCACCCAGAGTGCCTATCACTCAGATGTTGTGGCTGTATAGAGTAGTCCCGAGGGAGGATAAAAAGGCAAAATAGTTCCTGTCTTTATTACTTTGTGGGAGTACAGTTGTGGAATTACCGTCCTTGTTGCGCTTGTCTGGTCCTGTCTGGAATACAGTAAGCCCCAGAAGGTCCATCTACTAAGAAGTGAAAGGAAATGCTAGTGCATCCAAATTCTTTATCATCCATATAATCCTCAGTTCCTTCTAGTAGGTACGTTGCTTGGTCGTTCCTGGTATTGCATTTTCCTTTGAGGAGACAGAGAAGAACCTCTGCAGCTGCTGAAGTTAAACCACCCCAGACCTAGACTGTGCTTTGCCCTTTCTGGTGTTTCTGCAGGTGTGAGATTATCTGTGAGCTTTTTCCTGGACCCGCTTTAGTTTGTTCTTTCATGCGTGCTTCTCTTGCACTTGTTTTATGAACCTTTCACATTTGGAGGAGGACTTCTCAAGCAAAACTTCCCAATTCTCCCAGCTTTTCTCTGTAGAACCGGGAATGTCAAAGTTTACATGTCCCAGGACCATTCTGCAATGGCAGAAGAAAATCTTCACTGTGGACTGAGATGCTGTGCCTTTTAGGAAAGCTTTTTGCTCTCCACTAAGGGGCACCTAGATTTAGATACCTACAGTACAGACATCTTCTACATTTAATCATTAATGCCTGCCTAATGCTGTGTATGCTAGTTATCTTCTTTTTTGAAGCTGTAAGAATATAGGAGACAGTAATTCTTCCAGATTTACACTTCTAGTATCATTTGGTGAGGTTTAAGATGGAAAAGGATAAAACTGGTTGCCAGGACCTGTTGATTAAATGCTGTGTTAGGACACTATGCAAAGCCTTGCTTTACCTGGCTGCAGAGAAAGCTGACTCTTCAGTAGCTGGGAGGAGGGTGATTTTCCACAGTGCCAACCTTCATGCAAACAAGTTTGAGGAATATTTTTTCAGAATGAGCTTGGAGAACCCACATTCTTGTGTTTGAATGTGTTAGCTCATCGAAACTGCAAGGAACACGATCTTTATCAATGAATGAGTGGTTGTGTGTGCATGTATAAATTCTATGTAATGCATATATTTGTAACACATAAATTATTATGTTTGTATACTTATATGTGTAATTTTAATGTATTTTAGAGAGAGGGAAAGTATCAACTACTGTGCAACTCTTTTATTTTCAAATAATCCATGCAATCTACTTCATTCCGTGTGAGTAGCAGATACCATGTTCCTCTTAAGCACAGAGCTATAGGGATTTACAGATTAATTGCTGTAATATAAATGATTCAACTGTCCCTATAAATCATGTTCTGTGAAAATTGCAACTAATTAAGGCTTATTGGCTATCCAAGTGGATGCAAGTAGAAATAACTATAGGCAAAGCTATATTCTTATAATGAATTAACTAAATAGCGTTTTCCCTAAGATTTTTCAGAAATTTCTTCCATGCTTTCATCAAATAGATACATTCATCTAAAACTTTGAAGCAATTAAGTTGTTACTGGTTTCATGGATTCAAATTATGCTAGAAACTTTCTGGGGCAACGACTTGTCACTTCAGTGTTTGTGAAATTCTGCTCTCATTGCAATTGAAGGCTCAGTACTCCCACAATTGAGTTAATAGCAGAAGACAGGAATCTTTTAATTTAGGATGTGCATTAAGTAATTTATGGTTTTACTTTGCTTTTTCTGAATAAGACAAATGTTCAAGCACTTTCTTAAATGTTGGACATTTCCTCCTTTTGCTTCCACATGTACTT
The DNA here is from genome assembly GCA_035583155.1 of Acropternis orthonyx. NCBI lineage: Eukaryota > Metazoa > Chordata > Aves > Passeriformes > Rhinocryptidae > Acropternis > Acropternis orthonyx. Next base: position 36,823,398 of record JAWWEU010000040.1, on the reverse strand, counting down.
TATGAATATGACATGTTAACATCTATCTTCCTGTGTATTAGGAGTTATAAAACTAAGATTTGTACATTTGCTTGTGTCTGAAGAAATGTTACTTTTATGCAGGCTTATTTTGTTTCCTTACATGAAATATTTCCTATTAGGGAAATGAAAAGCCCTTTTAAATGCAAGGACAATATACATTAAAAACAAAGAAACTGAATTTAAAGCTAGAAATCATTTAGGTAGGGATCTGGGTTTACATATCTTTGTATTTGAATGAGTCCTGGTAGTTACAGAGGGAAAGAACTTAGTTGAATTGTAGGTTCTGAAGCCTTCTGTACTGAACTGGTGACAGTTTATAAATGTATTTATAGGAACAGAAAACTGCAGTATTTATGGGTATTTACATGTCCCTTATGTCTGCTTGACAGAGTCAAATAACAAGATGAACAGATATCTCTCCCAAACTTCTTAAAAAGAGCTCAAGAAGAGGGGGAAATGACTTATTAAGCATAATGAATGCTGCACAAACTACCTCTCTTCATCCTAGATGCACATTTGCATGATGTGGTGACATTCTTGTTAGGAATAAAGCAAACCTGTTCCTGATTGCATCCTGACTGTGGTACATATATAGTGCTAGCCCTTGGCATAATCTCTGACGTACACATGTTTAGGAGAACTGCATGCATCTGTCTGATTTTCAGGCTTTCAGGTAACCTTTTCAGGTTATTTGGGGATATGGAGGGGAGACACAGCATACTCCAGACTGATTGTTGTGGGGCTGCAGAGGATCAGGAACCTGGCAGAAATGATTTGCTGGTGGCCTCAGCGTCTTGTGCATTTTTAAGGGGCTCAGGGAAGGTTTTCTCACTATCTTCAGCTCAGTTTCTGCGGTCCAGGAAGCAAGGTGACTTTTGGGGACTTTCTCTTGACACATACCTCAGTCATTATCTCCAGCTGGGTGACTTTCCTAGTTGCTGATGCAGGCCTGTGATTAAAAGGCATTAGCTCAGAATGTATAGTTTGTTCTAGAGGTTTGTCTAAAGCAATTTGTATAATCATGCCTGTCTTGTTTATCTAATATGTATGGAAAATAACTCAGGTTATGAAATTTGCAAGAGAGACTTGTGGCCACAACATTTTGAAAATATAATGCATGATTACTTTTTATGCTTTTGTTGTTCTTTATGCAAATTTCTGATGAAAAATGAATGCAGTATTTTTTCTGTAGGCAAACTGAAAACATAAGACATGAAATCCTCTACCCTGCACAACTCTAGCTCATCAGTAAACCTGAAAGAATGTTTGTATCTTTAGTTTCTTTTTGGTGGTTAAGCACAGAGAATGGAAGTACTTGTTACTGCTTAAATAAGTCTGTCACTACCTAATCACAATACATCATATATACTGTTAAATTAATGTTAGAAGTATTTTGGATGTGGGTGCTTATGTAGAAATTCCCACTTCTACCTTTCAATATGTTTCACATCCAAGGAGCAATGTCTGTTGCACAGCCTCTCTGAATAAGGCCATGGTTATGTCTTCCTCTGTTTGCTGTGCTTCTTCTGCCTTTAGATTTTCTGGTGCATCACACCTCCTCCCTTGCTAAACAAGCCTTTAGATTCTGTCCTGGGAATCACAAAACTCTCCAGCTCCCCCATGGATGAGCTATGCTCTGTGCTACGGCATATATCTTGTGCGCACACTGTGTGGCACTTGGACTGGTGACTTCTAATGTGTTTACCTGTCTCCCTTCATAAAGGAGCACTATTGCTCCTTCCCTTTGACTTGCACACATGCTTAACATGTGCATCTTGTCTCATCAGATTTTCTCTTGCTGTTGACCGAGAACTCCTTTGATGACAGTTTTGATGCTGTCAAGGAAACAATAGCAATGGTTTGCTTGTATCTCTGGCAAAATGTAGGCAGATCAACAAGAATACAAAATTTATCCTGTTTAAAAATGCTGTGTGGTATTAAGAATTGAACATTTCTATTCATCTATATTGACTAAGTCAAAATGTGATCAATGTTATGTCATTTTATGAGCCTGTGTGTAATTTCTGTCCTCATTTTCTCTGACAGTAAGAAGAAAATCAGTAAAAATAAAGCTGTTTAATGTATTTTTAATCTATGCCATCCAATACTACCAGTAGATGTATTTCATACAGACCCACTTTGTGTGTTGATTGACTTTGTCTTGTTGCTGACTGTTCTGTTTCATCATAGTGATGTACCATCTCATCATTTTTGTGTAACGGGTAATCTTACTTCATCTTTCTTGTTAATTTTTCCCAAACATTGTCAGGCCAGTTATAGGTCACTGATCTTCAAGAGTCACCTGGATATCTGGTAAGAACTTACATTTTTTTCTAAATTTCAGTAAGTCTAGGAATGAGGAGCAGCATTGTGTCATTAAGGGCTTTGGTGGCTAATAGAACACAGGAAGATATAATGGGAACAGTTAGGACCCTTTTCAGGAGCACTGCCTTTGCCTTTGGAAGAATTCTGATAATTCTTAAGTGTTACTACTGCTGCACATTTGAAAACACAATATCCACTCATCTGTCAGACAACTGAACAAGGTAGCATTGTTTCGTAAGCAGCTCACTCCCATCCATTGGTTAAAGCTCATGTTGCAGATAGCATTGCTAAATCTTTGTCGAAGTTCTGACTACCTACTCCCTTCCAGAAGCAATTCTTACAGGGAAAGCCAAATGATACCAGTAATCATGTTGTCTGTTTTTCTATTCCTTGATCAGTATATACTGATTCCTTTAAACTTTCCAGGGAAGTTGCAGTGGAGGATGTGGGAAACAAGTAAAAGAAGAGAGTAGTCTTGTGAGAAGATACTAACTTTGTGATTACTATCTATGGATACATTATCTGTATGTCAGACTGGTCCAAAATAGTATAATGGATACACAGAAGCAAAACAGTCACATTGCTAAAGCTGGAAATAGGGAGACAGAAAGTTATATGATAGCATCCACAGGAAGAGACAAGAAAAGCCATCAGTTTTTGAATTAGCAATGTGTTTTTCAAATAAAAGTATTGGTATTTTCAGTAGCATCTAAACATTTTGTCTGCTTATGAGTGTGAATATAAGTTAGAAGCAAAGTGTTTTTAAAACACCTCCAATTTTTTTTCCTTCTGAGGAAAATCCTGTATTTCTTTTAAAAGACCATTTAAGTTATTTTCAAATTATAAAAGAAAAGGTAAGGGAAAGAAACTATAGCTATCTTTACACCAAGGGTTTAGTGATTCCATTGAAGAAATCAGGCAGTGACACATAGAAAGAGAGCCCTGTATATACAATATACAATAAATCATTCTTGACATATCCCTTGGGCAGTTGGCTTTCTTATGCTATGCAGTGCACTGGGACGTACTATTATTATTTCCCATGTGATTATATGTGGGCATATGCTGTCACTTCCCATTGCTGGAATAAGCTGTTTGAGCTGGCTTTTTTAAATATTCCCTCTTTATACATCAATGAAAAGTCAATTTGAGGCTTTACTGAATTTGATTAGCAAGGAAAATATAATCTTCCCCTCCTTTGTCCCATCTCCAGTTGTACAGCTGAGGGGAGTCAGCAACCTCTAAATTGTTACCTGAGATGCTGGAAGTGGTGTGAAGTAGAATGAAAAAGGTGCAGCCTTAGCTGTTAATTTCCCATTTGAAGGCCTCCAGTTTGAGTGTTTTGAGTGTTGACAGCTAGCACTGAAACCCCAAAGAGCTGCGTGAGTATTCATTGTCTCCCCACATCTAGACCTAAGGAAAGATGCATGAAGCAGTGGGACAGGTAATTGTCTTTTGTAAATTGTCATGTGATGCCCTGTGTGGTTTTCAGGGTGATTTTGTTTGTGACTTTGTCCTTCCATTCTTCAGCTTAGAACCTGCCAAGATAATGATGCTTTTGCTGTATTAAATCAGCACTAAGACCCCTGTGACTCCTAATCGCAATTGTATCTGCTTTATCCTGATGGGAATCAGAGTCTGGTTACATTTGTTTGTTCATGAACCCTGTTCTGTCATGCTGCTTTTGGCAATTACTGTTTCTCACTGACTGTAGGTGCCTTTTGTAGGGCCAGATAGATCTACATCCAATTTACATATAGGGAATGTAACACAATATTTTGCACAAGGGGTACTAATCATTCTGTGGCAGATTTATTATTCTAGTAAATATGACTGATCAGTTTTTTGTTGGTCGCTGGGTATTTCAGGATGTCTGTTGATGTGGAAAGCCATAGAGATTATACAGGTTCTATATCATGAGAGGGGCAGGTTCCTAATGCAGCAACTCTGTTTGCCCTGAGGTTGCTTTTATTTGCTACGTTTAGCCACAAAGATGTGGGGTGGTAGAAGAGAGGAGATTTCATCATCCAAATTCAGGCATTTCATTAACCAGCCACAGCCAAGGTTTTATCAAACAAAACCATATGTGTGATACTGGCCTGTGGCAGTCCTGCTTTGTCATAGACCCATCATTTTCCCTTCCACTTTGCTTGCTTTGCAGTTTTGTCACAAAGCTTTGTGCAGCTGTGCTATGAATTTGGTTTGGAAATGAATGACTTAAAAAGTATGTGAGTTTGGAAAATTTAAGTCAGAAAAACAGTTCATCTCAGGAAAACACAGGCAAATTCAGAGGATCATCTTCTGAGGAACTGTATGTAGTATGTGGAGGAAAAGTGATTGATTCCTTGATAATGCAATTTTCTCTACAGAGGGACCTAGCTCTAAGTTAACTGGTGTGAAAGTGCTTTATAAAACAGCAGAGGAGCCCTAAGTCTGAATTACCCTTCTTTGTGGCTTTAAATATGGATTTTGTTTTAGCAACCCTTCCTATGCTCACAGAATATGTAGGGTTGTGTATCTTGTGCAAACCAAATTATTATCAATGATAGGAACACAAACTGGGTTATTTTTCTTGCAGTTTTTCATGTTGCAATCAATGTTACCTGCTCTTTTTCTGCTTTATGAGAGGAAATAATGTAACTTAAAGCCATTTTGTGTTTCTCCTTTAGCATCTTCCCGTGTCTGAGACTTCTGAGATTTTCCTCTTCCCCTGGTACTTATAATGGCTTTTTCTGTCTGCAGGTATAGTCACTGTGCTTTGGCTGCAGCTGCTTGAGTCCACTCACTGAGCTGGTGCTTTGGGCAGAGGAGAAGTGAGAAGCTGCAGCCTGAGGGGTTGCCTTCAAAACCCACCTAGCACTTGGCTAGTGATTTCAGTCGAGTTTATTTCAAAGTATCTCTGACGGTGACTAGCAGTGCGGGCAGTGTGAGCTATCATGCTGTCAGATGTGCATGCTGGATTCGACCCATTGAGACCTCAGAAGGTTATTTTAGCCTTCTATTATTAAAGTGTTTAAAAATAAACTATGACTTTGAGCTGATGTCCAAGGTGAGGGGATGGTGAATGCGCCCTTTCCTGCTGGAAGCACAGCTGAGATCCAGTGGATTCAGTTCTTTCCATATCATCAGAAGGAGGTGAAGAAAATGATGCAGTTTCTTGTCTCTTTTCTTCCCCATAATAAATTATCAGACTTTTTTCCATGTTATGATATTGGTTGCTAGGAAGGAAAACTGTTTTTGACTTTGTAGGTTGCAGAAGGTAAATAGGAATTCCCCAGTAGGTGAAATTAAGGGTCCATCCTTGTTGGTGTTCTTTGATAACTTCAGGTCAGCCAGCAGCATTTCTTCTTCTTTCTTTGCTTTCTCTTCTTTTAGCCATGGGATCTCTCCTAATCCAGTAGAAGCAGAGAGAAAATTTTTTTTCATATAGCAAGGGATACTGTTTTAGTATTACAAATATTATACCAAACATTTTCTTGGAAGTGGGAAATATACCTGTATGCATGTCTATATAGAGATGGTAATTTGAAATGATTTAGTACAAGACGGTGTACATATTGGCACTTCAAATACGTGTTACAGATTTTTCCATAGAGAGGGTATGGGGAGAGAATGGAGGTACATAACTTTTTAGTCAGTGTGGGTGTGTGTATATTGATGCGTTAACAAACAATTTAGAAGAAAGTATTCAACTTTAAGTATAATTCTGCCAAAGCCTTCTAAACAGAAAGGTGATTTTATAGCTGGCCCCAAGCATGTGTCATAAGTGACCATTGCAGAAATGTATGTTTTTGTACAACTCATTATTTCATAGTTGTATTATCAAAAGCAATTATTTCAATATCAAAACCAAAATGCAATCAAAGCAGGTGTTTAAATTTCTTCCTTTATTCTTTGTTTATATGGCAAATGGAGCAATAGATAAATGATATATCCACAAAAGATACAAGTAGGATTGAAATTGTGCAATCACCATCTGTTGTCATTTGAAACCCTCTCTAAATTGTATCTGGTATGTAATTTTCATAGTCAATGGGGAAAATTCCTGCCTCCTTTTAATTTTTTCTTTAATTTATGTTGTCTATCTAACATCTTCAGTTTCAGACCCTTAGTGATGCGTATGTTCCCAGTGTGGTGACCTCCCCACTTCTGTGGCCTCTTTGTGTGAGGGACTCCAGTTGGTGTCATGGTATCATGCCCATGTTGTGCCTGTGTTGTGAAGCACCTACTCTGAAGTGTAAACCTTACTGCTAAATTATCTTACTCAACCACAGTAATGTACTCTGAGGGCCAGATGCTGACACATAATGGGCATTCGTGTAGGCATTTTATGGGCTGAAGTGTGCCTTGCCTCCTGCACACTTGTCTCATGGGATGTGCTTTTCACTACCCACGTTGCTGACTGCTCGTTGCATGAATTTTAAAAATTATAGTCATGAACATTGCTTGTACTGTTAGTTATACCCTCCTGCTCTGTGACAGTGCCCCTTGTGCTGCAGTTTTCCTTGTTACTGGCTTCTCTGACCTTTTAAGTCTTCACAACTCCTTGATCAGTCAACCATCCCTGTATTGAGAAGACCTGCAAGGAGAATACAGTTCTGGAGAGGACTGTGGAAAAAACAGGGATTTACTGGGATTTGTTGAATGTTAGGAAAACAGTTACTGTTTTCCTCTCCCCCCTGCCCTCCTCCTCCATCCCTCCATATTTGAAGAATGAAGTGCCTGAAGGTGAGGAGCAATATCCTGTCTGGCAACAAATAAATCTGCCCTTTTAACTTGCAGAGGTGGAAAATACTGAGAGGGTTTAGAGAGGGCTTTGACTTCATCATCTTCTGAGCTTGCAACAGTGTAATACAGAGGCTCTTCAGCCGTCTTACAGAGCAGGGGCAGATGAAACAAGGGAAGGAATGCTGTTTTAGCATTATGTGATAAGAGGTTTGATGGATTCCTTCCTTTACGTTGGTCCCTGCTGGTTTTGGTGGTCAGTCAGAAATGCCACCTTCAACCCCACAAACCCTGAGAAAGGTAATAATAAATAGGCTAATAAAGCATGCTGCAAATATCATAGCTCTTCATGTGAAATTTGAGCTGAATACTTCTGATCTTAGTTCATTTAGCATACTCAAAAAGTCTTTTTGGCGTATAGTGTCTCAAAGGGCATGCATATTTTGCTTATTTTTTTGATCTGTAGAGAGAAAGGCACCTGGTCTTCTTATGTCTATTAAATACAGTTAAGTATTTGTAAGCAGGTGGAGCCAGTCTATACAAGGGAGGGAAAGATAAGCCTTCCTGGAAAGAGAAAGAAATTTAATTTAATTATAAATGTATGGGAATTTAACTTTTTGGTTAAAATGAAAATTAATGCCATTGAACTTTAGGAACTTTTCAATATCTTAAAGCAAATTTAAAAGTCAACTCAAAGAACATTGCACCACTACACTTAAAAATATTTCCCTAAATGGAAGTCCTTCATAGGTCTCTATGGCAAGCATTTTTACATTGCAAAAGAAAAAACACTGAAAAGAAGCATCCTTACTGCTATTTTCTGCCTCATAATTGCAGGTATTATTTCTAAACACATTTTAGCACCATTAAGGATTTTGATAATTAATCTCCATTTGGTATGTGAAAAGCAAGAAATGAAAGCCATAGCAGTTTAACTCACACAGAAACCTGACTGTCAATACTCTAGCTGTTTTTTAGCATTATTATGTGATGTTCAGGGATGAAGGACAAGGAGAGTAAAGCAACCAAATACTTTAAGAATTCTTAGAACTCCTGAGGCATTCGTTCATAAGTCAGACATGGTTTCCCCTTAGACGCTTACTGATGGAATCACAAGAGAAAACAGAGTGCTTGTTTTCTTTTGTACTCTTACTTTTGAAGCAATAGAGAAAGGAATTAATCAGGTACTGAATTTTGCTTTGATTTTCCTCTTTCAAGGCAAGCAGTATTTATTAGATTTTTGTTTTGCCTTGCTTTGTCCTGCATTGATAATTCCATATGTAAATGCAGTCTGTGTATGTGTAGGCTGAGCATGTAAAAATAAAAGGGAAAGTATCAGATACTTTTAAATAATATGTAAACCATATTTAAATGTTAGAGAATGAGGTTAACTAATGCCTTCAAAGGTTGGCAAAAATTTTTTATTTTTTACTTGAATTTAATTATTTAAATTCTTCTAATTCCTAAGTACCAATAATTTCTTAGCCTAAAGAACTATCCACAATGCAATGCTTGCTTCTTTTGAATTTTCATTATTATTATTTTCTTTCATTTGTTCCAGAACAAAAAAGAGAACATAGAGTCTAAAGGTGCATCTGCCAGGCAACGAGTCAGTTTTCTCTTTATATGCTGAAAACCTAGAGGTATAAATAGATGTAGTTATCAGCAACTCTAGAAGTCAGCAATTTGAAAAATTAATTTTTCACTCCATAGGGCCATTATTTCAATTAGTGTCTACACTCAGTGGTTATAAATCTGCTCATGTTAATTTATACCTGTCCACTATTTTCCACATAGGAAGAGTTCACCAAGCAACAAAATAATCATCTGTCTATTGTGAGTATATTAAAACAGTGACACTTTTCTATTCATTTTTGCCATTGTTACGTATTTATAGAGTCCTGGTAAACTGAAACAAGAAATGCAAAATATGTTACAGTAAAATATATCTAACTTAGGAAAATGTAGCATTGATAGCATATCTATGAAATAGGACATTTGTTGTGAATATTATTATTGACTAATTTATCAGATATTTTGAAGGGAAATATTAACTACTGATTTAGTTGGTCTCTGTGTATCACAGTTATGTGTATGTTTTTATGAAACAAGTTCATAAAAGCATTCCAGAGGGCGTTTTTTATAGATCTAGAGTATTGTGATTTATGGAAGGTTTTTTTTAAATAAATTTTTCTATGATACCTGCATAGCTTATTTTTAGATACAGTGATTGTAATAGCAGCTATGTAGCCTTGTGTATTTTCAAAGTATTATTATGATGGAGAAAACATAAATAATCTCTTTGAAAAAGAAAGTGATTTTAGCTTTTTTTTTAATCTCATAAAAGAAATTGTGTGGTCTGTAATTTCTTTTCTTTGAATTGAGTGGCATTTTACCTGAGGAACATGAGGGAGGATTAGGGTTTTGTTAGTAGTTCAGTACTCAGAGTGGGAAATAACCAGATTAGACTGGATTTGGGTAAACCAGGAAATGTAGTGGCCGTTTTGGTAAGTTAGAGACATTCTTTTGAAAAGTGATAGAATTGACTAGGGAGGTTACTACTCCTAGCTGTGGAGCACAGCATGGGACAGGAAGGAAACTATCACTCCGAGCTCCTGTGAGTAAACTCATTTGACCTCATTAAATGTCAGTGTCATAATTTTTAAAACAAAAATGAAGAAGAGGTGTGCTGCGATGGTTTGTTAATGTCTGTAAAAAAAAGTTTGTTATGTTGCAGCCACTGTTGCTCTCTCTTGTCCCTCTGAGGATCCCACTCTCAGCACTGAAGTCTTCTGAAAGGCTTCACGTGAGTGTGTGTATTGAGATACCTTCAAGTTTTTTGATGACATGATCCCTGAAAATCCAGTCTTGTTGGTGGGTCTCTGGGGAGACATTCAAAACTCATGTTCTTTCAATCACGATGACTATCTTGAAAAATAGAAAGCAAATTCACTTTTGCCTCGGTAAAATAGCATTTTGGTAGTGTAACGAGAAGTATCACTGGTCCCTGGGGTTATAAGCACTCTTTAAATCACACTGTATCCAAGATGTTTTTCTCTTAAAAGTTCCTTTGCTCTGTTTCTGCAGAGAAAACTATTTCTCCGCTGGTACTTAAAATAAGAGGTTTTGTTCATTAGAGTGCTTTGTCGCTCTAGTATAGAGGTTCATTTGTAGAATGTATCTCAAGGTCCAATTAAGATGGCACACTTTGTTTCCTGGTAAAATTGCAATGTTAGTCTCTTTCTAAAAGTTTCTTCTGATCTGACTTTAACAATACATTGCAAAAAAAAAATATTTTAAACCCTACCATTATATTACAGTTCTCTTTAATGCCTGAATGAGCAGAAATTTCTTTGAACATAATTTTATAGTTACTAACGGCCTGAGATGCAACAATCAGGAATTATTCTGTTGTGTTTCAGGCTCTGAGGCAAATATTTTGATTTGAAAATAAAAGGTTTTAGTGGACCTTCAAGGGTGTCTAAAGAATGTGGTGCAGTCTAGTCATAATGAAATTATTTCAGAGGGAAAATAAGCTCCTCACATTTTGCTTTTGAGTGAAATTTTACAAGTCTGTAAACATTTTTGATTTTCCCTCCAGTGTAAAACCTCATATTCAATATTTCAGGCTTTTCTCATGTTATGTGAATTTTACATCTGTACTTCCCCTCTTCCTCTCCTTGAAACTCTGGTAACTGAAGCCTAACGGTTCTAAAGAGAACTGCTCTCATGTTCAAATCTACTGTCTTAAGAAATCTGCTCTCTGTGTATGAAGTATCTACAAGTTGTTTCAATGGTATTAGTATCCTAAGTGCATTGGATGAGAAGATGGGAAGCATCAGCTCAAATGCTGATGTGCACAGAGTTGCTCAGTCACACTGGTCTCGTTTCATTATCCTCTGAGTCAAATGCCCACTTTCATGTCCTGTGGTTCAGTTCTAAAGGAGACATCTTTCTGGGCCAGATGAGTAGTAACCTAAAATTGTCTCACTCTCTCTGTTGGTTACAAAAAGAGGCTAGAAGGTAGAAATTCTATGCAGAGTCATTATAAATGTGAGAGAACATCTATTTTCTGCAGCCCCAGTCAGCTTAAAGAGAAGAGAGACCTTAAAATTCCCCATGTGGAGTTGCTCTGAGTAAGGAGAATATGTGTATTTCCCAATGCCCAGAAAATTATGAAGACACTATAAGGAGTCAGTTGGTAATTTTGGGTACCTTCAAGCTCTGAGGACAGATGAGGAAGCTCTTTTAGATCACAGTTTTGATGGGTTTGGGGACTGTAAATCACATGTGGTGTCTAATATCTCTGAATTTGGACTCATTAACCTAGGAACTCACCCCACTCCAAAAGAAGTGGAGTTTATTAGCTAGGAAGAAACTGGCACATAGGTGCCAATTTAGAAAAATAGGCAAGTGCTAGATTTTCAACACAAGCTTATTTTCCACTAACTTTGATGAGATTTATTAGTCCTACAGTAACAGGAACTTAGAAGATGTAAGAAAACCTGAGGTAACTTCCAGCCTGGTCAAGGATTTTGTAACACTCCCCATTCAAAGACTGATGTGTGCATGCACATTTTAGATACAGTAATTGTAATAACAGCTATGTAGCACTGTATATTTTCAACACATTTCAAAGCACATTTTCATAGTATTATATGCGGTTTCAAGTGCCCTATCTCAGCACTTAAGAAACATACATCAAAGAGTTTTAAATCCTGCCAATCCTACCAGTTCTGTTTCCCCCTTTCTACATAATTCAGTTAATCTTTCAAGGCAAGTTGACACATGTAGTCAATTGGTTACAGGGATTTTTAAGATCATATTTCTTATTTTTCTATAAGACTAGTAACTATGGTGAAATCCAACTTGGGAGATTTTCAGCCTGCAGTGACAGTTCCTCGTTATTAAATTCAAAGGGCATATATGTTGATTGATTTCTGATTAAATCCTTGTCTTATGGAATGCTCTATAGTTTATGTAGACAGTTTATTTTGCAGGCATATGTGGAGGGAATAATTTACTGTGTTACATGCAATTATTTGAAATAGTAGTGATATGTTCAGTAATATTTCCATAATTCCAGACACTGGCAATATAAAGTGCAATAAAAAGTTCATTATAGTTCATACGATTATAATTTTCCTCACATTTAGCTGCTTTCACGGATTATTAGTTGCTGTGAAATTTATAGGCAGCTAGAGAAACAACCAGCTACCTAGTGTGAAGCATGAAACCTGCTGTCCTCTTGACTGATGTGCTATTATGCTGGAAGAGTGGTATATAAACAGTTTACTAGTGAAGGAAGAATCTTTAATTGGGATTTTGACCAAGGCCGACTAGATACTAAGGAGAAGGTCATGGGCAGAAAATTGGTTCACCGGTAAATGGCCTGATTATCTGCAGAATGAAATCAGGGACTTTGCATGACTGATGACCAAAAGGAAGAATTCAGTAGGGGCTACAAGTTAAAAGATTTGCTGTCATCACAGTGAGCTGATGGTGGGTCTGATGCCACTCCTGTCACAGCACTTTGAATCTCGACTTCTGAAATTGCTGACCCGACATGGGTTTCTGTTGCCCCTGTTTTTCACTGTCGCAGCACTGTTCCTGCTCAGTGGTTTCTGGAGTATGTGTAGCTATCTGTGTTTTTCTCGGCTTGTTCCTGCATCACTGTAGGAGAAGCATCCTATGGAGGTGAGCAGGGAAGGTTGGAGGGACTAGGACCTCCCACTAGGAACTAGTTTGCTGACCCTTGGCTTGCTGAACCACAGTGAGCAAGCCTTTCAAGCTGGCACCAGGGGAACAGCTATGATGAAGGACAGATGTAGGGCTGTTCCATTCAGTGGAATTAGTCCAGGCTTGCAGTTACTCAAGCGGCCTGTTGTTGACAATGGCACAGCTGTTGTTGCTATGAGAAACCAACCACATATTGGCAAACGAAAAAGATTGAAGATTAAAGATTTATGGCATGCTTATTTACCTTATCATTAGGAGAGCAAACAAATTAATTGCCTATCTCATGGTCAGGTTAAAGATAAGATGATTTTTTTAATTTTTCCTAGGGAAAATATGGTTTCTCTTTAGATGTGCTCTTAAAGCATCCTAAATAGAGGAACTAACAATGCTGTGGAAGTTACAGAGCAGCCAGTAGCAATGGCGTATTTTCAGTTAAGGTATATTTGCCAGGGAGAAATCCTGTCTTCTAAACAGCAGCTCTTTCTCTGTCCTTTGTTACCAAGTGTACAATTTCCAAAGCTGTTACACCGACAGAAGGAAAACTTGTTTTATTTAATGTTTTCCAGTTATGGTAATTGTGTTAAGCTCCCTCCTCACAGATTTTCTGTATTAACTCACCACCTCCAGCCATGCCTGTGCAATGGTACAAGTGTCTGATCTCATCTACGCACAGTTAGTGGTCTGAGTCTAAACTGCATGTCCCATCGTAGTCTTTCTATGAAAGGTGGTAGATGTTTATGGAAAACTTGGTTTTGATTGTTGCACGAGTGACTGCCAAAACATGTGTGAATGACTAATTATGTTAAATAGGTATTAATGATCACAGCATATGTTCTGTCCATGCCCCATTTTTCCCCAGCTGAGCTGCCTGCTTGAGGAATTGCGATGCTTCTCTCTGGGAAAACACTGTAAATAATGATCTGACTGAAGGTCAGCTCTAAGAAAATTAATTACAGTTATTTGTGGTGTGTTTCTACACTGCTGTGCTAAGAACAGGTCATTTAAAGGTACTTTGCAGCTCCCACTTGTAAAAGAGTTGCCTCAGGTAGACTGGATCCTATTTTTCTGTTTCATTCCAATATCTAGCATTGCTTTCGGAGATCCTGATGAGTTCTTCCCTCTTTACTTCTTTCTCAGTCTACCAAGTTGAAAAATAAATAAACTTTTGAAGACTGGGATTTATTTCCTTTTCCAGTGATTGTAAGTAACACTCTGTTACAGTAGTCAAAACATGGAATGTGTTATTTTATTTTCTTGGAGTTTTCTGTTCAGTCACAATGTGGGATGAAAATCTAAAATATGTTAGAACTGCACAGACTATTCAAACACACACAAGAATACTTACACACCCAGGACATGAAGAACTTCAGAAAATTTAAACCTTTGCCTTGTTGTGTTTTTTATCTGTGATTTAGACCAACTGTCCAAATCACATGTATCAGAGAAATGGGAAATATTGAAGAAGTTCTACTGTGTGGTGGTAGCAAGCCTTTGAAATAAATCAAACTGCCCTGTTTTCAGGTAACTTATCAAAAAAAATTAATAGGACACTGAATTGAAGAAAATGTTTTATTTTTCTTTATCAAGTATGTGAGCCTTCCTTTCACTCCTAGCCTGGGATTTCCTCCTGTCTCCTCCATGAGCTAATTAGCCCACATACGATAAGCAGCTCTCAAGTCTAGCCTGAGGTTTAGAGTAAATTCATGCTGAAGATCAAAATGAAGTTTCTAATCAGATGAATACCTTTAATTCAAAACATTTCTGCTGGCATTTCATTGATTTGTGTTGCATCTAAGATAAGAATATCACCAGAGATTGAATAAGGCTGTGTTTATTTTTTCGTTTTTACTGAGTAATCTTTAAAAAAGCAGTGTCATAGTCTTAAAAGTGCCTTTGGAATAAATGGGTAGGTTTGAGTTTCCAATGGCTTGATGCATATGTATCATCCAGATTTAGTTCAATTAAGACTTTTATCATGCCAATCTCTTAGTGGAGATATTTAGCAGGAACCTGTGAGAATTGGAGCTTTCTCACATACCCTGTCACCATTTTCAGCTTCATTTCAAGCTTATTTCTGAGGTAAATGTGTACAAGAATACTAACTAGTGAATCATAGACCAGCATCTTGTTGCATGTCTGTATATCTTACAAGCCTGGACTGAATGTATTTGTTGGGCACTTTCAAATCACATGAGCCTTTCCAGATTTAGTTTGAATAAAAGAAAGATCTTAAGGTCCCTGTTCCGAGCAGTGGATTTCAGATTTTGTTTTATTCCTTCTCTATAAATTTATTACACCAAGTAGATGCAGAACAATACAGCAGCAGTCTGTGCACATTGAGTGAGCTTATGCATACACAGGCACATAGAGTCAGCGTTAAATTACCAAAATCAATGTGCCTATTCCTGTAGTAGAAAGAATCTTGAGCACATGCCCCATTGAAAACTCTGTGGTGTCACATTGGCTTTGAAAGAATTGCACAGTCCCTGTCTCTGATGGTCAGAGATTGCCAGGCTAGATTACTTATTTTCGCTTACTCTCAGTTCTCCTGTTCTATGACATTTGTTTTGCTTCTGTTCTCAATTCTAACAGCGTGAAACTCCATTGCATCGTGCTAAGTTATTTTGTTATTAGACTGGTGTAGCTGCATTTGTAATCAGGTCTTGTAGAGTGATGCTCAGCCAATAAAGGAGTACAAGCCTGATTCAGCTAATATTTTTGGAAGAGTTTCGTTGCTACTGGGAGCATTGCAGGCAATCTGGACTCACATGAAGTGAGGGAGAGATGTCTTGGCCAGTGCAGGCTGTTGCTGCTCTATCACATAGATGGATGCATGTGTACCACGTGAAGTCTTACCTAATGGCCTACTGCTTGCCTGCTGCACCTTGTAAATGCACATTCAACTGGTAAATGTTGTTTTGCTTTGGCATGTGACTTGCCTTATTGCCTTCTATGGTCTTTTATGAGCTCAAATTTTCCAATGGACTGCTTCTGATGTCCATGTGCATCTATTCATAAATGTAAATCAACCATGTATTGCATGAGCCAGTTTTATGCACTGTCTTTAGTGAAGCCAAAACCTCACCAAAATGTTTTAGTATCTCGCTTATTTACACAGAATTTTGGCTCATTTTGCTTTTATAAGGGAACCTTTCCACCTACTCTGTATTCCCTTGGAAAGTGCAAGAACCTCATGCGTCAAATCAATTATGGTAATGTCACATTGTGGCCTCTTTAGCCTCTTACAGTGTGTATATTTCAATAACACAGAATTGCAGAAAACAAATACAGTAGTGTCTTCACATAGTATTATTATAAGTAAAATAAAAAATACTTTAACTCAACCGCTACAGGTAGTGACTTTCTGTTTTCCTGTTTTGGTTATCCAGTGTGGTCATGGATTTGTGAAAATGAATACGGTAACATACCAGCAGTCAGTTCTTCTAGCGTGGGCACAGGTCTATCTACAAGTGCATGAAAGCCTTCCCAGGTTTCTTCATCCTCAGTTTCCAACATCTGAGTATTTAGACTGTTAGTTGGTGGTAGACAGAAAAGGATTTAATAATAAACATTTGAGTATTTTTCTGGTCATATCTCGCATAATTTTACATGCATTTGAAATAAACTGTTAATATGAAGCTTTGAAACTTAGATTGTCATACTGTTGCTCATCATATCTGAAGCATTTTATCACTTGATAGCATGCTAGTAATCAAAATGTTTAATGAAATCCCTACTAGTGACATAGGAAATAAAAATTTCCTTATCTTTTAAATGTAGACCGGTACTCTGTGAGCAAAACTTCATCTTAGCTGTCCTGACACATATTTCAGTGGGGAGCATAATGCTGTTTTTAACAAAAGTTCTCTCAAAACCTGTTTCATATTGGTAGTTTTCTAAGAGAAGCAATAACTCTTGCTTCCTGAGTGCTTGCTATCCATAATTTCAGAACCTAGCTTTTAGAATATGTATCTATTCCCCAGGATGCCTACTGAGATTCAGTTGAAATGTTATGGGTTATGGCTGAAATCTAAAAAAAAACCAACAAAAAAGGTGAATAATACATTAATAACTGTCTGCTGTATCAGAGACCATTCCATCCTGGCACTGCAATTATATGTACCTGAAGGATTATCTGTTTCCTACTTATCTACCTTATGAATAAACTACAGTAAAGGCCCCAGAATAAGGAGACCTGTGTAATGGCATATATTCAAAAAACCCTCGTAATCTTGTGAGTGGTTGAACCCCATGTAATGTAGAGAATTTTCTGAATCCCGGAAAATTTTTCCAGATTGGGCCAAAACCAAAAGCTATAGCTTTTTATGGGTAACAGTGTGATCTGCACTAGGACATTAGATAATCAAAGAAACAGATGAAATGTTGATCAAGTGAAAAAAATTTACAGAAAGCTAAGGCAGCAAGGAACAGTAACATAAACTTTGCTTTAAATCCCATACAGAAATGAAGATGTTGCTTCCTCTTGCCAAGTGCAGCTGCGGTGATAGCGGGAGTGAGCTCACAAAAGTACTATACTGCTAACCTAGAACAAAAACTGGCCTTCAGAGTGTCAGCCCAAGAGTGTCAAAACTGGTATTTCTGTTGGTTTTGTTTTCCATAAAGCTAAATACCTTTGTCAGATTCATATGTTTTGTACAGGCAGCCTGGGCAAAGAGCCCTCACTAGGCCAGTCCTGTGTTCTGCTTATCTCTGTCTAGTGAGTATCCTCAGTTTCCACTGCAGGACATTCTCAGTATTTCATTGGATTGAGCCTGAAAAGCTCCATATATTTGGCTCCAGTTGATCTCCAGCTACTCTTTTTTTTTGTGTGATTGTTTGTTGTTTGGGGTTCTTTGGGTTTTTTTTGTGGGTTTTTTTTTTTTTTTGTTAGGTTTTTCTTTTAATAGAAATAATATTGGTGCCAGCTGTGCAAAATTGAAAATTTAAAAGAAACAAACAAAAAAACAAAAACCCAAAAAACCAAAAGAAACAAAAAAAACCCCACCTCCCCCAAAAACCCAAATTCACACAAAAAGTTCACCCTGGCTTTGTCTAATTACTTCTGGAGCGAAGCTCTTGTATTCAGTGAGTGCCTGGCCAGGCCATTTGTCTGAAGGCCAGTTTTTGTTCTAGGTTGGCAGTATAGTATTTTTGTGAGCACTCTCCCGCTATCACTGCAGCTGCACCTGGCAAGAGGAAGCAACCCACAACCTAAAAACTCATCAGAACAATAATGTCTGCTTCTCTCTTGACAGGTTAATTAATTGTGTGCCATTATATTTTGTGTGTGGTTTTTGATGGTTTGATACTTTCCTTTGAAGTGTGTTTCCCAGTAGGTTTTGAAAACATTTATGCATTGTCTGCCTGTCTGTCACTTCAGATGGTGCTTGATGCAGAAAGAATAGATGGAGAGGAAAAGAATGAGAGAGTATGTTGGGCTGTTACAGTTAGAAAATCTTACTCCCTAGGAACTGGGATAAAATAATGGTTATGGTTGACTGGAAAACAAAATTTTTGTTTCATGAAATTTTAGGGGTTTGGAAGGCAGGGAAAGGTGGATTCCATATCCATCCAAGGCTGTAGTTTGGGCACACATTGACTCCTTAGATACTGTAATGGTCTTTCATCTCCCCTGTGAACATCTGGACCCCCAGCTATTGTTTTGGTGGGAAACCTCTTTTTTGGAGGGTAAGACAGGGGAAAACAAATTAAATTCTCTCCTGAAGAGACTGGAATCCCCAATGAAAATCTGATGAACAGTTTTCATCTGAATAACAGCAGCTTTTCACCTCTTGGATTGCATTATTCTAGGAATTAAAGTAGCAGCATGAAAATGATATGCTAGAACTAAGGGACTTGACCAGACATCATGATTTTTCAAACTGGAACATTTCCAGAGGTTGTATAACACCTCTTTATGTCCTCCCACCCAGAAATATATTGAGACTTATGGGAGGAAGTTTGACAGTTTTCAGTGTTCTTGGAAAATCCACTGCCACAGAAAGTTTTAGAAGATGTAAGTGCCTTATTCATGCATTAAGACTACCATGGATAAATGGGGTAACATGTAAGTGTCCACATTCAGCACAAAGGAAGATATTACTAGAAGTGTGTTGTTCATGTCTGTAGGTTTGGAGGGCATCTATTTTATGGCCTGAGACGCAAGGTTTGTCTCCACCCAAGAATGTGGCAGTGAAAGACCCTGCATGCCATGCAGTGTGCTGTCCTTTCAAATGTTCACAGTAATGTGCAAATATACTGGAATTGCTAATGGCTTATCCAAACACCTTAACTTGTAACTGGATGTCATTCACAGTTTAAGAATTTTTCAGTTCTAGGTGAAGTGAATGCAATGGCAGAGAAATTAGAGGTCTGAAGGTCTGGGAACCAACCAGACTGCTTAGGATTAGTGAGAGACAGGTTGTTTTTATCTGAACTTTGATGCTTTTCATCTCTGTTGTATAGAAGTAGTCCTTTTTTGGCACTGGCACATCTGTAGCAGTGTTGTGGCCTGGGACCTGCCTCTTCTTGCTATGGTGAGATGGAATTGAGCTCAGAATAAGGAAGCACTATAGGCACCTGAGATCCAAAATATAAGGCCACACAGTACAGATGGTGTCACACATCTTTCGGAAGTGCTTGAGCTGGGTGGATGAAAACTATTCTGTACAGATCAAACTCTTTATTATTGATTTTAATTTAGCAAGTAACTTCTCATTGTTTTCCTCTAGAGCAGAGGAGGATTGGGTTCTAAGATAGAGGTCACTACTCCTGTTGTGAAATCAGATGAATTTAGTTTATTACAATGCTAAAAATGCCCTTTGTTACAACATTCTTACCTTTGTGGAGGGTGTGGAGAGTGGAGGTGCTGCTCTCAACCTTGGTACTACCTCATGTGAGTCCTGCATCATGCTCACCTGACACCCTGTCTCTCCCTAAGGGCCAAATTCATAATTGTGCTGAGGGACATGCACGAGAGGGGCCTGATGGAAAACTGCAGATCAACCACGATGATGTATAAGCAACTTGTATTTGAACTGGAAATAGCATGTATTGCAAACATAATTATAGTATACATGGTAAATCTTGCACACAAATTATTTTGTTCTCAGCTATTCATGTGTTGAGGGCAGGGGAAATACCTGACCGGCTGGGATAACATACATATTATAGTCTCTCCTTTACTAAAGGAAGAAGCAGCCTTTTATTCCTAAAATTGAGCAGGAAGAAAACCTCTCTCTGCCATGTGCTGCAAACTAGAAGGAACCCTTTGATGCATTTAAGTATGCTTCTGTTTTCCACAGTCTTCCTGGTTTGTCACATACAGTCTATTAATGTCTCTTGCTTGGCAAAGCAGTTCTGAACACTGCAAGTGATAGGTTTATATTAGACTATTTTAATAAACACCTTTTATTCTGTCACCCCCCAAAAAACCCCCACAGCTGATGTTTTAATGCAGTTTTTATAGTTCTGAACATCTTAAGGGACAGAGAGTCTTAATGACTAAGAAGCGTTCGTGTGTAAGTGTTTTTTCTTAGGATTTAGGAGGCTGTTAAGAACACTGGCATCCTGCTAATTTTTTTGGTTTGCCTTATAAGCACCATCAGTGACCAACTTCTGCTGGTATGTCCCATGCATATTTCAGCTGCAACAACACTTGTTATTCCATGTACAAGTAACCTGCTCCTTATTTAAGAGAAGTATGTAGGCAGATGTAACCAGTCTTGAAAGGAATGTGCCAGCAGTAAATATCCCATGTAGACCTTAAACTGGAAATGGAAACTGCTAAATGTGCCTCGGTGCAGCATTGCGTGCCACTCCTTTTGCAGATTATATTCGCAAATGGTCTCGAGTGAGCATAGTCTGCCTGGTAGTGGCAGCAGTGGCAGTTCATTCTCTCAGAGTCCCCACTCTGTGCATAAACATCAGCAAGATCTCGTGTCAAAGATCCCCTTTACTGCCTGATTTCCTGACTCTGGCTTCACCACAAAAATGCTTTCTAGAGAGTTGTGTTCCCTTAATGCAGTTTCCACTCTATGCTGCAAATGTTGCCTTTCACTGCTCTAATTGTTAAGATACCAGCCCAGACCACAACCAGTGCAGAGTTATTTTCCTTCAGATGACCCAAAACCCTGGTTGCACAGAAAAATAACTAACCCAGCCAACTCAATGGCATGTTCACTCTGACACAAATGATAATAAGTATTATTTATTGCCGGCTGCTTTACTGGAGGCAAATTTTAGACATCCAGGACATCCTATACTAAGTTTATATTTCTTCCTACACCACTTTGTGTGGAGAATGGAATTAAAAAGAACTTTGAATGGTTCCACTGTGTATATTCTACTATTGATTTTTCATAAGTAAGCTAATAATGTAAGTATGTTTAAAAATAGTTTAGAATCACAAGGAAAAGGGTAAAAGTATTTATTTTCTGAATAACTGGTATCCTTCTGAAAGAGACAAGAATTGTCATAAAAAGCAAAAATGCAGTTGACAGACAGTAGCTTTCCTCGGCATGGTAGAGGGACTTCTTCTGGAGCTTGCTGGATTGGGATGAATGCTCTTGTCCATATCAGCAGCTAGTTCTGGAGAACTATATGCGATGGTGGATTGACAGGTCTGACAGAGGAATTCATTCCTTGCTTTTCCTGAGGTCGGAAAGCAAGTCCTGTATGGTTTCCATCTGCTGCTAGCAAGCTCCTGCTCATCATTAACAAGCTCCTGAATAAACAAATTTTCAGCAGGATGATGCACAACATTGCTGGTATTTGTTCCTTTACTGATTAGTCCAGCCCTGAGTGTAACTATAAATGTCAGTCCCTAGGGCAAACTGGTGATAAAGCTCAAAGGGAATGTTTAAGCCAAATAACAGAAAATGGTGCTATATGCAGTTTTGGTGCTAATGTTTACAATGGCAATAGGTTAGAACGTAATCTGTATATTAAATAAATGTGTAAATTGGATTTGGAAATATTCATGGGGACAGAGGGCTGGGGGAGCCTTTTGGGTCTTTAACTCCAGTCCTCTCTTTTCACAGGACCAGTGTCATATAATCCCTCTCATAAACTTGTGTAATCTTTTCCATATCCTTAAAGTTGCTTCTCCCAGAATCTAAAGGAGGGACTTGAACTATCTTTCATCTCAGTGCAAGTGTCTGCTTTGGACAGGGAATGAAATCTGAATGTCATTGTTGTCTGAGTATCCTAATAACTGTTGTACGGGTGGCTTTTCTCTTTTTTACATGCTCTTTCTCAGTTCAGTTGAACTGTCACTTCTGCATCCCTGGAGACAAGGGTAAATGGAATTTTAATGTATTAAAAACTGGAAGCAAGCTACATATAGTTTTCCACCTACCTTTATAAAAACCTTCAACAAAATTCTGGGTAACTGGTTGACCAATGCAATTTTTTTTTGCACCATGGAGCCAAAAGTGATCTGAAAAAACCATGCATATATGAACTAGTGTTGTCTGGGGTGATGTGCTCAGTTTCTCAGAGTCCAGATAAGCCTAGCTGACTACTGTTGCAATGAATAATTCACTGTCTCTAAATTTAGCTTTGATCTATGTGATTGTGTTGTGAACTTGAAACATATGTATATCAAGCTCAGGTGTTTCAGCAGCCTTACCCTTCCCTCTCTCATAAAAACACCCTTCTGAACTGAAATTCTCCTCAAAGTGCATCACTGTTTCAGCTGTACCAGAGTGTTAAGGTGCATAGTTCATTCATTTAGGTATAGATTTTTCTTTTCAACATTAAAAGATTTTTCAGAGGGTCATGTGAGATCATGAAGAAACTGCAAGACACTCCTCTCTGGCCTAGGAAAAGGTTAAAGCTGAGATACTGCTTTTATTTTATAGATTATCCAGTGATTTTAATATAGAAAGGCATAAATATTCCTCTGAAGAGGAACTGTTTTAATTTTATTAGATAGTAGATTTGTTTAATTAGGGTCAGTGTTTGTCCTATTCTCCCTTTCATTTTAGTGGAATCTAGTTGATGCAGGGGGAGGAAACCTTCAGTCTCAAAATGAGGCGAGGTTTGGAAGAAGAAATAATATCTTCCATCAAACCAGTAATTTGTTTGGACAAAGCAGATGAGGTTGCAGGCACAAGTGCTCTTTAGATACAAATATAAAAGTCACAGAAACTGCACAGGGAGTGTACACTGGCATAATCCTGATGAAATTGTGAGAGGAGCTGAAAAGATACTTAAGTGAGTGCCTGGACCGGGAGATCATGGAGTGGTATCAACAGTGGAGCAGAAGGAAGATGAAGTTGCTTTTGGAGATGGAAAACAGGAAGATGGTTCTGATTTATGTCAGAGAAGGGTTTGAAGGTCCAGAAATGTGGAGGGAGGTAGGAATATACAGAGATGAGACTAGGAGATAAACAGGTTAGCTGAGCAAACAGCCTGGAACAAATAGCCAGGGTAGCATGTGAAGTGAAGGCTGAGGCTGGAGGAGGACCCTGGAAGAGCAGGTGCATGTCAGCTCCGGAAAGAGAGCTGCAAATGAAAATAAAGGAAGGTTAGAGATATAGGACATGGATATACAAATAAGGTAAGAACAGGTTGCTCAAAAGAGGCAAGGAAGAAAGTGTGGGATCCAGCAGTAAACCTGAGGAGCAGAGCTGGAGCTGAGAAAGGGAGTGAAGAACGGGGAAAAGACAGTACAAGGGCAGGAACACAATGAAGTTGGAAATGCAGAAAGGAGCAAACTATGGACATCTGAGGGGGAAAAAAAATTAAATCTGTACTTCCTAAAGGACTTTCAAGTCAGAACCAGGCAGTTTGAGACTGCCAGGTCTTAGCACTGTGTGCCCTGCCACTACACCTGCTGTTGGCTATCCTGCTAGCGCAAATGGCAGAGGAGTTTTGTCTGTGGGACAAAACTGTCACAGCTCCTGCAAGAAGACACAGGATGAAGTTTCTGTGTTGATCACTTGCTTTTATTAAATCTAGATTACCCCACAATACCTGCTCCATTGGAAGCTCATCATTAAGACTACCATACCAAGCAACCAAGAGTTAGGCAATGCCACACTCTAGGTATCCTATTCATTATGGTGTTGCTTTCCCATAACTAATTTGCAATCATGAACCAAAGGTACCAGTTAATACCACCACTATTTTATTACTGTGGTGTAGATATGAAAAATTAAACCAGTGCTACTTAAAGAGTGTAGGGAAGAAAGCGGTTCCAGAAGAAAGAGCTTCCAGTCGAAAGAGACCTGGTAATCAGCTGTTTGAGGGCTCCAATACACTTGTCAATATCTTGGAAATGGCTCTGTCCCTTCAATTTTTAAGAAGTAGTTTGGTAATTTTCATTTCAGCACTTGCAGTGGAAGTCCTGTTATGGTGTACAGGAAAGACACAGGCCTGAAAAACTTGTGAATAATTTCAGTATGTTTTGATTAGCTCTGGGATGGCAGAAAGAAATTACATGGATTGGTTATAAGGCTACTCAGATGAAAGCTAAGATGGGCTCTATGACAAATCTTAATGGATGTCAAGCCTCAAAATCTCTTCTAAATTCATCCAACTGTAATTTTAAATTAGGCCATCGGACCTGTTTTCAGTGAGAGAAAAAGTAGCCATAAATGAGCCTGAGTCCTTAAGTGAGATGGAGATGACAGGGATGAAAATGTTTCTGTAATTTTAATGGATGTGAGATTTATGTACTAGGCAAACTACATTATAATAGAATTTTCATTAATTTGTCTTAAGAATGTCTCTCTTTTCTCCATTTGTCTGCATAGCTGTGAAAGTCTATTAATAATAAATAGTATTATACTGAAGTTTTTTTCCTGTTTTGACCCATTGAGCCAAATGAAACCTTCTCATGATAAATCAAATGCAGAAAGAAAGATACTGCCTGTGTAGTATTTCAAGTTGGCAGGTCCCAGAGTTTAATCTCTTCTATAATGATATGAACAGTGGATAGACTAGAGAAGGGCAACAAAGCAAACAGAGAGGCTAATTTGACTCAGTACATAAATTTGGGATTTGTTGAAATGGGTCCTTCAAAATCTGCCTCCTTCTTCCCTTCAGAGAATTTTAGCTTCACTTCGGAATACACTCTTTTGGAAATATGAAACCTCTGAATGTCTTAGACCAGACCAGAATACAGGCTGCAAATTCCTCTTTTTCTCAACCTTGCTTTGACTCCAGGAAGAACATCCATTGCATTTTTGCAGCTGTTGGAAATATTTTGCCTGTTTGATGTAAAGCTGTGTTTAAGGGATGAGTGGCAGTGGTTTGTTTATCAAGCCACATAGCCGTTCAGACCTTTTCAATAAGGCAAGGGAGAAGTGAGCCTTGCTGGTGCCTTTTAAAAAACTGATTGCAAGAATATAAATGCCAAGTCTAGTTACAAAAAGATGCTCACAGCTGGCTGTTAAACAAAAAACATTGCTGCAATAGTCACAGCTCAGAAAAATCACAAGTGAAACAAGCTTCATAAATTCAAGTGGATGGAAAAGGAGGCTTCTGGAGGCAGCATAATTACTGTTCAGGCAGTTCTACTGAATCTTCCAAGAGGCAAATGCATGCAGTGGGATGTATGTTGTGAGTCAATATGACATGTTCTACTTAGCTGCTGCATGGGACAACAAAGTCAGATGATTTTGATATGCCTAGTGGGAATCAACACTGATCATTTAGGAAATTAGTGATCTTGGGTGGGAGGCAATAAGGGATGGAGTACAGGGGGATTTACTGGGCAGCATATCAGTCCTGGGCAGCAGATTCATTCCCGCTGTGTGAAGTGTGGTCCCATCACTGAAATGCATTGTCAAGTATTTGCAGTTGCTTGGAAGAGAAGAAGTTTTCCATGTTGAGCAGGAGAACAATTGTCTAAATCAGGGTAGCTTTGTAGATCAGTTTTTAATTCTTTGGAAAGATATATATCAATTAAATTCAATTAAAATGCAGCATGATTTGTAACTCTGGTTTTCTTTATGATCTACTTTAAAATGTAGATGTGACTAAGATTTGTTGAGTCAGATATGTATTTGGGTCAAACTGGTATTAGACTGCTGATTTACCTAATGGCTTAATTAGAGTGACTTAATTTTGGATCTAGATTTCTATGTATAAAAAGTAGCATTAATAACCTTTTTATTTGTGCTCCAGCTAGTAATGACAGACAACTGTTTTGTAAAACTATAACAACTGAGAAAAGAATGAGCAAACGAGAACATTCGTGTTCTTACTACTACATACAGGCAGTGGCCACTCTCAGCTGTAAATACTCCTGCACTATAAATCTACGCGTAGGATATTAGCTATAGACTGTTCTTAAACAGTATATCAATAAAAGTATATCGACATACAGATTTTTTTTCATTCAGTTATAACTGTGCATAGAATTGTAACAGCAGCATGGTAGCCACTAAACTGAATGCCAAATGTTGTTAGCAGGAGAGAGTACAAATGAGGAGAACTGTACTCAGTTTTGTAACTCAGCAGTTTCAGGTGGAAGAGAATGGGGAGGCAGGCTTTTCACAGACAGCACTGTATGTTACTAGGTCTCAGACTTTTTACACTTCTTGGGTGTTTCTGAACTGGGGGGCTCCTAGTCAACAGGGTACTGGGGATTTGGAAAGAGTAGACTTACCTCTGATAGGATGAAAACAAAAATGTTGGGGGGGAACTGTACTAACTGTGGCTTGATGTTGGTTGAGAAATTATAATGGCCAGAGTTTCCCGATTAGGGTGCTAAGGTTAGGCTGTTAAATCTTTACGTAGACCTTAAAAAAACACTTTAATGCTGACATTCCACCTTATCCCCCAGAAACAGGATGAGTTACAGATTTTTAGAGACATTAAATTGGTCTTAGTGTGCCTGATACTTCATGTATAATGTTTTTGTTTGTTCTGTGAAGATTTATTTAAAATGTTGCATCTGTATCCATTCTTTAGTCTCTGGAGAGTGATAATGTGAAAGACTATGATTTGTGAGTGATGAAGTAAACTAATAGTATATTGCCTTGAGTTTATATTTTAAATGCCAGTAGTTTGTTTAGTAGCTACTGATGGTGTTTCTTACTAAGTATAGCCAGATACAATGCACTGAAAATGCATCCCACCATAAAAACATGTGACTTTTTCCTTTTTTTTTTTACCCATGAAATGGTAATTTTCCAGTGGGATCTTATAGCTAAGGAAGAATAGTAAATTTGAGAAATAGAGCAATGAACAGACTGATGATATGTTTGGTGAGATATTTGGCTCATATAAAATTCCACCACACGGAACATTGAACTCTATACAGAGTTCATCACAAGAGCTCATTCTGAAATGACATTGTGATTTTAGCAATCTCCTGATATCCAGATGGAATTTAACAGGGGGGGGGGGGGAAAATCTATCATGTTAAAATCAGAAACAAGGACAATCTGTCAAATCTAAATGCAGAGACAACTCTCTTTAAAGCTGGAAATGGTATTTAATTCTGTGATTTCATTACAATGTTAGTTGCTGCTTTGAGTGAAGCATGCCATGTACTTTACAAATGCAGTTTCTTTTTCTGCCTGAGAAACATTCATAGTCGAGTCATATTTTCATTGAATGCCCAAATCCCTCAAATTTATTGTAATTTTTATGGGATTTTTTAAAAGACTTTGGTTTTATATGACTAAGCAGCTATAAAACTAGGTTAAAAAAATCGGCATTGCAAGTTAGTTGAATGGTACGTGACTGTGGCTTTGTTCCCTGTTTGACTGGGTCTCACTCAATCTTCCTGCAGAACTAGGGGGATTTCATAATGCAGCTGGCAGTCTGAATTCCTGGAAGAATAAAAAAAGCCTCTGGAGAATATTATGGGACAAATATATGTAAGATTTACAGAAACAAAGACTTTTCGTAAGAGAGGGGAAAAACATCAGTATCAACTTATAATGTTGTTATGGAAATATATAATTTTGGTGTAACCACTTTTAACTGGATTATTCTAAGAAATAGTGTTGATTAATGAGTCTTGAAGTACATTTGTAGAAAAATTGTAAAATACAGTTTTGTAATGAATATATATGACCAAATTCTTGCTGTCAGTGAGACTGAATGTGTGTAATGCATAGATCAGCTTACTTTTTGTGGTTGGAGGGTTAGTAAGAGGAAGAAACTGAATCATTTATTTTTTCAAATAATTTTTATCTTAGTCTGAAATATGAAAAGCTGAGACTTAAACTAAAAAATGTGAACAAACATCACTGGAAAAAATTTTTAAATCTCCAAAGTATGGAAATTTTTTTTTCTTTTCAGAGTGTGGTATTAAAAAAAAAAAACAAAACAACCAAAAAACCCCAAACAACAAACCTGCTTTCCTTTTAAGTATTCTGTTATCCTACAGGAAAGTTAACCTGTTTTCAGGGTTCTGCTTAGCATGCATGATCTGGTGGGAAAGCAAGGAACTCATGTCTGGAAATTCCTCCACTTTTGGTCAGGAAAAGCCAAGTTGTTCAGCAAACTCTTATCTTTTGTAATGAAGGCAGGATTTTGGTTATAATAGTGAGCAAGTTGTCTAAGCTTGTTTCTTTAAGAAACATTCCCCCATGGTCTCTTTTCCGTGATGCTCTATAGTTCTATTTTTAGTCTACAAGTGTGGTGGGGAGGAGTATTGATTTCTAAAAATTGTTTTAAATTCTAGCAGCATGCATGAATCAAATCGCACAATGTGCCTGTGAAAATATTTATTTAAAGCAACATTATAATCTTTTTTTCTTTAAAGACAATTATGTACCTGCATTAAAGAATATTAAACATTGTATTTCCAAGGGCTTATTAAATATTCTGTTGTTTTCTTCTTCTGTTGCCAGGTGTGTCAAGGACAAGCCTTCTGTGTCCTGGAATGAAACTCAAATAAACTAAATTAATCTTAAAAGCTGCTATTTGAATGCAGGACATTAGAAAATATACATTACACAGAAGAGGGAGTAGAAGGAGGAGGGATTGAGATACAACTCCAAAACAAGTTGTATATGGACAAATACAGACTTTTTCTGGAAAAACACTGAAATATTGTGAGAGATTTAATTTAAAACTTAAATATGAAGCAATAAGTAAGGGTCACTGTGACTGCTAACACTTTGCTGTGCATTAACCTCTTCACTGACTATGACCTGTCCATCTTGGAATACTAAATAATGCGTGGAAATAGCCTGTTTTAAGGGTGTGGGCTGGACAGATGAAGCATAGTTTAAATATGGAGGAGTATGAGTCTGATTTTATGAATATGTATAATACACCTGAGTGTGAGGATTGATTTCTAGCTGTGCTGTTGTTTTTTTGGGGCTGTGTATAAAGCTTTCAAGCCTTAGAATGACTGCAGTAGGTCCCTGGCTCCATCACAGGACAACGGTAAGTCGTTCAACTAATCCTATGTCTGGGTTTGCTTGGAAAGGAGACTTGGGCATGTGGGTTAGATGTGTGCCACAGCATCTGCTGACCAGGTGCCTTTTCCTAGTGTAAAATCCTGACATGGCCCATGAGACTGTTGTTGGGTCATTTGCAGCCATGATTTTTAGATACCTTAATTTTTCAAAGGCACTTAGGGAACTGTGTGCAAGGTAAAACATGACTTTGAACTCAGAAGTTCTGCTAATCCACAGACCGCTCAGTTTGCTGTTCTAGAATTCGTTGCCACTTTTGAAATTGCTTTAAACTCTGAGCTGCTCTGTTCCCCATGAGACACTGAATTCGAAGCAGGAATCATAAAGTTTTCTACTTCCAACACATTATCTGCAGACATCTCACACTCACTTTAGATTTATGTGCTTCATTAAAAATCAAGTTGTAGATGATTAATCCACTTACTGTGAACATTAGTAGAACTTAGAAACAGAGCTTGACTGGTGATCCCATCAACTAGACAAGCTGAGAGATGGAATCTCTGCCAGAGTCTGAAATGTGATGCTGACACACAAGAACAAAATTGGGTGCATGCTGCCTTCAAACTGAGAGCACAGGGAATCAGCAGCCTACTGAGAGCTTTAACTGGCTTAATGAGGAATGTTCTACATGCTGTGTCTTACATACTGAGAATTTTTGTAACTTTTAACTGCTCTTTTCTGACAAAAATGCACTGAATTATTTAAATTCAATTTGTATTAATTTCAGTTTTGAAAACAGTGGCCCTGGAATGTGTCTACAACCATTCTGTCACTTAAAAAACTGTGATCCCTCAGGGGAGAAAAAAGAAAACCTAGATGAAGGAAGATAACTTTATCTCATCCATTGAAACAAACCAGAAATAACTGTTAAAAAAACCCAACAAACTTTAGAAATAAGGAAAGGATCTTGATTATTTGGATCGTACTTGAAAATTTTTCTTCAGCTTTTTTCCCAAAGAGTTTCAGACCAAGTGCTTGGGCTTCAATCTTTCCTTTAAAAAAGGGGGTGAATAAACTGTTTCACTGTACACCAAGGCTGAACTTGTCTTGCAATTAGTCAAAACCTAAATTTTCAGAACTTCTCCCAGTGAAAGGTTGCTAGTAATTCAAACAGAAAATTGTCTCCTGCTGTAACCTTTCTGAAATAGTGATTGGGTTAACTCCTTTTAGATTTTTGTACTTCATAAAAGAAAAAAGCAAACAAACAAGAAGTTGTGTGTGGTACACCAATTATTGTGGTCTGAGGAACTATTGCAGGACTGAGGAATTAGAACTTTTTTGGTCATATCCACCAGAGAATCCAGGAGTTTGGATCTGTACTGATATTTCCGAAGATGGTGCTTGCCCACATGAACAAAAATTGATGTATTTTTCAAGGCTCACTACCTCAGACAAGCTGGAACTAGGATGAGGGAGAAGGAAAACATAAAGTGGGGATAGCACATGACTTAATTTCATTTCTGTCATAGATGTTTGTGAAAAACATACTAGAGTCTTTTCAACACATTGCTGGTATTACATAATATAATACTAAGGATGAATCTGTTAATTTATAGTAAATCCCTAAGTATCTTTTGTTTGACTGGTAAAACGTTCCTTCTTGCATTGATCTCATTGCATTTTCTTCTTGCATGTTCTCTGAACCCTCTGGTTATTGCAATAACATTGCAGGTCTCTTGTATCTGAGGTTTCATTGTGCTAGGTGCTATGCAAGCTCTGTCCTGATCCAAGAAATTGACAATTTAAAACCAAACGCAACAAGAAATAAAAGAAATGGGTGTCCTTGCTCAAAATCAGTGATGCCATGCATATACATGGCAAAATGTGTACATCTCTTTGTTTTATGTTTCTATGAATGGTTATTGCAGGATTATCGAGAAATCTGCCACTAGACTGATAATTTTTACTTGTCTTTGTTCTAATCTCTGGAAGATGACTGTCTTTAGGATAATGGTGTAAGATACACAGTGGATTTTGAATGTGACTGAATTGTCTTTTTCCTCTGAGGATCAAACACTGAATGTAGGTGCACAGCTAAAATTTTCAATCTGCTTTGCCAAGTGTCGAGTGCCAAGGGCTTTTCACAGTGTCAGTGTTAAGCAGAGCAGTAATAAATAGTTTGTCAGACAGTTCTACCTGTAGTTAATCCTTTGGTATTTGGCATTTTTCTAGAAAGGTTCTGAACCAGAATGGACTCTCTTTCTGAAATACAGCCCAGAAAACAGTGCTAATTATTTATATACTGTTGATGTTGAAGAGGTTGCCCAATATTTTATCTGTCGAAAGTTCCCTCCCAAATTGCAAACTGCAGTGCTGATTTAGCTTCGATGATTCTTAGCCTCCACAGATTTGTTTGCTTGTTCCATCCTTGACTGTGTAGAAGGATTCTGGAGGATGCTCTAGGGGCCACCCAAGGGTCATTCTTAGCCCACCAGTGGCTTAGAGTCTGATAAATTCGCTATCCATCTTGGGGAGAGGTTTTGCAAAGATCTGTTGAGATTAATTCACTTAGATGATATAAATCTTTTATTTGCTGACTCTGGTTGTCTCACACAAGACTGAGGTTTTTTTGTGTGTGTTGTTGTCAGGTGCTGTGAGCTATGAACGTGCAGGAATTTTGTAGTTAAAGCAAAGGCAGAAAAACCTGTTCAGTAAAAGTCAGACAGTGTAAGATTGTTTGCTTGGCTTGTGGCTAGGAGTTCAGACGGGATGATAAGTGTTCAGTTCAGTCCCTGAGTCAGTCCTTTTTGAAAGACAGCAGATTTAGAGTGTTTGTAATTGTAGGGCATGGTGTAATAACTTTTTTTCATTGATTGAGGAAAGGAAGCCATACATAAGCTTCACATCTCTGATAAAGGTAGATATATGGGATTTTTGATAGATGTATCTTATGAGTCTGAACGTAATAAATTTGTCATGCCTGCATTGCAAATTTAAGCTTGTTTCTCAGAATAAAACCAATTCTCTACCAGGTTTAGAGACAACATTTTGTTGTCTAACTGATGTTCTGTGTTAGAAAAATGCGATCATTCAGTATTGTACCAGCCCAAATGAGCTCCTGTGGCACATAACACTAAATCTGAGTGCTAGTACTGAATTCAGTGATTGATACCTGAAATACACAAAATCAGTTTTGCCACAGTGTTGTATCCTGGACTAAAGTGACAGAACATTCCTGCTTATAGCTGTTGTTCTGTCTGCCTTCTAACTAGATTTTTTCTGATGAGCTTCAAGATTTCGGTGTAGTAACGTACAGGCACTAGATATTTTTGAAAACCTGTGTAAGCATCTTTTTGTCTCCTTGGGCCCCTAACACCTTCAAAAATATTCAGGTCTTCAGAAGGCTTTTTTTCCAGGATAATATTGGCTATAAAATATGTATTAAGCTGAAAATTCAAAATAACAAACATATTGATAACATGTTATAAGCCCTGGCTCAGGGAGGGATTTAAATACATCATCTATTTGGGTACCACACTATTGCTGTTGGAGTGCTAGCTAATATGGTGGTAATATAATGTCACTGAAATTAACCATTGTAGCAAAGGAACAACTGACCTCAAACTACTTTTTCATTTGGTGTATTTTACTGAGGGTAAGAAAATATATCTCCCTCTCTAGCTGTTTGGCTCATTGTTAACTTTTGGGATCCTGTCCTCGATGTTCGCTTTTCTTCAATGCTTGACTGTGTTGAAGATCAGACATTATATGTTCTTTGAGTCCCCAAAAATCCTCTGTGATGGCTGTCTCCAGGTCATTTACCAGTGTTTGGTCAATTCACGTGCCCCTACTAGAACTGAATTTGTATTTCCCTTTTTGTTCTGTTTGTCTTGGATTTGTAACTTTGTTAGCAGGATTGTGTATCCTAATGTCCTGGCAGACCTCTGCCACCATAGTGTATGGAGTTCTGCTTGGTTTACTTTTAGTGCTGCTTAAGAGAATGAGTGATGGATGACTGCAAACATAACAGGCTATGCAACCAACTCTATCTGTAACACAGAAGGCATTTTCTATCAGTAAATAATCCTGTATTTTTGAACAATTGAAAATCCAAAGGAAACCCATAGTTTGGATCTGCTGCTTGGTCCCTCTGAGATGCTCTTCAGGACAGGTGTGAATTCTGAACTGTAATCTGAAGACCATTTTTCACTGTGTGAGAGGTGGATATCCTTAAGTATTGTTGTGGTTGGTGTGTATGGCAGCTGTTTATAAGGTAACATGACAACTGAATGGAATTCAGACAATTTAGCACAGATTAAAGAGTTTGTTGCCACTTTCTTAATGAATTGCATCTTGTCATGGTTTCCATCACCAAGACTTTCACCGCTCCCAGTTAAAGTTCTCCTCTGGCTCTGCTGCTCTCTTCTGGCCTAGATGTAAATTTTTATGCATATGAATTTTTTCAGTCATTCGGGGGTGAATAAGTAAAAATTTTATAATGAACACCAATATTGTTAATATTAACGTGAAGAGCTACATGGTTCTGATGTCTGTTTTCTCTCTTTTTGTTTCAGTTCATTGCTTTTGCCTCTTTATTCTTCATCTTAGTTTCAATCACAACCTTCTGCCTGGAAACACATGAGGCTTTCAATACTATTATAAACAAAACTGAGCAGGTCATCAATGGGACAGAAACTGTGCTACAGTATGAGATTGAGACAGATCCTGCCCTGACGTACGTGGAAGGAGTCTGTGTGGTATGGTTTACATTTGAATTTTTAGTACGTGTTGTTTTTTCCCCCAACAAACTTGAATTCATCAAAAACCTCTTGAATATAATTGACTTTGTGGCCATCCTGCCCTTTTACCTAGAAGTGGGCCTGAGTGGGCTCTCCTCCAAAGCTGCTAAGGACGTACTTGGTTTCCTCAGGGTGGTACGGTTCGTCAGGATCTTGCGGATCTTCAAGCTCACCCGGCACTTCGTGGGCCTCAGAGTGCTGGGCCACACTCTGAGAGCCAGCACCAATGAATTTCTGCTGCTGATAATATTTCTGGCACTCGGTGTTTTGATATTTGCCACTATGATCTACTACGCAGAGCGGGTGGGAGCCCAGCCTAATGATCCGTCAGCAAGTGAACACACACAGTTCAAAAATATCCCTATTGGCTTCTGGTGGGCCGTTGTCACCATGACCACCCTGGGATATGGGGATATGTATCCACGGACTTGGTCAGGCATGCTGGTGGGAGCTCTGTGTGCATTGGCAGGGGTGCTCACCATAGCCATGCCTGTGCCTGTGATAGTTAACAATTTTGGGATGTACTACTCCCTGGCCATGGCAAAGCAGAAACTGCCGAGGAAGCGGAAGAAGCACATCCCTCCTGCTCCTCAAGCCAGCTCACCCACCTTCTGCAAGACAGACTTGAACATGGCCTGCAATAGCACACAGGGTGACATCTGCCTGGGCAAGGACAACCAGCTGATGGAGCACAACAGATCATCAGGTAGGACCCCACTGGAAATGCATGTCCTCTGAAAACACTTTATAGACCAGTATGTTTGGTAGGAGTCAGAAAGCAGCCAGTCTTTCTGCCAGGAGAAGACATAGCTCCCACCCTTCTCCCCTCCAACGTTTGCGTGTGTCAGTCTCATAGAGGACGAAATAGGTATAGTGATGTTCCCAAGCCTCTATGTAGCTGGTCTATACAGTTTTGCTTGCTCTGTTGAGAATGCTTTCCTGCTGATGATATCAACCTTTTCTTTTGCCTGTTGTTTGTTGCGTTGTATGGATGTTTCTTGTTTTTCTGCATGACTGTGACTATTTGAGCAGCCACCGTGTCCCACCCTGTTGGACTCCATGGTGTTTTGCCTCAGTGTCTGTCTCTTGTGTCAGCTTTGCCTGTGCCACATCGTGGCCTGTTAAGCAAGATCCTACAAAGAAGCAGTCATTTAAAAGGAGCAGGTGCTTTACATCCAAAGCCCAGCACTCAAAGGAAATAGGAAGAAATTATCTTTCTAGTTTTCTTTCCATTTGGCATTCTGCTTCTCTGGCTAAAAGAACTTCCTTCATCTGTTAACATTGCATGATATTTACTATTAATTAAATGATAATAGGTGATGTAAAGTTTGTCAAGAAAAAAGAAAATGACAGCCCTTAGCAACATCATCACTATTGCTGTTGATTTTTGTGATTTCTATTACCTTATTTGTTAGAGTTCCAAGTGATGAATAAGGAGTATTTGTGCTTATCTCAGTGAAAATGCATATCAAATAACAGCCTTGGCTCCTCCAAGCCACAGCTTCATATTCCATATCTGTTGCAATTAAAGGGTAAATTTTACCTCTCAGTGTAATTGAAACAAATTTTGTTAGCAGCAAAAATATTTTTTTTGTTTCTTAGGCATATTTATTCTTAGCCAAGCACAGTCTGTTTATGAAGCTCACATACCAGTCATTGGACTCCTGTTGGAAAACTACTAAAGAATAATAAGAGCAAAACCGCCCATGACTGGTGTAATTTGTTTATTGTTTAAAATGTAGAGTATATAAAATTGGTCTCTGAACAATATTCTTCTTTAGTCTGTTGCTCTGTTACTGAATAGCATTAATGTTCAAAGGAGCTCAGTTTCACTCTCTGACTTACTGTTCACAAAGTTAACACAGCTTTTTGAACATCCTAAGTATATTTAAGAAGACAGAAACCCTTGAAAGGAGAGACACTGAGAGTGAAATACAGTTTTACAGTGCTTTGACTGATAACCACTTTGAGATAACATCTTTAAAGTATTAATGATAACAGCTTTTTCATGTCATTAGGTCCTACTAAAGGTGTTCTGAATGGAGAAGGCTCAGTGTGATCAGAACAAAGAGACACCTTTTTTGTGTCTGCAGCTTTATTTACAAGGGGTTATAGTCATTGAAGTTAGAGAGAAAGCAGATATGCAAAAAGGAGCCATTTAAAAATGTTAACTTTCTCTTCAGTAGTGCCACCACTCACGTGACGTACTGTAGCAGTATTTCTGGTAGAGAATGCTGTTAGAGTCACTAGGAATTCTATGCAAAACTTAAAGGCTGAATTTTGCCCTTTGCATACCCAGTTCAGGAAAAAAAAAATAATTAAATGCAGAGGTAAAGCTGAAGTTATGTTTTTAATGAAGTTGAAATAGTAGTTAATTTTGAAAGGGAGTTCTTTGGGAGTGACAAATTAGGAGAGGTACAAGTTTGGCTGCTTGATTAAATAAAGTAGAGACCAAAGGCAGCATTTAATGTTGGGTACTTATGATGACAAGCAGTGCAAGTGTTATAAATCAAGAAATGAAAGTTAAGTGTATTACTAAACAGCCTATAGTGCCAAATTTTGAAAACTTAGCCCTCCTGAGTGAAGGGCTGTCTTTAAAACATGCTAAACAACATATTCTAAGCAAAAATTACTCACCTGACCTCTTGTTTAGCAAAAAGTATAGCCAAAATAGTAAATAAGTGTTTGAAATATCCAAGGCTGACTGTACTGTGAAAAGTTACAGTCCACAGTAAGCAACTTACTG
This sequence comes from Acropternis orthonyx, assembly GCA_035583155.1. Lineage (NCBI taxonomy): Eukaryota > Metazoa > Chordata > Aves > Passeriformes > Rhinocryptidae > Acropternis > Acropternis orthonyx. The sequence continues at coordinate 36,786,709 of JAWWEU010000040.1, read as the reverse complement.
AGCCTTGATTTGACTATTTCTTATTTCATGTTAGTTTAATATAACTTTATATGAGTTTTAGAAGAACAGCAGGAAAGTTGAAATATCATTTGTTCTTGAATAAACCATAAATCTTTTGCTATTTTGTACTGATTAATGATGAATTGCAATCTTGTTTTCTTCTAATGATTTACTTTATAACTATTTTTTGAGTGATGGGAATATCTGGCATTCAGCATAAGCTCTTTGTGATGTCTCATTTCCTCATTCATTATTGTCTGTAAATGGGCATGGTGCTTTAACCAGTGTTATCAGGTGAAGACAGTGCAGGAAGTGAGCAGCCACTCTCACCTGGTGAAAGGCTCCCTCCCATCAGACGTTCTAGTACAAGAGACAAAAACAGAAGAGGGGGAACATGTTTCCTACTGACAACAGGTGATTACACGTGTGCTACAGATGGAGGGATCAGGAAAGGTATGGACTTCTTTCATTAGATCGTAAAAGGTTGCTCAGCAATGTGCTTGTGAAAAACAGAGTAAAATGATGTGCACAATGCTCTTAGAGGAAAGACTGTACCCACAATGTATCTTTTTTTCTTTACTCCTAGTCATTTGTTTCCTGCTTTCCTTTCAGAAACATCCCCTTTAGTCTTCAAAAAATGTGCTTGATGTTGGACCCTCACTTCACTTGTGTCTTCATTTGTCTGTTACCTCTAATGGAAAAGCCTGCAATTCAGACCTTGCTCATTCAACCACTCATCACTCAATATCATTTGTCATTCTGAAAGACAAATTAATCATGTACTAACTTTGGTCTGATCTTAATAACTTAGTAAAAAATTTGCAGCTGAATACACTTTAGAATGTCAGAAGCAAGCAATATTTTTGTTCTGAACACAAAAAAGCATATTATGAGATGCTATTTAGATTTCTTTCAAATAAAACTTTGGGCTTATAATGCCAAAAAATGTTTCTTCTTTGCAGTACATCACTGATACTAAAAGGTGACTTCCTACCCCAACCAGAATTAAACTATAGTAAACAATGCTTGACCTTGCAAGGTGCTAAAAATACCTCTCCAGTTATTCAGCCTCTGTAAGTCAAATTGCTCACTGTTCAGTAGGATGGGTCCCAGGCGGAGTTTGCAAACCTCCTGTTTCTTATTTGTATCTCCCACATGACCGTGTTGCTAGGCCATCAGGCCACAGTTGGCTGCAAACCTAACATCAGGACATAGCCCTAAAGTCAGCAATGCCAGTGGTTGTCTTGCCATTTCCTTAGATAAGAATTACTTTTTTTTCTTGTCAAATTATGTTCTTCTGAAATTGTATCACTCTTAACAGATTTCACATTCCTGAGTGCTGATGTGTAGTTGTTCACCTCAGAGTTCACCTGAAGTTGCCATGTGGCACTGGACAAACATTTTGGCCTTAGACTTTTTTAGCTTTTTTTTTTTTTTAAACTTGCTTGGTGTATAGCGAACACAGGTGTCCCAGCCAACCGTATACCCTAAAGGAATTCTCTTGGGTTGTTCTGCAAATGCTCTTTTTATGCTTTAAAAGCATGAGCTCAGTAGTTAAGCCCGTGATGGTAGATATGCAACCAGAGTTCTGTGTGTGTGTGGTATTTGTAAAGAGTATGACTGTCTCTATGCTCCTGCATTTTATATATTCCTATATATAATGTTTAGATTAAACATTTTTGCACTGATTTACTACACATTCCACTGAACATATATTTCACATTGTCTTCTCAACAACTGAGATTATTTAAAGTATCTCTAATGCTAAGAGTCTAGTCTTTGAGGAAGTCAAGAACACCTGGAACATTGCCATGGCATCTTGCAAGATCAGGTTCTTGACTTCACCCAGCAATTTATGGTGGTAACCATACCTAGAACAGATCAGAAATAATAAAAAAAGTTATGCATCAGCTCTTAGAGATGTATTGATGTAACAACAAAACCTATTTTATACTGGAATATTTAATTTGTAAATCCAGATTTAAAAGAAAATGGTGTCATAGTTTTTACCACAAAACTGGGGTTTGAGTTCAGAGTGGACAGTTTTTTGATGAGAAATTTACTCCTTGTCTGGCTCTGATGATAATTTTAGTTGAGGCTGCAATGTTTTAGCCACTGACTTTTTTTTATACACAGTATAGCCACTTATTTTATACAGAGTAGGGAAGTTAGCATGTAAGCAGAAAACATCTTCAAGTAATGTCCAAAAGGGTTTGAATACTTGAATTTAATTCACACATCAAGTCTACTATTTTTTCATTTTATTTTTTCTCTTTCTTTTTTTCTCCCTTTCTATCCTTCTTGCTTTGTTTCTTTCTTTCTGTACATCTTTGTAGTGTGGTTTGTTCCTTGGTTGGTTCTTGATTGTGTTCAATGATAATTTATTCTGAGCTTTTTCTCATGAACACTTTATCTCCATCCCTAAGATGATACTGATTCAGAGCTGATCCACTAAAACACCCGAAAAGTACTGATTTTGGATCATGCATCTCTCCCTATTCATCTTGTGTATCTGGTTTTCATTTTTAGGAGTACCTATTTTCTTTATAATCTTTACCATCTTCCTCTATCAGTTCTTTCCTTTTATTGTTAGAAAAGTAGCAGGAAAATAATCTTAAAAATTACTTTTCTAGTTTCTATGTAAAAAAGCTACCTGATTGCTTTGGGTTTTTTAATAAGCTCTCTGTTCACAGGGAGGTTAAATATATACACTAGCATTGTGCTTCCCCTCAATTCGCCTTTCAAACGTGATTCTTTCTAATCTGTGTAAATGCTGACAGAAACTCGGAAGCTGAAGGCTGTTTCTGAAATATATTAGAAGTCTGCAGCATCAGAGTCTAGTCTGCCCTTGCAATCTGGAGAGAACATTGCACAGTGTTTTAGCAGACATGAGGTTACACATTTGCTTTAAGTATAGCTTTAAAGCATACAGTTGTCAGTAGGTAAGGAATATGTTAGTCATCGTTAGGGGAGAACCCAAGATATTTTTTTGGGAAGATGCTGTCCGTTAACTCTGTTATCTAGAGATCTGCAATTTGAGCCAGTAACCATTTCAATCAGGGAAAAAAAGAAAGTCTAGTGACATTCTATGTGATGTTTAGCCTTATTGTCATTTGCATTTTATAGTGTCTGTGAGAAAAGTCTCAGTATTTCACTGTAAGCAATTTGTACCTGAACATCTTAACCTGACAAATGCTTAGGTGCATACTTGTCTTCAAGGAAATAAATAGTGCCACTGGAATGAGTGAGACTTCTCATGCTTGGAGGGAAGCATGTATCCACGTGCTTGAGGAGCAAGGTCCTGTCCGGCTTAATCAAATCCTTTTATTTCCTTGCTGGTATCTCTCTTCAGACCCAATGAGCAGATCCTTTTCATAATAAGTGGGGTTATTCAGGTGGTATTGGAAAATACTTGAGTATGAAGATAGCGATGCAGTGAATAGCAATGTTTTTTCATTGGTTTACATCATAGTCTTTACAAAGTGAAAACAATCTCTGTGTAGCAGAAAGTAAGTAGCTAGAGCTCATGGTATATGTGAACAGAAATGTCTGTAAGTGCAATGTTCCCTTCAAATTGTGAAGCATTATGTGGTTGCCTCAATTAATGATTAATTATTTACTACTTGCTTATGTGGAATAATACCATTTTTTTCATTCTGGAAAAGGAACACAAAGTGTTTTAAATTTGCCATTCAGGAGGCATTTGCAAATATGTCGAACTCTGCTATCTTACTGGACTTCAAAATTAGACACAAAGTCTAAGGGTTAATATTTCTGAAGATGGAGCTGCTTTCTCAATAATAATTCAGTCATCTGCAAAGGTGATTTACACACTGTATACAATTTATCTGGTTTCTTGTTTATTTATTTTAAAGAAAAAATGTCCTTTATTAGGAATTGAGTTTAGCAGAGATTATATAATTCCAACAGTTTCTATAGTCTGTCTTAATGGGTTTTTGATTATGCTAGTCAGGTAGCTCACTGGTAATTGTGTTGGGATCTTTTAACTTGCACTCTGTGCAAGCCTGTTCAAGCCCACAGAGCGATACTGAGTGCAAGATGGGATGTGGAAGAGCAGGTCAGACCTTTTTTGTGGTGGTCTTTAATTTTTTTGGGAAAAATAGCTGCATTTATTTGTAAATAATTTTATTTATTAGTATCTTTTGGTAGTAATGTGTGTCAGCATTGAGTTCTTTTGCAGGCATATTCCCTCCGAGCCCCTGATAGCTCCTTGGATTACATTACATTGTATTGTTTGTCTTTGTCTATTTTTTGGCTGAATTCAACTGATGTCTCTGCATTTTCTCATACAAGGCTATGAAAAATCTCGAAGCTTAAACAACATAGCTGGCTTGACAGGCAATGCTCTGCGACTGTCTCCAGTAACATCACCCTACAGCTCACCTTGTCCTCTAAGGCGCTCGCGGTCTCCCATCCCTTCCATCTTGTAAACCAGATGGCATCAATCGGCTACATAGCATTAAATCAAATACTGTTTACCACATATTGGAAATAAATGTAGCATTAACCATAGGGTCCACAAATACTGTCTAACTCGTGCATGATACAGCTGTCAGTAGTGAGAAAAGTCACTTGAGTAGCTGAAGATTTTTGTCTTGGCTTTTAAAGATTACCTAAGGTACCACTTCTCCTTTTATCTACTATATTGTCCTACTTTCCTGTGGCAATAAAAAGACAGTTAATGGATGCTGTTGTCCAGTATATTCAATAAATAAGCATATTTTCAGGGAGATTTACTTAAAATAATGTGCTTCCAACTAATTATCAGTCACTCCATCGAACCTCCATTTCTTGTGACTCTAATCCATTCTGAAGATGTCTGCTCTGAAGGGTCTGCTCATTTGCATGGACCATCCTGTCTCCATCACTTGAAAAGCAGTGTTGCTGATTGTGGAGACCACAGAGGGCTCTGGATGTGTGTTCTCACATTGTTACCATCCTGCTGAAATGAAAGCACTGATAAACTGGTCTGCATGTGGGATTGTTTTTCTTTGTTTAACCTTTTCCTTTATTTTTTAACTATCTACTTGTTTATAAATGGCTTTATTTTGTGATTAACTTATTTCAGTAGTGGATTTCTGTATCAGAGTTCTGAATGTCTCTGGTTGTTTGCACACAGATAACTGCAAAGAGGTTGTCATTACTGGTTACACGCAAGCAGAAGCCAGATCTCTTTCTTAATGGCTTGGGGAAGGCACAAAACATGCAAGAAAGGTAAACGCCATCCAGACTTGCAATTTTAAGCTAGCAAGTGCTGCTTGGTACTGTAGTAATTTCTCTGCTCCAGGGTTCTTCAACATTTTCAGAGGCTGAGTACCAAGTAAAATTGAAATGGTTGTTGGGGGCTTTTTTGTACCACTGTAAGAGGGTAGTAGTTCTCAAGTCAGGGTTTTGATGAGCCTTATGCCTCTGGCTCATGAGCTTCAGAAATTTCTTCCGTCAATGTTTTTTGAGGTGCTTTGTCCTGTATGTGTTGTTTGTCTGTCTGTTTTTCAACCTGTCTCCTGTATTCTCCATCTGTCTCCATAAAGCATAGAGATACTGTTAAAATGCCCCCCTCTTTTAAGTTTAACTAAGAGCATTTTTTCTCCTTTTTTCATATGAACTATATATATGTGTATAAATAGAAATATATCTATTTTTCAAGTGAAAGTTAGTATCGTCTAGACTGACTCATGTGTACACTCTTAAGATTTTTCAAGTGGGATTTAGTAGCGGCTTTACAGCACTGACCAGTTGCCTATTGCATCAATCTTCCTCCTAGCAACCAGCATTCATTACAATTTTGAAACTATATCTCATCTAGTGTCTTTTTCATTCAATAGTAACCTCTGTTTATGCAACAGGACAAATGCAATGGCAAATTTGAGGTTCTGGGCTGGTGAGGAAAAGTTAACATAAACCATAGCGTTTTAGAACTATATGGGGAAGACCATAATGACTGAAATATTTAGAAATCGTTGAAATTGTTGAATAATACCTTATTGTCATGTTTTATTTTTGGTTAGGAAAAGAAATATAACTTATTGTTGACCATGTAACATGTTCTTCTGTATATAGCCTAGCCCAATAGCATGACCTGCATGTCAGAATTCTTGTACAATAATGTATTTATCAAAGTATACTTTTCTGATATTTAGAGATGTACATTGATCTACTTTTGGTAAAATATTGTCAATAGATAATTGCAAACAGCTTTTAGCAAATTAATTAATATAATATCTGGTGCTGCTGTTATATTAACTGCAGTGTTGTACAGAATTTATCATGGATTTTTGACTGCTGAAAAAGGGACAATGGAATTTAGCCATACCAAGGACTGTACTGGAAAGAGACTGCTGCTGCTGAATGGGCCCTGATAAACAACTCACACCTTGAGGAGGTCACTGAGACTTTACATGTGAAGTAGAGCTTGTTAAAGAAGATTAAAGATCACTCATAATTACTGCTGCCAGAGGAAGGGGTGACTAGTCACTGTCGATGAGTCAGCTGTAAATAAAATGTGTGCATGGAATATCAGTTTTTGTCTATATCAAGGAAAGCTGAATTCATGTCATCATTGCTGAGGCTCCATGCAAAGACCCACACCCCTGTGTTTATTCTTCCTGGTTCCTGCAGTGAGCTGTGCTGTGGATCATACAAAGACACACACTTAATAATGATTGTGATGTAGTCTACATCTGTCTTGACTTCTGTCATACTAATGGCATATTTTGCAAAGGTCACAAATTTGAACAGAGTAGGTTTGCTTAAGTTCTTGCATTCTCAGTTTGCCATGACCTAAATTGTTACGAATTCTAGTGTACATGCCAAGTCTTAAGTTTACTTTTCACTTTGATAACAAAAATGTGACTGCAGACAAACATCACTGACTTTGTTCACAGCACACAGTCTTCTTTCATTGTTACCTCAAACTATTAAGTATTATCAGAAATAAAATTCTGGCAGCAAGACTATTTTTTTTTTAAATTCAAAGTGTTGCAAGCCCAACATCAATAAGTATAAAAGTTGTATTAAAATTATATCCTACAAATGTATATTTTGCATAAAATATATATTCTTTGATAAGTTACTGTGATTTTTGTGGTAAATTGATCTAGTATATTCTATGTTTATGCGACATTGTAGTGCTACGATGTGGTAATTATGTTCTCTCCATCCTATTCAGTGGGAAATTCTCCAGAATCTGTTTTGTCACCCTGGTGTCCCGATTGTAGGGACCTGTCCCAGTTGTGAAACTCTGTATCGTGGAACTTCTGTGAACATGTCAAGGTGCATGCACAATCCTGGTGGAAACCAGTGGAAATGTAATACCTGAATTGGAGAATAAAAGGCAAAAGACCTGGGGAGGAACTTGGGACATATCTTCTGAAGTGGCTCATGCGCTTTCTTTAGCTCTATCGGTCCCCTGCCTGCTACTGGCCATCCCAGTTCTCAAACCAGCTTCCTGGGGTGCATGAGGAACTAATTCAAAAACTAGCATGAGCTGGCTTCTGAAACGATTTAAAATCTATCTTCTTGGTAATGACCCTACACCTCATGTGGAAGTTGCAATTGGGTTAGAAGTTTTAAGTCTAATGGGAGTTTTATTGCATCCTGGTGTGAAGTCAACTTACAAAAGAGGTGATAAATGGTTGCTTAAAATTTCGAATCTACTACTGTATTTAGGGCAACCAGTGAAATCTCCAAATACACGAGCAGAGTGTCTGAGAGGGTTGAGGTAGCTAGTACAACTGTGCACATGATCAGAGAGGCTGTAATGCAGTATTTTGACAAATGTACTGAGATGTAAGAAAGACTCCAGAAAACTGGATCAAGAAGTATTCAAGTTTTAGAAAATGTATTATAGTGATATATCAGGAAAGCTCACTGTGCTGTGCAAAGGTTAAAAGTGGTCTGTACTGTGACCTGTGAGCAGTACCCACAGGAAGATGAGGTGTAGTAGTTAGCCAGGACAAGGCTCACAGCCAGCATATGGGTGTGCTGTCTCCCCCAAGCACCCAGAGAGAGGTGTCTGGTTTTCCTCAGTGCTGCACAGGGATGGTGATGAACCTCAGATGGGATGCATACAAGGTGGTGCATGGTCTTGGTCAAGACTGTAGAAAACACTAATGGCCAGGTGGTGTCTGACATCTTCTACTGTCTCTGGATGATGAGGAGCCTGGATGGACCTCCACCAACACAGGACTTTGAGTCCAGAGTATCCTGGTTGCAGCTATTTATTTTACGCCTAGAGAATCAAGTCCATGTTTAAATGCTTGCTTTTAAAACACACTTGGAGGAAAAGCTGATGGTGAGTCTGGTAACTATTCGTGTGTCTTGGGACCACAACCCAACTTTGATTGCTCTAAGAGGAAGAGTTGGCTTAACTACCAGCCCTCAAAGCCCCCCTGTGTTCTTCCTCTGCTTCTGGGCCCAGGAAGGGCTGAAAAGTGCATTTTTATGAGAGGTACTTCACTAAGGTTTAACTTTCTCAGGCTGAGGAAGGCTTTGAACCCAAATCTCACTCCCGAAGGGTAATGCAGTTCATATATCTCAGATACAATATAAAGGAAGTGCTGCACGTTCTCATTCACTTTTGGTCATGCTTTAAAGAAAAGTAGATGAAATGATCTTTTGTAAAGGGGACCCTTACAATGAAATGTGCATACACAGAACAGCTCTATCCAAACTCCCAGAGGCCTTTGGCTCTGCAGAAGCAAAAGTGCACCTGGAGAAAGGAGTTTTGGTTCAAGTGGGAAGATACTGTGTGGGTATTCTGGGGATCAAATATCCACTAAGGGGTGATTGTGGGCATTTCTGGGCTTGATTTAGGAGTCCAAAAACTTACTTATTCCTTGTATAAGTAAGACCTAAGGTTAGAAGTCAAAACTAGAAAATAAGCAGTGAATTTATGACCAATGCATCTGTTAAGACATTTACCAAAGGATTGTTGCTCATTTGCTTTTAAAACTGTAAAATGAAGATGTCAGAAATGAGCATCCATTTGAAAGATAAGTTAGGGCAACAGCAGGGTTTGTGTAGAGATCAAAAGCTGTGATGTAATGTGGGGATGGGCAGATTATAGGACCTTTGGACTTTGAATGCAGCTATAGCTCTTATGAGGCCTCATTCAGCACTGAAAAAACATTGCTGTTCCAGTGAGTTTTGAGACACTGCATTATGAGTGTTACAGGTGTGTTATGTAAACTGGTTCCAGAATTACTAAGAAGCATACAGCTAATGATAATTAATATAATCCTGTGTATCAAGGGGCTTTTCATGTGTGAAACAATTACTGTTACTGAAAGTTCTGTTACTAAAGATCTGGATTAAATTAAAGGTGCTAAAAGAGAAGGAAATTTAAGGAAACCTCATTCAGATGGATTACAGAAAACTATAGGAAGGGATCTATCTGACATGAGCGAACTTGCCAGCATATTTAATGTGAAATATGAATTTAAATAGTCATGAATGAATTAACTAATTGAAGGGCATTTTATCATCAGAAAAAAAATCATGAAGAAGTCAGATAAAGCAAATTGGAATAAAAAATTGCTACTAGAAAGAGAAAATTATTATATTAATATGCTGTATTACAAGCAGTGGCTTGAACAATTCCATAATAGAGCCTTTGAATATTAACTGAGAAAAAATTACAAAAACAAACAAAAAAAAAGTTCCATCAGGTTGTTATCAGAAATACTAATATTTTTTATAGTGCATTATTTTCCCCTTGGAAATACTTGTTATTTATTTAATTTCCAAAGAGATGAGTTATTTTAAAAATCGTGGGTTTTGAAGTTGAGAGTTGGCTCACGAGCAAATACTGAGCTGTTAGTGTTGGGTGTTGGGTACCTAACTGGTGTGCCATTGCGAGCATTTCCCTCCTACTTCACTGAATATCCCTGGGACATGTGGAAATTCCAGAGGTGTCTGATTTCTGGCCCCAGAGATGGAGATCTGTCACATGCTGTCTCCATGGGAAGGCTGGGGTTCTCTCCAGCCAGGCATGAGTAGAGCAGAGCTCCTGGCTCCGTGGCACAGCCTGCAGAAGCATCCTGAGTTTGGTCTAGGAGCAGCTTCTCATTACCTTCTCGCAAAATGTGCATGCTTCCCCCACTCTCTGCAAGCCCCTCCCCAAAACCCAGCCTTCTGTCACTTGCATTTTTTTATTACGAACATGCTGATGAACAGCTGACAGATTTCAGATTCCTACTTTCACAGCTTCACATTCACAGATGGCAATATTCTAGCATGTTTAAAAAAAAGAAGTTGGAGGTGGACACTTCTTGAAAATTTGGCACCAAAATGTTTTGCATTTCATTTAACATCTCCTGTATTATTTGCAGGTGGAAGACTGGAGATCCATTTAAACCAGGGCCACAGCTAGGCTATTCTGGAACTTTTAGGATGTGTTCCTTTTATATTCTGTATCTGGTTAGAGCACTGCTGCATTTTGCTATCACATGAAGCTCTCGGTTTTCTCCTCAAACGGGATTTGGAGATAAAATAAAAGGGCAAGTCGGAGAGTACTATTTTAAGTTGGAATGGGAACAGGCTGCCCAGGGAAGTGGTGTAGTCACCATCCCTGGAGGTATTTAAAAGACATGTAGATGTGGCAGTTGGGGATGTGGTTTATTTGTGAACATGGCAGTGCTGTGTTAGTGGTTGAACTCCATGGTCTTAGAGGTATTTTCCAACCTTAATGATTCTATGATTCTAATACTCCTATAGGACTGTAAACATGAATTGTACTACGAAGAAGAAGACACTTCCTGGGAAATACTGAGGCTTAAAGATGGCTGTGACATATCTTTGTTTTGCAGAATGCAATGGGCGCTTTTTCTTTAAAACACAGAAAGTAGATGATTTTTGTATTGGTCTCCTCAGAGCAGCATTATACTTGCATAAGATAATGAACTACGACAAGAAGAAAGTGGAAGTTGTTCTCCTTGACCTTAAGACAGCTTATTTGCAAAAGTAGCAAGATAAGACTTGCTAAAGAAGCTTGGCCTTTGCTGTGAAACAATGCAAAACTCCATCAATCTGAAGAATAGTTAACCATAGCAACATTATCCTATTAGGGTGATGCTAAATATAGAATGGATTTTCTGTTCCAAACAGGGATTTCCTTGCTTTGTGTCTAAATGCAGCACCAAGGTTTTATAAAAATCTTATTTTCTTCATGCCTGTGAATGTTGTTGGTACAATGAATTCTGATGCTCTGAGAGTCTTAAAACGATGCCATTGTTTAAAGGCCCTTTTTGCATTTTGCTGGCATGAAAAATCAGTTTTTTTCTGACTGGAACACTGGAAAGAGGGGTAGAGGGAGCACTGAAAGACATGGTTTTCTTGAACTCTTACAAAATCTGCCGCATGAAACCGTGACATGACAGAAATAAAAAAACGCGGCTTTTCCTGTGTCACTGTCTTGGCATTGACTGTAACTCTTCCAATTCTGAAACTCTTCTTCTTAGTTTTGTTTGAAAATCATGGCAACAAAATTTATTCAGTTACTGCTGTTTATAACTTTAAATTAATCCTTGATAATTATCCTTTACATCTGTGAATAATGGAGCTGTTAGAGAGCTAAAAATCATGAGGACTGTGATCAGAGAAGAATTTATGAACAAACTTAATAGTTGCACCTGTAATTATTGAAGAGCTTCCTCAGTGCAGGACATTATCTGAATGAGTTCCTAGTGTCAAATGACCTCACTGACATCAGTTGCAAAACTGACCTTCACTTCTTTAAGCAAGACTAGGTCTTGGGAAGCAACTGGCTTATGTCATGGGCATTTGCAGGACCTTTATCACCTACATCATAGAATCATAAAATTGTTCATGTTGGAAAATACCCTTAAGTCTTGAGTCCAACTGTTAACACAGCAAGTCCAAGTCCAGCACTCAACCACGGCCTTAAGAGCCACATCTACACATCTTTTAAAACTGCAGGATGTTTCACAGCACGTCTGCAGCATGCCTGGCGCATACTCTGAGCAAGCTGCTTGTGTTTCTCCAGAGCTAAAGAAGATGGATTGTTCATGTCTAGAAACTGATGTTTCCCATATCTGAGGTACCTGTCTCAGTATGGGTCAAACTGATCTCTGTGAGTGCCTGTTGACAGAATTATCTGGATCTGTCTCCCTCCTGGCACGGGAGCAGAGGCTCAGTGTAGAAGCAACATGACCCTGCTCCTGTGCCCCTCCAGTCTTGCAGATGTACAGTGCCAAGGCTATTTCATAGATATTTCCCATCCACTGCCTCAGAAATAGCGGTTTGGGGGTTTTTTTAGTTTCTTGCAAGTACAAGAAGCACTCTTCTCAGAAGAGAAAGGGAGTGTACAATTGGAGCCTGCCTGGGAGGTGGCTCATGCTCAGTTGTATGTGGTATGGACATGTCCCCACACTGACTCCTGAGCTTGCTTCCTTTTTGTTTTTGCAAGAAATAAATCTCTGGCTGAAACAATCATGTAAGCTCCAGTCATACTTCAAAAACACTTCTTGTAAGAGCATTTGGCTATCTGAGACACTTTAAGCAGAGCTTATGTTACCTGCTTGCTTTTTTTCCCCCTTCTGCAGTCTACTGAACCCACCATGTACATAATTCCCTTGTTTTCTTTGCATGTACCTTCACTGCTTTCTGTCTTCTGCAGCTTTCCCAGCTTCAACTCTGCCCATCCTGTATTCAGGACTTACCCACATGCCTCCTTTGCCTGTCTCCTCCTTGCAGTGCAGCTGCAGCCTTCATGAGAACTCCTGGGAAAGGAAAAGGTAAGTTAATTTGGACCTTAATCACAGGGGTAGAGAAGTACAGAACTGAGTCTTCTTTTGAAGCTGACTAAAACTTGCTGGAGATATTGCCATTTGCAGTGGGTTCCAGCCCAGCTTGGAATGAACTTGCAGTTGTATAGCCACCACAGTTGGGAACATTAAATTTTGGAACCACAAAATGCTGTCTAAAAAGCAGCACAGCTGTCAACGAGGAACAGTTTACAACTGGAATATGGCCAGTGCCTGGGCCACTTCAGAGGGACATGCCAAAAAAACAGATAGAGTTGATTGCTTAGAAACCAAATTCAGAAATTAGATTTTCCAACCCTATATTCACTGAACTATTCATTTCCTAATCAATATAATAGTACTTAGCAGAATAATTGGAGTGCTGAATATATAATAAGCTGTCAAAAATAATGACAAATACTGACATGATTATTTCTGCTCTTTTTTAAGGCTTACTGTAATACTGACCCAAAGATAAATATAATAAAAATAGGTGCATTAGCTAAATTAATGTCAGGAATTCAACATCCCTTAAAGGTAACTGTAAGAATTTACTTCAAGAAAAGTTTTTATATTCTAGTCCTAGACAAAAGCTCTGCATTAAGTTTTATTCACAGTCCTCAGTACCCTTCAAATAGGGCATAATTTCTAGACTTCCATTGTCCTTATTACTGGGAAGCCTGTTTTACTTATCTGTATTTGAATCTTTAGGCTGTAACAGGTAATTTTTTTATTCAATCATTCCTACGTTGCCTGTGTGCATATAAGAACACTAGAAAAACTGTGTTACATGCTTACCCAAGTTTTCAGGTGAGGTTTTGTACCAGCTGGCAGGGCAGGCAAGCATATGCTTAGCAATTGAGGTGCTCCAGGTTAATGGTCTGTAGTTCACAACAGAACCACGGGGAGATTTGTGCCCCTGGCTTTACCTCAGTGGGTCTGTTGCTACCATGTCTAAGCTAAACGAAGGGGCTGGAACTGCAGCAGTCTGATTCCCCATAGAAGTTTCAATGCTGAGAGGTGCAAGCATCTGTGTATAGCCAGCACTGTGATTTAATTCCCTGCCTACCAAAAAAGCCCAGCCCACTGAGCAGTGTGGTTGTCTTCTGCAGGGCACAGCTCTGGTGTTACACTTGCACTGTCAGCAGCATTGCCAATACCCTTCTGGATTCTGGTTTTATCCCTGCAGCCAGCTACTCTGGTTGGGACCCAGAGGTAGTGTATGGGGTAAATGTAGCAGTATCCAAACCTTGACGCTAAGCTGTGCAATTTCTGACAGAAGTTTTAGCAGCTCTTGTGCTGCCTAACCAAGAGTGTTATGTGACAGTCACCATGCTGCTGCAGCATGCATCTGTGTCTCTTTCTCCTGAGGATTTCACAAGGCTGGTTTCTCCTGTGTGGTGGGCTTTGCTCACTGAGCTGCTGGCAGGGGAAGCAGAGATGTGCAGCCTGTGCTGAGCAAGTCACAGCCCTCTCCCCGTTCCCCTTTGCCCCCATGGCTTCACAGAGTAATTGCATCATCACAAAAATGTTTGAATAATGCCACATCTTGGTGTTTAACAGTAACATGTGCTTGGTATAAAGCAAGGCAGTGGGAGGCAGGGAATCTCCAAATCTCTGCAGGAGTATGCCTTTGGGAGCTCAGCTGTAAGTGATTTGATTTTCAGACATAGAGGTGTTCTGGTTTTGCCCATTGAGTAGGTATGTGTGGATTTGGAGTATCATACAGATCCAGGTGCACTGGAGAGGAAGACAGATATGCACTGGATGGTCCCTATGTCCATGTGCTGGCCTGCCTGCACCAAGATCCAAGGGATCTGTTGGATGTGGACCATGCTATGAGGGCATGAGACAGTATATCCCAAATCAGTCTCATTGTTCAGATCCTGCTCGTCCTCATTTGCTGGCATTCAGGGTGTGCACTGGAGTGAGCTGTGCTGCACAGGGAGGCTGCAGTTGCAGAGGGGCAGGTCAGTGGGGAGAGCTGTGCCAGGGCCTAGACACAGGTATGGGGCAGCCCAGTGGGGTGCAGCATCACCACCCACTGCATGGCCTCTCCTGCTCACAGCCAGAGACATCAGCCCCTTTGCCACAAAGCTCTACCTTGCTTGTTTTCTTGTGAAAGTCCCCTCATTTTCTCTTTTAGGGCTTAACTGGGCTCCTACACACTTAAGGGAAAGCACAGAACATCCCCCAGGATGGACGCACAGAGAAACATTTGTTCCTTGAGTGCCCTAGTTATGGGGAGATTCCCCTTTCCTGAACATCACGTCAGCCACCAGCTTCTCTCTTTCCAGCTCCATCTTGTACCCCGTGCATCCTCAGCACCTGGAAAATGAGAAACCACTCTGCATTTCTGGTCCTAATGAGGTTCTATTCCTTCCCTGATGCTCTGTGTAGTGCATTGTCACTGTGAAGGTGACACCAAATATGTTTGTCACCCCAGCCAGCCCAAAACAATGTGGTCAAGGTTTGCTAAATGGCTTATGGGCTCCATGTGGACCCTAGACCTCTAGAGATGCAATTGTTATTATGCATTTTGCATAAGAGATTATACCGGTTTTAACTGGAATAGTGTTAATTTTCTTCATAGCAGTTCATGTGGGATATTTTTTGGATTTGTAAACAAAACAGTGTTGATAACACACCCATGTTTTAGCTGTTACTGAACAGTGCTTACACAGGGTCAAGGCCATTTCTGCTTCTCAGACTACCCCCACAGTGAGCAGGCTGAGTGAGAACAAGGAGCTGGGAGCAGCCACATCTGGGACAGCTGATCCCAACTGATCAAAGGAATGTCCAATACCATCATTTGACATTATACACAGAAGCAAAAGCTTGTGAGGGAGGGGCTGCTGTTGTGGAGTCTGTCTGGGCATCACTCAGCTAGTGGTGAGCTATATTTGGGAGTTTTTTTCATTACTTCTTTCTCTTGGCTTTCTTTTTCTACTTTGTTGGGTTTTATTTTACTTATTAAACTGTCTTTATCTTAAACCATGAGTTTTTCCAATTTCTGTATACTCCCAGAACCTGCATATTGTTGTGTTTAAGGTGATAACAGGGCTTGTTTGTTTTATTTGGATGTTTTTACTTCCAATTAGGCTTAATTATTAAACTTAACTTCTACATAGGAAATTAATTATTTTCCTTTTCTTGCAACAGTATTTTCTCTTTCAAGACCAACTTGAGGCAGTTTCAAGGAAATATCAAAAGCACAGCAGCTGACATTGAAATGCAAGTACTGGTTCACAGTTTCACAGCTGCATGTGGTCTTTAGCCTCATCAGGATTACAAGGCCACCAGTGTTTCTGAATTAATTTTACATAACTTCAAATAGGTTACAATACAAAAATAATAAAAGTGGACCATCTCTCACCCTCTAAGGATTCAGACAAAAAATAAAGGAAAAATTCTGTCCTTTCACTGGCATGTGGATCTCAGCAATGGGTTTCATGGACAACAGACTTATTGTCAAACATTCAAGGAAGGATCCTAGGAGCTTTTGAAAGGTGCTTTGTGTATGAGATATTCTGCAGGGAGAAGCTGGGACTTGGGTAAATGGTACTTTCACTCTTGGAAAAAGCCCTTCCTTGTACCCATGTGAGACACATCTGCTGTGAATAAGCAGCTAGTCTTTTTGGTTACAAGTCACTTGGGAGGGTGGCTGATAACCTCTCTGACATTCCCACATACTGAGCTGCAGGTGAGAAGACTGCAGAGGGGCTGTGAGCACTGAAGAAGTGCCAGGGCTCAGCAGCTCCAAAGACCACTGGTTCCTCAGTTATAATGCACTAGCATGCAAAAAAAAAAAAAAAAAAAACAAAAAACCCCCCAAACCCACAGCCACTGTGGCATCATTTGCCCCTGGTTAAACAGGGCGGGTT
>JAWWEU010000040.1:36740790-36769940 GCA_035583155.1 Acropternis orthonyx | reverse complement strand
TGTGAAACTCCCCACCCTTGGGGAAGTACTGGGCACTCCCACCTGAGCCTAAGCATATATAAACTGAGGTTTTGGGATGGGGGGCTGCTGGTCTGAGCCAGACGAGGACCAGAGCCTCAGCAGGACTGTGACCATCATCCTCACCGACAGGTTGCTTCTTTCTTCTTACTTTGTACTTAGGAGGGCCAGGTGGTGCTCACCACAGGGGCTGACAATCACCATTTTGTTTTTACCCCAGGGGTGCTGGGTTACACACTTGTTTTTGTGGGTTAAACAGAGTTTTCCTCTGTACCCTTGTACTTATTGTGATCTTTTTTTTTTACTAGACTGTAATTCTGACTTGTAATCTGTTTGTGAGTTGGATTTATTCCTCCTGCTGGTTTACCTTTAAACAAGCACATGTGCCAACTAGACACTCACAAGTCTATGGGCCCTGATGGGATCCACCACAGAGTAAGGAGGGAACTGGCAAACGAACTCATTAAGCCACTTTCAATCATCTACTAGCAGTCCTGGTTTACTGGAGAACTTCCAGCTGACTGGAAATTAGCAAATGTAATGGCTATCTACAAGAAGGGTTGGAAGGATGATCTGAGGAACTGCAGGCATGTCAGCCTAACCCTGATTCTGGGCGAGGTTATGGAAGAGATCATCCTGAGTGCCATTCCTCAGCACATGCAGGACAACCAGAGGATCAAACCCAGTCACTGTGGATTTCTGAAAGGCAGTTCCTGCTTGAACAACCAGATCTTCTGTGACAAAGTGACACACTTAGTAGATGATGGAAAGGCTGTTGATGTAGTCTAGCTACACTTCAGCAAAGCATTTGACACCTCAGCTTTCTCCTAGAAAAACTGGATGCTCACAGCTTGGATGAGTGGACTCTACGATGCATTGCAAAAAATGGCTGGATATTTGGGCCCAGATAATTGTGGTGAATAGAACTAAATCCAGTTGGCAGCTGGTCACTAGCAGTATTCCCCAGGCCTCATTTGGATCTGGTCCTGTTTAATGTCTATTTATGATCTGGATGTGGGGATTGAGGGCACCCTCAATAAATGTGCAGACAACACAAAGTTGGGTGGGAGTGTTGACCTGCTGGAGAGTAGAAAGGCTCTACAGAGAAACCTGCGCAGTCTTGATCAATAGGTGAGTGACAACTGCATGAGGTTCAATAAGGCAAAGTGCCAGATCCTGCAACTGGGTCACAGCAACTCCATGCAGCATTACAGGCTGGGGGAAGAGGGGCTTGAGAGCTGTTCAGCAGAAAGGAATCTGGTGGTGCTGGTTGACAGCAGCTGATCATAAGTCCAGCTGTCCAAGAAGGCCAATGGCATCTTGGTCTGTACCAAGAGTAGTGTGGCCAGTAGGACTAGAGAAGCGACCATCCCCCGCTACTCAGCACTGGTGAGGCCACAGCTCAAGTATTGTTAGTTCTGGACCACTCACTTTAAAAAGGACATGGAGGTGCTGGAGTGAGTCCAGTGAAGGGCAACAAGGCTCATGAAAGGTCTAGAAAACCTATCTCATGAGGAATGGCTCAAGGAGCTGGATTTTTAGTCTCAAGAAGAGAGGGTTCAGGGACGACCTTATCTCTCTCTACAATTACCTGAAAGGAGGGTGTAGTGAGATGGGAATTGGTCTCTTCTACTGTGCCGGCAGTGAGAGGACTAAAGAAAATGGCCTTATGCTGAGACAGGGGAAATTCAGATTAGATATTTAAAAAAAAAAAAAATTCACTGTTAGGGTGGTCAGGCATCTGAATAGGTTGCACAGGGAGATGGTGGGCTCAGTATCCCTGAAGGTTCTTAAGAGGCATCCGGATCTGGCGCTCAGTGGTAAAGTTTAGCAGTTTAAGGGATACAGTGGTAGTGCTGGGTTGGACTTTATGACCTTAAAGGTCTCTTTCAACTTTGATGGTTCTATGATTAGTATTACTGACACTTAATAAGTACCATGACCTTCAAACTGCAGCTGCTGCAAAGGGTCACCCACATCAAGTAGCTGCAGACACCTCCCATTGCGTACAAACTCGTGGTTTCCCTGGTTGAGAAGTGTAACTCTTAAGTCTGAATGGGCAGAAAAGTTACTTCTCAGCACCTGTTAGAAGCACAACATGATCATCCTGACACAAACATCATAAATAGGTTCCACTAAGAATTTTGCTGGCTATGGTCATAGAGAAATTGTAATTTCATCCTATTCATGTGTACATACTTGTACTTTCCTTTTGGGTAGGTACCAGGATAATGCAGGATAAGTGAATGAGCCCATGAGAATTCTGACTTGGTAACAGCTGTTGTCCAACATCTCTCAAGTAAATGATCATTAACATAGCAAAAGAGACTCACACTGGTTTTCATCAACGCTGATGCTTTCATCAAAGTATGCCAGATAAATGGTTGTTCTCTAAGTTAAAAATTAGGGCGTTAGAGATCATCTTACAGTTTGATTCAGAGCTGAACCAACTATGAATTAGGAAAAGCACATACAAAGAACATGCCACCACGTACATGCTAGTGAATTTTAAGTTTTGTGTCCCAGCTCCAAGAAGGTTAAAGAAACATTTAAAAACCCCAATAACTACAACCCTATGAGATCTTTGCTTCTTAAGCTCTGGCATTGCCTTCACATAAATTATTTATGGATTGTTAAGTGTAAATAATTTATTAAATGTAAATACCATTTGCCTTCATCTATGTTAATCTCTATGCTAATTTTTTATTTATAAAATCATATGCAGAATATATGGAACTACTAACTACAATGAGCAAAAATATTCTAAACTCTCAAGTGACTATGTATCACTGTATATTTCACAGTGATCAACACAGCATTTGCTCATTGACAGACATGACAATTAAGTCTCAGAACACAAACATGTAATTGAGGATCTACAGAAAAGATTTAGATATAAGGTATAATGATGTCAAAATTTGATAGGATTTACAGGCAGTTCCCTTTATAAATCATTCAGTGGAAAGAATTTATTTTTTTTAGCATATTTCAGTGCACTAAAACAGGTGGATCAAGTGCCTGGGGACAGATGCTTTTATGAATGCTATGTTATCTGTCTAACTTTACCGAGACTTCAAAAAAAAAAAAAGTACAAACAATTCCTATCTTAGTAGGAAAAATAAAAATAAATAAAAACAGTGTCAGATGACTAGAGCGGGGAACAACAGTGAAACAATAAGTACACAAATATACCCTGCAAAGTTTAAGTAATTACATTTCTCTAACAGTTACCCCTGTTGAAGTAATACTGCTCAGGATGTTGAGCCCTGAGCAGGCATATGCTGTAATCATGCATGGAGAGGGGCAATTAATTGGAAATACTAATAACACTGTTATTTTTGACTTCTCTAATTGTGTTAAGTACCAATATAAATATTTCAGTCAGCTACAATATATTTTTTTAATTAGCATATATGTTATATTATATTCATAACGAGAAACACTTCAATGTGTTCAACTTACAAATGATTGAGTTAAGCAAATGCACAGCAATAATAAACAGCAACTAAACTTGCTTTTCTACATGCTCAAGAACTGAAGCATTTTGAAATTGCATTTTTCTAAACATATTATGAAGGAATTATACAGAATTTCTGGGTTTAGATTCCTCAATACTATATAAGTTGCCTAATAATGATTTCTTTACAGAGAATGAAGGTAGAAAAGGTTAAGGTAGAAAAATACCATCTTCATCCATCCGACTCCTTTAGTATTCTAATCTATTGTGTTCTCTCTGAATTTCCCAGTCCTGCCCAGATGTGAATAAAAAAAGTGAAAATACTTTCTAAATATTTATGGGTAATAGAAAACACTTGACAATTATGGCAGAAAAAGACATATGCAGGAAAGAACGAAAAAATGTTATACTAACCCTGAACAGAATCCCGTTCTCTCTCTGGAAGTTTTGTTTTGCAATGTACATTCATGTTCTTTCCCAGTTTAGCATTTTTGTTGGTTGGCGTTTACATGTGCGTATTATTTCTATAGTACTGAAGTACTGAGACTAGTAAAATTCACATATAAAAGCATCAAAAACATAGTGCCATTCTTTGTCATGGATGTACCACTGGAAGAAAAAAAAAGTAATATACAGCACCTATGGGTATCAAGAAGTGAAAAGTGACACCTGAAAACAAAGTGATTTGCCATTCGCATAAAAATATCAACACATTCTAATTCAGCAAAGTCTAAGTTTCAGATTAAATACTTCAGATTCATCTAACAATTAGCACATCTCTACTAAGATTATTACATCATCTTTACAATATCTTTTCAGGCAAGAAATATTTTCCCACAGGCTAAGAAGAATTGCTGGAGTGGGGAGAATCAAAGACATAGCTTATTCTAATGAAAGTGATAGTCTTCTTGCAAATATAATCCATTCTAACGACCTTGTCTTACAACTGCCTAGTGCTTCTCCTCTATGCAGTTTGTGCCAAGTACTAAAAACCAAGTAAGACTAAACCTGTTCCTATCCAGAGATCTACTATCAAATTCAGTACTCTTAATAGAGAACTCTACGGTATTTTTTCCATCCCAGCACTGAACTAGTTGAATCGGTCCCAGAAAGCCTTTCCAGGATAACCCATAGATAACCCTGGTGAATTCAGAATCTTGAGCTACTACTGCTTTTGCATATCAGATTCTGGGGGGGGGGGAAGAAGAATTCAAGGTTTTTAACATTTTCAGGACAACTCAACTTTACTCTCAAGACAAAGGAGGGGAAAAAATCCCAAGAGACAAGTGAGAAAATTTTATCTACAAAAATCCCAAGGATAAAGATGTAAGTACATATAACAGTTACTGCACCCATAAATGAAACCAACTCTACCACTAGCAAAACAACAACAAAAAAACCCCAAACAAAACAAACAAACAAAAAACAAAAACAAAAAACCCCCACAAACAAACAAAAACCCCCAAACAAACAAAAAACCAAAACAAAGTGCAATATTCACCATCCAGCTGAAAGCACACTGCTAACACTGGAAAGCAAATAAATAAGCATTCTCACACATCATATTCAAGAACATGTTAACAGAGATTTATACTGCTGACATAGTATATTTTCAGTCATTTCAACATCTATAATGCACACAGCTGAAATTCATAGAATTCCACAGTGCATAGTTACCCAGTATGCTGAAGACCACAGTCCTAGCACAGTTAGTGCATGCTCCTGTTGTGTGCTAAATTTACTGTGGAGAATAATGGAGCACATCATTTCTTAAATTGTTGCCTTAGGCCACTCATATCATAAACGATAGGAGTTGTGTCACCAATGCCTAAAACAGAATTGAAGCCATAATTTATGCATATTTTAAGACTCCACAAGTAACACAACTCAGGAGCCTCTCTTTTCACTTTAGTATTTTAAAGAACACTGCAGTTCTAAGATATGCAACTATATTCTGTAATATGTTTTCTTCACTATTTTTACATACAAGGTGATTTTTTTTTTTTAGGTCATGACAGAACAGTTGATACAGAGATACAGATCAGCTAAATAATATTAGACAAAAAGTTGTATATGTGATACAGGCAGACACAAGTACTGATGTGCAAAATGTGGCTATTGACTAAGGCTTCACCCAATCCATGCACAAGAAGCAACAGCTCTTTAGATTAAAGCAGAGGTGGGTTGCAGAGCTAAAAGTGCCTTCTTTTAGGAAAGGCATCTTTCTAAATCCAGTGGTGAGCAGTTGGCAGATATTTGAAAGAACAAAACCAGGTATGCCACAGCTTGCTTATAGTCTTATCTTCATTATAAAATCAGTACATTTGAGGTTAAAGTTTTTCTTTAAGGAAATGTACTTTCTTCAATCAAATTTCATTGCAGATTTTTGTGTTTTAATATAAATTGCCTTAAAAGCCCACAAAAAAAAATTTAGTATCTTGATTTTCTCTGATTTTCCAATTTCAAGAAAAATTGGCTTGTCTCCTTTACTTTGCTTGGGAAAGGGATGAGGGAGAGAAAAAAGATACTTCTTTTCTGTTCATTTTCTTTATTTTCTTTTTATGGTTGTTGGGGAACAGTTTGGAAAGAAAATGTGAGATTCTCAAAATATTTATGCTTCAAAAGGAAATAAACCCTATTTTCCCACAAGTGTTGCTTGAAAATACTCTTCTTTCCACTCTCCTTGTTAAAGAAACATGTTACCAGTACTTGTCCAAATGCAGAAATCAAAAAATCCAGATGACACAGTCTATATTATTTAATTTCTCTTCCTTTTACTTAGGACCTCAGTGTCCTTGTTATGTTTATTCTTCCCTATTTAAGAGGTTAGTCACAATTCCCACACAAAAGCCTTGCTGATATGTCCCTTAAGTCAGTGGAAGCTTTTGCACAAAGACCAGAGAAAAATCTAGTTTTTATTGCTTTCTAATTTTTTCCTCCTAGCCCCACACCCCCATTCTTTCTTCTCCAAAGTGAAGAAAACAAGCAAACAAAAACCTAAGCAACTATTTTGTGTACTGTCTGCTGAGAGAGCAACAGCATCTTTCTAGTATATTCTCATTCCTTTCTTATTAAAAGACTATTGTCAACTGTAATTTTTAAATAATTTTGACCACAGCTGAGCACTAAGCAGGTATTTACAGTAATCCAATAACAAAGCCCAAGACTTTGTGTGAGAGAAAGCATCATTTAACACAGGACTCATCAATGTGTTTGATCATTTCAAACTTCTTTCTAAAGTTCATTACCTTGCCCTTACCATATTAGCTTCACCTCCAAAAGCCACTTGGAACTTAAAAAAAGAGTCAGATGTAACATCTTTTTTTTAATCCTTCAAATTTTTGCCAATTCAGGTGCCTTTTGTCACCTGTGTCCTTTTGTCCATTTTCCTCATTCACAGTATCTCAATGAAATAACACGAAAAAAGTTTGAGTTTAGGTTCTTGGGTTTTGCAGGTTTTCTTACTGAAAATGAAAGCCTCAGGTTTAATATTTTTCTATTTTTGAATATTTGGGAGTGAGAAAAAGAATTAGAAATAACTATTAAAATCCATGGCAGCTTGTTGATCTAGGTGTATGATTCTACCTTTGGCTGCAAGAGGTCTCAGATTCAAAGATATTTAAGACCTGTCAGTCTGGCCTCAGTGCCAGGAAAAGCGTTAGAGCAGATCATCTTGAGTGCCACTGCACAACACATGCAGTACAACCAGGGGATCAGGCCCAGCCAGCATGGGTTTTTGAAAGGCTTCACTGACCTGATCTTCCTCTATGAAACAGTGACCCACTTATCAGGTGCGGGTAAGGCTGTGGATGCTGTCTACCTGCATTGAGTAAAGCCTTTCAAACAGTTTCTCATGCCATTCTCTTGGAGAAGCTGGTTTCCCACAGTGTGGAGGTGTGGACTCTTGGCTGGAGATAAAACCGGCTGAACAGCTCGGCCTAGAGAGAGGTGGTGCATGGCCTTAAAAACAGCTGGCAGCCAGTCAGAAGCTGTGTTTCCCAGGGCTCAGTATTGGGGCCAGTCCTTTTTAATATCTTTATCAATGATCTGGATGAGTGGATCAAGTGCACCTTGTGTCAGTTCACAGATGACACCAAGTTGGATGGGAGTGTCAACTTGCTGGAAAGCAGAAAGGCTCTACAGAAGGATCTGGACAGGCTGGATCAATGGGTTGAGGTCAATAGTAAAAGGTTCAACAAGGTGAAGTGCCAATTCCTACATTGGAGTCACAGTAACACCATGCAGTGCTACAGGCTGGGGGAAAAGTGGCTGGAAAGGTGCCTGGCAGGAAAAGACCTGGGAGGGCTGGTCAACAGCCAGCTGAACATGAGCCAGCATGTGCCCAAGTGGCCAAGAAGGCCGATGGCATCCTGGCCTGTGTCAGAAATAATGTGGCCAGCAGGACTAGGGAAGTGATCATTCCCCTGTACTCAGCACTGGTGAGGCCGCACCTTGAAATCTGTGGTTCAGTTTGGGGCCCCACACTACAAGAAGGACACTGAGGTGCTGGAGCATGTCCAGAGAAGGGTAGTGGAGCTGGTGATGCACAAGTCTTATCAGGAGCATCTGAGGGAGCTGGGGTTGTTTAGCCTCAAGAAAAGGAGGCCCAGAGGAAATCTTATCACTCTCTACAACTACCTGAAAGGAGGTTGTAGCCAGGTGGGGGATCAGTCTCTTCTCCCAGGTACAAGTGACAAGATGAGAGGAAATGGCCTTGAGTTGTGCCAAGGGAGGTTTAGATCAGATATTAGGAAAAAATTATTCATTGAGCACTGGAACAGGCTGCCCAGTGAAGTGGTTGAGTCACCATCCCTGAAATTGTTAGGGAAGGGGTGTGGGGGGGGGGGAAGCGTGGCTGTGGCACTTGAGAACAAGTTTACGGATAAACACAATGGTGCAGGGTTAATGGTTGGACTGAATGATCTTAGAATTCAAATTTAATGATTCTCTCACTTCAATAGCATATGTCTCACTATATTTTACAATTCTGAGACAAAATTCTGCCAACAGCTAGTTTCTTGGTTTGTGGAAAACTGATCAATTGTAAATATTATTCTGTCTCTCAACCAGCTCTAATCAACAAACCTTCTATATCTGAGTAATTCACTTCCCCTAATAAGCCTTTATAGAAAGCATAAGGAATTGTAAATAAGTTTAGTCCAAAATATAATGCCCAAATCTGTGTTCTTTATTGTATTGATTCTGATAGAAACATCATAATGGGGTTGCTAATATATTTTTCTTAACACAAGCTGCACTGGTTGGGATCTGGATCATGTTAAAATAATACATCATCATCTTTACATTCCCCAAAAGTTTACAAAAGGTGTTGGTGGTCAACAAGTGTAACTGTGCCCTCTGAACAATAAATAAATAAATTGTGTGTTGTTTTTCTGTTGTACTAGAGGAGACTTCTACAAACTTTGCTGACCTTAAGCACACAAATCCAGCTGTACAAAGAAGTCATCTTTTAATATTTAGAGATAAGGCATCACAGCAACAAAAAGAAAGACTAAGAGATAAAAAACACATTTGTGAAATCTTTACAAAGACTAGAACATAGTCTGAAATTCTCCATAGAAACTTTAACCACTACTTTCAACACTAACACCACAGAGGCTTTATAAACTCATAGACTATAACAACATAGAGGTGCAAAACCAGATCATATGTAGACCTGAAAAAAAACAATGAGCTAGTGTATGATGGGCAAGACTGATGACACAGCCGTTCTTGCTCCAAGATTAGGTTTGAGCAACAAGCTACAAATTCTTTGGCACACTGAACAAATAGGCAGCAGTCTGATAAATCAACACTTTTGTAACATCTGATTAGGATATATAATACCATCAACACACACTACTATGAGGCTCATATAGCTTTAACTTGATTTAAACTTCTGTGTGCTTTGACTTTTAAATGAAATAACCAGAATTCTAAAGAGCCAGCCAGCATTAAACCTACCTTAAACTCACTTAGGTCTTGATCAGTAGACAGCCCTGCAAATGTGTTCATACATACACACATTCACAGTACTCAAGTGGGAATGAATTTACCATATAAAAAAGTAAATTTCAGTGTTGAAAGGGAAACAGCAGAAGTGAAGCTTTTTCACTTTTGCAATGTCTAGAAACAGGAAAAGAAAATTTCAATATGCACTCTGGCCTCCTGCAATTTCAGACAAAATTATATTTGAGAAGTGTTAGACAAACTTTGGTAGGCAATTCTGATTGTTGTAAAAAGGAAAACACAAATGTACAGCCATCTCAGCAAGAGGCCACTGGTGAGATTCATGGCACAATGTTCAGGTTTGGGTCCTTGTTTTGCCTAATTGAGGCCAGCAGCTTTCATCTGCCAAATCACTCTGCAGAAACCTGAATCCCAAGATCCCACACTCTAGAGCAATACCCTAATCCCACATGGAAAGCAAGAAAATGGCACAAACGCTCCATGGTAGGCTTTAGTTTTGTTGTAAATTGCTGTGTCAGATTTTCTGTTTGTCAGCTCTACACAATACCACCACAAAAAAGCACAGATTTGATTCTTTGTTAAGGTACCAATGTTAATGCGTGTAGGGAGGTAACATGCTGCATATGGGGGAGTGTACTGGCAAAAGAACATGAAAATTATAGAACCCTGTAAATTAAAAAGACAAATTGCCTTTGGAGTGACAGGCTATCCTTCAAGAAGAAAAACGAAATAATTTATTCCAGCAGAGGTACTGTAAGGCAGTACAAAGCAGACAAAATTCCCTTAGATATTATAGCTGAGGCCCAACAGGAAGGATCTATGAATCCTTTGTATATTTCACTACTGTTTATTGTGCTAAAGAAGGTGGTGTAAAATGTTAATGCCATTTTCTCACCCAATGTTTTTTCACTCAAAAAACTGAGGAGCTCTACTGATCAGAGAAACCATTGAAAGACTGGGAGAACAGACTGCTTACATGCAGTGAACAATTTTTGCATCAAGCAAAACTTTGCTGTTCAATACAAACTATGCAGAAGAACATGCTCCTTTTCAAGCATCCCACTGGACAGGTAAGAGTGAAGGATAAGAGTTAATTAAACAAGTGTGCTTTCTACTGGCATCCAAAAAGTTATGTCTACTGCACCACTAGCCGTAAAGACTGAGCTAAGTGTATACTGCCAAATACAAAAGGCAGATTTCCACCTCTGAAGTGGGCCAGAGTAACACAGGCAAAGCAGCAAAAGGAGGAAACAGACCACAATATATCTTCTTTGAAAAATCCACTTGTTTCTATGTGTTGATATCCTTACAGGTGGAAAGGTTAAAGGAGGTCACATATCCTGCTCAAAAACAAGTTAAGTCTCTATTGTCAAATTAAGAAATAGTTCTGTAAAGAACTGGAGCAAAACCATTAAGGATCTGCAAGATGCTATGGGTTTCACATTAACTGCAGAAGTGTTACATTTACATGAGTTGTGAGAAATCACTTAAGTACTGAACCTTAAGACTAAAAATATTGTACAAAATGACTATTGTTAATATTCCTCTTCCAAAAGTTATCACTATGTCTTTCTCCAAAACTTCAGAAGATTTCACAGTGGCATCAGTCCTGCCCCTTTGAGTGGAAGAATATACATTCAGAACTAAACAGGACTTTTCTTTTGCAAAAAATGTCATTAGCTTTCACAGTTGTAGTTTACTAAAAAAAAAAAAAAAACAAAAAAAAAACCCAACAAAAAAACCTCCACACCCCCCCTATAAAATCTTGTCTCTGTATTTGTCTCTGTTCGTTGCTTTTGGGTGTGTTTTGAAAAAGCCAGATGTTCATAAATGGCTTATTTTGCTGAAATTAGAATAGCATTTTAGAAGCAACCAAGTGAGCCATTTTTGAATGCTTTTCAATTTTTCAGTCACACTGCAGTACGTACATAGGAAGCACTGCACTAAAAGTCCATTATAAAGGTAACTCAAGATTTAAAAGCAACTACTGCCAGAACATCCTCTGTCTGCCACATGTTAAAGGCAACATGCTGATATTTGTTCCAAGTATTTAACTATGGAAACCATATTCTTGAAGTGAGAAGAAATGGATGTGTTGACTACAGCCCTGGATGACTGGAAAGAAGTTTTCTCTCCTGAGACAAGAAATTCACTTCATAATCACTCTGCTCTACTGAGTGACTGGCCCTTACAGTAGCGAACTCTACAGTACCCAATGTACTAGATGGAGTTTTCAAAAATAAAATTTTATATAAAATTTTGCAGTCTCAAAAGCAATAAAAATCCCCCAACCCATCCAAAACGCCCCATGAACTTATTCGTAAAATTTAAAATCAGTTAGGTCTTAAAAAGGACAATTTACTCACCATGCAACAGGAGCAGAATATTTTTAAACAAAAGCTATTTTACATCAATTTTACATTCACTCTGGTAGTTTCTGGTTGCGATAGGACTAAATATCATACTACTGTTTGGTTTTTTTCTCAAAGAAAGCAGTTTGAGATTTTAACTAACCATTGAGAAGCAGAAGAAGAGGAAAATACAGCAAGTGACCAGTCTCTTATTTCCCAGACATACAAAAATGACAAAGCCAAGGAAACAGGTTTGAATGATTCTCAGAGATTCTTTTTTTTGCAAGACAAATGTCTCCGTGCTATTGTTGCTCCAGTAAAACATGGGAGGGAAACAACGACAAAAAAAAGTATAATGACCATTCAGACAAAATATGCCAGACAATGGCAAATAACTGATTAAATTTAAATTGGACAGCGTTGGTTGTTGGCAGTAACTTGAAGACATTTTTCTTATTGAACAGGGAACCAGTGGCACCATTGTTTGATTACAAGTTTTAATTAACATGGGAGGCTTTTAGGCTGTGTCAGTCAGTGTTTGCATTTGTTACACTAACCACTTCCCCTGATGTCCAGTGTACTTACTTGATCTGTACAGGGGGATCAAACAGAGCATTGCCAAAAGGGATACCTGGGCTCTTAACCTATTGTAAAAGCCTCTCCTTCAAAGCCAAGCTATACAGCACTTCTGTAGCATTGATAAAAGATCCTGGTGCACCAGGATGATAAAAAATGATTTTCAGTCAAGAGGGAAATTGCCAGAGGTGTCTGAAGACATGTAGCAGTGATGCAGTGACATAGGCAGTAATTTCAATAATCTGACAGTGAAACAGTGCATACCTGAGCTACCTAACTCTTTACAGTCTTCCTTCTTTCACAACAAGATTTTATCATTTGGGCTCTTCAAAAGCTGTATCTTCATCTTTGCCTAAGCTCCCTCCCTGCCCCCAGAAAAGCATCTAGACATTTCATTTCAGCAAGAAGCTTTTCATTAATTATACTAAATAGAGCAATGATACAAGAAAGGTCATACCAGCCTTTCAGCATGCCCTCTCTCCCAGCTAAGTACTTCTCAGCTACAATTGATTACCTCGTCTTTTAGGTTTGCATCATTCCATCAAGCAGCAGTGCATGTGGCATCAATAACATTATTGGTATTCTGATGAGCCACATTCCAACCAGCCTCCACCACACATTCAAGGTCCTAAATCACAATAGAGGTTGAGGCCTTGAGAATAACACCCTGGAAAGGAAGAGATGGTACTGGGGAGAACTAGCATGGTAGTTGGTATTCCCATGACCTGATGATGTCGCATAACAAAGAGTACCTCCAATGACATTTCACTGGTCTCTCACCAAGTTCCTTTTACTGTGTGCTTTAAAGCCTTGCTGATAAATGCTGTTACAAACATTTTAAAAAAATATTTAAAAATCACAACATAAACTAAGTTACTAAAATGTAATAGTTAAGAGAGTATCTTGAAAGTGTCCTTTGCTCATCTACTTCAAAAGGAAAGATTCCCACATGAAAGATATCCACATGATGATCTGTGAGGAAAGTCACAAGTATGCTTTAGCATACATGCTCAACTCTTATCCAAGAACAGTGAACTCTTTCAAATTGCTGTAGCTATCCCAACCTATGTTCTGTGCATTTTATCAGATCCCCATCTACTAGAGAGTGGTTCTCACTGTAAGCTACTCACCTGTGACAACAGCTCCATACTTGACACCACCCCAAAAAACCTCCCTGTTATATATCTGCCTACAACAGTTGCCCATTTGCCTGTGACTGTGCCCCATAATAAAGATGCAGTAAACTACTGACTGTCTGTGTCTAGAGACAGTCAAAGGTTTATCTTTCCCTCACTGTTAGGTCAGCAAGGGACACAGACAGATGGTCACCTTGTGCTGAGGCAGCTCAGAAAATGCTTTTTCAAGTAAAAATATAAATGGGTCTTGTCAGTTTTTAAGTCTGAAATATTCCACTGGCACCAGTTCAACTACCTCTTGGTTAAGAGGTTTTTGTACAATAAATAAATTTGTAAAATGCTAGGTATAAAAAAAAAAAAAAAAACACAAAACAAAACCAAACAAAACAAACAAACAAACAAAAAAACCACAAAAAACTCAAACAAAAATACCAAACCCAGTCAGCTCCTTCTGCCTCCATTTCTCTCATCATTACAATGCATTCTTGGAACTTTCTACTTCAGGGAAATGCAAATTCTTCAACAATGAATTATGTAAGAGGAAGGCAATACATGTGAGTATAGATAGGACAGAAAAATCTTCTGCAGCACATACGGGATGACAAGGTACAGAGACAGTGCTCTTCACTCTTCTGCAATTGAAAGGGGAATAGTTAAATTATACCTGTAGTGAGGGTCTATATACAGCCTTAAGCAACTCTGCTTACAGCACCAATGCTGCAGAAAGGGACATGTGACTTTTGAGCCTTTGGTTACATGACAAGGGAAAGCAACCAGGATACACATCCCACGTAAGGTTACATTTGTCTGCTGCATACTCTGCTGGTCTGCTATGTCCTACTTCACACTTGGTGAAACACATACACTTGTACTCTGCCTGTTCGATACCCAACATAAATCAAGTCACTAATCATCACTGGAGCTGTCTGTTTCAACCAGGTTTTGTGCCACTAGCATACACCAGATTGCAAAACTGTTCTTTGCTCTGTATAAAGTCACAAGCAAGGGGCAAAAGGTGGGGGATATTGAAATAGCAGAATGTACTTCAGATCAAAACAATGATCAAACACCTACAAAACCACAAGAGATTCCATAAAAGCATCAGAACAAAGTGAGAAGTAGGTAAGAGACAAGGTACTTCTGCAGAAAGGTGGAAAACCAGAGAAGATGCAGCACCTGGCAACATCCTACAGTACTGCTGATATGAATGATTCACACCCTTATCTCTACCATAAATATTACCACAACATTTCATACCCATTTTTCACAGATAGTAACAAGTCAGAAGTTTTACCATGGGTAATAACATTAACATGAGAAAAATTAGCATAAAAAATGAATGCTTGCAGATTCTGCCAGAGTATGGAGGAAAACTTTCCATTTTGCACTATTAAGAACTTGGCCTGAAAGAAAAGGAAAACAAGCAAGCCACATGAAGCAACTTACTTACTCCCATTGTTCTTCATCTACAACAGTTCCCTCAGGATGAAGGCACTGCAGTACACGAGAAAACTGGGGGGGATAGAGAAGCCCTGCTGAAAACTTACTACAATCAAGACACAAAACATCAGCCACATGACCACAAAAGCAAAGACAGCATGCAAAAAAAAAAAAAAAAAAAACAAAAAACCGCACAAACCCAAAGCCTCTGTGTCATCATTTCCCCATGGATAAAAAGAGAGGTTTATCTTTCTCATCAGATAATGCTGCAGGTAGTACTAGTGAGTGTGATTGCAGTGAGCAACACATGCAGATGGACTGCATGTTTCAGAGCTTAGCACTGAATTTTCTGAGCTATCTCTGAGCTATCAAGCTATTGTGTTATGCCAAGGGTTTTCATCACATCACACACAGCTGCCTGAAAAGCACAGGGAAGCCACAACTCTGCCTGGCAGCTGGTGCTTGGTGCCCCAAGCTAGTGATGCTGTGGCTGAGGAGACACCTCTCCCTGCAGGGAAAGGCTGTTAGTGGTCAGGACATGCTCTCTCAACATGTAGCTCTTGGATGGTGTCCACACAGGCTCCTTTCCCTCAGTGTATGGGCACTTTGCAACCTGCCACCAGCTTTAATTCAGTCAAACTCATTCTGCATTTGAAAGCCCTTCTCTGTGGATCTGGATTGCAAATTTATTTATTTACCAGTACTCTCCTTTTTTTTTTTTTTCTTTTTCCCTTGGAGAAAAAGGAACAAGGATGAAGATAAGTTATACTTGCAGAGCAGTAGCACATAGCTTTGGAACACTGTTTAATATAATAGTTGTCCAAAAATGATGTTGACAAGGAAATTCCAGAAAAAAATATCTTCAGGAAATAAAATTCAGGTAGTTTAATGGGTGTCCATTAGTGCACTTCCTTAATTTCAGTTTCCTCAGTGTTTTATCAGAAAGATTCCTATTTGTAAACAACCAAACTACAGTAATAACAAAAGTAACTTTTCTGAAGTCATCACAAATGACTGATACTGTGTTTTTGTCATCTTGATTGCACTGAGTTAATTTTTTCCCATCTGAAAACTAGAAAAATCTGTTTTAGTTTCTTTTAACATTTAACACCATCAAAATATGACTTTCTCTAGTGGAGTACAGAGACAGCTATACACTGGAGAGATACAGATTTCCCCAGAACTAATTTTTAACTTCTAGCATGTGGAGAAGTGATAATATAATGCAGTACTGGGCAGTAATAAAGAGATTATGGCAAGATCTGTGTTGTGTCTTTCCTGTTCAGAGTTAAATGTTTTTAACCTTTTGGCTTTCCTGCTGTGTGTATCAAACACTTAGTGAAAGCCATTGCAAGGTGCTATTAACGTGAACTCATTCTAACAAGTTATAATGGCAAGCTGAAAGTAGTACGTTACCTAAAAAGTCTTAGTTGAACTTCTATTTCAACAAAGTTATGTTCCAATTCTGTACGTACTAGTGCTTTCCACTGAGACCATGTTCAGCTATCCTTAATACACATTTGCTGAATCTGCTTAACTTCTGGGTAAGCTGTGTCTGACATGGTGGCCTTGACTCTGTGGCTGGGATGCAGGCACCATTCTGAAGAGGAACAGCACAGTGCCCATACTCAGTCCTGCTTAACTGTGCAGAGGTGAACATGCTCCTGCTTGTCACACTGACCCTGTGGACAGGGTGAATCTGAGCAGATAGTGAGTGCTGCAGAGACATGAACTCTTCTGCTGCAAATGTGTGACACACACAAACATGTTCACAAAAAAACCCCAGTAGTCATTAAAATATTCAACCAAACCCAACTAGTTTAAAGACATTTCAAACTCTCTTAATTGACATGAATACAGAATGTCTCGTATGTTCTTCTATCCACATCATAGCCAATCCTTTTTGTTTAAGGAAGATATTTCTTCCTACCAGGTAAGATTGGGAGCACAGTTTCAAACTCAGGAATTGAAATTTGCTGCTGAAAGTGGTATGAGAACCATGAGAGCATACAGTGTTTGCCCACTGCACAGTGACAGGAGAAACGAAAGGTGAGAGGGCACCTGAAAGGACAGAACAAGAAGCCAAATCAGCCATATGGGGTTTTTCCCATGGAACAATGTCAACAAACCTGCCTATATATTCTGAGCTCAAAAGAGAAAAAGGCAACCCCCCACACTTTCACCTATGAAAAAGATGAGAAAGATTTTCTTTTCTGTTGACCTTAGCGAAATCTCAGTGCAGCTTGTTCTTAGAATTTTATAAATATTATGTCATACCAATGGGCTACATCAAGAGTTCTTTTACAGGTTGATGAATGGAAATCATGGTCAAAGTAGAGAGTTGGTACTGACTCATTAACTACAAAACTTGGAGACCAGTTGTAACATACATCAAGTTAAGGTCCACGGAGACAGCATCCCTGCCTTTGATTTGGGATGCCCCTGGTTCCCTTCCTTCTTTGGCCTCTAACTGCAGATGTGAAAGACCCAGACTGGTGCATCATACTTATGGTCAGAGCAAAGTTGAATTGCAGGAAGAAAAACAAAGAAATAAAAGAGGGGAAGTACAAGGAGAACACCCTTCTTCAGTTTATGTGGTTTTATGTCTCACTCTGCCTCTCAGCATGGAAAACTTACACAAATGCAACTCTTGGCCACCAGAAGAAGGGTATAAATGGCTTTGATACAATCAGTCTGGCTGAGGGGCTGTGAATACTGATGTTGCTTTATAAGCAGCCTTTGAGCTTCTGCCCACATTCCTCACCAGCAGCAAGATAGGTTTAGAAACATGACTTTTCCAGAAAACTCACATGAAAGGGCACACTGGCTTGCAGGTTGGCCTCAAGCATGTTTTTGTTCTTTTTCTCTAAAAAGGCATCAAAATGGCATTTGCCTTTACATTTTCAGACCAGACTGACCCAATGAAATTGTCTTTTGAAATTGCAGATGTATGGAGAGTACTAATGCAAGATGAAGTAAATATCTCTTACTTATAAGAGAAGATTGAACATGAAGATTTAAAAAAATAGAATTAATGGAAAAAACATTAGTGCATGCTGTCATGTGCAGACATCAGAAACCACTGGTTAATATGTAGTGTGCCAAGAGCAGGCATCTTTGAAGTGTGAATCTCTGTGCAGAGCAGGAAAAAACAGCAAGGATGCAAGAGAAAAATAATATGCTGAGTCTTAAAATTTTACTGCAATTCACTCATCCAAAGTCTGCCTCTGAAAAGATTAATGTCCTAGAAATGTAACTGTGAAAATAAATCTAGATTATCTGCCTAACTTTGAAAGTTAAAAATTGTACTGGAGTAAATGACAGCCTAATAATTCAGGACTGAAAATTCACCTTGAAAGCTTAACCTTCCTTACTGCTTTTGATAATATTAACAGATACAGAAAATGATTTTCTGGAGTGGATCCAGGGAAAAAAATAATATATATTTTTTAAACCTATTTAAAGTCTATGAATGAAAACTTGGACATACATTCTGTACCTAATTACTTCTCTTCTTGTAAGGTTGCTCCTGCTCAAACAATGTTCATATTGATAGCATTTGGGAATACTATGTAACATATGGAAACAGATCTGAATGTGGTTTTTTGTGAATGTGGAGTCCATGGGGTCTGCCAGTGATCCATGTTTCATCTGTGTGTGGTCATTGTTAAGACCTGCCCTGCCAGGCAGGAGTAATTTTTTGTTTAAGTAATAAGTCCCTTGGGATGACTTAAAGTAAATCAATGCTAGATGATCAGTGTTTAAAAATATAGATATGTATGGTTTATTTTAGAACAATTTGTTTGCAAAGGAAAACAGGTATGTATCTATTTTGGTTGTTATTATCTATAGTAACAATGGCAATATAAAAGCATAAAGGTATTGCAAAGGAAA
Organism: Acropternis orthonyx; assembly: GCA_035583155.1. Taxonomy (NCBI): domain Eukaryota; kingdom Metazoa; phylum Chordata; class Aves; order Passeriformes; family Rhinocryptidae; genus Acropternis; species Acropternis orthonyx. The sequence continues at coordinate 36,751,098 of JAWWEU010000040.1, read as the reverse complement.
AGAGATATTTAGCCATTTTGGTTGTAATATAGCAACGTAAAATATCACCTAAGAAAACACGTAAAGGAAGAGAAAGGGAAAAAGAGCACCCAAGGAAATGTGTAAGAGAAAACAGAGAAAGAAAGAGAGGAAAGAATAAAAATTTTATAGTCACCACTCAAAGATCTCCAGCAAACTTGGTGGTTGTTGTGATTGGTGTCTCAGTCTGTCAGGGAGCGGTGGGGGAGAGAAACCCATGAAATGTAAAGCTCTATCGGTTTATATACCCTGAGAAACCCTCCTGGTGCCTCACCATGTGTGAGTTGTCTGTTTTTGTAGGGCTGCAGGTGCTTGGATTTTGCAGTTATTTGGGCTGGCGTGGGGGGAGGGGGCCACTTTGAAAGTGCACCTATTAAAAGTGAGGCTTTAGTGATGGGTGTGTGCATGAAAGGCCTCTTCTGACATAGCCTGGCTCATAGGAGAGAAGCATCGCACACCCAAAGAGTTGTCTTAGGGCCTATGAAGTTAACAGTCTGTGAGCTCTGGTTTCCTCTCCTAAGCCTTTATCTTCACTCTCCTGTCAGCAGGCTTGCACAGCTCCCTATAGTAGCAATGTTTTAAGGCAATTAAAAAAAGTAAAGCTCCTCACAGTCATCTCTGATTGATTATAGCAATCACATTCCTTACTGGACTAGTATTTCTGCAATAAAAATTACTATGTGGGAATTAAGTTTGTTTTTCTACAGTCATATGCATCCACAACTTTGCATTTTGCTTCAAAGGCTAGTGCAGTAAATATTCACTATCCTAAACCTTGCTGGTTCTTATTGTGATGATTAAAATAGTGCATTGAATTTATATCATAGTCTGCACCAACATAGGTTTCAGTCAAGTTAGACAGAGGTGCCAGTAAGATTCAACGACAGAAGTGTTTGTTTAAAGCCAATTCAAGAAGTGGTTATGGGTATGACTCTAATAAATGCATTAAAAAATAAGTGATAACTCATGTAAAATATTTGAAAGCATGAGTTCAGATCTAGAAAGAAGTTTCTGCTAGTTTAAAAAAAAATATCTAAACAAGAAGGTTTTTTTCCCCACCAGATTAAACAAATCAATGATTACTTTGCTCCAGGCAGCAAGTTTTTGCCTTTTCTGTACCACCAACATGGGCTATTTCACTTGTCTTGTACTTTGCTGTATGTGACAAACCTTTAGACATTCCATAATGCCACAATTCATCTGAGGTCAGTCTAAAATATCTCTGGTTCCCCTCTGAAATTTTTCAATCCTGAATGACCCTCACACAGCCTTTTAAATGCATTTTGTTCTGTAAGCATTTAGGACTGTTGAACCATTCCCTTCCTCAAAAAGAATCAAAGAAACTCCACTGCTGAGAGCTCTGCCTCTCACTGATGCAAGAGGCTGAGAACATGCCCAATGTAGAGTTTAATAGGGGTGCTAATTGCTTTAATTTCCTTCTGCCAAGCCTCATCCTTAGCTGTACTCACGTTTTGTCTGAGCTACGGCACAGTTTTCATCAGACCATACAGAGTCGTGTGATGGTCCTTGTTTCATTCCCTTGAAGTACAGGAGTCTGGGACCCTCTTGGGCTTCCCACTCACACCTGTCTGGAAGTGCAGGAGTCAGTTCTTCCTTTTGGAAAGGCAGTGCTTTGGTCATTTCGTAGTAATACTGCTCTTCTAGGAAGTGCCCAGTATTTTTAGTCCGATCAGCAAATATTATCTGTATGTTCAAGTACATGGGAGGATGCTGACCTCCAGTTTTCCTCACAGTATTGTAAAAGTTGCCTAGTTCTTCATGGAGAGCTTAGAGTTTACCTACATAGGTAAATGAGCACATGTTGGTGTTAAAGGGCCTATTCGGCACTCACAAGATCTAATAAAATCAGTCAGCGTGGATTGATTAGCCTCTTCAGGGGACAAGCATAATGCAAGTACATTTTCTCCAGCACCTGACAGAATTTTTAAACATCTCACTATCATTTCTTGTGTCATCCTCATTGTCTTCTTCTGTCATAAAACTTCAGGACTCCTTTAGCTTCTTGAACTCTGGCTTAGATTTTCTTCCCAAGTCCACTGCCTAGTAATTGGTCCCAATGCTGGCAATCTGGGCAGGAAGATCAGCCCCAAAACATTCAGTTCTCTAGAGTCTTTGGCATGCTTCCTCACCTGGGCAGCACTCACTCTAGTGCAGGTACCAGCAATTTTAATCTTTTAACCCCTACATATTTCCACAATGGATTTTTTCTTTGGTTCACAGCTGCCGTGACCCCATGTTTTTCATCAGTTTTTCATAGGCAATTTGGAAGTTGTCTGCTTCATTCTTATTCTTGAAGTTCTAGCATGTCCATCATTTAACTCTCTCTGACTTGAGGCAAACTGTTTCTGAAATTGAATGTGTAAGTGCTTTTCATGGTGCATGTTTCTGCCAGAAATGCTGGTCATGACTGCAGACCACTAAGGTGAATGTCAGGTCTAATACTTAAAATCTTCATTCTGAGAAATGATCCCTTCCCAGCAGAGTAGTTAGGTACACTTGAATGTATGCACTTATGGAAGACCCATTGACTTCAGGTGTGCTTAAACCATGTCTTTAAGTGTCTTAGTAAGAGATCTTTATAATCAAAAGGCAGACCTCAAAATAATGCCCTTTGAGCTGGTTAAGATCTCTTTAAGATATTTCTGTGAGATACTGCTTAAAGATTGTTTCCTTTTCTAATTCTTTAATAAGGTGACTCACCTCCTTCTGATCATTCACAAAAATCTGCTGAAAGTGTTTAATCAGTTCAGGAAAATTCTGGCAGCCTCATACTGGATCTCCCTTTCAAGGGCAAGTGTTGCTTCTGCTTACTAAGAATCAGAGAGCAGGAAAAAACCTGCAAACAACCAAGCATAAATTGACCTGCAAATAGCAGCATTAAATTTTTAATGACTCTGGAGACTGCACATCTTTGGGTTATTCATTGACATAATTATATGTATGGTTTTGTCCAACACGATTTTTCCTTGGGAAATCTCATATCTTTATCCACAGTCTATGAAACTCCCTGCCCCAGGCTGTTGTTTTATATCCCCTTCTGGTCTCACCTTTAGCTCAGTGTATGAAAGGACTCAGTTACTCACCTGATTTGCCCCCTCCACCATCAGGACTTAGATCCAACACTCAGAGCCTTCAAAACACTGCTTAGTGGTGCCTAATCCCAAAGGGGTCTAATAGTCCAGCACCACCAGCAGTAAATCCACAGAGTTTCCTGCACAGCTGTCTTAGGCATGCCAGCTGTTTTCCTTGTCTTGGGTGAATCAAAAGCCAGGAGGTTGCAGTCCTTCCCCAATTTTGCAATGATGGCTTCATGTTCTGAGATTTGTGGATGGAGGTATAGTTGTCAAACCTTGAGGTCAATAAGATGGCTCTGTGCATGTGGAAGTGGGTCATCCATGTCCTCGAGCCCCCATACCCTCAGCCTTTCCTGAACTTCCTTGCCCCCAGATTATGCTCTCTAAAGAAGGGCCTTACAACCTCTGTATTTTGATCTTAAGCTCTTGATATGAGTGTATCATAGACAAAAGCTGGTAAGGTAATATTTCAGCAACCACATTAATCAAATATTTATAAACTAAAATATAATTCCTTAGACTGTCCTAGAGCTATTTCACACAAATGGAACATTGGTAAATTTTTAAAACACATTGCTCTGAACTACAAATTTAATAGGAACACCTGAGTGACAGCTGGCTTTCGTGAACAGAAATTTAGCTCAGAGAAAAGAAGTGATCAGGAGGCTGGCCTATTTTGGGCAATGGCTGGCTGGCACAAGGGATTCACAGGCATGGAAAGCATGTAACTTGCAGATTGTCATAAGGGAAACTCTCATGTTGTCAGGCCTGCTGCTGTGATCACTGATCCATCTCTTTCCTTATAAGCATTTTTACAGCAGCTAAGAGCTACTGCTGTACCTTCTTCACCTTATTCAGAGTGTACTTCTGAATTAAAACATGTTAGTGGAATACGGCCTCTTAAAATTTACTCTTGATCCAATATATATCAAATATCTGTTGCCCAAAATCTGCTTTTCTCTATGCCCCTTCACAGTCCTTTTTCATAAATGTATTATTATCTTACCGAGGGTACTTTTTCCTTATTTCTTCCCTTCTTAGTTTGATTGCCTATCTGTTCATGATGCCTTGCCCCAGCCAAGATTTTGGTTCAGGTTACACAGACCGGAAGAGGACTTGGTTGTGGGAGGTGTCTGTCCTGCAGGCAGATATGACCTGGCTACCCTTCGGTGGGCTCACCTGCACAGAAAGCAATCAGGATCTTAGGCTGCAAACTGCTGTTCTCTCCTCTGGTTTCTGGGGCTTGCAGCATGCATTGCAACACCCAGGGATATTCTGTAGAGATAGCAACACAGCTCTTTAAAAAGAGAGATTGTGGCCTCGTGCACAGGAAGCCTGCATGTCAGAGTGCTTGAGTTGTCTTCCCAGGCTTGCTTCTGACTTGCTGGGAGATGTTAGGCTCAGCCTGTTCCCCAGTTCTTACAGCTTCATTAGTATTGTAATATGCACTGATGTCTTTAATAAAACGAGTTTTATGAGTGTCACAATGATGATTATTGGCTCAGACTCATTCTTCTGAAATGCTTACTCACATGAAAGATTTTTTTTCCTTTTCAGAGGTTTGAAAGATATTTTGGTTAGATTGTTCCTTTCAAGTAAAGCATCTCAAATTTGCCATGGTTGGATGCAAAGTTGTTCAGCAGTATCATCGCATTAGTAGCTTGGCATTCATGTTCTCAAAGAACTTCAAAAACGATGCTTTGATGTATTTCATGGACTTCTTCCAGCTTGTATATAGCTCATAGTGTCTGTGCTTCTGTAGCAAATTGTAACTTGACTTGTGGGATTTTTAGTATTTTACTGACTGCCTGAGCAAATATACTGAGGGGTGCCTTTTGAACAACATACAGGAGCTGAATATCAAGATGACAGTCATAATTAGAATATTTACATTGGCAGCAAAATACTGAAAAGGGTTAACCACTTCTTAAATACACGCTTTCTTATAGCTCCTTAGATTTCTGCAAAAAGAAATGACAGTGTATGGCATCTGACTTGCTTCTGGCTACATTTTCCCCTGTTTCTCAGCTTCCCAAAGAGGCTTGTTGAAACCCCAGTGATCAGCATGTGTATCTGAATGCCCCGTAGCAGTCATTTTCCTCACCAGGTGGCAAATGGGCTATTAAAACTCGTCTCCATGGGAGCAAATGGGTAGTGCTGGAAAGGGACCCAAGGAGCTTTAGAAACCATTTTGCGTGGTGAGAGAGTCTGATGCAGTCTGGTAGTTGCTGTGTCCCAATGAGACAGTGCACTGCTGTCTGAAAGAGGTGGGCAGGAAATGTCCTAACAAAGCCCTGTATCTCTCTGGGGGTTCTGTATGGAGTGATCAAATTTGGGACACTGTGCCGTTACTGCAGAATTCCTTACCTGGGGATTTGCTCCAGTATCTCATGGCGTTTGTTAACCTAAGGCTAAACTCTATCATGTGAGCTGCACACAGCTGACTCACTGCTCCACCAGTCCTGCACTGCATCCAGGCACAAGATGCCTCTGCTAGAGCTCAGCATGCAGGTGAGGTTAGGTCTTAGGACTTGTAGCTAATTGCTAGACTGTGCTGGTTTAAAGGTAAACTGGTGGGAGAAATGAACCCAACTCAAGAGAGATTACAAGTCAGAGTTACAATTTACTAAAAAGATTACAATAAGCACAGTGATAGAGAAAAAATGGGTTTAACCCACAAAAACCAGATGTATAACTCAGCACCCTGGGGCACAAACAAAAGGGTGTTTGTCAGCCCCTGTGCTGAGCGCCACATGGTCCCCCTGAGTGTAAAGTAAAAGGAAAGGAAAACCTGTTGGTAAGGATGATGGTCACAGTCTTGTTGAGAGTAGCAGTCACAGTCCTGTTGAGGTTCTGGTCTTCCTCTGGATCTGATGAGTGGTACCAGAAGTCCCCAAAGATTATATATGTTCAGGTGGGAATGCCCAGGGTGGGGAATTTCACAATGGGTGATTTAACTCTGTGAGTCATTGAATCTTTGAGGGTCTAGGTCGTTGCAGCTGCCTATTGTGCCAGTCTCTAATGGCCCATTAGCAGACACGATCCATCAGGCTGGGTGTGAAGGTGCTGATGTCTCCCCAGAGGGGAGTCACTGGTGTGAAGACAGAAACATTCCTGTGCCTCACAGGGTTCTTTAACACCCAACTTGTAGCCTGAGGGGTCAGGTGTGCTCTGGGCAGCTGCTGCAAATCATCTATCATTAACAGTTCATCAGAAGTGACACAGAGGGTGTAGAATACACAGTTTTGGTTACACCCACACAGTGATAAACTGGTCCCTGCCACTGTAACTGGGACATAGACTTAAATCTCTTCTTTGAACCTGTGCCCATAATATCTACAAAATGTCCTTACATGCTGGGATCAAGATCAGATCTGGCAAATGCCAACTGGTGCTTTTTCTGTCACAGAGGTGAGGTTTGCCTGTCCTGGGCTGAGCCAAGACTGTGAAACTAATTGTGCAGGAACTAAGGACCACCACTAAGATGACCATCACATACTCTGATGGTAAAAGTCTTTTTTTGACTGGCTCAAATGCAAATATTTTAAAAGAAAACATGCACCATACCAAACTAAATAAAAATCTATTCAAAACAGAATGCTCCACATGGCTCAGCCTTCTGCTTCTAGGGCAAAGCTGAGAAGTTAAACAGTGTGTGACTGATTTTTAAGTCCACCGCTTAATGCACTATGGGTCTATTGCTCAGATACTGTGGTGATGAACATGTTATAAGAGCTGACACAGAACAGAATGAGCATGAAGAAAGTCAGACATCATGTTGAATTTGCGATTCAGATTGAAGTGCATTAATAATAAATTGAAAACATGTATTATATATGGAGGTTCCTATTGAAACATTTCTTGAGGGCAGATGAATTTTAGTGCCATAGCAGAATGATAATAGTTTTAGAGGAAATGTAGATTACTGTCATTTCTCTTGCAAATTGTGTTGAGAAAAAATTATGAACAATGACAGGGCTTATATACAGGGTATATCACAGAAAACTCAACCTACTGCTAAACTCTGAATTCCCATCTCCAGCCACAGAGTCAGATCTTACCAATCTCTTTGGTGAAGGAAGAATACAAAATATGTTGTGGGCTATAGGTCCAAAAACCAGAAGGAGTGTGTCCAGTGGTTTAAAAGGGAAAAATGTTGATGCTGGAATTAAAGACTTCTAGCTGAAGTAACATTGTTCCCAGAAATACAACCCACTCATCTTATAAAAATTACATGAAATACTGGAAGCTTTCTGAATACTCATTTTTGAGCTTAAACTTAAGGATGATGGGTTGCAAGTTGTATCCAGAGGGATTTCTTCAAATTCTTCCCTCCTCCATTAGAAGGCAGGGAGAGGTAGACCAGTGGTGTAGTCACAACAGCATGTACCCTGATTGCCTCAGAACCTTCAGCTTTTACTCTGTACCAAATCTTACATACAACCCTTTTCCTGTTATATTGGGATTGTGTGGCAAGGTTCTAGTAGCGGAGGGGCTACAGGATTAGCTTCTGTGGGAAGCTGCTAGAAGCTTACCCCAAGTCCAACACAGCCAATGCCAGCTGACTCCAAGATGGACCCACCACTAGCCAAGGCCAAGACAATCAGACATGGTAGTAACGCCTCTGTAATAGCATATTTAAGGGGAAAAAAGGATGGAAAAAAATATTATTGCACAGAAAAAATTGCAGCCAGAGAAGAGAGGAGTGAGAATATCTGAGAGAAACAGCTATGCAGACACCAAGGTCAGTGAAGAAGAACTCCTCTCCCTGAGAAGGAAGAAGTGGCAGAAACAACATGTGATGAACTGACCATACCCCCATTCCCCATCTCCCTGCACCAGTGTGGGGCAAGTAGGAAAACTGGTGGAAGGGAACATCTAGTACTCAAGAGGGGAAACGAGATTTGCTTATGGTGGAGTACAAGCACTGTTAAATTCTTAGTTAACTTTAAAATCTTCTCTTGAGTAAAAATCTCTTTGGTCCTCCCCAGACCTTGCAATTCAACACAGGAGCATGCCAAGTACCTGTAGGGTCTCTGGGTATAGCAAAGTTGCTCCTTACAGAGATGAAGGTGCCTGTTTCCTCCATGAGAGGTGTAGTAGAGATGCTCTCTCCGTTCAGAGAGACAAGAGCAGTTTTGCAGTGCTTTTTAGTTCTGAACCCAAGCTCTGGTCATTTTCTCTCCACAAGCAGACCCTTCTCTTGAGAGAGTGCTTATGGACCCACATTTGGCCTTGTAACATCCCTTCTGCCAAGTGTGAATACTCCATGCTGGCAGGACATCTCTTTCATGCTTCCTGCCTGAGCTATTGTTGGTGAATTTTTTTGTTGGCCCTTAGAGATGACTGGAATGCCTACCCACTATTCAGTGACTGTCTACTTTCCTAAATTTAGGTCAGAGAGGTGCAAAAGCCAAGGGAATGACAGCTTCCCCATCATTCAGTCCCACAAGGTATGAAGCATGGGAAGCATCACCAACCTCAAGCAAGACATACTCATTCAGCTAAGGGTTTTCCTTCCTCATCTGCTGCTGTTGCTATGATAAGAATTTTTACCAGTTTCTGGGCTCTTCATTCCTGCCTTAGTGTTTCTACCTATCTCCACTCTGGGGCTTTCACTTTGGAACTAAAAAGGTTGGGCAGGGAGGATGCTTTCCCCATTATAAGGGTCCGTTTTTGTTTTCAGAAATACTATCCATATGCAGGAGCTGGATGCAGGAGGAAAGGCAGGATTGTGCCTCCTCTCCTTTTGGCTCTCTCTCTAGCTGGAAGTTAGACATGACTTTGCTCTCGCTATGATTCATTACATGGGGATTATGTGTCAGAACTCTTTTCCTTGAACCTGACCAAACCACTTTTTGTGTATTTCCTCTCCTTTTTTTTCTTTTTTCTTATTTTCCCCCCAAATGAAAGCTGTGATCCTGATGTAATCTCAGGATTCAGAATTAGAGAACAAGGGCTGAGCATAAGTCCTCGCTTCTCTGCTGTGCTTAGGTGTATAAATTCTTAAGTGGCCTAGGAAATAGCACCTATGTCAACAACACACACTGCTTTCATGGTCATCTGTTTCCAGGTCTTCTACTGCTAACAGAACATAGGGGCAGTCAGGGAAGAAAACGTTTATCATGCTTTAACCACAGCCAGTAGCCAAGCATGATGCAGCTGCTCACTCACTCCCCCACCAGTGGGAATGGGTAGAGAATCATAAGGGCAAAAGCTGGAAAACTCACAGATTGAGGTAAAGACAGTTTAATAGGGAAACCACAAGCTGCACACACAAGCAAAGCACAACAAGGAATTAATTCAGCCATCTCCAGAAGAGCTGGGTTCAGCCATCTCCAGAAGAGCTGGGTCCTATGACACATGATAGTTACTTGAGAAGAACAAACACCGTCACTCCAAATGTGTCAGCACTCCCTTCCTCCTTCTTACCCCCAGCTTTAAATACTGAGCATGATGTCATATGGTAACCCCTGTCCTGGCTGTGTTTCTTCCCAACCTCCCCAACTTCCTCACCAGCCTGGCAGTACAAAAAGCAGAAAAGGCCTTGGCCATGTGTAAGCCCTTCTCAGCAATAACAAAAACATCTTTGTATTATCAACCCTGTGTTCAGCACAAATCCAAAACATAGCCCCATACTAGCCACTGTGAAGAAAATTAACTCTACCCCACCTGAAGCTGGCACATGTTGCTTCCAAATTAAGTGGAGTAAAGTATTTAGCTGAAAACAAACCCAAAAAACTGGCTAACCTTTGCAGAATTTGTCATGAAAAGGATACTCAACCTAGAGGTTGGAGAGACAAGTACCAAGCTTCATAAAGATAACAGAGGAGTGAGAGTTAGACAAGGCAGCAGAAAGGTGTGTTTCAGCTGACATTTGCATATGAATGGGGTGCTGGAACTCCCACACTGATTGATTTAGAGCTAGTCAGCAGTTAGTGGAGCCTAGAGAATGATTCAGTTATCTTCAAAGGAAACCCAAGGCATGATTCAGATGTCATTTACAATACCTTTAAGGAAGCTAGACATCTTCATGGGACTGTCAGATATGTCACAGTATCTACAGGGGACTGCAGGTAACCTGTAGTGGCTGTTGGAGATAAGGCAGATACCAAAGGGTGTGGCAGGTGGTTGGATCCCCCCAGGAGTGGGCACTTACTTGATTTCCTGGGGGCTGCTCTCCCCCGGCCCCCTC
>JAWWEU010000040.1:36724565-36740527 GCA_035583155.1 Acropternis orthonyx | reverse complement strand
TTATACAATAGTAAAGGTTTCAGTTTCAAAAGGCATTTGCATTTGTTTCTTCATTCTAATTAATATTCCATCTTTGGCAAGGTTTTTATTATTTGAGATGTTTCTTTGTACCATATCAAAAGGGCATCTCAGATGGCACCAGAAGGCTAAGGTGAAGCAGTTAAATCCATCTGAAAAGGTGGCCTGCAGCCTAGGCTTCCCTGTCTGTCTTTTCTTAACTGGCTGTATAGGGAAATAAAATAAGACTAATTGGCACCCAGCTTACCCGCACTTTTGTGTCCAGAGCAGAATCTTGCCAGAAAAGCCTGGCTAGGAAAGAGAGGCTGACAACAACCTAAAATATGCAGGGTTAATAAAGAAAAATGCCAGGAAGCTGGAGGTGGACTGTGATATCCATGCCAGGGCAGAGCTGGGAGAAGAGCACGTGGGGCAAGCAGTACTCTGAGTGCTGAAGCCACGGTACATCTGGGGCATAGGAAGACCGAGAAGCCCCAAGTCATGGAGTTACTGCTTTTAATCGAGCTTCTGCAAAAGCAAAAAATTAGTCAGCTACTCTCTTGTGAAATCACTCCCATGAGTCCTCACCTTCACTATCTTCCAGATATCAGGATGGGGACACAGATAACAGCATAGTTTCTGTAGCCAGTTGATTTAGGAAACCATGAACTAAGATTATTTGAATTTCTTTACAAGTGGAAAAAGTTGGACTTAAAATTGAGCTTCTTACTAAATCTATAGTTTCTAATTTTTACAGCGAGACTATTGGGACCACTTAAAGAAGCAAAGCCACAGAAAAGCCTCATTTTTTCATGTCTAGATGGGGAACTCTACTTACCTAGGTGCTATTAGGCAGAAGACAGAATGTAATGACAAACAATCCATTTTAAAATTTTATGTTATGAAGAAGGAGTATCACACATTATTTTGTTGATAAGTCAGAACAAGCCAGTGTGTTTCAAAAGAAAAAATTATGGTATCTGTTGAAAACAAACTAGCTAAACTTTTCAAGGCTTATACTTTTCAAGAAGAATCATAACTACAAAAAAATAAAATGGGCAAAACTAGACTTAGTAAAATGAATAAGTTTTAACTTCTGAAAAATGCAACAAGTTTTATTTTAGAGAGTGCTGTTGGAGAGATATTTCAGGAAGTTATTTTTCTATCAATTTTATCTGTCCAGTGAAATTGCAGTTGGGAGAATTTGTTGTCTTGCACCAAACTCCAACTCTGTGCCCAGTTTTCAACTAGGTACTATTATCCACAACTGGAAGCCATTTCAGCATGAAGAGGACTCAAGCCACAGCCTGTCTGGACTCAGGTTTGTAGGATGTAGCACCCATGAGATGTGGGCAAGCAGATCTATACTCACTGTGATGGTCACTGCACAGGCCAAGTACCCTGGCCAGAATGGCTGTTTTTCACTTGGGGTCTGAAAGGCTCTGTTATCACAACCTTCTTCGTACTGTAGAGAAGACACAGACAGAGATCTTCACTTTTGCTTCTCTGCTTACCCTCCCTTTTGCATGGCATACATTAATGACAGTCTGTTATTCAGCTGCTGACCTTTTTGCCAGGTTTGAAAAACACATATATAGACTGTAGCAATTTCTCTGGAAGAGGAAATACCAAGTTTGCTAGGGTGAAAAGAAGCATTTACAAGGGCTAAGGAGAGAGTGAGGAGGGAGTTGGGGGTGTTTCTTCTATAGCCTGTGCTTGCAACCCACTGAAAATACATGGGTTTGGAGAAGGTACTAAGTCAAGTCTAAATTGGAGTAGCTACAAAGTAAATCTTCCCCTTCATTGCTCTTCAAACATTCATCATGCTTATGAAATCAGAGCACAAACATCTATGACAAGATGGAATATGACAGATTGCTTCTGTGGTTTAGCATAATTTCAAGTCATGCTGTGAAATGATGACTCTGTGTTTTAAACCTTCGTCAGATATGGGCAGCTTCTTATGGCTGAGTTACAGTTCTTGAAATATGCCACTGTTGCAGACCTGTTCTTCTATATGACAGGACATAAGGGAGTTTGAAACTCTCATTTTGAATTTTGCAATCCTAATTTTTATATTATTTTTCATCTCACTGTTAAGCTGATTGTTACAGTCAACAATTCCTTTCATGTCTTCTCATTCCTTAATAAGTTTTGTTTTACCTTGATCTAAAATCAAAATACTAGTAATACGTAGTTGATAATAGCATTCTCACAGTAATGAAGTTCAACTAATTACAGTCCTTGTATTTTCATCAGCCTTTAAAGTTACATTTTATTGCTACCTGTTTGAGAAAGTGCTTCCCATTATTGAAGCACATAATTATATTCAATTTCAGCAAAATTTAGCTGTGAATTTCCAAAGTAAAGGCCACCATAAATATGTTCCTTTCAGAAAAAAAAAAAAAAAAAAAACAACAAAACCCCCCCAAACAAACCACCAAACAAAACTAAACCAAACCCAAAGCCAGTCAAGAAGCTTAAACATTGAAAAACAAGCAACTAAACCAATCCATAATCATGAATTAAATAATACAAGAAGAATGAGAAAGAATGTCTAACATCTAGCCCACTTAACAAGACTTTCCCTAGAGGCAATGAAGAGGCACAGACACCTTCTGTGGCGTTTCATGCCATCCCTAAGATAAGAGTTGAAGCTAAATGGGATGACTTGTTTTCAGATGTCATGTTACTGAATTTAGAAAGCAGAAATGTACACCTTAGACCAGATGTCAGACTTTTAGATGGTGACATCTAGGTGTCCAACCTTATCAACAACCATTACTGTTAATTGCATTCATGCAAACCACTTCAAAACAATCAGCCACTGACTGCTTGTGGCAGCAGTGCTGAAGACATGGAGATAATGGCAAAGAGTTTCTCATGCCCACTGTATGCAAATATTTGATCCCATCATGGATGTCAGTCTACCTGTATTGATGAGCTCTTCATGTCTTTCAGTGTCTTATTTTCAGCTCTTACATAGATAGTTATTAGAGTGAAATGTTACTTGTCCTGATGCACTGGGAAGTCAGCCTTACCAAGCTGGCTGAAAATAATATAAATACCTAAGAAGGTATTAAATATCTTTCAATAAACTTTTTTTTGAATCATTCAGTCAATGATTGTTTGCAATAAGAAGAGAAAGATGTCTTTCTGATAGCAGAAGCAGCTTTCTCATCCAGCACTGAAGTGCAGCTTGGAGCAGTGACAGTGCTCAGCACAGATTCAGATGTTAGAATTTCCACTGCTTCCTTTATCAGCATTCAGAGATGCCGACTTGTTTGCTACCACGTCATTATGATGGTGCAGTACCTCGCATTAAATAGGAATCTCATTAGCTGGAGGACCACATTATTTTCATAAACAAGCTGCCTTCTGAATGTTGGTTTTTTATATCCTTACTCTACCTAATGATGAGGAGGTCAGTATCAGGATAAACAAACCTCATGCAAATTCTGGTATCCTGCTTTTATTTCTGTGCATGCTTTCATGCTTCTCTTTGGGCCTACAACCACATCAACAGAGCAAAGGGAAAAGGGGCTTTCTGACACTATCACCCTGTAGCTGCTTGTTCCTGTCCCTCTGATGGCACTTACTGTGCCTGCAGTGCAGCCTGTGGCCATGCAAGCACTTGTCAATCATTTCTGTGAAGTCTCGTGGCCTGAGCTGTTTCTGAGATGTCTGACTTGGCTGAAGAAGTGATCATATATGTTTTCTACTGCCTGTGGTCTTGCTGGATAAAACACATGGCAGAGAGGAGTAATGATACCTTAAATCATTGTTGTCCATTGCTATATTAAGATATGTCTAAGCCTTGGGGTTAACTTAGACAAATATTCAGAATGCATTGAGCAGAATCCCAACCATTTTAATGATATCTTAAAAATGAGGACTTAAAAACAATAAATGCACTAATTTCTAATTGTCTCCTAACTATTTAAGCATGAATGGATTTTCTAGGTTTTCTTTGCAGCTAGGAAGTGTCAATGTTAAATAGAGGTTCTGGTTATTCTATGATTTCAGAAGTATGAGTTTCCAGAAAACACCCAAAATATTAAGACAAAAAAGAGAGAGGGTCTGTATATTTACCTGTATGTTTCAGTCAATAAGTAGTTATTGATGACACATCAGATTTTTTTTTATATTGTGAGCTGAAGTGTGTTTTCTTACAGGATAATATTATAAGTTTAGTTTTCTGAAATATAGCATTTTTTCACATCTTTTATGTGTCAGTTGGGAAAACTCAGCAGGGATGTATGTCTTTTTCCTGAGTTTCATTTAGTTCCAGCATGATCTGCAAACATTCATCTGTTGGTTGTATGGTCATTTGTTGAAGATGCTTCTGAAATGGTTGGTGAAATTTGTGTTTTCTTCAAGGAGATCTAAAATCTTCAGATTGTGGAAGAACACTTCTTGGTAAGTCCTTCTTTCTCAAAAAGTGATTTGAGCAGTTTGTCTCACATCTCTCATTTGTTCGAAGTGCAAGAGTGTTGTTGCCCTGGGGCTCACCTGCCGTCTTCTTTCTCTCTTCCGGAAACAAAATGTCTAAGCAGAGGGCTCTTCAACAAGTTACTGTCTTCATGACCATCATCAAAATTATTTCTAACAACATAAGAGGTTTCTGATATACCTTCTCTATCAGAAAGAACATGAGTGACAACCACAGCACTAGTCTCTAGAGGAACAGCTCCAAAAGCCCACATGAAGTCTGTTTTTAACCCATATATATATATTTGGAAAGTATTGATCTATGATACTTAAGTTACTGTTTTTCCTATGTTCATAATTGAATCCTCTTTCTTATAAATACAAATTCCTTTCTTGAAACACTTCTGTAGTGGCAGTACCACCACATTGGAGAAGATTGTCATTGGGTTGTACAATGGCATCTTCATAGGGTAAGTCTTGGGAGCAGTGTGAAAAGACAAGCTGTAGGCACAGAGTTTTTAAATGCAGATCTAACACAAATTATTTAAATATGAATTATTTTTTCTTCTGAGTGACATATGGACTGGTGCAACTGAGAACAAATGAGTTTTTGCCTCAGTCTGAGGTGCCTTGAATTCATATATTGTTCCAGGTTTATCAGGGTTCAAACAGAGGAATAGATGGCATATAATAGGCTAATAATTATTGTAATACTAATCTTAATATCCTAAAACAAATTTAAAGGGTTAATCTGTATCATTCATCTATTTGAGGAAAATAATAAGATAAGATGTCCTTCCTGACGGTGAGTGAAAGCCAATATTATTAACACAAGGGTGATGCCTGGTGTTCATATACAGCAATCAAGTTCAGGTAACAGCAACTACTCTGAAAGGATTCTTCAATTTTCATCTATACATTTAGATCTCCTCAAGCCACATGTCATTATTTCCTATTATGATACAGTATTTTTTCCACTATTTTCCTTTCATCCTTGACTCATTTGTATGGCAAGCTGAAAATGTGCATTCCCCGGTGAGCGACAGCACTTGTCTTAACCAATGGATGGAAATTGACTTCAGGCCATCTTTACAGAATGGCACAGATGAACACTCCTGCATTTTTGAGGAACAGAATACTTTCTAGTGTTTAAACAAATGGCAAAAGCAGCCCTTATTTGATTAAAGTAAAGCCAAAGGGCTTCTGTATGCAAATGGTTGTTTTGGATCCTAGGTGATGAGCCTAACTGAGGAAGGAGCAACTTAATCAGATCACCCACCTTTGTGTTTCTCTTGAGCAAACTATAATTTCTGGTCTTTTTCTGAAGATCAAACCCTAGGCTGTCCAAGGGTGGTATAACCTGCAGAAAGTGGATCAGAGAGAGCTCTCCTTATGGATTCTCAATTATGCACAACTGCAGAGGTGAACCAAAACTTACAGAATCAGTAATGTCAAAAATAAAGTGCACCAAAATAGCATATGCTAAACAATGACAAGCTGTTAGAAAGACTTACCTATAGAGTAAACAAGTCATGGGGACAGAAAATAAAATAGTTTAGAGATATACAAAAGGAGAAAGAAACACAAAAAAAAGTTCAAAATTATATAGAACTGAGCTAAAATTCCTGTGGAGGTGGATAAGAGTAGATGAGTTTTTCCAGACCCATGTGGAGAACAGTGGTCTTAAAGATGAAAGAACAATTGCTTCAAAATAAATAAAATAAAAAAGACTGAGGTGATTAAGAGAAAAAATCTACACAGGCAAAAGAGCAAGATCATGAGCAAAAAAGTCTTGCTGCTGTAAAATCTAGTGCTCCTATGTAAGAGCCCGTGTTTTAAAAACTGAAATATTCCTATGAATACTACCAAAGAAGTGATAAAGTGTTCTCATTTTAAAAGTTTGTATTTTAGTAGCAAAATTGAAGGGAATTCACTGAGAAAATGCAAAATGACCTGAAAATGTATAGAATAATAAGAATAATTATTCTTAATAATATTAATATGGGAGTAGTCAGTTCTGAAATCTCTGTAGGTCATCATTTGTATAAACTTAAGGATAATAAAGATGACCTGTAGCAGGTACCACTTTTCTGTACAGTAATTAATAAATCACTTGTTGCAGTGTGGTGTATGATGAGATGTGTCAGATCTTTAATATTTTGTCATTGTGGCCTGTTTTTATACAGAATTGAACCTTCTGTGAAACTGAATGTTACATGTCAGCTAATAAAACACGATTATATGGTTTTGTCCATAATTATCAAATGTGTTGCTGTAATTAAAATGTGGCCTCTGTGGAAGAGTTTCTGTAGAGGGGACTTTAGTGTGTCAGGTAGAATGGCAATGCTCAAGACAGAAATTATTTAAAATAAAGTATAAAAATGTATTTTATTTATTTATGACTATACTTTGCACCAATATCTGTGGAATATGATAATTTACAGTGATTTTTTTTTCATTCCTTTAGAATAGGTTGAATAGGTTGTTGTCAAACCTTCTTACCCATTCCCAGAGCCAGCTAGATCCCTTCTAATTTCCAATACCTGCAAATATGATTAGATTTGCCAGGAAAAAAAGTCCCATTAGGAGAAAACTGTCTGATTATTCAATACAGCTGATGTGGTAGGAGAAGGCAGTAAGCAGGCTTGAAAGGTCATCCTATTGCTCTAATACCTGCTTCATTCAACAGCTTTTGAATGCTGAACCCTCTGGGGTCCCAAAACCTTTGTCTGGAACTATGTTGACAGAGCTTTGTCCCTGTTTTGAGTTTTGAAGTTGGCTATAGAAATTATTGAACCTTCCTGAACCATCCACAGAGCAGGAAAATAGACCCGCAGGGTGCTGGATCCTTTAAATAAGCAGTAAAAGTGAATGGGTAATTTCTAGAACTTTTTTAAAAATCTGTATGTTTTGCCCCATTCAAGGCAAAAACACTGTGCCTGTGTAATGAGGGATATCAGTGTTTAGGTGTTCAGCCAGCCCACAAATGCCTGTCTGGTTTGGTGCTGGGAGAGGAGCCACGGTATTGGCTGGAGAATCTCCAAAATGGTCTACATGACTCTTGGTCAAAAGGTTTTAACCAAAGTAAAGCCTCACAAATTCCAAATTGTTGATTCAGACATAGTAGGTGCTTTAATCAGTGGAAGCTTATACTTACTATAACCATCAGTGTTGTCAGACTGCAGCTATGCTGACGACAAATGCTTCAAAATGAAAAATGTTTTCTATGGTAAAATAAGGCAATTCAAGCACACCATTGACAGTTTGCTTTACTGTTCAACAACCTGGCCACTGGCAATAGAGAATCATATAATTAAATTAGATTGGGAAGGTATCTTTTGATATTTTGCAACATGATCAGAAATATTTTTCATTTCCAAAAAGAGAACGGTGCACAACATTACAACACCTCTACAGGCAGACCATATTAAGCATTACATTGCTTCAGGAAGTAATAGCAAGATATGAACTCACTTTTTAGAAAAAACTATACCAGATGAAAGCATCCTAGAATAAAAGGCGAAAATATTTCCTTTTGACTGAGAATGGAATTAAATTAATTTGATTTAACAAAGAAATGTAATTTAATTGCTGTATCTGGGATTTTACATCTATAATGTTAGATGTGTTGTCGTGAATGTAATTAATTCTAACTGAAATAAAGTGCTTTGATTTGAAGTGTTGTTAAATGAACTTGCCAGCTAACTGAGCTTTTAAAACCAAATAAGGTATCACATAAGTTAAATAATAATTGACATGAAAGGCGTTGGTATTGCTCATTAGAACTCTACTGCCGAAAGTCACTGGTTGGTTCATTTTAAGCGGGTTTAAGTAGATAAAATGCAATGCAAAAAATTTGTGAGGTCTAGTTGAAGCTAATGTTATTAAGAACTTTGGGTTTAATGATTTTACTGGAAGGAAGGAAGCAATCAAGTACTGCTGAAGTGTTTGAAGCATGTTGTTGGTGCCAGTTTACAAACCCAAGCTGGAATGTCAAGGGAGAGAGAGTTAAATTTGTATGTGTGATTTGTGTACATTTCTAAATGCTTGTGAATCTATTTGAATTGCAAGTTTCTGACTAAAATCCAAGACAAAAAATCCCTTAGCTGATGCATGCAGTAATTATTTGTAGTGCTAGAACAGAGTTAAAAGTGCAAGAAGGCTCTTATGAAGGATTTATTACTTTTTTCTGTCTTCACTGAGTGAATTAAATCCAATCTGTAGTGTCAATTTCCCTTAAAGATGGACAGGACTGTGACTGAGCATTAATGAATCACCAGCTGTGATGGATACACTTGATCCTTTAACCAAACCAGCAGTAGTTTGATAAAAGCTCCAAAGGACGTAAAACCCTGTCCTGTAGCTGGGCCAAGGATATCTCTAGGAAATCCTTAAAGAGACAGTCACCCAGTGAGCATTGAAGCATATGAACTTGGTATGCTGATCATGCCACTAACACATGGATTGGAGGAGACTTTTCCAAGACTGATTTGTCAAGGAATAAAATTGTTGGTATAAGGAGTCTCACATGTACCTCTCCTGTTATATGCTATTTGACTCTGAGCCACCACTCTATTCCATAAATACGACAGCCTTTGGGATTTCCCTGCTAGGCAGTGTGGCTGCATGGTGGTGATCTCCCCTTGAGCTGGGACAGATCTCAAGATTGCTTTGCAAGGCAGAGAGTCCTTTTACTAATTACAGATCTTTGGATGAGACCAATTTGAGTTCTCCCTAAATTGCAACCAGACTGCACACCCCTGACTCTCCCCTTGAGCAGGGATGCTTCTCAAGGTTTGAGATTCCTTATCTGAGGCTAAGAGAGGTTTTTACCCTAGGAGGAGAGACTGCTTATTTGCAACAGATCCTCAATAACTGACTGATAGCATGCTGAATTAATGATGTTGAAATATTGCTAATCCATGTAGTTATTCAATACTAATTGTTACAAACTTTGCATATATAATCATTTAGACATAAACTGTTGACCCAAGTCTGGGACTAGGATTGGATCCAGCAACACCTAGGCTCCTCTCTGAGAATGAGTTTGAAAGCAAAGGGGTCCACTCTGAACCTCGTGACTCCATGGAAGTATTTCCTTGCCCTTTTTCATCTCTGCTCTTTGTGTAAATCATTCTAGCTTGATCACAACTCAATTTTCATTTGAATCTTTTTTCCATGTAGTCAGAGAGTGAACCTTGCCATCGGACTTTGCTATGTTGTGCTTTTACAACATATTAAATCCACTTTTGCTAATCTCTTTGACAGTGATTCTTCAAGTGATCTAAATCACTCACCAGATACAATTTGGCATAGTCAGCAGGATCATCAATCAGGACTCATGACAACAGCAGACATGGGCAAGGTAAATGAAGTAATGAGAATGAAAATTCAAACTTGCAAGGAAGATCAATACAACACTGCATGTATCTTCTACACTGTTGTTCCTTCTGGAAATTAAGGTCACTATCTAACAAGCTCCAACAGTAGTTGTTCTGGAGAACTTCAGAGTGAAGCTGCTTAGTTTCAGTCGTATTTTCTAACTCGGAATGAAGTGCTTTCTTCTCCCAGGAGTAGTGAACATCAGAACAGATTAAAAGTTTCTTTTGATGTTTCTATTCGTCTACAAGCAACCTGGAAAACTATGGTGTTTTTCTTTGAGACCTCAAGCTGAGGTAGCAGGACCAGGGAGCCAGCGTACCAGAGCCCAGACTGGTATGCAAAAACTGCAGTCATACTGCAACCTGGGGCCCCACTTCTCCTTTGTATTTCAAAACTGCACCATATTTAATAACATTTAATAATACAATAACATTTCTTTAACAATTTAATAATCAATTTAATAATATTTAATAAACCTGCCAATATTTAATGCTCTTGTCCAAATGATCGACTCCTTCAGCCAGTCACACCTGCCTCCCCTAGCTTGCTCTGTCTTTCCATGGAAATATGGAAGCTTTTCAGTCAGATAATTCTATTTTTTAGTTCTACAGAAAATGTTAAGGAAAATGGTATTTTTAATTCCCCATAAATAGCAGTCTTGCTGTTATGAAGTAAGATGGAATTTGGGCAAAGCTGTTTAGTTGTCAGTTGTTTGTCATTCCAGGGTTGTTCAAGTGTTGGGTGAAGTGTTTGCAACAGAAGGTCTTGTGTCCAGATGGAGGGAGGGGGCAGATTTGCTGTGCTGAAGTCCTATCGACAGTATGTGCAGAAGGTAAAAATCAGAATGTAATTACCAGTGCTGGATGGAAAACAACTTCCTACTTTTATAAAATGAGGAAATCAATGCTTTGAATTCCTTTTATCTTACATTTTAATAGAATCACACAATGTTTGGGGCTGGAAGGAGCCTCTGAAGGTAATTTTGTCCAATGTCCTTCTCAAGCAGGGCCACCAAGAGCCAGTTGCCTAGGATCATCTCCATATGGCTTTTGAATATCGCCAAGGACGCAGATTCCACAATCTCTTGGCAAGCTGTGCCAATGCTCTGTTACCATTGCAGTAAAAATGTTTTTCCCGATATTCAGAGGGAACCTCCTGTGTTCCAGCTTGTGTGCATTGCCTCTTGTCCTGTCACTGGACACCACTGGAAAGAGGCTGACTCTATCTTTTCTGCACCCTCCCTTCAGGTATTTACATAGATCAATGACCCCCTTGAGCTTTATCTTCTCCAGGCTAAAAAGACTCAGCTCTCTCAGCCTTTCCTCATAGGATGAATGCTTCAGTCCTTAATTACTTTGTAGCTCATTGTTGGACTCTCTGCAGCAGGTCCATGTGTCTTGTGTACTGAGGACCCCAGAACTGGACCCAACACTCCAGGCTTGGCCTCACCAGTGCTGAGTAGAAGGGAGCAATCACCTCCTTCAGCCTGCTACCAGCACTTCTACTAATGAAGCATAGGACACCATTAACTACCTTTTCAGGAAGAGCATGTTGCTGGCTCATGTTCAACTTGGTGTCCACCATGACACCCCTGTCCTTTTCTGCAAAGCTGCTTTCCACCTGGGTGAAAAGAAACATATTTTGCAGAAACCTAAATGCTTCCTTAGCAAAAAGACTTTGTTGGCTTTATACTCTTCCAAGGGAAAATGCTACCACCCCCACTACCGTCTGCTCTCAATGATAGTGCCCTCCTGGAAACAAAGCCTTGCAGATGTCTGTGGCAGCAGGGCAGAGTGCCATGAAGAGCTGTTTCAGGTCTCTGTCCAATACATTCCCACCAAAATATCAATAACAAAATCTTTCCCTGCTGAGTAATTGTAGCAGTCTTTTTCTACTGAGTGAGCATTTCTCCTGTCCTCTTCTTTGATCAGTAGCAGCCTGTGATCAGGTGGAACACAGGATTCCTTTTCCTTCTAGATCAAGAATGCTTTAAGTATAATCTCCTTCCTTAGTACAAACGCTGTGCTCTTTCACTTACATAATTTCATTTTTACTATACCTCATGGTCACACTGTGTATAACTCATAGAAACGAGCAGTATTTTGCTTTATATTTCTTTGAAGATGATAGAATTATCAATCCCCTTTAAAGGCTATTTGTACGGCAGTCATCTTTTTGTAAATATATTTAAGTCTTCCATCATCATGATAACCTGCTTGTATTGTCAGGAAAGGAAATAAAGGCTTTTTTTTGCAGCTGTTACTCAGCTGACACCCAGCACTCAGAACTTCCTCCTACCTGTATCTTTTCTTACTAGTCCTTCAGAGCATGGGGTTTCTTCACTGTGCTTTCAGTGCCTAAAACAGTCCATGTTATTGGCATCTAATAAACAGTACCAAGATCCAGTATGTGTTTAAATTCTTGACCTATGTTTCTAGGATATCTATGTAAACCCTTACAAGGCTCTTACCCTGGTTCAACATTGATGGGCAGTTCTGCCTGCCTGATCACTTATTATTGAAATATATAGGGTTTACATGCATCAAGGAAGTAAAATCTGTACATGACACTGAGAAAGCCATTCAGTGAGAACTGAAAAGAAAAAAAAGGAAAAATGAAGGATTTAAAAAAGAACACATAACAACATGCAGATCCAAAGGAAAAATACTGGATCCTATTCCTCCTCTTCTAAGAGCTACAATCTTTGCCACCTCATTTTAATTATATTTTGGAAAAAACTCTTTGGAAAAAAAAAGCTTTAAGCTGCTTGGTGAAATTTTTCAAACATGCAGAGAATTACTAAATCGTTTTACTCAAGCAACCAGGCGCATGTGAAAAATAATCCCCCCAAACACATCTATCGTGGAGTCAAAATTCACGTGTTTCTTGCCTTCCCCCCAAACAAATGCTTTGACATGAGTCATCTACTGTGGAACTATTAGCCCTCATTGAAATGCACATCTAAACTGACACTTAACCCTGCTTTTTTTTAGCAGCACATGAGGGTGTGGGTGATACTTATTTGGATAACACCTTGCAGCCTGAAGGCTTTAAAAGTGTTTTATTTACATAATGTCTCATTTATTTTGTAAGAATTACACTCTACCCATCACTGCTATGATCTTCTTTGGCATAGAAAATATCCAACAGCTGTTTATCAGCCTACAGAAATGCTGTGTAATAAGAAATAAAAAGAGATTGTGCATCTCGCTGAAAACCATGGAGTGAATCAAGAGGGAACACCATCAGGAGAAAAAAAGAATAAAATCCGACCCTGGGCTTCCACCCATGATTTGTACAGTCCTGCAGGTCACTGATAGACACAGAATCAAATGGGAAAAAAACATTCACTATGTTACACCCATGATTTGTACAGTCCAGCAGACTCAGTGCACTAAGGCGCAGGAACCATCCCGGGCAATCTCTGTGGGGAAGAGTATTTTACATAACCTGAAAAAAACAAATGCATAAGCCAAGATTTTGAGAAGTGACACATTCTTTGGCTGTGGAATAGAAGGTATTTTTAAAGTGGGTAGAGCCTGTGGGTTTTTTTCAGAAGCAGATACCTACGAGGGAGTGAACGCTCATACCACCACTGGGGCAGCCAGTGATAACCACAGGAGAGTGCAGAGAATAAACTGCAGAAGATAAATTACGCGAACCTTTAGAAATTACACACCTGCTGGAGTGGTTTTCATTTTTTAAATTGTTTTAAATAGATTAATATTCTTCTTCCTGTTTGGTTAGGATAACAGCACAGGAGAAATACAAAAACTTTATTAGTTGGGGCAGCTCGGTGGGCAAATCTTATTATTGTTTAAACATGTTAGATAACCTCAGATGTACAGTGGGAGAGATATTTATAAAACAATAGAAAAAAACTCTGCTGGTATCTTATATGTGGGACAGTATTTAGGTCTAGAGAAATTCAATACAATTTGAGTTGTGAAAATTGTAGTTCTTGCTAATTATAAAAGACAGAATTTACAAAGTGCAGTATTGTAACTGGGAGGAATAACAAACTTAACTGAAAAAATTACATTTCTCAAGAAAAAGTGTAAGTAAACACACTGAAAACCAATTCATGGGAACTTGCCTTGAAATACAGAAAAGAGTGAAAGTTAACTGAGCAGACACTGCCATGGCAGTCTTTGTGGATTTATCTCTTCAGAAAGAATGGAGCATTTGGAAACAAGTGCACTGCCATTTATCATTATCAACTTTAATTGAAATTGAGCCAACTCAACACTTCGCTCTGAAAGTGTGAAAGCTGTGTCATCAGGTATTGGGCTAACACAGTGGAGGGCCTTAATGTTCACTGACAAGAAAGCTTTGGAGTATTTAACACCTCCCTCATTAAAACTTTAGGTTATTAAATATGACAGTAGAATATGTATGTAGAGGGAGGAAGAGCCTCAGCCATAGATTTTATGTTGTTGTTTTTAGTAGTGCATCCCTTGCAAAGATCTTCCTGGAGCTCTTGTCACAAATACATGCCAGTAATTTTATTTAGGGATTCTAGCATCAGTCAAGCATATACAACTGACTATGAGAGAATGTAGAATATCTAAATTCCAGGCTGCAAAATAAATTTAGATGTTACATATAAAGACTAGTGATTAAGGAAAGACAGAGCTACAATTTGTAAATTACTCAGATTCTCCGGGTTTGAAGAGTGGCTACTCTCATCTATTTTTCTTGGCTGATGGCAGGGACTTGCAGGAGGACAGGACAGCTTGCTGTGAGTATACAACCTTAACATGACTGTCTCTTTAGCTTTTTTTTCTACTAAATACTTTTCTTCTTCACCTCTCAGACTCTTCTGTAGATAATGTCATTCTCAGGTAAGCTACAAAGTCTGATACAGAATGAGAATTGTGCATTAATTTCATCATATGGTCTTGAAATTTAAGGATGAGATATCTGGAGAAGAAGTGTTTAGTCATGTCAGTCACCAAGATCCCCTCTACAGATAAAGAAAAGAGTTCATACCTCAGGGGCATGATGCCTTTCCGCTAAAGACAAGGGTTTAAAGTATGTGAGTTGAATTGCTCTTCAAGGTGCCTGACTCTCCTCCATCAACTGTAGAAGAGATCAGATGAATGTCTGATGGATAAAAATAAGAGGATTCCCCAGCTGAAGTGAGACAGTTCTCATCTTTGGAGGCCAGAATTGCTCTTGGCATGTTCTTTCCTGGTGAGTGGGAGAGTCTGGATAACTAGCTGTGCTGAGGGAGGGGATTCATTTCAACCAGTGCTGAAGAAAGCTATGACCTCTGTGGTTTCTTTATCTCAAGAAACAGGAAGCTCCAAAGGATGGGCTGTACCATCCTGAAACACTGCAGAAAGATGGGGTGGGTTATTTGTCTGAAGATGTTATCCTCATCATAAAGAAAAACATCTTCTATAGTTAAACTACTAAATGATGAAAGTTAAGTGAGCTGAATCTCATCAGTATGACAGCTCACAATGAAATGAGTAACTGTATTCAGTGTATGTGAAAAAAGCATTGGCACCAGGGAGGCTCCAGGGGTGGCCTCTCTGAGAAAACACCGGAGTCTGCAACAGCTCCTCCCAGCTCCAGGTGGTCCAGGTGCCAGAGCAGACATCCCTTGCATCCCAGGGAGGGATCAGTCCTGCAGCAAAGTATCAGAAGGAAGGAACAGCAGAAAGAAACTGCTGTGTACTGACCAAAATAACCCTGCCTCTGGTGCTTGCAGCAAGAGAGAGGAGTGTGGAAAGAGCCTAAGTCTGAAAAAAAGGAGAAGGAAAAGTGGTCTTAAATGTTTGCTTTTTTGTTTTCCATTACCAGAATTAGCAGTTATGTTTTTGTTTTGTTTTGGGTTTTGTTTGTTTGGTTTTTTTTAACAAATGAAGTTAATTTTCCCAAAGTTGGGTCTGTTTTGACAGTAACTGGTAAGTGAAGTCCATGTCTTTTAACTGATGAGGGGTTTTTCTCCTTTTCTTATAATTTTCTCCCCCACATCACCAAGGGGGTGGAGTAAGCAAGCATCTATGTGGGTGGTAGGGTATCAGCCAAGGCTAACCCACCATGGGCACACTTGCCCTTTATTATTACAAATTAACTTCATGTGCCTTTTCTAGTGGAAAAAGGGGGGCGGGGGGGGGGGGGGTGGTGGGGGTGGTGGCGCA
>JAWWEU010000040.1:36702283-36724465 GCA_035583155.1 Acropternis orthonyx | reverse complement strand
GGGGGGAGGTGGAGCAGGGAGAGAGACCCCAAGTGTATACTGTTGCTTTGGAAAATACATCAAAATTCCACATGTAGTATCTAATACATGGGAGATATAACTAATGTGAAAAAATTCAGATAATGACAATATTTCCTTTTCCGAGATATTTCATGAGGGAAGATTAGAATAGTCTATCAAATGGTGAAATAGCTTTGGCAATATCAAAATATTTCCAGATGTATGTGTGGAATATGTGAAAACCTGTGCTAATGTGTGCAACAACTGAAGTGGCTGTCAGATTTGCATTGTAAGATGAATAATTGAATTGGGAATGTTACATTCAAAATTCTAGTTTCCTGATTGTTTCACTTGCTCTGAAGTAGCAGAAAAGCAACAACCATTCCAAAAAACTGTAATAAATCAGCTAGATTGTTTGGTTTGGATTTGGGGAGACAAAACATTTCATTTCAGATTTCACCTTTTCAAGAAAGTATGATTATATTAATTTTTGCTTTAAAACAGCTTTTCAAAAATGTTAAAACTGGGCTTTTCTATATCACAGTAATTTTTTCTTAATGAAAGGTTGTCAGTACTGACATATACTAAAATGATTTTGTGGTGGGTGTGTATGCTACTTACCCAGGAAAAAAAAAATTCTGATGAAAATGTTCTGACTGACAGAGCATTCAATTTAGGCCAACCTTTTCTTTAACTCCTCTTTGCCAATGAGGGTGGGGCAGGTTTTCTGTTCAGAAACAGGTCCAGTAACCTTGGTTGGTGTCACAGCAGTCACCTTCTCTGTAATTACTATGGTTACATGGCAAAAACAGTGTTCATCTTTGGTGCTCAGCCTTCAGCTCTCCCTATTCCACTTTCTACCAGGACTCCCACCATACTGGCAAGGCTGCATTCCTTGTGAGCTTCTGTATCCTTTTCTCACTGGGAATGAACAAACCCCCTCACACTGCCTTTCTCTTTAAGTGTTAACCCTGGTATGATGTTTTGAGAACAGCAACATCTTGCAGAGAGCATTCACTAATAGCTGTCAGGTGCAAAGGAGATAGTTAGTGTGCAGGACTGTAGCTTAATAATGTGGTCTTGCAGATGCTGTCTGAGAACATAATTTTCAAAAATGGGATTCTTTAGGTTAGGTTTCGTTGTGGCTGGGTGCTCCTGGGAGCAGAAAGTAGTTCTGTAGGCTTTGGGGCAGAGGAAAAATGGAAAAAACCATCTGAATAGGATACACAAGGTGATTACACAAGACTAAGCTCGACAAGGTAAATCAGGCTTCTTTAAAAAAAAAAAAAGCTTTATGGTGGCTCTTTTCTGTTTCTGTCATGGCTTTTCATTCCTTGTTTTGGCCCAAGACCAACAGAGCTATTCTGAAGTTCCTCAGCAAGCATATGGTGCGTGTGCTGTTTCCATCATTAACCAGCCAGGCGGCAGGGAACGTAGAGCCTGCTTGAAAACATTGTAGGAATGGGATTCCTGGTACTTGAAGTGCAGGAGCTTATGACTCAGACTGTGGATATGCCTCCTTGCCGGCTAATATATGACAGAGCCACAAACTGAATATTATAAGGCTTACGTATAATTTTGACACACATTAGCCACCAATTTCTCTTCATGACTGGTTATATTTTCTCTTGTTAGAGACATCTATTCACAAAAACAAGCCTTCATACAAGGCTTTTCCACCTCAGTTTAAAGTGGTGCTGTTATTACAGAGCTGACACGTTGTGAGTGCTCTGCCGACTTGTTGACAGAAAGAGAGAAACACGCAATTTAATACAGATGTTTTACTGCAAAAAATATCAACAACACTTCATCCTTCTTCTTTCAGTCCTGTCGATCAAACATATTCTCTCCACCAGACAAGTGAACATGCCCTGGAAGAATGCCTGTTTTTGACAGACATTCAGAACATGGTATGATTTTCCTCCTCTTTTTTAATTCTCTGTTCCTTTGGCCTACTCACATGTCTATTTGTTCAGAAGACTACAGCCCTTCTCATTCACTCGAGTGATGAATTCAGATAAAGTTTTGGTCACACCCCTAGAGCTTTAGAAACTGTTTGGAAATGAGTAATTTCAGCTTCACAGCAGATCACTAGGTACATCTGAAATCAGTTTTAAGTGTGAACGTATCAGGTAGGTACATTGGCATTTCTGAAAGTTTGTTATCAAACAGTTTATAAACACTTTATTTTTTATTTTTTTTTTATTTATACTTGAAAAGATGTAGTCTTTAGCAAATTCTGACCTACCCTCTATCTTTCTATTCCCCCTTCTTCTTGTTAACAAACCTGGTCTATTTTTATTTATTTCACCTCCTTACTGCTGTAAAACATCCCATTTGAAGCTGTAAATTAATCTGTCCATGAATGAACATTAGACTTGTGTGTCCGGAACAGGAAACTAATGTAGAAATGCACATTACTTGACCAACAGCAGTTTAGCTTTTCTTCACAAGACTTTTATTTCTTTCATGTAGTTAGTTTTTATTCTTTCATTCATGTATTTTTAAAATAGGGAAAAAGAAATCTGTCTGGATACTACTTGATGGTATTGTGAGTTTTTGTAGCACTAAATCCTGAATTAGTAATATCCTAATGCAATATAGCAAATCCTGACTAGGCTACCTGTCAGCAGGTAAATAACATATTTATGAGACTTGTAATCCAATTTCTAGTTTATAATGTTTTCCCCCAAAAAAAAAAAAAAATGGAAAAGGAGGTGTGGCCACAGTGACCAGAGTCTATAAAGAGGCAGCACCAGGTCGCCATCGTGTTCTGGTCTGGACTCCTCGAAGCCATCAACATGTGACCTTCTAAGTGGTAATTATGGTTTTTCTCTCCTCTTTTTCTCTCTTTATTCTTTCTTCTCTTAATCCCTCTTCCTGCATTCTTTTCTTCCCCTTGAGAGTAACCTAAACACCTATTTTCTGTACATCACTTAAATTGCATGGAGTTTGTGTTTGCTGGGTGTAACAAAAGTTCCTTACTATGGCAATGCTTGTTAGTCCTGGTAGTCTGTTGTAATGCTTTTGTGAAGTTACTAGAGTTTGTGTGGGTGAAATCTCTTGAAGCCTCTCGAAATTAAAATATACACCTGTTAAAGCTTGAGGCTTCAGGACCGAGTTGTAACACCTTGCTATTCATCTTGTCTAATTTTTTGTGAAATTAATGCAGAAAAGTCTTAAGGCAAAAAAGATGGTTTGGCCCACTGTAAGTTTATAATGAGTAATATAGGATGAATTAATTCCAAAAGAGAAAGAAATAATTTTGTTCTATTCTGGTTTCCATGGTTTCCATGACAAAGGAAGGAAGTAGCATGGTGGGCCCAGGATAGGTGCATGTTTTTGGCAAGGGCCAATGAATTTTTCATTCTGCTTCAGACAGAGCTGTCCTGATGTGAAATTTGATTTTTCAACAATGTATTTCAGCACGAACAAAAATATTGCCACTGTTAAAAATATAGCCACTTTTGGGTGCAGAAGTCTTGTTAAGGCCAAATTGAGCAGCTGAGTGTGTCTGGGGAGGAGTCCAAGAGACTCTCTGGACCCCACAGTTCTGTTAGGAACAAGGACACATAACCCTCTTATAAAACAGATATGTTTGAAAAAGAGAAATAAGAGACCAATATGGAACTGGCACTGGAAACCATGGCAACAAGTGGGTGCATCTGAAAAGAGTAGGGAATCCAGGAACATGGTTTAAGACTAAAATTTATTAATCTCTTCTCTATGAACTCCCTGTCATCTGAGGAACTGTCTTTCTGTAACCTGCAAGATTTCACGTTGTGGAATGTTTTAGAAATGTGTTAATGTCTGAAATATTTCAGATACATAATCATGAACCAGGTATCTAGATGGAGCAGTTACACTGGGGTGAAGATATGTAGACAGGACAACTGTGCCCCAAATGAGCTTTAAAAAATTCCATCCTAATAAATCATAAGAATGCCATATCTGTCCCTGAAGTAAGAATTCAGAATCCTCTGGGGTCTGGTAGCACTCTCTCTCAGTCACCTGGGGGAAACCTATCCATTTGTCCATGCCAGGCTGAGGTGTGACAGGGCACATGGTCACCCAGTTTGTGCACAGGCTGGTGTCTTTGCACCATCCATGACTCCAGGTGCAGTTGCCAGTGGGTGGAAGCTTAAGTGCCTGTCTGAGATTTCTCAAGTTCAAGGAAATTGATTCTTAATCATACACTTAATTCTACTCATCATCATCACTATCCGAGCCAGGCAAAATTATCATGTTTTAATTTATGGAGCTGTGCATAATATTTGTCAATGTCTTGCTACTTTTTACTCTCAGAAATATGTCACCAGAATCTTATATGTTGGTAATATTTTGGTACCATATTGCACATGAGAACCAATCACAAACTCTCTGTGCTTTTTAGTGACGTCAATGATCTCTCTTGGAATTTTCTGTATAAAGATGATGAGATGTGTTTTTCAAAACAGCTGAATGCCATAGTGCTAGATGTCTGATTTATCTGTTTTTGAAAGATTTAACATGACACTGCAAACAGAAAAGTTCAAAGAAAATGCATTTTCACATAATTTTTAACTTCCCCCCTAAATTACAGAAAAGCTCCAGAATATTAAGAAATTGTCTGATTCCTTAAAATGTTTTTAAATTATAGACTGTTGGTTGAAAAGTCCAGATATTTGAGGCAAAAAACCCACACACATAAAGTCTAGGTAATCACAGACCTGACATACAAAATACAGAGGTTTGCTGCCTTTCTTTTTCTGGCAATATTCAAGCTGATAGATCACCTGAAGATTTTACCCAGTTTAGGAGGGCCAGAAAGCCATCTTTTTACTCAAAAGATCTTAAGTGTGTTTTAACATTCAATCTTCCCTTTGGATATTTTGTTCGGGTTCCATGCAGATTCCTAAAGATCTCACCTAGTTCATCAAGAAACTTGTGTTCATCCAAAAAGGATAACTGATATCCTGATGCTTACCCACTGTTATTCTAAAAGCGTTGCTGTCCTCCATAGTATCTGAACATATTCAGAATTGAGCAACTTAAAATATGGATGTTTTCAGACAATTTCCAATTAAAGACAAGCATGAATGTGTTTTTATGTTTCCTTTCTTTCTTTTTTATTTTTTTAAATTCTCATTGAACAAGTCTGACTGGAGTTTTTTGAACAAGTTGCCATTCTTGCTCAGTGTGTGTATTTGTTCCATAAATCTTTGTAATGTTGCTGTGTCTTTCCAACCTAACTTTCTTTCTTTACACAGATATCCTGTCTTTTGTCTTTGTGCTTATGGCAGCAAAACATGTCTATCAAGCAAAATCCTTTCTTTTACTATTTAATTATGTTTGAATTTGTGTCCTGCCCATTGTTTTATCTACTGCCTCCTCTATGACTGACTGAGAAAATCAAATGTCCCAGTTCACAGCCTATTTTCTAAAAATAACTACATGAAAAAGCATGAAAGGCTTGTCCTAAACGCTGCTAAGGAGTTCTGCTCAGCCTGCAGTTTAATGGAAATTCTGTCAAGGGACACCTGGAAGCTGGGTTGAATGACACTTTTATAGCAGTAAGAGGGCACTATTTTTTCTGGTAAGTTTTGATGAAACAGTAGATAAAATATTGTCTCCTTTTATCACTGGGAGCTTCACAGTAGAGGTCAGTGCTAGGATTTCATTCAAGGGAAAATTCAGTATTGAGTGTTATGCCTTGTATCTTCAGGACTCTGAACTGATCCATGCTGTGGATCACTCATGGTCACTTTATTTATTTCAGTGACTTGTCCACTTACAAAGTACTCACTTTGGCTCATGCAACAAGTTCTGAACTAGACCACCAATGTGGTCTTCTCCTGACTCACCAAGTCTGGAGCGTTGGTTGTTATCCTGACCTCAGCAAGTCCCAGTATCCAAGGTGTGTGGATGCAGCAGGCAGCTTACGACTGTGGGGACCTACCTCCTGTGGACACCCAAGGGCACAGCATGGGGACACTCCACAGCCTTCCCAGCATTGCTAGGAGCCAAAAGCATCAGCTACTGCTCTCTCTGCTTTGATCCCCTGTGGCATAGCACCCAGGGGCCACTGACTTCCTCGGAGTGGTGAGGAGACAGGGGTGATAACTGACTGCGCCTTCAGAGAAGTGTTTCTGCCATCAACATGCCACAGGATTGCTGGTAAAACACACACAGTGTCTGACTAATTCATAAAACCTACTATAACTGATCAGGTGACCAATCCAATGCCAAAAGAAAAACATTAAAATTTGGGAGGAAAAGCTTAAAATAGAAAGTATGAACACATGTCTGCATATAGCTTGCCAGATGGCATCTCTTTAAGCAGGGCTTGTCCATATGGCAAGCAAGTAGATTGAATCTGAGTGCTATATAGGATCCCAATGGAGCAAAACCCAGATTTTTTTTTTTACTCAGAGAGTGTATGCTATATATCTCACTTATGTTTCAGATGACAACATAAGCAGTTTTATGCAATCAGCTTCTGGTAGTAGGTGCAAATAATCAGAGACAGAGGGAAAGAGATGAAGAAATATCACCTTTTCAGTGAATTAGAAAACTCTCTGAGTGAGGGTTTGAATAAATAGAAAAGAAGAAAAGGAAAAAAGAGACATTCAAACCCCAGTAAAGCAGTTTTCACAAACAGTTTAATAATTTAATAGCTGACTAAGACAAAATTGCAATCACTGCCCAACCACCCAGTCATTAGCACTGACAGACAACAGAGTCCTGCAGTACCAAAACGTCCATGTCAGCTGGGAAAGGCTGCTGAGGACATTGAATTTCTCTAATTTGGTAGAAAAACTGCCCAAGTACAGAAGGTTTCTGAATCAGAATAAGCACATCCCTCACCTTTTTATCCCTCACAGGAGCGTAAGCATTCAGCTTGCACACTGGTTATTGCTCCTGAGCTGCAAACTCTTCTCAACAGAGGTACTCCAGGCATAAAGGAAAAGTTGTAGCTGAGGATGTATTACCTGCTGTGGCACAGGGATTACACTGCTTACACAGGAGGAAGCCTACCCAACAGTCTTATGGTGCAGGAGAACTGGGAAGAAGCCAATTTTACCTATGGAGAAAATTTAAAGGTAGTCACACCATTCATTTCTAAACAGAAACTGTCCATTCCCTTTGAAAGGAAGCATAGGAAAGCTGTGATGTTTGAAACAAAGAAAGCAAGTGTTCAGTATGAAATACCTCTGTTTTAATGGATGTTTATTTGCTGACAGGTTGAATCAATCTCATTTACTTGTTGACATATGAAGTGTCAAAAATACTTACCTTTTTTAACAACAACAAAAAAGTAAGAACAGCAAGAGCCCAGTTTAAATATGTCTGAGCTGATTAAACATGTGCATCTGCACATTTGGTGAAATAGTGAATTAAATATAAATAGTATATATATTAAACCTTCTGCAGGTATCCACATTTTCAACTCAGTTTAACAAACCTTTACCATCCTCTTTTACAGACAGGACCATCTTTGGAACCAAGAAAATGTAAAAGGTTGAGTATGACATTATGGAATTTCTTGGAGAGAAAACATAGCTGTGCTCACCTGCAAAAACTAGGAAAGGCTGATGATTTGATAAACTGGTGTGCTTTTACTGCTGCATGTCACAACTGAATATACCAGTTAAAGTAAGACTAGACTATCAAAAAATTGAGAACAGAACTTTGTTTTCAGGCTTAAATTTGTACTTTCAAATGAAACATGGTATCTGAGCACATAAGCGATTATTTGCAACCATCCTGTGCTGCAGTAAGACCTGAATACACAGATAGCAGTACCTGCATACTGCCTTGGAGGTTTTTGAGGCACCTTGAGGGCAATAAAATCTATGCAAATTATGGTAGAAGATACTAATAAAGGCCTCTCTTCAAAACACTACAGTATTACTTGTGAGCCCCTCGTTTCTAAGTCCCATACAAGACTAGAATGCATGTAATGGATGAAATTTCAGTCATTCAACATCTATGCACCAAATCTCTAAAAGTTTGATGAATTCCAGTTTCCACCTCTCCCAATCCTTATAATTCTTCACAAATAGTTCAGTTTTTTGATGGATAATTTTGTGTTCTGTAACAAGATGCACCCAAGAGCAATTTAGGACATGGAGAATGAGTTTGCCAAGCTCCTTTCAATCAATTACCAACAGTTCTGGTTAACTGGATAAGTCCCAGTTGACTGGAAATTTGAGACTGGGATCCCCATCTACAAGAAGAGTCAGAAGAATGATATGGAGAACTATAGGCCTATTGTGGAACAGGCCACCCTGAGTGTCATCACATGGCATGTGCATGACAACCAAGGGATCAGGTCCAGCCAACATGGGGTTATGAAAGGCAGGTCCTCCTTGACCAAACTGATCTCCTTCTATGACAAAGTGACCTGCTTAGTAGATGAGGGAAGGGCTGTGGATGCTGTCTAACTAGACAACATCAGTAAAGACATCCGTAAAGCCTTTGACACCATCTCTCACAACACTGTCCCAGAGAAACTGGCAGCCTATGGCTTAGACAGGTGTATCCTTTGCTGGGTGAAAAACTGGCTGGATGTCTAGGCCCAGAGAGTGGTGATGAACGGAACTAGATCCAGCTGGAGGCCAGTCACTTGATTCCCCAAGGCTCAGTATTAGGGCCAATACTATTTAATATTTTTATCAATGATCTGGATGAGGAGATCGAGGGCACTCACAGTCAGTTTGCACACTATGCAGTAGTGTTTATCTGCTGGAGTGTAGGAAGTCTTGGCAGTGGAATCTGGACAGGCTGGATTATGGCTAAGGACAATAGCATGAAGTTCAATAAGGTGAAGTGCCGGATCCTGCACTTGGGTTGCAACAACCCCATGCAGTGTGACAGGCTGGGGGAAGAGTGGCTGGAAAGCTGCCCGGTGAAAAAGGACCTGGTGGTGACAGTTTACAACTGTCTGGATATGAGCCTGAAGTGTACCCAAGTGACCAAGGAGCCCAATGGCATCCTGGCTTGCATCAAGAGTAGTGTGGCCAGCAGGACTAGGTAAGTGATTGTCCGTCTCTGCCTGGCACTGGTGAGGCTGCACCTCAAATCCAGTGTTCAGGTTTGGGTCCCTCATTTCAAAAACGACACTGAAGTACTGGAACATGACCAAAGAAGGGCAAGGAAGTTGATGAAGGATCTGGATTATTAGTCTTATTAGGGGTGGCTGAGGGAGCTGGGGTTGTTTAGCCTGGAGAAGACAAGACTCAGGGTGACCTCAACTACCTGAAAGCTGGTGGTAGTAAGGTAGGAGTCCATCTATTCTCCCAAGTAGCCAGTGGCAGGACAAGAGGAAATAGCCTCAATTTTCACCAGTGGAGGTTCAGATTAGATATTAGGAAATATTTTTTTCATAATAAGAGTGGTTAGGCATTACAATAAGTTGCCCAGAGAAATGGTGGAGTCACTGTCTCTGGAAATGTTCAAGAGGTGTCTGGATGTGGTACTTGGGGTTATGGCTTTGAGGTGATTATGATGGTGCTACTAGGTTGACAGTTGGACTAGATCATCTTGAAGGTGTCATCCAATCTAGAAAATTCTTGATTCTGTGAAGAATAGGTGTTATTGGTAACTATAACTGCTATTAATTATTAAAAGTAGTCATCAATGTGTAGTTAACTTTTTGCCAAATCTTTCTGGTTCAACAGACACAGAAAGTACCTTTGACCCTTCAGTCTGGAAGATGAGACTCAGGAAACCATTCATCTCTTCAGCACAAGGAAGTTGAGGATTGACAGTTCTTTCCTTCCCTCATTTATTATCTGTAGAAAGAGGATGTAAACTTGAGAATGTATATCAGGCTGGTGAGTCACGCTGATTAGCAGATATTTAGCCAGGCTCATTTGCTTAACCTTAATGCTTGTCACATGTCATGCTACAAATTCCACTGTGCATTTACAAAGGATTTGACACCATAGAAGTAATTATTCCAAAATGATCCTGATAGATAAAAAAAAAGGCAATTTGGTCCTAAAAACAACATTCTCTATGAGAATGTTTCTGGGTCTGCAAATCCATAGTCATGTTTTATTTATAGCCTGCCTATGATTCATCATTAGGGTTTCTTACAGATTTTGGAAGAAAAATTGTTCTTCCATGCACGAGTGTTTTTAGATAACCACAGCTGCTCCTCACTAGCTGTTGTTTCAATAGCAGAAAGCCTAAAACTAGTATTCTTATACATCTTTATTCCTATCTGCTCACATTCAAACCCATTTCACCACACACACAATCAATCCCATTGTGAGGACTTCAGGCAGCAGCCACTGCAGCCGGCATTTGGCTTGTCAGCAAAACCCCTTTTTGTTCCAAAGAGAAACAGCTGATGGGATGAAACTTTGCTGCTGGCTGGAAAGCTTTGAAAGGATGGTGCTCTCCCCAATCTGCTCTGGCTTTGCCAAAATGCCTCTGAACGTGTTTAAGGCAATTTTCAGAAACCCTGCTGGGTATGCAGCAAAGAAAGGCAGGACACTACCTGGCCCTTCTGCTGCTTTGGCATTAAGGGCTGCAATTTGAATTGTTCTGTGTATTACTTGCTGGTTGATAAAAAGATGAACAGTCTAAAGTTATTTAAAATTGATAAAATTATCTTTGGTAGTTTCATTTAGCATTTCTTCTCTCTTGGTTTAAGAGCTTTTTCTGCAAATAGGCAAGTTTACAGGCTGCTTAAGAATCAGAGCTTGAACTAAACATTTCTGGTAATCATGTCCAGAAAATAAATTTTGGTCATCTCTGCACCCACGTATCTCTCTAAATACCTAGTAATGTTTTTTTCCACAATGCTGGAGAAGTGAGTCTACAAATTCATGTGCATGACTGGCACAGCCATATCAAACAGAAGTGTTTTGTTGTCTCTCCTTTGTTCATCTCTCTGTTGGAGATGGGAATAAAACTTTGGTTGATGCCAGTGGTGATGCAAAGGTGATTGATGGGCAAAGAAGTGCTTATTGCACTTGCAGAGCTTTGTGAGTTGAGAACAACCAAAGTATTGTGACTGTAATCAGGACATCTGGAGAACTTATAGGATGAGTTTTTAATCTTGGCTTAAGATTGAGGACATGAATGCTCTTGTCACACTACTGCTGTCTGGCAGCTTGAAGAAGGCAGAAAAAGCTGTAGGGAGTAGCTAAGTGGATGACTTTCTACTTCAAGTTAAAATTGAAGTTTTTCAGCAGTTCTATAGCTCAAGTATTTACAAGTCTGCTGTCTATTTCATTCCTGTGAGCAACCAGAAGACTTGTCCCTTTCAAGAGTATTGTGATCATATGGACACACCGTGCAAACCATCCCATCCTGTGTGAGTACTTTGTCTAGTTCCCACAAAAATAACATTAAACACCCATGGAAGTAGAGCAGCTTCACATGAATTCTGCTTTTTTCATTAGAAATATGTTCATACATATTCGCTAAATATATTATT
Organism: Acropternis orthonyx; assembly: GCA_035583155.1. Classification (NCBI taxonomy): domain Eukaryota; kingdom Metazoa; phylum Chordata; class Aves; order Passeriformes; family Rhinocryptidae; genus Acropternis; species Acropternis orthonyx. The sequence goes on along the minus strand of JAWWEU010000040.1, from coordinate 36,713,031 downwards.
TGAACAAAAAATAAGTCATCAAAAATAATAAATTTCCTTCCATGAGGAAATGTATTACAGATGAAATGCTCATACAGGGATCAGTTTTCTGCTGTTGGTAATCCCATACTCAGTGTAATTGGGAAATAGTTGCATGCCTTTTCCTAGTTTTTTTTGTATGTTCTCCGTGCAAAATGCAAGCATGATTTTTGTACCTCTTTCAGTTTGAGTTCAACATAAACTGGTTTTGTAGATACTGTTTCCTCCAGAATTTATGGAGATTAACTCTTAAATATGCTAAGCAGAGAGGTCAGAGCTCTCTCTGTTTGTTAAACAAATTAGTGTCAGAGGTCCTGTATGATTCCAAGGCAGAAAATGTGATGAAAGGCAGTGAGGGAGAGAAGCAGTTAGAAAAACACAATGAAAAGTATTTTGTATGTCAAAAATCATGGAGTATCTAATAAAAAGCTCAGCTTTGGCAAAAAAATCTCCATATGGAAGAATAAACAAGTTAAAATATAAACTCCTCTCTGACAGCTCCATTGCAGAAAATATATTAGGTATTTCATTAAAATGTGACCTTAGAAATGTGAACCTGGTAATTAGTGGTAACTGGGGAACAACTGAAGATCTTTGACCTCTGTTTAGTTTGGGTAAAGATCCATGCATTTTGGATACATAGCTGAAATGTGCCTTTGCCTAACTGATCCCATCTATGCTTTTCTCCCTTTCCATCTCACAAGACAGCCTTTGGGCTATCCTGCTACTTTGAAAAGACATCTAAGGCTCTTAACATGCAGACCATCCTCTTCCCTCTCTCCCTCAATTCCCAGCCATGTTTAATTCTTCTCTTCTGGGCATGTGCACCACTTGCATGACTGCTACTGCAGGACTGAGCATATATCCAGGGCTTCATGATAAGCTCTGATCAGCATTCAGTTTACAAACATACACAGGGGTTTATATCCAGGGTAGCAGGGTAGTCTCACCTACAAATTTATGACTTTTAAAGAAATTCCAGGAGGGTAGCTTTCGTGCTCAATGCATGAGAAAGTCCTACAGTAATCTTAAACTTAGATGAATAAGAGGAATGGTGAAATGGTGATCAGTCATGTAAAGAAATGGAAATCTATTTGAAAGAGAGGGAAAAGTTGAAGGATCTAGAGGCAAAGAATTGCTGATTGATCAGTCATCATGAAAGAAAAACAGCAAAGAGACAAAAAATAGAAGAAAAAAAAAGAAGCAACAGCCCCTGTAAACGGAATAGGAAATTTTAAAGAGGAAGAAAAACCAAAATTAAAAGGTATAATGCTTCTGATTGCTCTTTTGTTGGCAGTTGTTCTTTTATTAAAGGAATTAATAAAATAAGTTTACTTACCAAGCATCTGTTGTGGTTTAAAACTTTACTGCCTGGCTGCTCCTTGTTACATCTTTGGTTGGAGGTTACCCAGCCCAGCTGTCTCAGCAGAGCAGAGCAGAGATGATAGCAATGGGGACCCCTCTTCCCTTTGGCCATCCGACAGTCTGTATTTGATTGTCAGAGATGATAAGCTTAAGTTTACCTACATGCCTTCTCACTAAAGCAATTAGGATCCATGCACACAGTGAGTAAAGCAAAAATGGTTCATATGCATGAAGAATAGGACAGATGGGGTCCTTGCACAGTCACTAAGGCTGCAGGTTCAGCAAATAGGGTCCATGTACACAGTCCCACCAGATGGCACAGTGAGAACCTCTGGCATAAGACTGAGAGGTGGTAAATTGTTTTTGCACTGTCATAGCTTGCTCTCAAAATTCACAACTCAGAGGCTTTTGAGGGAGTCATATATCTGTTAGCTAGGTTGAGGCATTCCAGCCAAATAAATAATGTGTTTTTTCACTAGGATCACTTTTTAGGAAGTTGCTATACTTTGTATTCATTTATTAAGAAAAAAAAAAACAAGAAAAGGCATAGATTTTTTATGCTTAGTTTGTGAAGCATGGGAGAACCAAATGAAAATAGCACTGCAGCAGAGCTAATTCATTTAATAAAAGGTATCCCTCTTTCAGGGTCTTTATATGAAATCTCTGCAAAGCCACAGAGGTAAAGAAGTGGCCCTCAACAATTCAGATGGATTGTTGTCTTAAAAGTATTCTCTGAAGTATAATGCAATTAAGTCACCACATGCATTAGACCAAGAACATGCATTACAGTATGATTGGTATCATAACTCCTGAGAAAAATAGATCATGATGATACATTTCCTTTTGAAAGCTAATGGATATGCCTCCAGTGCCTGGACCCCTGGTCAAACTTTTACTCTCCAGGAAATATAATAAAATTTTCTGAAGTTAAACCTGGGGAAACAAAACTTTCGCTTTTTTTTTTTTCTTAATATAACAGCGTATATGGTTAAGTTAATTTGAATGCACTGTTTTGGGAGCTCCAGCTATTTTAAAAAGTCATCAAAGAGATATATGTAATCTTTTGGGAACAGAAATATAATTTCCCCATTTGTTCATAATATTCTAATTTTTTCCTCAAAACTTTGCTGAAAGTGATGGAAAATGAATGACATTGAATATTAGAGCCAAAATTTTCCAATTTGGGCATCTAAAATTAGGTTCCTAACTCTGTATTTAAATAGCTAAATATAAGTAGCCTGATTTTCAGAGCTGCTGAGCAATCCCAGCTGCCACTGAAATCAGTGGGTGCTTTGGGTAAATACCAGATCGTGTATTTAGTTGCTCACCTAGAAAAATCATTGCACCAATCACCATTACTGACTAAAGACTTTTCTTGATGTATAGGCTTAACCAAACCTTTTCAGTTTCCTTCCATTCCACTCCTCCTCTTTCAAATGCAAGGTGGCTATTTCACTCCTCCCTGTCCCATTCCTGACATCTCTCCTCATGGGCACCATGTCCACATGGACCTGTGCACGGATAGCATGTCCACATGGACCTGTGCACCGACACCAGCACGGTCCACTTGTGCATGGACATCAGCACCTCCCCCCAGCCTGCTGCCAGTGGCCAGAGGCGCAGCCCACCTGCCTATGCCTGCTGCCCACCTCTCCCATGTTACCAGCTCTGGGAAGAGCCAGTGTGTGGCTCTACACACTGGCTTCCAGGTGTAGCACTCTCCTTCCTGGGGAGCCCCTGGGTACCCCATGGCTTTGGGTAAGGACAACTGGGACTCCCAGCATTTCTTGCATTTTTTCCATGCAAGGTGTTTCGAGATGATAGCGCAACTCCCACCCTGCCTCACACCCTCAGAGGAGGCTTTCTTACACGGGCACTGTGCTGGGACTCACACTCTCAGCCTATATTTTTTGAAATAGTGCTGTCTTATGTTGTTGGTCCTCCGTAATCTCATCAAGCCTCTTTCTCTAAGTTAAGAGTTGAGTAATGCTTATCTTTGCATGGCTGTGGCAGCCACAAAGGTTCTCTGAGCCCTCTGCAGAGCCCAGGAGCTACCGGTACCCAGCTGCTGGCCTTGCTGGCTCCCTCTCTCTGTGGAGCCCTGCAGCTACCCGGTACTGCTGATAGTGAAAAGAAACAAAAGACAAGCAGCTTCAATTGAACATGCAATTGATGCAAAGATCAAGGCAGAAGCAATCAAAACACAACTTGAAAGAGAACAATTCAAAGCATCAAGCAGATGTTATTTTCCCCCTACCTTGCAGTGCAGATGCAGAGTCAACATCCAACCTGACAGGAACCAGGATTCCACCTCCAGTGTTTTAATCCCTTGTTTATGTCAGAACCACTACATTCCTCACTTTCCCGCCCCCACCCCCACCCCTTTTTTTTCCCTCCCCTCTCATTCCACTTCATTTTCACAGCCAAGGGAACTCTGCTTTTTAAAAGTTTCCAGTCTTTCCTGGTAGTAAGATGAATATTCTGTGTGCAAACCCTGCTTTCTTCAGGATCGTGACCTTCAAGAGTTATATTTCTGTTTAGCTTCTGGAAGCTGATTTAACTGTCATGGTCTCATTTGAGGCTGTAACTGGAGCTGACAAAATCTAATTTATGTTTTACGTTGCTAATAGTCTTTTTGATAGTTAATAATTTCACCAGATTTAGCAGTTTTTGTTCAGATCTTCCATGTAAAATATCTTATTTAAAAAATAATTATTTATAATTTTTGGTAAAAATACAGAAAAGAACCATTAATGAGGGAATAAATGTCAAAAATTCTTTTCTTTTGTTGATACGTAAAAAAAAATTAAATTGGCATCCATCTAACTGAGAACTTTAAATGCCTCTAAACCTGGGAGTAGGTGATTGTTGGGGGAGCTACAAAGAAAGAACTCCTAGTTTTTTGTATCAGTATAATTTTCTGTGTTGAAAGGAAGTAAAATTTGTACCCAAAGTCAGTGGGAAATTTACTGTCTTTAAAGACATTGAATATGAAGAATAGAGAACTGAATGTTTTTAAAGGCACTTACAATCATCACAGCATGATGAGCAAAGACATCAGGTTGTCTGAAGTGCCTGAGTGAATTATAAGCCTGAGAACCACTGAATTTGAAGGATGATTAGGGATGCCTGCCTGGTGTGACACAGCACTGAGCAGTCACCCCCAAGCAAACATCAGGAGTGTCTCAGGCAGGAGGCTGCACCACTGCCCTGAGCTCTGGTGCAGTGACATGCTCCGGGACAATAGTTACCCCCGAGCCTGAGGCCATTTCCCCTACTGGAGCTGCCCTGTTAACAATGTATTTATCAAATCAACTTTATCTTGGTAAGAGTGGCGTAACTCCATGCCACAATGAATTACTCCAGACAGACTGTTCTTGGGTTTATCATGAGATATTTAGACTAAATGGAGACAAGTAGGTTATGGGTTTATCAAAATTCACCCAGTCAGTCATCTACTAACATCCTAATATGACCAAGAATTCTTCATATCTGGCCCTAGGGTATTTTGACAGGAATTTCCTACAGAAAGAAAATACTGAATGGAATAACATTAATTTGTAACTGTAAAGAAGGGGCAACATTTAGAAGAATTTCATTAGAGACTTAGAGAGCAAAAAAGTCTGAAACGAAGAAAATAGGGAGGAGATAATAGCGGAAAGTGTAGAAAGGCTATACCAATAGTAAACAGTTAATGCTTGCATAAATTTGGGTGAGAAAACTTGAGCCTGAGAAAACTACTGAGATGGTGATGTCTCACTTTGCATGGAAACTGCTCTTGTGCAACATGTTGTTCCAAAAACATAAAGAAGCCCTTGGGCTTTCTTTTTTCAGTGGTTGGGAATACGTGTCTTCAGCTCACTTCTGATCAGAATACAATCTAAAAGATTCCTGTTTTAAACATACCTAAGGACAAAAATTCTGTCATAGTATCCTGTAATTGAAGACCTGCCTGTATAAATTTCTGAATGAGAAATAAACCTTGAAGTATGATAAACAAGGCTGTCTTCTGAAACCTATGGGTGTAAATATCAGAGGTCTTGCAGGCCTGTGAAGGTCTTCCTTCATGGAAAAAAAACACCAATGGTTTTGCTACTGTCCTGACATCTGACGTAGGCTAAAGCCTCTCCCTTAATAAGGGAAAGGGTGTATACAGTAAGTTGCTCACACAGCTGCATCTCTGTATTTCCAAAATCTTTTTCAAGCACTGTTGTACTTGTGTATGGACAATTAATGGGATAGTATTAGTTGTTTTTCTCACCAATAAAATGTCTGCAGCAAAGTTAATCCAGCTTGCTGGTGTTTCACCAGGGTGAGAGAATTTCTCCACCCATGGAGGTTCCTCAAATTAGAAGAGAATTGTTTAGAAAATAATTCATGTTTGAATGTGACAATTCAGCCTGGAAGACAAGATAACCACTCCCAGGAAGTCAAGGCTCTGCAGAGCACTGGGAAGGCTGAGGGAGGTTTCTGTGTTCCAGGAGGTTTGTTTTGCTGGGAAAGAAGCCCTTGGAAGAGGGAGTTGGGAACAAGGGGAAACAAACTCCCCTGCAGGGGAAAGGCTGCTGACTCGTCACTGCTATCAGTCCAACATGACATGCTTTCTCAGGCTGCTTTCCAATGCCCTGGTGTGTGGCTGACTGAGTGAAGCCTCATGGAGTCCTCCATAACACATCCTCCTTTTGCAGTCACAGCTCTGACTTGGGAACATAGGATATTAGGTGGGAACCAGTGATTTTGTGTGTGATAACTCCAGAAAGACATCTACTTTATCCCATCTCCTTCCTCCCCAAAAGTGATTAAACAATGCTGCTTGAAAATCCACATCCTTCTTTAAGAGAAAATTTACCCTTTTCTCAAAAAAAAACAGTGGGGTTTTTGAAAATATTACTTTTGGAATTTGACTATGATTACCTTTAACCATTTTTTTTGTAAGACTTTTTGAAAGTAGTTTAATTTAGTGGACTTTCAGGTACAGTTTTAACTTACAGAGGGAAAAAACTAAAACACCTTAATCTTCTGCTCTCCTTTGTCACAAACCTGTCTGATGCATAGGCCGTATTGACCCGCACAGTCTACATGATCCCTTTCTATTTTTTTTGTGATTGCAGATGCCTCTTCCCCTTTATGAAACTAAAATTTAATGCTGAAATGACATAAAATTGTTTAACAATTGGAAAAGTAGAAGTATTCTGGAAAAAGCTGCATGTGTTGGCAATAAAGCAATAATTTTTGTATTTCAATCAATTTCATTCTTTCTAAATGGCAAGAAAACTTTGCAATTCTTTGTGTAGGGAAATATGTTTGGACATATGTTCTTCAAGAATGGATTTGACTGTCAGATATTCAGAGGTGAGTTTTTTTCCACTATTATTTTTAATGGTGATGGAAGAGATTATATTGTGATAGAGTAAGTTAAGCATAAATATCTTGTCTGACATGAGTTACTCCATAAAGTTTTCATTCATGGTAGTCCAATCATTGTTGCTAAACTGTACTGCCTCCACCTCATACTTCTTCACCATCTCTTACAAAAATGGGTCTTGCTGGTGTTTCTACCTCTCCCCATCCTTTTGCTGCCTCACCATTAATTTTCCCTTCCCTATCACAACCTGTCTCCAGTTCTGAGGTCTGAGGACTGTTATCTGCCTCTCATCTCTTCAGTCTCTGCTGTTTCAAGCTCTCTTTCCTTCTTTATTTCTGTTCTCATTATCCCAGCTTCACCTTCAACTCTTTTGGCTCCTATCCCACTGCCTGCAAGCATGCTCTTGCATATTCTACATCAAAATAAGGCTCCTTTATTCAACTTGCCCACTTACAATCCTATCTTCTTCCTTGCCTTTGTTTTCAGCATTCTAGGGCCCAGATCCAAGCATCTATTTAGGCTCCTAACTTGTCCTTGAAAGCCTAAAAGTATTCTGAATGCAGTTCTGCCTCAGTTTTCTCACTTCTCATGGTGCCCTTTTAAATGTCCCTTGTACCTTGTGACAGCTGAATTTCTTTTTTGGGAAACAACATTAATACGTTTTGATTTTTTAGGGATGAGACACTGTAGCAGCTGAGTAGGTTGTACTTGTGCTCCTACAGCCCCAGCATCACTCTCCTAATGGCAGCTGCTTCTAAGATGTAGCTAAGAGAAAACCTGTTACTACATCTGTACTGGAGTAGTCAACACAAATTAGTTCACAAAACCAGAAATTAACAGCAATTCCCATGTTCATTATATTCTCTCTCCCTCAACAAGAAATCTTCCCATATTTTAACATGTCATACCTAGGTTTATTCAGCTCTGCTGTGATTCTGCAGTCAGATAGGCTCCTAAGCTGAACTTGATACTCTCAGGCACATGGTGTGGCTCTTGGGGATGGTCCTGTGCAGGAGGGTCCTTGTGGGCCCCTTCCAACTCAGCGTATTCTCTGATTCTGTACCTAATGGGACAATGACATACATGTCAGTAAGTACAGCTTAGGGTTGTTAATAAGCTTAGCTCTGTGGAAGCAGTGCCCAGAACACAGAGGGGATGGGAGTAGCTCAACACAAAGAATAGAGGCTGATGGAAGGAACTCTGCCAGCAAACACAGAGAGAGAACTCCTACACTGGGATTTTGGGTTGCACAGGTAGAGCTGTTGAACCACTTGCAGGCTGTGACACATATTTCAGAGCATCCATACAGAGGACCTTGGTGTTGCAATATGTCATATCACAAGATCTTTTAATGTTGTAAACACCTAGCACTGCGTAGAAAGCCAACTGTGAGAGTCCATGAACTGGGATGCACAAAATCCAGCTGCTAGTGAAAGCAATTGAGAAGTGCTATGGAGCTGTCAGAGCATTTGAATTCTTTTCAGGCTTGTTAGCCTTTCAAGTCACAAGTACTTGCAGAAAATTATCCCATCTTCTTCATTCCCTTGGGACTAATGGTGCTGAAGTTAAAAAAAGACAAATGCAAGCCTTTACTTTGAAAAAATTGACAAGAAATCAGTTTTTCTTCCTAAAGCCATCTGTGAGGAACATTAAGGCACTTAGCAAGACCAAGTAATCAGTGTTTTCCTTAATAACTCCCTGGTGAACGCACCTGATTTTGGCTTGTCAGAATCTGGAAGAGATGCCATAAAGATCTGAGGTCTGTGTTTAGATATCTGAAGTCAGCCAGCCAAGGTCCACTCTTTTGATTCAGCTCACCGGTGTTATCCCCTGAGTTGTGCCTGACAGTGTTTTATGTTTCTTAACTTTGCAAACAAATGGTTAATGGTCTTTAGCAAATTTTGGAAGGACACCTAAGAGCAAAACTGTAGAATGATGTTTGCTCTTGGTACATCTGTACATGCAGCAGGGGCCTGATTTTCTTGCTTGGGCTTCAGGAGCTAGAATGTCCCCAGTATGGCCTTCCAGTGCCTGTCCATTGCAATGCTGTACACAAGGGCTAACTGTGAATCTGGCAGGACCTTTACAGTGTCCTGCCTCCAAGCTGGCCTTGTTATCATAAGCTTAGTTTGCGTGTTTCATCTTTGACTTCATAGCTGTTTCAAAATGACTTGCTGTCATTTTGGAAATATGAAACACTTACTGCTTTTGTACTGATCCTCATGCAGTAGTTGATGGTCATGTGTTGGAGCCTCTTTATATTTTAGGGGAACAGACAGCTATGCTATATTGCTTCAGTAGAGCATAAAAATATCTTCCTGTCATAGAAATGAAGCATAGTAGCAGATAACATTTTAAGTGATGTCAATAGCTACATTTTCCTCTAATAATTTAGAATACATAACATGATTTGTTTAGCTAGATTACTTACTGCTTGTGTATCATCTCAAATCAACAACAGAATACCAGAATTTATTAGTACAACAAAAGAACATGAAACGTAATTTGTTCCTTAAAAATGCCCTTATAGTGTCAATATGTTCAGCTGATTCCAGAGTGAATATGTTTGAATTTTTTGCTATTAAAGTCACGTTCATTAACTGAAATGCAATGGTATAGAATATACATGGTGATGTGACCTAAGCCACAATGGTCATGAGAGAGGGCACACTGGGATATTTTTTGAAGGCCAAAGACAACACTGATGTTTTCCTTCACAAAGCTCAGCAACACTCAATCAAATTTTGTTGATCTACACTCACACGTTCTAGAAGAGGATTATGTCCTTGGTTATTTCTCTTTTGGTGGTTCTTAGGCTCACTTGCTCCAGACAATAAAGAAGTAGAGGGAAAAAAAAGTAAAGTTAACTGCAACAACATATATTCTAATAACCCTCTGCAGAAGAATTGGGAAGAAATGTAACAGATGGAAGCTAAGTCCCAACAGAAATATTAATTCACCTTCATTGATTGGCATGGCTATGAATGTTGAGTGCTAATGACTTTTTTTCCAAATGAAAGGTAATATGTTCCATTAATTTTTGAGGAATAAAAAAGGCACATTGCTGAAAATATTTTATGCTCCTATCCCTCTAAAGCTCTATCTTTCCATTGTGACAATGGCTAGTAATACCCCTCTCAGAAAGAGACATAAGCTTGATTCAGAAACCTGAACTGGCAACCTTTCAGTGACACAGCAATAAAAGCTGCCCACCTTGCATATCAGAGAATTTTAATCTGAGAAATAAAAAGAAGAGAGAGAGAAAAAGTGAGAAAAGGATCTGGGATTAAAGAATGGAAAATCATCTTCAACCTTTCTTGCCTTTTTTTCCTGAAGTGTCACAAGAGCCCACAGGGGGTGGTAATCTGGTGTCACACTTCATCCCATTGAGGCTGGGATTGCAGCTGCCCTGGGAACATCCCTCTTGCTGCAGGGTGAGCAGCACTGGGCTTGCTGCTGGTGAGAGGTCTTTGCTGGGATTGTGCATTTGTTTGAATTGCAGGCTCAGTCCCTCCCTTGGCTTGACTGCTGGGTAGGACCCATGTGCAGATACTTGGCAACTCTATGCCCCTCTCCAAAGCTGTTCAGGAATGCTGAAGTACCTGGCAGGTTCATGGATGTTCTGGGATCCCCACTGTGGTATGGACAACAAGGCAGGGCTCAGCTGGGCACTTCTGGAAAACTAAGTCTTATTGCCATGTGTCTGGCAATACTCACACTCTTCATTGATCTGAACAAAGGACACCATTCTCATGTGCATTTAGTAAACCAATTTTAATAAAACCTGGAGAGAAAAATAATCTAAGGAAACATGTTTGCTTTACTTAACCTGTCAAACAACCATCTTGCTTATCGGGATGGACAGGAAATGTTGCCCAAATCAAACATAATTTCTTCTGCCTCTAAATACTGACTGATTGTGTTGGTTTAAAGGTAAACCAGCAGGAGGAATGAATCTAACTCACAAACAGATTATAAGTCAGAATTACAGTTTAGTAAA
>JAWWEU010000040.1:36631813-36702183 GCA_035583155.1 Acropternis orthonyx | reverse complement strand
GAGAGAGAGAAGGTGATCCCTCTGAGGTGCAGGGTTGGTAGATGAAAGAAAAATTCCAAGATTTTAAATCCATAACACTGATATAAAGTACTCAATATGATTGAGTTAATTTATTACTTGAATATTAACAGTATAACTATATATACAAATATACAAAATATATCTATGCATATATCCTTATGTGTCTTCAGAATCACAAATGTAGTTAGGATAGGAAAAAACTAGATGCCTGTTTAAATAAGGTTCTTCTATATTTTTTCCAGATGTTTTCCCCTAAAATCACGTTATAAACAATAATAAAAAACTGAATAGAGAAAAAAAAATGACGGACAATTCAGGCCCTGGAAAAAAACCCCAGAATGTTTTCATTCCATGGTGATATTAAAGAAAAAGTTATCTCAAAGTCTGAAGTTTCTTTCCTTTCTCTTGTGATGGAAGATGCTAAATGTTGATTAACTTTCAAAAAATCCCGCTAGGATTCACTGGAGCCAATAATGTCAAAACTCTCTGTGTAATAATAAAGTTGGGAAGTTATTTATTCTTAAAATTGATCTTAAGCTGCAGAGGTAGCAGCACTGAAGGTTCTTATTTTTGTGCATTTTCCCTGAAAATGGAAAATAAATAGCTCTGTGACTAAGCCTTTTTGATGTCCATTGGAAACTGTAAAATAAAGGCTTTGAGATACAAACCTACTGTACAGTAGCAAGGTCCCACTAATACTTCTTGTACCCTCAACCACTTCATGTGGCACCCCCAATAAATGTGAGATATTTACCTCTTTCCCTGAGGAGAAATTCCTCAGCAATTGCTGCACAGTGCTAATTCTCAAAACTACTCCTTGAATTGTTAAGAATGATGAATTCTTAACAATGGTGAAATGTCTGGGCATCGGGGATCTGTGTCTGAGCGCTCTATCCATTAAGAAGAACAGATGTGGCAGTACTTTATGCTGCAGTATCTGTGTTTTAGGCACTTGGCCCTACATCAACAACCATTTTCCTCAAAGAGCCGGTGTCCCTGCCCTGTGCAGCACTCTCCAAATGGAGGAGGAGCCCAGGGGAGCCAGCACAGGAGTGCAGCCTTGCATTAACCAGGAAGAAGGAAGTGTGTGAAGAGAATTGCATCTAAGTGCACTATATGGTCCTTTTTCCTGTTACTTCCCATTACTCCATAGTCATAAAACATTATGAAATCAGATTCATAGGCCTTTTTCTAGTGATGCCTCTTTATGAGCTAATAGGTCAGCATATGACAGTGGGGTGTGGGAGATTGAGTTTCCATTAGGTTTTCTTCTGCATTAGGATTTATTCTTATGTTTACCACCTTCCAAAAACATTCTGTAACTGTGACATTATAACCCCCTTCTCCTTCTGCTTAATTGCTTAGTGTGTGGTGGATTGCCAAACATCACATGCATGGGTGCAAGAAGCAAGGAGCACAGTTCTTTATCCTTGTGGTTTTGGCACTCATTTGGAAGTAATGAGACCTGGGCCTCAGTTGCCTGCTCCTGTTAATATTTATGATCTTTATATTTAGTGATCTCTGAATAAATGTTTGTTTTCAGTGCTTCAGAGACAAAACCATTTAACACTGAGGTGCTTCTGGCCATGTTTAGACCTTTAGGCACCCAAGATCTTTCTGGTTTTGTACTTTTGAAAAGATAGATATCTAGACTTCACAAATATCTTTTTGGTGAGGAATAAATTTATGGCGTGCAATGTTTTGAGCTTTTGGAGATGAGCTTTGACCTGCTCCCCCAAGAAGAGAACTTGGATTTCATGCAGCTGACAATGCATGCTCATTAGTGTTTCTATCTTTTCTGATGGGAGAAAAATAGATAAATACAGACAAAATAACCTTTCAAGGATCAAGGACTCCACTTATCATACTGTTACTCATTGCATTTTCTGGGTACTGGATCAAAAGAAAATGCTTAGTTGTGTTCAGTCCTTCGTAAACTCTGGCTCTGATTTGGTACATGTGCTATTTTTAGTGCTTTGTTATGTTATTTGATATCCATAGTTGGTAAAGTACTTGAAAAAGGTGAAGTTTCCACAGAAGTACTCTCAGTCCTGTAGCATCCAAGGTCACAGGGCTCTCACAAATAGGAGAATGAAGATAAAGAGAAGCTGGCATGTGTCCTGGAAAGATCCTGCTAGTCGATGAAAAGAATGGACTAAATCCCCAAGCAGTCATTTTCTACAGATCAGAAATTAGGGGTAAATTGAGACTTGAGCATTTTTTTTTTTTTTTAAGGTGAGGCAGCAATAAATACTGAGACAGAGATGCTGTCCTGTGTATTCATTGTAGATGTATGGAGGTGGAAGAATGAGAAAGAATAGCAGAAAAGCAGACTTCTATTAAAGTATTCCTAAGTTTTCCTTTTAGCAACATCCTCTAAACTGCAGACCTCATTGTTTTTCTGGCCGTTTCTGAGACCAGCAGCTGAGCATAACATAAGGACTAGTACAAAAAAAAAAAAAAAAAGCGTACAGAGAGAGGCAGGATGTGTGACACTTCTGTTACTTTCTGTTACTCCCAGCTTGCTACTATGAAAACTTCCTAATTCACCAACTCATGGCTGTGGCTACCAGCGAATACAGCACCTGCAGCACCCTGGAGAGCCTCTGAAGGTAGTGGTGTCTGCTCCAGTTGCTGATACTGCAGCCTTCCCTTCTGTAAAGCATATCATGCAAGCTGGCAGGGCCTTGCTTAATCTCCAGAGGATAACCTGAACCCATAATTTTTAAAATTTTCTTACATGATGTCATCAATGAACATCTGACAAAGCATTTATGAAGACATGCTTTTCCTGAAATGCAGGAATTAAAACCTGCGCAAGAGAGTTTCTCCAATATATAAGTCTGGGTGAGGTTTTCATATGAAGAGACTGAACACTATCAAAGGGAGAAACTATTAACCGTATTAGTAAAGGGTGGATTAAGAAGGACTTTTTGGGCATGTTAAAGTCTTTTAAAAGAGAATACATTAGACATTGCAAATCACCTAATTTCTCACCTGGAAAGGCCCTTAGTGTTCTTGTGGGTGCTGTTGTCCATTGTGAATAAATCAAAAACACTCAGTCTTTGAAGGATAATGGCCTCAGGCACCAAATTTCATAGCTGTTCTGTACAGCAGCAGACTTCAAGCCCTCCTGCAATGGTGGGAAGGATACACTGTACAGTGAAAGTGTTCATTTGTGCTGATACTATTGCTTTATCCATTACTTGCTCCATTTCATTTTAATCACCTGAGTTTGTTCAACCTAGAATTATGTAGAAGGAGGAATGAAGGAATTCCATTGCTACAGTTCTACTGGGGAAAAAGTAGAAATAAAAAAGAAATAGAATTTTGAGTATGTGAGGATTTTTTAAATAATACTGTGATGACCTACCTAATCTAGAGAAACAGTTAGGAGTGACTCTGCTTAAAAAGTAGCTGCTCCGAATGAGTAAGCATAACCCTGCATGACTTTTGGAGAACTGCTTATTTTTATTAATCATTGTGGTAATGCTCTATATTGAATTTGGAATTGAGTAGGTTGCTTGCTTTCTCTGCAGCAAAACTGATATTTGTTTAAATTCTTTTCATGCTTCAAGCAAAAATCACTGAATGAGTATATCCAGAAGTGAGTTAAGGTGTATTCTACTTCTCACAAAAATAGAACTTCAGAAAATTGCATTGTGATTCAAGCAAAAGATGCTATTCTAAAGAAAGTCAAAGAACCAAAAATGGTGTCAAACTGCAAAGCTTAAGAGATAATGGTTAGAGCTAAAATCACTGTTAAAATGAAATTCTTAACTAGTCAAGTCCCAGTTCCTAAGTCTTGTACATCCTAATGCTGTGGTCAAAAAACCACATACATAAAGTTGACTCCAATAAAATCAACACTGTGAATATTTGTGATGAGTAGAGAGGGGGTTAACAGTCCATAAGTGCCCAGTTTCGCAGTGCTTTTTTACAACACTCAGGACCTAAGGTTACTTCCAACTGCCCGACGATTGTGCCAGGACCCAGCATGTGCAGCACTGTTGTGCAGGGGGAGTTCATTCTGGGTAAGCCTGCAGCCCTCACTGTCCCAAGTCTCTTTAAATAACAGAAAAGATCATCTTGTTTTTCACATTGCTATGAGGATACATACTTGGTTTCTGAGCCAGAGACAAATTTAGGTTTGCTATCCTCTTTTCTTCCAACAACAGTTATTTAATACTTTTGGGTTTGCTTATTTGTGTATGTGGAAGATGTAAATAACACTTGGTTGCTGACCTGGAAGTGCTCCTATTGCCTACCTGGAATTCTCAAAGGAAGTCTCACTTTGCAGTCTCAAGGACACATAGTATTGGATTAGGGAATGATGCAAAAGGCCAAACTGCAACCACATAGTAAAGCAAAGCAGAATTAGCTGGTCATTAGAAATCTGGAGCTTCCTGAAATCGACAGGTTTTCTGCTACTACCTGAATAGATAAGGGGATACACTTTCCTTATATCAGTGATAAGGATGATCCCTAGACAATGAAGTACAAACCATCAGAGCAGCCCTTTCAGAAAAATCAAGAAAGTATTATGAAATTTTTGGTCAGTGGAAGAAATCAGATATTCCTTGATCATCGGCCAGATTTGGGCATAAAATGAGATTAGTATTTTCTTAACACTGTTAAAACCAAGGCTGAATAAAAGTAATTTCTCCAGTTGTCAAAATGCCTATTTGTTTTTTTGTTTTTGAGATCTGCCTCTTTTATACTCCAGGGAGCAGAATGACTAAGCCACAGAGGCAAACTAACTCTCAAAGTTTGCTTTGCTTCAGCAGAGCAAAGTAAGGGAACAGAGTATCAGCATATTGAGAACAGGCTAATTTCTGTTATCTGTTTAGAGTTCTGATTTCAAAAACATCAAGACTACCTTCACTTAAGTAATGCCTCTAACATTATAACTCACATTTGCTGAGTGGTGACATAGCTTGCTTGTGCCCTGGACTCACAGTAATCATTGTCCTGTTAGCACACATGACACATGTCTGGTAGCCAACCTGGCAACTGGCCTTGTTTATTAAATTCCCTTCTCAGATTATTCAAGCTTATATGGAGTATCTGTATCAGCATTATCCACACATAGCTGACATCTGTCCTCTGTGGAATTGGGTGCATAACTCTCTTTGTGTAGACACAGGGAAACTAACCATTTATAGTCTCTCTTAATGAAACATTTTCAACAGTGTTATAGGTTGATAGAAAACAAAATAGTATTTGCTTAGGAAAGAAAGTTTTTTATTTTGCAAGAAGACAGCTTTTGTTCTGACAGGAAGATATGTATCTAAATCTAGGTATGCTCTTTCTTCTGCCAGCAACAAGCTGTAATGGTGTACTTCTTGCTTCTCCATTTGGGACAAAGATATCATCAGCAGTGAGGTCCCTGGCTGCCCTTGCATAAGCTCTAGTAGCAGGTGTTATGCAAGGGGTGGGTAGATGTTATACTCCTTACAGAAATTAGAAAAACAGCAGCTTGTAGGTATAAGTGTACAGATGTGTTTTAATACAGTGAATGTCTCCTTAATGGCCTTAATTATAATCCAAATTATTTGTAGAGGTTTAGTTGTTGTTAAGTTAATGTTCTCATAAGAGACTAAATGTTACTCAGGTTTGTCCACATTGAATTAAATTACTCTTTCTCAGTACCACCATCCTTTTGCCTAAGGATGAACTACTGATGAACATATTTATGCAATTGTCCTGAGGGAAGGATTAAGTTATTGGTTTATTTATTGTATTAGAACATGTTACTCTGAAATGGGGCAGTTTCAGTTTGAGTAGAGGCTTAGCACTGAAGGATGACATAGTGGTTTTCCCATCAGTACACCAGTCTCTGCCCTCCCCTTCGATATGTGCCTGGCTTGCAGGGTGTGCAGCCTGGGTGGTGTAATCTCATGTATGCACGAGTCCCTGGGAGTCATGGGACATCCCTCACCAGCCTGTCAAAGCAATAGCCTCTGTGTAACCATAATACTAGTTTGAGCCCATGGGAAGAGAAGATCACAAGGAAGGCAGAAGAAAAATAAAGCGACAAAGCAAAGGTAAAAGATGAAGAAATAATGTATTTTATGTTCACATTTGCACATTCAGCAATTCAGGAAATTGGCAGACTGCTTGCTCTCTGCATTACCTTTTCAATTAATTTAAAAGTTTGAACACTTCATTACAAGATTCAATGGCAAGACAACTTTCCAGTAGCTTGATAATGACTATTTCCCTGGCTAATGAATCTCTTTGTTGTGCTTACTGGGGCTTATTCCACTGATTCATATACTGTCTTATAAGGAGTCAGGTAGCCTGAGGTTATCAATTAATAAAAGATGCTCTGTTTTACTCTCCTCTGCTGTTACATTTTTGATGTAATTATGAAGCCTTTCCTGATCAACTTGTCCATAATCATTGCAGATTCAAATTTCAACCTTAATGAATAGGAAGCACTCAGAAAAAAACCCATGCAGGCCTGATGAACTGTCACATTTTCATGAACGGGGACAACTGTGGGAGTGGGATACAGTTGAGCCCTCCCAGCTTTCCCGTGGCTTGCTGGCATTTTCTTGCTGCCTTCCTCTGCCTCCACTCTGATTTGTTCTTATCCATTCTCTGATGAAAATGTGATGGGAGAAGAGCCCTTTCTGAGGCAAGAAGAAATAAGTGGCATTGAGAAAATGGGAAGAAAGGGACAGAAGATAATATGCCACAACAATAGCCACATTAATGTAAATTTGCTGCTTTCTGAGCATAACAAAGCCTCCCACAGACCTTCCTTCATTTGCCTCGTCTGCACACTTGAGGGAGTTGCCCATACCTCTCCCTGCTTCTGCCAGTTCCTGCTGTAATGGCATGAAGGCAACACTGATGGCCAGAAACTGCACATTTCCCAAAGTTGAAGAAAAGAGCTCTGCTTGAACCTACCTCAGGGTCACAGAGAACAAGGGACAAAAATAGTTTACAAGTCACAGTTTTCATGCAGGTGAGGTGTTGTCAGCTCTGCTGGATGTCTGAGATGTATTTTGTCCTTTTATGACAAAAGTGCTTCAAGTGCATCCCAAAAATGTGACCACTAATGAGCCAGACACCACTCAACCTTTTTTTGTTAAAATATTTGCTCTTGGCCACATGTTCATATACTGGGCTATGTCCCCCCTCACCTTATGATGGAAGTGCAAAACACAAGGCATTTGGAAGAAGAGGATTGCCACAAACCATCATGCACAAACCTGAATTTCTCCTCCTGCAACAGATAACTATGCAGCAGATGTTCAGACCAAAACCCCTGCAGAACATCCCTCCCTAACATCCCTGCTCAGCAGAGGCCACAAAACACGCCCAGTAGCCTGGGGAAAACTCAGACTCAGTGTAAGTTTAAAAGCCACAGCTATTTTGTTTTGCATGAATAAAAAAGATTAGAGGAAAGATCTGTGGCATTTGTGGGGTGAAATCAAACAAGACTTAGATATGAGATCAAACAAGACTTTGTCTTTCATTAGAGAAAGGAAAAAATAGTCCCTGATAGTCCCAATTGAGGGAAAATTCTCTTCTAATCTCAAACCTGACAGTGGTAATAAGCAAGGCACACTGGGCAAATAGTTTTCAGGCCATAATACTGAGGAGCAGCTGTGCGCTTTGTTTTCTCAAAGACAGCACTTCTGTCTTTGTCATCAATCTTCAGTACTTCATTAAAGGGCAAAAATCTACCTAAAACCAAGGTATTCAAGAAGTATAGGTCTAGTACACTTCCTTCCAACATAATTACCGAAGCTTCATTAAATAATTTATTACCACAACCTAAATATGATACACATACTTGTAGTAAGGAACTAGAAACAGAAATGGAGATTTTGCCTCAGTTAATGCTCAAGTAGGACCAAGGACCCATGTGAAACTGTCCTACAACTGTTGAAAACCCTGCTTCAGAAATCCCCTTTTCCTGCAGCCCACCAGGGACTTAAGTGATCTCATTGTGGTGCAGGAAAACTTTTAGATGCAGGTCTTTCTGAGCTTATTCAGTCTATCATCTGAAATCCTGTGGGTGGACTCTGCTGTCACAGGAGGTGATCCTTATGGGTAGGTTCATGCAGACCAGTGCAGTGATGCAATGAATGTCCCTTACAAAGGTGGGTTGGGTGGCTGCTTCCCATGAGTGCTTGAAGTCAAACTGCACTGCAAGACCTTAGCTGGTATTACAACTGCACCTGTACAAAGGCACCTGAAGTTACTCCAGTACTTTAGTGGTGGAGTCAGGATCAGTATAGCTCCTCTGGCAAGGTTTCCTGCAAGCTAACTAACTACTTTGCCTGCTTTTGGGACCATGGGTGATGTGTTGGCAATGTGTTGTATAGGTTTTTTAGCCAGTTTGGAGACATTTCCAATTAACTCTATAATAAAGGCATACTTCCTTTTATAATGTACACCTTTCTTTCAGAAATGGGAGGATGCATGTTTACCAGTTGTTAGTACAATTTTTTTTAATCCAGAGCTGGCATTTGAACATACTTAACTTGTGAAGAAAGTTTCAGGTATGACTCCGAACTTCAAATCTACTTGTGTCTTCCTGACTTACAGGTCTTGATTTTCACTAGTCCCATAGCTGTAGCAAAATCTTCAGTTATATATGCCATAATATAGTATGCATATTATTCAATAAGCAAGCAATTAAGAGAAGATGCTCTTCGTAAGAGTTTAGGACAACAGAGCATGTTATACAATGGCAAGGGCCTATGTGAGCTCAAAGGTGATGTCACATCCAGGAATGTGAAAAAGTACATACACATTTAAGACAAACTCACCCAAAACATCTGTATCACTGTGATTTGCTTTATTTCTGTGTTACAACTTGCATGAAACTCAGTGTAGGAGGTAGGACACTTCTTAAGGATGGAAGGTTTTAAACTGATTGGACACCTTTTCATGACACATCATGTAGAGAAAAAAAGACCATGACTTAATTAGGAAAATTTGCTTTAGTGAAAAATCTTTATAGACTTTTTTGATGGGTTAATCAGGTTGTGTTAAAGTACATGACTCATGCCTGCAGCCAGTTTTATCAATTAATCCGAAACTCAAGTGAGCAATGCAAGAAGTGAAAGCACCAGATAAGGACATACAGCAATGAATCCTTGTTTTAAGTCCTAACACATAGGATTTACCTGTGAACTTCAAGGACTGAAAGATTGTGTATGGAGTAGTAGAAGGAAAGACTCACTTTACATCACCACATACTTTAGTTCAGGAAACAGTAAGTAACACATAATTTCTTGTAGAAATCATGTGTTCCTATGAGAACTGGCAGGCTGTTGTGCTTGCAGTTTATGCACCAAGGACACCACTTTGCATGGATGGGGTTGGCCAGTGGAGCAGTACAAATGTGAGGTTCTGCCTCAGAGTGGGTTTTATGTGGCTGTGATGTAATGTTTCTCCACTGAACGTAGGACCACTGTTTTTGTATGGTGCCTGCATGCTGTAAAGCACATTGTCTGTAGTGCTGCTGGTGTTTTATGGCTATCAATGAGAAGGATGGGAATGAATAATCTTAAAATGAAGGATAGAGTAATGTTGCCAGCAAATATATCTGAATAGCATCACAGTTGCATAGCACCATTGTTCCCTTTCTCTCTTAACCTGTGCTATTCCCTCCTCAGGGCCTGGAAACACTAAATTCAACTCAGAGAAGCTCTGCAGGTCTTTTGAACACATTATTTTTATCTTGCTGTGCTTCAAGACTTGTTTTATTTACGACTCATTCACCCTCAGCTACCTTCTCCTCTGTTTTTTTTTATTCTTTTTTGGTTCACTTTAATTCCTTTTCCACTTCATTCCTTTACTTACTCTGACCTTTTACTTTTTTTTTTTTCCCCCACATTCATCTCAAGCCTTTCTCTCAGGCGTTGTCCTATTTTCTTCTTTTTCTTGCTTGTCATTCATAAACTCACTCCTAACCAAGTTGTGCTTCACCACAGCCTTGCTACATCTAGTCGCTCAGTCCTCCAAACAACCTACTATTAGAAGAATTTCCCATACTAGTTTGTAGGAAGTAAAGCAGATCCACACATCAGCATTAGGTAGAGGGGCAAGTTTATTATCTAAAAAGACCAAAATATTTTGTTGCATTGGTGTGGATGGTAGACAGGGTATGTTTAGTGAATGAAACTGGGATGAAGTGTGAAACACCACTGGCCCATGACTGCTTAGGAACTATTAAACTGAAATGTTTTGGACCACCTGGTCTGGTGACAGATCTCTCTACTTGTAGCAGGTGGGTTGGAACGAGATGATCTTTAAAGGTCCCTTTCAACACAAATCATTCTGTGATTCCATGAATATATGTGACCTCCCTCAAAACCTAAAGCTGCAGAAACCTCTTCAACAGCAGTTACATGTCTTTCAGCAGATGTTCAGTGTAAGAATATGTTGCACAAAGGCTTTGCATAGGGAAAAAGCTGATCATACTGAGCAATCATCATCTGTGAAAAAGAACACAAACACACCCATGAATAACTACTTTTTCTTGATCACTTGCTTTGGAATTGAAACAGTACTAAAATCATTCAAGACACATTATAAATTGTGCACAATGCCCGGAAATGTCCTTGCATCCTTTTATGATGCACTATCTTGTACTTTCAAACAGGTGTTAGCCCGGACCAGGTAAACCACTAGCTCTGTATTTTATGTTATATTTGAGTAGTCTCATAGTCATGCTACATATTATGTATTTTAAAGCTGGGAATTGGGAGAAAAAGAATTTGGTATTTGTTTTTTTTTTTCTTGTCATTGACTCTTACAGGACAATAGCTAGGAATCTTAGCCCCATAAACTTATGTTTGGAAAATACTTTGTGTTGCATTTGAATATGAGGAATGAAGAGATTGATTTGAGAATGTGATCTCTTTTTGCTAGAGAAATCTTATGGTGTCTTGAAGATATTTTTTTGGTATCTTGATTCTTTTCATGGGACACTACATCACATGCAGAATCCTGGTTCTCATGCATTAAATAGCTTCTAGTTTCACAGAATAGCAGGAAGGGTCAGATTGCAAGGGCCCACAGTGAGTCATCTGGTACAGCCTCCTTACTCAAGCAGGGTCATCCTAGAGCACATTGCACAGGATTGCATCCAGATGATTCTTGAGTATCTCCAGCTAGGACAACCTCTCTGGTCAATCTGTTCCAGTGCATGACCACGGGCTATTGGCCTTCTTGGCCACAAGAGCAGGCTGCTGGCTCATGGACAGCTTGTTGTCCACCAGAACTCCCATGTCCTTCTCCACCAAGCTGCTTTTCAGCATATCGTTTCCCAGCCTGTACTGGTGCATGGGGTTATTCTTCCCACTGGTGGACCCCTGAATTTGCCTTCATTGAATTTCAGAAGGTTCTTCTCTACCCATCTCTCCAACCTGTTGAGGTCCTTCTGAAGGGCTGCACAGCACTCTGGGGTATTGGGCACTACTCCCAACTTTGTGTTATCAGCGAACTGGCTGAGCACTCTGCTTTTCATCCAAGTCATTGATGGGTAAGTTAAACAATACTGAGCCCGATATTGACTCTTGAGGGATACCACTAGTGACAGGCCTCCAACTAGACCCTGTGACACTGATCATGACCTTCTGGGATCTGCCAGTCCTCAATCCATGTCACTGTCCACTCATCCAGCACATACTTTCTGAGTTTGTTTATAAGGATGTTGTGATATTGTGTTTTACTGACATGTCTGTTTGTCTACATGGCTGACATCTACATGGCTGTTTGAGGTTGTGGTTTATTATGGTTAATTATGGGATTATAGAGATGGTCTGAAGGAGTGGTGGTTACCATGCCTGTGGTGGAAATCACTGGGATCATATTTCAGTTGATGGAGCTGTTTGCTCTGTGCCAGATGTTGACTGAAGGGTTATTAGTTCATATTATTTACAATATAGTGTTCTGTGTCTGGCTCTGGAAAACTTTGCATGTCCTTAACATGCAAAGTTTTTACAGCTTGGAGATGATGTAAAGGGGACCAAACCACCAGCTCAGAAACAAGTGAGCTTACACAGAAGAGAAATACATGGCCAAATTTGGTAAACAACTTCCACAAAAAGGTCATTCTCCTCTGACTCCTGGTGCTCAAGAGATACAAAATATTTTCAAAAGATGGTCCTGGGAAATGCAATTAATAAGTCTCTTAGCTTTTAGGAGTCATGTACAGGTTTTATGGCACATAATACTTTCCCAATCTCAGTTAAACTGTTGATGCTCCATAAATAATTTTTTTTTTGTTCTTTTAAAGACAACTGCAATGGGGATAAAGAAGAGATACTAAGTGACTGAATATTACTTATAGTTCTATTTGCTAAGAGCTCTTCCTTTTTATTGCTTTCTTTAGAATAGAACAATCTGTGCTGAAGCTTCTGACAGAATACACTGGTTAAATAATAAACCATATAAAATACACTTTTTATAATAAATTTATCTCCCATCTAAAAAAAATCATAATAAAATAGAAAAAGTAGGAAGCAATTAATTAATCAATGTTTAAGTCTCCTATATCTCTATTTAATTTGAGAAAGTAGAGTTGTTTTAACCTGATTCAGCTATTCCTCTGAGTTTTAGAAAGTAACGAAAGTTCACAAAAGACATGACTTTTTTTTATGAGGCATGTTATGTAATGTAAGATTCTGTACAGCATATTTATTTTCATATGCTTCAGTGCATTTTATTAGGAATTAGTCTAATGTTCTGCCTTTAAATGGTTGTCTTCCCAATTAATTAAAGGTCATGAAATATATTGAAAAGAATTAAAGATGTCCCTCTCAGATGCCACTATGAGAATATTTTCCCTTAGTATATGAAAGAGAATGTGATTTGGAAACTTTTTAAATATTGATTTTTCATGCTTTCAAATTAATTTTATTTGTAAATGTAATGACTTTAATAAACTGGTGTTCAGAACCACAAGATGTAATGAAATATACAAAACCTGATGCCAGTATCATTTCAACAACTAAATTGGTTCATGATAATTGAGTTACACTTCCAAGACCACTAGCAATGTAATTTTGAGAAAAGAGGAGAAAAATTTCTCTTAAATGAAAATGGTTTTCTGAAAAGATGAAATAAAGCCTTTTCCCTTTTTTTTTCCCCTGGAGATTATTTCTTGTGTCATTGGTATAAAGGTGGTAATTTTCTTTAAGTAGACTTGTTTACTTAATATTGCCCTCAGAGTAGCTTTAGTTCATGCAGAGCTGCTTAGTAAATCAAGCAAACCAGTCCTTCTATGACTTCTTGTTTCTATAAATAGAAAAAGATAAAGTAATTTATCTGCCTTTCACAGCTAATTTCACATTCAACTCATATAATGTACAAGATCTGGCATATAATTTCAATCTAATCTGTAAAAAGACCTTTGAGATCAACAAAGAGGCTTTAATCTCTGATAACCACATAAAATTAGAGAAGATCCTTTGGTTTGTATTTCTCATGTCAGTATGTTCCATGACAAACCCTGTGTTGTACATGTCATGTCTTGCTGAGATTTTGAAGCATGCATTTCTAGATTTAGTTTTCGTGTGCCTGTGTTTTAGAGTAGAAAACAACAGTGCAATCTAAGTAAGGTTAGAACATTTTACTTTCATCTCATGAACCAAAAACCTTTGTGCTTTCTGTTCATATATATGCATGTGTATAAGTATCGTGTCATGATGGCATGAATTCTCTATAGAGCTCAGCAGTACTGTGACAAATGGGCATTGGTCTGGAGCAAAATGATGGATCGACAGCTTCCAGGGATTCTTTAGCAGATGGGGTCACCCAGACAGAGAAATGCCTTGATTAACCCCCTGGTCTGTGGATACCGAGGATGAGGAGAATTGATGACATACCAGCACCAGGGAATGCATAAGCTCACGTAGGATCCTGCATGATGTGATGCATGATTTTGATGTGATGCTCTGGAGGGCTGGTGCAGATCAGGCTTGTTAGGATGGACAGCCAAGGTCATATTGTCTTATTTTGTTTGTGTGTTCAGGAATGAATTTGACTCTTGGTTATGCTAGCACCAACAGAGCTAATAGAAACCACGTTACAAAATGGGCTCTGGCACTGTTTCCCCTGCTATGGCATGAAGACAAATGACAGTATCATGAAACCTTCTCACAACAGATTTTGTGTTCTGTCATGTTTCCTTCCGGTCAGAGAAATGAAAAGCTTAAAGTGTATCAGAGGCCTGAAGGGGTATCACGATTTTAAAAAGCAAGACTGCTTCCAAAATCTTAATAGAAAGGATACCAAATAATTTGGAAATAATTAACTGCTTTTTAAAAGATGAGCAATTGTTATAATTATCTACTAATAAAAAATGTATTTACTTAGGTAGAGGAAAAAAAACCAACAAGCAAACCAAAACCCTTGCTTGAATAATTTAATTAGATTTTGGTAGAGAGCCTTTTAAAAAAAAATTATTCTTCTTTCCTTGTCATCATAGCAGACTGTTTTATTACAAAAACAATAACAAAAACCCCCAGCAATCAAACCAAACAAACAAACCAAAAAAAAAGGAACAAAGTGACCTAAAGGAAAATGTTGCGGAGCCAAATGTGGGCAATTTAAGATAAATAAAAGATATCTAGTTTCACACTGTTTCATGGCTGATTGGTAAATCACAAATCCATTTAAAAGCCTAAGACAAAAAAAAGGCTAAGAAGTTAATGGATAGCTCAAAATAGCCCCCATGAAGCAAACTGAGGGAAAAACTGGTTGATGTTTTCTTTCCCTTAACTTCTTCATGAGAAAGAGAAACAATATACTTGATGGTCAGTAATTCCAATTAACCAAAAGGTTAAAGGGCATCTGTGTTTCCAAGGGAGCAGAGAATATTACATTTCATTCAGTAGTAAGCTATATTTGACAGAGAATTTGACTCAGAGAGGAACACTCCATAGGGTAATGTGGTAGTCAGGAAGCAAGCCTGTCAGTCTTTTGCAGAAAGTTATTCTCTGATTTTATTGATGTACAAATTACATTTTGAGACAAAACTACCAACAATTTTTTCAAAATTACCTGTATTATTCCAATAGCTTCAGCCAATGTCAAATAGAGTTTCATAGGCCCTGTTCATCTGGAGCCATTTAAGTGACAAATTACTGAATTCTGTTAATGCCATAAAAATTTATGACTGCTTTCAATACTTCAGGATATATTGATCCAATAAAATGTTTATTATGCTGTAGAAAGAAATTACCCCATACCCAGTATGTATTGCACAGTATGTGGAAGGGGCAGGCAAGTGGAAAGGTTCTCCTAAAGGAATGATTTTTATGTAATCCGTCAAGAAACCATCTGCCCAATGGATTTCTAATGGTATTTAGATCTGCAGAAAACTGACAACAGTCTTGCAGCTTATTAACCACTTGATTTCTGACAAAGAGGAAGATCTTTGCAACTGCCTATGGTGGTTTAGTTTTCTTTGCTGAAGGCCTAGAAAATCTGCTGTGACTTCAGGAGGCTCAGTGGAGTTTCTGAAGCACATGAAGTGACACAGACAATAAACTACCAGTCCTGTTCTGACATGTATGCCCTGTTTATTAGGTGTGCCCTCAGAGATACAGATGAGCACATCATGAACACCACTTCAGAAACGTACCTGTATAACCATCTGTCTTTTTCCCCTTTTACCTTGTTTGGAACTTAAAGGCTTTAAAAAAGTATATATGGTAAGTTGGATTGAAAAAAACACAGCAAGTCATAAGTTTGGGGTTTTTTTAGAGGTAGTTTTAGAGTATTTTCTCCTTAATAGTTGTATGGTCAGGTATAATCACAATAAAATACTCTTGCAAAGTTGCATGCTATCCTAAATCTGAGATCTACCCTTAGACCTCAGAAAACAAAACTGTAAGGGGTAGCATCATTACCCTTGCCAGGTTTGTCTCTAAGGAGCTTATATCAATAAACATTTGTGATAATAAGTCTGAGCTGCTATTTTCCTTTGATGTTGGCTAAAGAAATTGGAGCAAGAGCAAGAAATACAATGGAACAACTAATAAAAACAAATAGACATGACATGCTCCCAAACTCAAGAGAATGCAAACTTTGCTTTCTCCACTCTTTGAGGTCAGGATAGAAATTTTGCAGGAGGTACATTATTCGGTGACTGCAGAGAGCAGAAATGGTATTTACTGGGTACTGTGGCAGAGGAAGGGCTGTCATGAAGGTTATAGTAGCAGTCTCTTAAGCCAGAGGGAATAGTAATTTTCCATCACATTACACTGCCATAAGCTGAGACTATTTAATATAGATATGTCAAGCAGTGGATTTCTTAGACACAGAAGTATTACTAACACCTTTGTTCTGAGTTTGCAGATTCATTTCTGCAGCATTTTGCCTTGTGGCCTTCTTCCTATAAATCTATGGAACCCTTAAGAAAGCTGAACTTGCTGTAGAAAGAATTTTGTATAACTCACTCATTTCATCCACATACTACAGCTTTGTGAACTCACCATTTGTACAGTTGCAATTATTCTCTTTTCTTGTCCAGCTAGAACATTGCTGAGGCACAGCAACATTAGCAAAAAGGCCCTATGTGCTTCCTGTTATTAACTTCATCCTTTGTACCAATGCCATGATTAACTTTGCATCTGACATTAATGATACAGATAAAAAATTCAGTCATTTTTTACAAACATTCTAATTTCACAGGCCCGTGGGAATTTAATTCCTTATTATTGCTTTTGTTTCCGTAGTGTTTGCTGTCAGATCTGTGGTTTTAGTATGGGAAAATACCCTTGGCTGTCAATTGTTTGTCATTTGTGCCTACATCAACTAAAAGACAAAGCTAGCTAATTTTCCTTAGGAAGCAACTGAAGGGGAAACACTGTCAAATTCCATCTGTCTGCAGTTCAGCTGGAAAGAGCAGAAACACCTGCCTGGAGGGATAGAGCTGTGCAGTTCCCTGAATCCACAGGATTGGAGTGCTCTTACTCAGATGCCAAGAACCTGTCAGGTGTAATTTGAAGAGACCTTTTCAAGCTTTCAGAACATGACATCATGCTAACTATTTCTAAAAGCTAATCATATATGAAAATAATGAAAATTCAGGTCATCTTTATGTTAAAAATTTATGCCCAGAAATACCATAAAAGAAAATTGTTTCATGTTTAAGGATACATGTTGTTTGGATACAATTTTCCAGAGCAGGACAATTAATTTTGAAGACAATGCAACCTCATTTCGTAGGTGAGGTTTTAACTCATGACATTTGCCATTCTTTTCTGACTTTCCCTGTTTCTGTGACAGATTGAATCTCTG
This sequence comes from Acropternis orthonyx, assembly GCA_035583155.1. Lineage (NCBI taxonomy): Eukaryota > Metazoa > Chordata > Aves > Passeriformes > Rhinocryptidae > Acropternis > Acropternis orthonyx. Next base: position 36,684,879 of record JAWWEU010000040.1, on the reverse strand, counting down.
CATCTTGCATTTAAAATTTAATAAATAATTTTTGCAGTTAAGTGAAGAAAAAGCGATGTATTTCTATTCAATCAAAGCTTCATCTCACTGTCAGCATTCATCTCTATATTTTTAGAGCAAATAACCTAATAGTGCATATAGTATTTCAAGAGGTAACACCTGGGCTTTGCTTTGAGTTGTGGACCAGTTGTAAAGGAAGGAAGGGAAAGTCTTGTAGTTGTGTTCACAAAAACATCCTGTGGGTCTCCTAGCTTTAGGGGAGTGCCCAGCAAGTTGCTCTGCCCTGTGTCCCCCTTCTCCCATAGCTGAAGGTAAGGGTCTGTCAAGAACAAGGACAGGGCATGGCCCAAGTCCAGGGCTGAATTTCCAGCAGATCTCTTAATGGAGACCAACAGCTCTTTCTCATCTCAGCAATTATATAAACCATCAACACCATTTTTTTCCTGAACTTTGTTCATTGCTGAAATCTGCTGCATTAGATATTTCAATAAGGTGAAAATGGCTTATGGTAACAAGAACTGAAACTTCCTTCAGCTGGGGAAATCTTTGAGTGTCTGTGGCTGGCTTGCCTCAGGGACTGCTCCACAGGTTCAAACTTGACATGTGTGTTGAGAGGCAAATTGACAAAAAGTGAATGTACAGTGAAAGGAAACAGAAAGTCACAGAACACTTAAAAAATATGCAAAAAAAAAAAAAGCGTATGTGGTGCTTGGTTCACAGACAGGTCAAATAAATACAAAGTGATGCAGGATGAGATTGTTTTCCTTCAAATAGAAGGGCTTACGCAGAATAAACAGGAGTTCCCTCTCTCTCCTAAAGCAAGACCCTCAGAAGAAACTGAGAAATTGATATCCAGGATGATGATGAACCAAATAAGGTTCCCCACACTTACCTGATAAACACCTGGCATATCTTGAAAAGCTGAATGAAACTATTCAGCATATTATTATAGAGTTATAAAAACTGTAACTCTTAAGCAGAGCATTGATAGAAAGAAAATAACCATATTTTCGTGATGTTTGTACTTCATAGAGTAGTGCTTATATTTCTCTAACCACAGTTCACCAGAAGGGATGGACTAGGAGCCTGAGACAAGATAGGCAAACTGTGCATTGCCTTCTAAACTACAGAAGACATTTGAAAAATTCTCTGCATGTTTCTATCTCCCTTCTAGTTCATTCTGAACACAGGCAGACCTGTTCAATTTTATTTTGTGCAAAAAATATAATCACTTTTGCCAGAAGCAAGTCAGGATTTTCTCTTCCATGATGAATTTCCTCAACTTTTCTTCTTTAGGCATCAAATACTTTTGTGTTTGGCCCTGGAACACCCTTTCCCATCCTGAATGTGCCACAAAAATATGCATTGTTGATGGTTTGGTTAGAAGAAGAGGGAATTCACTGTCATACCACAGAAGTGTCATGCAACTCCATCATGTAAAAATTACTTGTGTTTGCACCTGTAACGTCATGCTCAGATATTCACATACGTTTGAGCTTTCTTCCAGTGAGATGCAGAGCATGGCTAAAAGAGCCCAGGGGAGAAGATGGTGGTACCTGTGGGACAAAGGGCTCAGCTCTGCAGCCAGCTGATGTTCCAGAGTACTGGAGAGTTCAAGAGACTGAATGAGGAGGCCCACAAGACTCAGCCCCAGGTGAGAAACAGAGACAATTTCTTCACCCTCCTCAGGTGGAAGTGATATATGCGGTAACATAGCTATGGGCCAAAGGTATCCCTTCATTTTGAGGTGGCCATGCATTATTGTTGTCCTTCCATCTGAAGGAGATCTCAGGAGATCTGCCATCACAGATTTTATGGCACAGAAAGTAGATGTAGTCAGGAAACAGCTGTTGCACATCTGGATACATATTTCATCTCTTGGTGTGGGGCACAGCTATTTTCTGTTCTTTCAGGGAAGGCAATTGGATGTGTGTGCAGCTCTGTAATACAGAAGTCAAGATTGCCATTTTTGTGGGGTGCTGTCAGGATGAACACCTTCCTGCAGAAAGGATACCAGCATTGCTCTACTTGTGTAGTGTCAGTGTTCTGCAGTCAGAAGATAGTAAATTCCCACCTGCAGACGGTGAGCATTGCAACAAACAGGGAAGCAAAACAGAAGGGCAGGGATTTCAGGAAGGGACAGGGCTACTATGGTATGAATATACCCCGAAATGCCAAAGCTGGGCTTTAGGAAGTAAGCTACTGAAAATTTGTGAAAGGAGAGGGGAAATATAATATCTCTTCCATTTATTCAGAGACTTGAGTAAAGTCTCTGAGGAAACATGTTATTATAATTTGAAATTAAGAGAATATTATGAATTACATTATAAAACATTCATTTAACTCAATATATTCCTTTTACAGCTGTGTGCAGATACATAGGAAAGTATTTTCAACAGCACTAAAGTAAGGGAGAAAGAGCAAGGAAGCGAAATTAATGTAATTCTACCACTGACATGGTAAAATTTTTATTATGGCTTCATAAATCTAACTGTCCCAAACTGTCCTTGGTAAAAAAGTGGAACTAATTACTGTAGTCAAGTTCCCTGTAGGTGTTAATGTGTAACATTAGTGTGGTCTCCATTCTCTGCATGGTACTGAATCATTCAACTGGAAATGCAACATTACTTTTTTACTTTGCAGCTGACAGGGATTATTGTTTGCCCAGTCAGAATCTGGCAAAACAAAGGGCTTAGAGAAACATCATGTCTTGGTGCTGCTCCTGAACCAAAATTCTTGTAGCCATCACTAAGAAACACTGGGTGGAACCTGCTATGTTAGAAAGTCTCAGCCTTAACTTACTAATGTAAAGATTTTGTTTGCTTTTCCAATTAAATCAATAGAAGCACACAACTTTATACCCTTACAAAAGAGTTGAGAACCACAGGTTGGGAAGTCCTTGGCTTATTGTTGACATTGTCCTTCTGGATGGTAGTTTATTTCTCAGAAAGGGATCTTAGTTTGTAAAACCAATTAAGCATGTGACCAATTTATTGTGATTGAAGATGAGTGAACATTTAGGAACTCGTTTTTTACACGAGCACAAAGTACCTGATGAAACATGATAACACATCCCAGCTGGAGAAAATGCCAGACTCTGGAGTGGATTGCAGTTTAATAAAAGAGTATTATAGATTTGCTCAAGAGCATCCATGAAGACACAGAGGTAGTTCTTGGCATTGCAGCAGGATTCAGAGTTTGATGCCTGACTGCAGCTATGAAACATCAGGGAGACGAACTAGTCTCTTTCCCAAAAGTAATGAGAACTTTGTCAAGGCAGTGTAATACATAATGACATAGACCCATTTATAAGGTGCATTGGTCTTGAAAAGCATCATGAGAACCAACAGAATCCTGAAAGAAAAAAATATATTCATAACTTATTGTAAAAAATTCCAAGAGTGACTGTAATCTAAATATTCTCTTTCACTTGTTTCCATAACTCAGTGGTCATACTAGTATGGTCAGGACATATGGCTATACATGTGGATTTACATCACCTACATTACTGCTGTAGACATGGTCTAGTTACTATCTTTTACTGATAGTCACCATAAAGAGATAAAATTGAATATTTGGATGGTGATCTGGATCTGCAGTCCTAGTCCTGGTGGCACTTTCACTGGTTACTCCAGAGAAGGTTAAGCCTAATGGTGAAGTGAGATGTGGAACAGTGTATTACTGTATCAGCTGCTGTAAGAGTAGATAAGCATGAAAGAAAAAAAAACAGGTCTATTAATCACAATTATTGAATGTTTTGAAAATATTTTCTTCCATAAATATTTCCTGAAACAGAAGTAAATAATAAGAAAACATTTTCATGAGTCATTTTAAAAGTAACCAGACTATTTTTCTCTAATGACACAGCGACATTAAGATCAGTCTGACTTGGCAACATTTTATCTTTTAATTAAGAGGAGCACCAGTTGTGAGTTCTTCCTTGCTGAATACACTCTAGGCAAAATTCTTTCTATAGAGAGTAAATTTAACTTGTTAAATGCTACTGTAGCTAAGGCTTTCTGATTTGAGAGCCAGATTATGACAAATGTCAGCAGAACTCATACTGGTGTTATCTTTTCATTCTATACAACAGCTTTCTAAAGAGAATGAAGGACTTTCATTTAGCTGCAAAGAAAAAATGTTCCATCTTGGTAAGAACTGAGTAGAAAAGTGTCTTCAATTCATGAAGGGCAGAATATTAAAGCTATTTTTCACTATATATTAAAATAATAAATAATTTATTTGTTCTCAGATTGCCACATTCTCCTTCCATTTTTAGCAGTTATTCACTAAGGTCCCACAAGAATGAAGGAGGGCTGAGGATTATTCTAGACTATACTATTTGCATTGTATATTTTACATGCACACATAGATGCAGATGTGCATTTAGAGAAAATGTTCCATGGAGCCACTGTACCCAGCAGAAGAAAAGCTCTTACTTCCAGTCCTGTGCTGAGAGTGCTCACTCACCCCTGACAGGCCATCTGTGGAAGCAGAGGATCTCTGAGCTCACAGCAGGACAGAAGAGATGATGATGCTTGTTATATTTTTGATTTAAATGCACAAAGATTGGAGCTTACCTGCAGCTCTTCTGTGGCTGAATCAAGACTGGATAAAAGGAAAACACAAATAAAACTACTAAGTAATTTCACAACATTTTGGTAACCAAATGCTCTTGTTGCATGGATTCTGTGAAATGTAGCATGTTCACGCCTTCATAACTATGCATTTTTTTTCTATTTAAATATTCTTTGGTAGGTCCCAAACCCAACACTTTGCCGTGGCTATAAAGAGGAATGATGATCTACTGGTGAAAATAGCCTTGATTCAGTCTGCATTGCAATAGGGAAGATCATGTCAAGGGCAAGTCATCAGTGTGCTGTTTACTAAGATCTTTGGAGTCAGTCTCTGTGATGTACTCAGTGATTTTGGGGATATAATTGAATCTCAGTTGTCCTCTCACCAAACAGCTAAGAATAGATTTTGCTATGAAAAGATAGGATTTTGCCATTCAGTATTCTTCGCTCTCTCCAATATGGAAAGCCATGGAAAAAAAAAACCAAACAAAATAAGGGGTCGGGAGGGCTGGAGTGGGGGGTGGGGTGGGGGAAAGTAAGGGGAAAAATAAAATCTATTGCCCAGACTGACCAGGAAATCGATGGTCCAAGCTTTCTTTGTGAGAGCTGAGGCTAACTATTCCTTGAGTCGGGATGGTGTGTGCCAGCCCTGATGTCAGAGTCTGAGCTCTCTTGAGCTAAAGCAATGGAGATCTGAAAAAAGAACAGACATTTGTGTCAGTCACTCACAGTCCTGCACTCTCTTTTAGTGCTCTGCAACAGAGCTCGATGGGGACTTTCCTACAGGCAGGTCATCACAGAGCTTGAAAATACCTCAAACTCTCAGAAACTCTTCAAAGCCAGGCTCCAAGTGTATGCCTAACATCAGAAATCAGCACTTGGTCTCAGAGCTTTGAATTCATGGGATTTTTTGCAGCAAATTTAGCTTCACATGTACCAAGTGCACTGCTCTCCAATTTTGACATGTTCTTTTGAAGATATCTGATAGTGCAGGAGAATGTAAATCATTCATGGGGAACTAAAAATATTGATGATACGTTGTGATGTTTCCCCCTTGGTCTCAAATGTTTATCAGCTATACAGTTCTCTTTGCTTCTCTTGAGGATTTTAAATTTATAATAAGTGAGTGAAATCCAGTCAAAATTTCCTTAAGGACATACCTGCTTTTCCCAAATGAAAAGGTAACATCTGAAGCATGAATAATCTGTTTTATTAAATTAATATGCAGCAATGAGCTCTAGGTTTGGGCTTTGACTTCAGCTTAATTATCTGGTAGCATTTCAGAGATCATTTTTTCCACTAGAATCTCTTCTCCAGACATTATATAACTGCATTTCAAGGACTGTGCTCTGCTTTCGGGTTAATACCAGTTTATCTGAGAGTAATTTTATTCACTGAATTTGCTCCTGATTTACCTAAACATAACATCAAAACCAGAATGTAGCCTCTATATTCATGAGACTAGTGTCTTTTCTTTCTCATATTTTAGTGATAGAACAGTTACAGGAACACCAAGCAGATATCTGGGGATCAGCTGGAGAACTCTGTTGCCTGGGAAATACAGATATATTTTATAAATTGCAAGTGCCTTTTTCTGCTGTATAACTTACTGGAACATACATTTATTTCATTCTAAGTTACTCTTGTCCAGAAAACTGTTCATAAAATAATTTCACTTGTCAATGTACCGCCTTTTGTACCACAAGGGTGGCTCACTTGGTCAGAAAAGAAAATTTTTGCCCACTATGGCTTTGCAAGGCATCTCCTCTGCTTTTACATCTGACCCAACAGCCTGTGAAAGAGGATTGGCAGTAGGATTTCTCAGATCTTGATAACCTCCTCAGCTCCTGATGACAACCACCAACATGGCAATTTGTGCAGCTGTCGTTTGACTAGACTTCTTTAGAGGAGAAGACCTCTGAGCAGCTTTGGTACTGCTGTGGTGAGTTGTTCAGTGCTATCCCCAGGCTGAGTGACAGCTGTCTGTCCGTCTGATGAAATTCTGTTGGTTTGAACACCAAGTAGCCTATATGCCTAGCATTCATCTCATACAGGTCAAGATTGCAGCCCATCCTTTCTGGACTTAAGCATAAGTCCTATAGTGTTGTCCTTATAGTTCTGCATTACAGGCAGGACTCCGCTGTTCAAAAGCACTTTCATGCTTATCTACTGTCAATTTAGCCATCTTGCCGGGAAAATTTACTTCCAGAACACAGTTTTTCCCTAAGAACAGAAAAATAATGTGGCACTGGTGCAGTACAGCGGAACCCTTCACAACCTTCTGCAAACACTCAGAGGGCAGTAACTGCCAAACCAGCCCATGAGGCTGGACTTATGCATTGGTTTTTAAATATTTCATAGAATTATATCATAGAATGACCTGGGTTGGAAGGAACCTTTGTGAGGAATTAGTTTTTTAAATGCCTTAAAACATTGCTACTACAGTGAACTGTGCAAAGAAGCCAGGAGAGTGAAGATAAAGGCTAAGGGGAGGATGCCATAGTTTACAAACTGGGAACTTTTTGGAGGCTCAGGGGTCAGTCTTTAGGTGTGTGATGCTTCTCTGAGTGTGATGCTTACCTCCAATGCACCAAGTTATGCTAAAAGAGGCCCTCTGTGCACACACCCACCTCTACCCTGGAGAAGGCTTGGCTCTTAGCAGGGATGCTTCTGAAGCATTGCCCCCTGTCAAGCCTAAAATGACTGTGTGAAAAACAGCACCTCGAGCTTCTGAAAAACCAGCATGACTGTGCAAAAACAACACCTCCCACACACAAGGGGAAAATACCAGAAGAGTTTCTGAGGCATATGAACCTATTGAACTTTCTGTTTCATGGGCTTCTTTTCCGCACCACTCCCCGATGGACCAAGACATCAGCGACACCAGCAACAACAACCAAGTTCATTGGAGATCTCTGGATGGTGAGTATAAACTATTTTCTCTCTCTTCTCTCTTTTTCTTATTATTTTCTCCCTTTCTCTCTCTCTTTACCCTTACATATTTTCTTGGGTGATATCTTTAGGGTTTTATACTGCCCTTTTCCTGTAGTTAATAACAACCAAAAGGGCTACATAGCTGCTTTCCTTTGCAATCAAATTGTTCTAAAATAAACCATATATATATATATGTAAACACTGATCCTCTAGTATTGATTTGCTTTCATTCCTCCCAAGGGATTTATTAGCAGAGAAACAAAAATTACTTCTGCCTTGTGGGGTGTAATAACCTTAAAGATCACATAACTCCCAGTTCCCTGCTGAGGACAGGGATACCCTCCACTAGACCAGGTTGCTCAGAGCTCCATCCATCTTGGTGTTAAACACTTCCGGGGATGGGACATCCACTAATTCTCTTCATGACCTTTTCCAGTGCCTAACCATAGTTTTAACTTTTGACATAGGAGTGCTTTTCTATTAAGAATACCCAAGTCCACAAGTCTTTCTCCAGCATGATTTACATTATGTTTCTGAAAGAGAGTTGGACATTTCTCCTTTCAAATGGATCCTGCTTTGACTTTGCTCTCTGCCATCCTTCACAAATTTCTCTGCCTCTTGATGTGCCTCTGGTGCTGTTCTAGCCAGGGATAGATGGGTCCCTGAAGCTACTGTACAAAAGTTTTGCATGTATGTCCACAGGAAATGAAGAGAAAACAAAGGTAAAAATGAAGGGGAAGGACAAAAGAGAAAACACAATGTATTTTCTTCCATTCTCTGTAGGAGCTTTCTCTTCCCAAATGACATTTCTTCCTACAGTCATGTGTCATGTTTCGATATATTCAGAAAAGAGAAGACAGAGGAGAATAACAAACAACTTGGCAACCTAAGAAGACACAACTTCATCTTAGTAAAATGAATGGAAAATCATTCAACATCTATAAGAAGTGGGAGAGGTAAGGGGGGAGCAAAGGGCAATGAAGTCCAGATATCCAAAATACAAAAATATAAATGTTCTGCAATGGTTCTTGACTAAATCTTGCTTTGTTGATCTAATTTAATAAATACAAGCAAAGTCCTCCCAAGTCTGCACATATGAATCAAAATAGTAGTTTCCCTTCCTAAAGTAAGGACTTTAGTCTGGCTAATCAAACTCTTCTGAAACTCTTAAAACTCATCATCTACTCACTGTTCTGATGTCAGGTTTTTTTGTCCAGAGCCTAGCACATGGTGGGCAGGAGCTTGCCTGACTCAATGAGCTGCCCTTCTGAAGCTCTCAGAGTTGCAGCAGTGAGAATTACAGCCTGCAAGAGGAGGTCAGAAAAGCTCCATTTCTAGCTGTCTGGACCTGATGGGAGACAACTACTTACTGAATTCAGCAATAATTTCTACCTTGAAATACAACTTTAAACTCATGTCTGCTTAACTGACTTCCTGGGATTGAGTCATGACTCATCATAACTAACACAGTCAACAAAAGAGAGGTTTTGTAGTTGAGGGAACAGCATTTTGGTACCTCTATCCATCTGTGTTTTAACCACAGGATTCTTTCTGCTTTGACCTCCCAATTTTATATCCCATCTGTGTTATATTTCATCTATTCCATCCACTGAAGAATGAGCTAATATTTCTTGTGAAGTTGAAAATCTCAAGTTATCTTGTTTTTCCCAAAGAAGATGCATTGTGAGAACAGTTTGTGTGAACATTGCTTGTGGCTGCTGTACTGAAAGATTCACATTTTGAAAAGAATCCTGCTTATTAAGTCTGAATTGTTCAGTCACCTTTATCAAGGTCCCTTTACATCCAAAATCTCCTTTAGCTGTTCATGCTGATAAAATGTGATCAGATAGAGATGATAGCCTCTGTGTACTTATTTTTATCTCGGGTATGATCCATGAAACTGTGCACTTTATCCCATTTGACTTCTAAAACTGATCGAAAGAATTTCTTGAAATAGCTTATTGGGCCAATGTGCAGAAATAAACAGTGTAGCTTCTGTAAAAGCTTTTCCTTTCAACTTTTTACATTATTTCTTTTTATATATAAAACGATGATCAGAAGAAATCTGATGAAGTAAGACAGTGCTGTGTCATTTTTTTTTTTTATGTAAAAGGCCATGCAATCATAAGTAACATTACTTTGTTTTGATGTTGTATGGTCTTGAATGTCTCCAAAGTCCACCTTTGAGACCTGAAGTATGTCCAAATGAATGACATAAACCCACTTTCTATCTTGTGATTTTTTTTTTTTTTTGAGTAAGACACAAGCAGAATAAATCTATTAGATTCACTTTGTACAGGCTGTACAATCTTAATTTATTAAGGGAGAGATTTTACTCATAGTCAATTTTTTTTCAGTGACCAACGACTGCTTTTGGCATTGTTTTGGAGCTGACTAATTTCCAGATGAAACAGGACTTTGATTTCACTTTGGAAATCATCTTCATTTTTTTTTATCCAAGAAATTATTTTCTGAACTGTGAGAAAAAGGGTAAAAAGTATTTTTCAAATGACAGATGAAAAGTTAGTATCTTCCTTTTATTTTTTTTGTTTTTCATATTTCCATCTATGTCTGACACTATCAGACAGTCTGAAAGCAGGTTTACCTGTGAAGGAGATTTGATTAAAGCTAAAAGGAGTCTATTACTTGCACGAACATAGAAGAATTTAATTTAAACATATCATAAAAACATAGAATGGTTTGGGTTGGAAGGGACTTTAATGATTATCAAGTTCCAACCACCCACAGGGATACCTTCTGCTAGACCAGGTTGCTCAGGGCCCCACCCAAACTTGCCTTGAGCAGTTCCAGGGATGGGGTATCCACAGCTTCTCTGGGCCTCCTGTTCCAGTGCCTCACCACCCTCACAATAAATTTCTTCATAATATCTAATGTAAACCTACCTTCTGCCTGTTTGAAACCATTCCTCCTTGTCCTATCCCTGTTTGCCCTTGTTAAAAGTCCTCTCCAGCTCTCTTGTAGGACTTCTTCAGGTACTGAAAGATTGCAATAAAGTCATCCCAGAGCCTTCCTTTCTTCAGGACAAATAACCCTAACTCGCTCAGCCTTTCCTTATAGGAGAGGTGTTCCAGCCCTCTAATAATCTTTGTAGCCAAAAGACTCATTAATATGAGGAGAGAAAGACTGGTCTCTGTTCTTATCCAGGGTTGATCTGATACCTGTATATCCTCTATAACTGGGCACAGGGTCCTTGTTGTTTTCTTTTTTTTTTTTTCCCCAGTTCTGCTGAATGTCAGATCCACAAGGAGGAAAACACATCTCTCTCTTATCAGCTTATTTTATGGAAAGATGTCCCCACCCATGAGATCCCATTGCAAGTAACAAAACTTCTATGAAAAATCTGAGCTCATCTCCGGACTTCAGGCTAAAGGCTCTGTCTGAAAGTTCTGCACTTAATGCAACCATGTCCAATTTCTCAAGCATCTTTAAGGGGATATGGCAGAAGCTGACTAATCTATGCCTAAACCTGGATTGCAGCAGTGAATCCTACCCCTCGCATTTATAGGGTTATTTCATTTTTAATTAGCTCAGAATCTGATGAGTGCTCACTGTAAAAGACCTGTATGAAGAATATTAGAAAAGAGGGAACCAAATGGGATGTAGTGTTGGGAAGGTATTTGGAGGGTATTTGAAGGCCAAACTTACCTTCTGTTGTAGACATTGAACATATTAAAAAACATGGAAACATCTGTTGAATTCGTTCTATGAGATTTCTGTGGCAGTAGGGAAGGGTCCCAAAATGATGCAGGAATGGGATGCTAGATATTTATGGTCCTCAGCTCCATGGACTATGATGAATCAGTTTAGAACAATGGAGTGAACAAAACATTAGTCCAAATTAGATTAAGAGTTGCTGCATTTTTTAGAAGCAAGAGTAGTTTATGTGACTTGAGAAATCTAAGCAGAAATAATTAGAGTTCTATTAAGAGCTAGTGTTTAATTATGGCTGACAAGAACTTAATTATTTAATCAAATAAGGTTTTATTACTAACGTATCTATCTTTAGAGCACCATGACAGATGGAGAAGATTTTCAAAGATGCTTGTACAAAAATGTAAGCTGACAGGTTCCAAGAAGCTTGATGTAAGCTATTGACTTTGGTTTTTTCACTTACTACAAAAGGATTTGCTCATGAAACAGTTGGCCTTTAGCAAAAACCTTTTATTGTATCAACTTAAATAACTTAGATTTCACTTTTCTTGTTAAGGGTAGTGTTGGAACAAATTAGATATGATACTGTGTGAAGAGTAATGAGCAGGCGAATGGAGTCTGCAAATGTGACAATGGATGCAGAACAGTTTTGGGAATTTAAGAAATGGAACTCTTTGCACTGAGAGAATATTAGCTGGCACAGAAAATGAAGGGGTTAATAATATATATACTTAGAACCATCCGTTAGCATAATAGAAGCGATGTGCTTATATCAAATGTAGAAATGACCATACATTTCTTTGAGGAGAAAAAGGGCCATCTTTGAACATCCATTATCCAATAGCTTGTGACATCTTGCTTCCAGTGACAATGAAATGATGAAAATTGATATTGCACTGAAAGAAAATGATGAGTGCTCACAAAAAACCTTTCTCTAAGCAAAACTAAGTAAGCAGCTGGATTAGAGGAAAGGAATTTTACTATGCCTCTGATTTCTTCTTAAGGCACTAAAGCATCAGTGTTTGAAAGAGTTCACTGTTTTTGCAAATTCACAGGAAAAATATCTAAACCAAACTGAAAAAATTGTCAACTGTCTGGCAACTGCCCCAAGACTATTATGATTAATTAGGTTTCAAATAAGCAAGACAGTGAGTTACATCTTCTTGAGGGTTCAAGTAAGGGCATTCAGTCATAGTGCGGAAGCTGTACTGCTGAACGAACAGACAGGAATCAACTGCAGATGGTGTTGACAGGCTTTTTGCACTGGTTAATTTGAATCTTTTTTTCGCCTGTATGGTCAAATCCTCAATTATGCTTCCAAAATACCAAGATTAGAAAGGGGAAGTTAGGAAATATTTCTACCACCTACAAAATGGCAGTTCCATAAAAGAAACCATTAACTTACCTGTTACCATGGAACTGAAAAACATAATAAAACTCAGATCAAGCTTTGTTATAAATCCTGAACGTCTTGAGATTGAGGAAACTCAGGATGATTTAAAGGTTGAAAACGTTCAGCCAGAAAAGCAGTGACTTCAATAGAGCCTCTCCCAGTTGCATTGATGCAAATGGAAACATTGCCACTTTCTTCTCTGCTGGGAGAGCATCCTTTATATATTAAAACTGTGGATTGGAGGCATGAACATTAACTATCTAGTGGAAACATCAGGAGAAAAGAAGGGAAGGACATTACTCCTGCCCACTCCCTGAAAGATAAAAGAAAATGGAAAAGGAGAAATAAAGCTTGTGAAAGTATGGAAAGAACCATATTACAGAAGAAAATTACATGATCTATAAATTTCGTGTATAATAAAACAAGCAGATTTGGTCAATTGCACTTGATTTTGTACAAAAATTGGAATTTTTTTTTTTAAACAAAAGTTTGTCATCCAAAAAAAAAAGCAGTTTCTTCCAGTGATATCAATTTATCATTAATTGTTCTCTTAGTTACACTCAAACTGTGGAAGGTACTGGAGTCTAACATGGATTTCTTCTATTTGTGTAATATATACAAGTCATTCCTGGACCAAAACCAGACCTTTGCTATGTGATGTGCAAAAATTAAAGTAAAATGCAAGAATTATCACAGGCAAAAGGAAAACCCTTATCTCTCATATCTGTGTTTTAATTTTGTTACTTTGCTATGTATGTATCTGTTTTGTAAGAGTAGTCTGACCATCACAATTGAAGAAGCAGCTGATGAGCTCTTTTCTTATGCTTCATCAGCTATTAATTGAGATTGAAAGATGCAGTTTACAATTTTATAAGAAATCCCACTGTTTCTTTTATGTGGAAATGTAAATTAAACAATAAAATTACCAAATAGTAAAGAATACTAAAATTACAAAATTATTAGAAACTGCTTGAACAAGTCTGTTTTTTTATATTAAGAAAAGGTTGGGTAGTAATTATATAAATTATATGAATTGCTGACAGACAAAATTTGAATGACATAAGTAATTCCTGACTTTGCATATAAGGTATCTTTGTTACAAATCTAAAACTCATGTTATGGGGAAAATGAAGTACCATTACCACTTTGGTATTTGCTTTAGAGCAAGTGCAACCATGAACACAGCAGACATAAAACATATTAATGACATTCTGGCTTTCACAGATTTCCTGAAAACAAGAATTAATCCATAGTCTTTCTCATTTTAGCATTCCTAAAAGCTGTGGGTTTGAGTAGAAACACTCTGTCTGTAGAAGAACATGATGAAAATAATAGTTCTTCATGGTGGGAAAATCCCCTAATCTATAAGCTTGAAGAGTGATTCCCAGGTGCCTTTTTTCTGTATTTCTGTTGCTAAATAACCATCCTTAATGGATCTGGAGTGAACGACAATTCCCCTCTGCTTAGTTTTTAGATCTTAGAAATGCTTAGTTGAGAAGATGCATTCAACACCACTGAACTGTAAGTTTCCTTCAGCAGAAAACCCAATTGCTCTACAGATTTATATAAAATCACCCTACCAATAGTGAAGCATGTGTCAGTCAAGCACAAGGTCGAACTGCTAAAGTTGGTCTACATCTCTGACCTAACACTTCAGGAGACAACAGATATCAAAGCCATCCATGTAGTGAGTGTATGCATCGCACATGTGTGCATCCCGGTGTTAGTTTCTTTCCGTTTCAACTCAATTAATCAAGAACACTTTGCAATGGATGCCACAGATCAGCTCAGTGTGGTTCATGAGAGCTGCTTCCTGACAGGCAAAAGTGGGCTTGACCCCAGTGCCAGCCCAACTGCTGCTCACCATGTGAATAATCCAGCAGGCATGTAGAACTCATCCCAGTTATGGATAGAGTTTAACCTGAAATTTAACAGTTGTTCATGGCCACCATGAATTGGTCTGCCCTGCCTGGAGAACAATAATATGACTGTTACAGTTAGAAAAAATGCACTGAATCTGAAATGTTTGCAACCACTAGCTGACAGAAAAGGAAAGAAATTCTGAGACCTCGTGTTTATTCTGTTCCCAGTCAGCTGACAAAAAAAAAGATTAAAAAAAAAGAGATAATTTTTCAATGTTTATTGCAATATCAGGATCTCAGCAGGGTGCTTTCTAAGTAAAGGAGGAAGGTGAAGATGTTGAGAGATATTAAATGCTTCTAGAGAGAGATACTTAGATATTTGGATCTAAAATACAAAATCAGCAATATTGTAACTATAGAATAAATGTACAGAAAATACTTTTAAGAACAGAAAAGATTCAACTTTGAGGCCTTGTTTGGTTCATAAAATAAAATAAATAAGCATGACAGTTTTCAGCCTATAACCCACTTTGGGCCTATTATATAATATCTTTTTGCAGCTCAAAGGCAAATGTCAAAACACCTGCATGACTTTGATTAATATTACGTGTAATAACAACTGCAGGATTTTAGTCTTTTCACTTGCATCTAATATTACCTCTGCAGTAACTGAAACTGTTTGGACACAGTTTTGCACAGAGAATTGTGAACTGTGAAACTACCCAGTTTTTTTGAACTATCTTTAAAAAAAGTTATCAATGAAGTGACTACAGTGTGTCTCTTACTCTATGTTAGGCTGGAGAATACTCAGTTGATGGTGTTTGCTTTCTTCTAGTATGGAGCTCCTGGGCTCTGTCACACAAACATTTCTGATTTCATGATTCACTGGTCTGAGGCACCATAAAAGCCCCTTTGGAGATGTTACAGTTGATCATTTCCATCTGTCTCCCATACATGCACAAACTCCACAGCTGCCACTTTCTAAAATCTGTATGGTATTTTAGATATCAGCTTTAAAATACTATGAGAAATGCCTGTAATTTTTTTCCTTGTTTGTTGTCCAAGTTCTGACATCTTTGAACCCTACAGGGAATCAAAGAATTGATATTTCCTTAAAAAGATTTTGTTTCTCCTCTGGTTAGTAGAAACATTTGCTTGCAGGCATTCATCAAGTACTGCACAATTGAAGTTATGGAAAAAAATGAAAAATTCATTGCCTTACTTAATGAAAAAGTAGTAGCTGATTTGCATCATGCAAAACTTTTGTCAGTGATGTACACTACATACTATATAATAGTCCTTTTACCCTGATCAGTTTTAAAAACAATGACAGTGTATTATTTTTTACAGGGATCCTTTTATTTCACCCATGCCAATATAAATTACAGATTCTACCACCATAAATCAAAGCCCAGAATTCTTACAACATTTTTTTTGAGAGCAGTTATATACTGTCCCTTTGCAGTTAGAATGAATTTTGCATTTTAGAAAGAAGCAAGGAACAAATGATATTTCATTTGGTAATAAAGCATGCCAGACTCTTATGGGACATCCAGCCATAACATCAGAAATTACCTGCATTAAAGGTAGGTAAAAACATGGTCAAATTCCATGTCTGATCACTTTGAAGAAGTGCTTTTCAGAGGAGTACTGTAAGCCAGCCTGTCACATGAATCCTGTGTCAGTGGTGTTACAGTCATGTGCCACTTCAGCTGTCTGCAACATCTGGCTTATAGGATGGCTTCTGGGTCCCGTGCAGTTCAGTGCTCCAGGATACTTCCCTGGTAAGCGGGGTTCTGTGCTAGTTCAGTGGGGCTGGGAGCTGCTCTTAAGAGCTAGTGAAAAAGAGGAAGAGAGGTCAGGGTTTTCTCCAGCTTCACGCTCTCCTCAGGACTGCTGTGGCACAAGGGCAACTTTGCAGCAACTTGTCCCTCCCCTCCCTCTCCTCTGTGGGTCCCCACTACATTCTTTTAAAGATGATCATGGGCCATACTTTTTTTTTTTTAAAAAAAATATTTATTTTAAATTAACATCGCTGTAGTAATGTTAGTACCATTTCTTTCCTTTCAACAAAATAATTCTTCTCATCTTTATTTGTGGGTTAGGAGAATAGGGGTCACATCTATCCATCAGAGATTTGTACCTGCTTTGCTATACAACCAGGCTCCTTGGGGACATTCCCCATGGTACCTGCTGGTTATGTGCATGAAAGCATGAAAATCCTGGAAATAGTTTACCCACTAGCATGATTATGCAGTTAGAGTGCTCCCTTGGGACAAGCAAAGACCCAGGCTCTAGATGTTAGTCCATGGTCTGTTTATGTATTTCACATGCACCATTCCTAATCTGCAGTGAATAAACAGTCCTCGGAGTAGAGATCACACCTGAGGCCTCCTCCCACTCAGGGGAATACCCTAAAAAATGGGCACAGGAGAAATGTTTCCTTTAGTACTCTGACTAGAAGTGGCACAGATGTCCTTCAACTCCAAGCTCTCAGTTAGGTGGAGCAGGGGGTCAGGGTGCTTTCCTGAGATGCAGGTTTGAAAATTCTCAGGCCAAGAAGAGCAATGAACCTGGCAGTCACAAACTGTGACTAAGCTGGCTGTTACCAGGGTGGAATAGGAGCAGCAGGTGTGGCAGTGACCCTTGCCAAGAGCTGTAATCCACTCAGGCAGCCCTGAACCTGCTCAGAGAACACTTAAAGAATTAAAACTCTTCAGGAACATGCTGAAGTTTTCAGAAGCATAATTTTGGACATAAGCAAATAAAGTAGGACTTCCCCAAAACAGAGTCTGTTTTGGATTTAGCTCCTGCATAATTCTTTGAATTTAAATGTTATAACCTACTAGGGAATTCTTCTTTATAACACTTTAAATACCAAATAATTTGTCCCACTGTATCCTGACTGGCATTAAGTTCAATGACCAGCAACATTCATGGAAAAATTTATTGAGAAATACAGATACAGGGATGGATCAAGGACAGCTTTTGGATCACATTGGCTTTCTCTTGAGGTCCCTCATTTCACTGCTATACACAGGATTGACCTTTCTCAAACTGAACAACATGATCTTATTATAGACCAGCTTTTAAGGACCATTTATATTTTTAATTTCTTTTTCTTCATATATATTTCTATGTGTTAAATTCCTCACTGGTTGCATAGCTAATGATGTTACTTGTCTTATATTAACAATTTGGAGGCAGCTTAAAAAACTTGCTTAGAAGAAAATCTGCATTTTCTGCTCCAGATTGTCTCCAGATAACAGCAGTTACTGTCAAGTATAATCAAATGCTAAAAGTCTCTTCACTAGAGTCACATTGATGACTGACAAACAACACCTTGACTTATAAAAAAGGTAAGGCAAAAAACACAGTTAAAGTGATAAATGAGTGCAGAAATAATAAAAACAATTGCTGTCTGCTAAATTTGCATTGCCATACATGGAAGTGTGTCTCCTGAGAAACACTGATAGCTTGAAAATGGACAAGGAAAAATATAATTTTAGTGACACAATCCTCAGAACAATGAGCAGGTTCTTTGCAAGCAAATGGGCCTCTATGGAAGGATGCTGTGGTTGCTAAAAGGATATGCAAGTTAGAGAAGGCAGTTCCTAGGAGAGAAATCCTTTCAGAACTACGAAATACCAGTTGAGTCAATATGACTTGTCTGTGAGAATCATAGACCCTGCTGAAAATCTTGATTATACTGACTAATCTCTAACAACCATGAAAATTTCCAGCAACACAGGTTTTAACTAATCCAGAAACAATAATCCTAGTAGCTAGAGAAAAGACAGATTGTTTTGATCTAGACTGGACAGAGCCCTCTGGGATGGTATGATTTATAAATAACCTGAGGATATGTTTGCATTTTTCAGATGCAATGGATTGTTCACTCTGGGAATAACTTACTTTTACAATTTAATCTTTAATATCTTTGTCTTTTCCCAGTTTTATTGAGGCTATTTTTTCTGTATTTTATATTTAATCTTTGGACATGTCTTGAACTTTGGATGAATTATTAAAAAAACTGGTGTATGTGACATGGCAGAAACTTATGATTTGTGCCTTAAAGATTTCTATACACAAAGCAGAGCCTGAAAAGGTAAAATCTGTACAATTTTGAAGATGGTCATAATTGTTCCTATAAAGTAAGGAAAATTACAATGTACCATGCAAAACTTCAGTCTGATTTGCAAGGGGAACCCTCTTCCAGCTCTATTTGATGAAATGTCATCAATGTATTTGAAAAAACTCCTTTTATTGGCCCCCATATTTGTGGCCAGCTTCAACTCCAGCTGAGCTTTGGTCACACAAATTTTCTCCCCACAGTGGCAAACAGAATATCTGTATTTTTCCCAGGGTGCTTAACATTGCATCCACTGGACATACATATTCCTTTTTTGTCTTATTTTCAAGGGAAGATCCCCGCTCAGCCAAGCCAGCCTTCTGCCTCACCTGCTTGACTTCCAGAATTTGGGAATTGTTGCTTATGTGCCCTTAGGAGATGATGTTTAAAAAGTGACCAGCACTGACAGACCCCAGGACCTGCGAAAACATTTTCTCAGGATCTTACTTACTTACTAATTTCCTGAGAATCCTGAAGTTTGCTCTCCTCATGTCCAGAGTCAAGGTTTTGTTGACACTTTTCCTCCTGTCAACAGAGATTTTAGACTTGATAACTTTGCGGTCTCTGTGGTCAAGACAGCCAGTAGACTGGAGAGTTTTCCAGTAATATCCCTTACCTGAGTCCCTGGGAGACAGCAGGCTGCCCTGTGAGTTGAGTCCAATCTGCGTATTGGGCCCTCTGTTCCCCTTAGGACGGAGTCTCCTATTACAACTACCTTTTCCTCTTAACAGAGGAGGTTGTGATGGGGGGTACAGCTGGTGTTATTTTAGGAGGCCCCAATACCCCAGAAGGACATCTACTCACCTCATCAGTTGTTTGGCGTTCTAAGTCACAGAGGGTCATACTGTTGTAGAAGGTGCCAGTCCTACTGTCAGATTTTGAGAGGGAAGAGGAATCTGCCTCCTGGTATGTGCCATGGCCTGCTTCCAGCCTTCATCTTTAACAGATCCTTGACTAACATTCTTTTCACTAATTACGCTGAAGGATTCTGAGACCACCTGCTTCTCCACTGCAATGTAGGTGTGAGACTTCTGAGAGTCTTGAGACTGTCTCTGAAAATAATTGGCCTCTCTCTTGCTCCTTCACTCAGATACTACAAAGCCTGTTAATTTCTTCCTTCACCTGGTGACACAGCTCTTCAACCTCGGCACACCTTCTGCAAAATAACTGTTTGTCAGCCCCAGCTTCACGTAGAGGCCTCAGACACTTCTGAGAACCTGTGACCTGGAGAGCTGTGTCTGCCATCAGCAGGTCTGTCTTTCTGGAGGCCTCAGACACAGCTGGTTCAGTGACTCCCACAGCTCTAAGAGATTGAGCTTTACAGTGTGTCAACACCAGAGCTGAGGAAGCCTTTAGAAATATCCAACTCTTTCCACTTAAAAGGGCAATGGGAAATGTAGTTTAGGAAAACTCATTCAGTCCTCTTCTCTACCCAAACATGGGCACTAAAAATGAAGCATCCTCAAAGCTGGATCTGAGGTATCCTGGACCTGGGCCAGGGCTTTTATGAACTTGTTTTTTGAGGAATAGGAAGGGAGTGGAGTATGACAGCACTCAGTGTTAAAGTGTTCCAAATTAATGTGCTGCATGGCACAGCATGAATATTGTTGTTGTAAATTTGTTATTGCTGACAACAAATGGGAGAAAAGAAAATCTCAGCTGTTTAGTTTTATGCCTGGCCTATTTATCTAAAACCTTACCTGTCTCTCATAGAATTATAGATGACTGCTAAATAAGTAATATGTATGCACTGCACCTGAATAAAGTATTGTTGCTAGAGAAAGAAGACATACTGAACTTCCCAGAAGAAGAGTGATGAGTCTTCAAGCTTCCATTCTCAGATGGAAGGAGTAAATATATGAAATACACTTGGAGAGATATTGTGTTGATGCGGACATTGCTAGCATGTGTATGTCATATATTACACTTTACTGAGAGCCAGTGGCTTTCTGAAACCTCTAAATCCATCAGGAAATAAATGACAATGGAGACAGACAGAACAAGGTGAAATAGGACACCAAGAGAAATGAACCATTTTGTTGGTGGAACGAATTGATAGTTCGCAGGAGGTGCCCCCACAGAAGGTGTGCTCAAATCCTGCTGAGCTGTCTAATAGCATCACTGTACATCCTGCAGATGGTTGTAGGCCAAAGGCTAGAGCAGAAAAAGAAATGACATTCATGAAGGAAGTAGATAGATTTAAGAGAGAATAAAGTCACCTAGATTTTTCCTGGTAAGTTCACAACCCCACTGTTTGCTTTTCAAGAGAAAATAAGAATTAACACTTCTGTGGTACTTTGAGTCTTCTTCTGCCTTTCTTAGCATCCGTGAAGCACAATGACATTTTGAGGACTCTCAATTTAATAGAAGTATCGCACCTAATGCAAACAAAGTGTGACACTCTTCATATCCTAGTCTGTTTTTTTGTTTTGTTTTGTTTTGTGTTTTTTTTTTTGTTTGTTTGTTTGTTTTGTTTTGTTTTTTTTTTTTAGTATGACCAGAAATCTGTCACAGAACAGGTTTGGGGTTTTTCTCTTTTTCTTTTTTTTTTTGGTTTGTTTGTTTCTCTAAGCATTCAATTAAGTTCAGGAGAGAACCTGAAGTATCCCTTCTGCTTTTGATCAGCATGAACAACTGTTGGGGTGGAGGAGTGTTGTCAACTTCACTTAGTTCTCTAAAGTGAGCATTAAAGTTTGCTCAAAAAGAAGAACCATCAATATAAAGTGAAAATATTGATCATTCATGTTTCTGATATGCATGAAGGCTCAGGTCAGTGTAGTAGTTCCTCTTGTTTACACACTGTGATCAGGACAAACAGGGGACAGAGGTAGAGCAGAAGCTGGTCTGACATAGCATTTGCTCCGGATGAACTAAAGCTGCTCTGATAATTTTGATCAAATTAAGAGGACATGAAATCTTGTTTCTTTATCTGATTTAAGCCATGATAAACTGATTAAAATTTGCACTCTCTGCTTATAGTTGCAAGTCTCATTTGGCTCATTAAAGCTTGAGTGTGGATTCATGTTCTAGGTCAGGGGAATCAGGGTGAATTCAGATGGCTTCAGCTTCTGGCCTTGTCCTTTTTACATTTTGCATTTTTGCAAGGTCAGTGGGAAAAAATGTTCAGTATAAATGATCCCCAAGGGTCCTTGTTAGAAACACATCTGTTCAATGATGGCTAAAGCTGTTTACAATTATTCGGACACCAATTCATTTAACTGCTTCGGAATCCTTCGAAAGTATGCAATGTTGATTTTTTTCATCTTTGAATTTAAGTGAATAGACCATACAGAACAAAGTCAAAACCTTTCTGAACAACATTAATTAAGGAGACATTAACTGTATTAAATTAACAATGACATTCTCATCTAAGCCGTAGGTTTTAAGGAAAAAGCCCTCGAACAACAAAACATTAATATTCTTTGAGGTTTTTTTTACTTAAATCAAAACTAATTTGATTTGTTCATTTTCTTACTTCTGTATTAACTGATTGCTATATCAGCTGTTCATTATTTATCTGGGCTTATACCAACATGACTAAACTACAGATAATAAAAAAATGCTGACAGTGGCTTTTTTATTTCAGTGAGAAATTCCCTGTTGTCCAAAAATATTAAGACTCAGCATTGATGTTGACACATCTTCTTGGCTTAGTCTTTTAAGACTTATCTGCAGAAGTTATTCAGACATGCTTTATTTTAAAATGTTTAACATTATCGCCTTGTGATTTGTCTCCTTGGTTGTTATTATTGGGAGCTATATCACAATGAATTCCTCCATCTGCAGATCAAGAACATTTGTTGAATACAGTCTTTCCACATTACTGACTTCATATCATTTCTGCCCAACTGCTGGTCACAGCTGGCATTAGGGCTCCCGCTCCTTCCTCCTGGACACCTTCTTGTTTCTGTGTATTCTGTAGGCTTTGACCTGCTCTTTCCTTCCTCTACCTGCTTTTTTTTCTGATTTCATATAACTTCTATCAATTATTGTCACCATCTAAGGCACATCTTATCCTTTAGTATTTTTAGTCTTCTCCTATATGAGACTAAATTATTATATGGTATATGTAGCCTTTTCTCCATGTGAGATCTTATAAACTTACTAAGCATTTCAATTATCAGTCTTTTTGTTTTTCTATTAAAATTATCTTTCCCAGATGACTTAGCTTATGATTAGTTTCAGGTTGGTGAAACTGAGTCCTCTGAAGCACAAAAATTTCCTGCTGAGGATTCATTCTTCTTGCAGATGACAAGTATAATAAAGTCATGGTCTCTTAGCTCAGAAAGGTTAGTCCTCTTTAGCTAGTGAGATGAGATGTAACATAGGACAGCTTCAAGTTAGATCAGAAAATTGACAAAAATATTTTTAGACATAGCAAGGGCATTTAACTACTAGCAGAAAAAGACTTTCTGCCTTCCCTGGTTTTAGCTGAAAATACACATGGTAATCCAGTTACTTTTCAATATTTCATAGCAGGTAGAACTGGGCAGATGTTTTTTAATGGAAAAGCTTGGTTGGCAAATTTTGATTTAATGAGTAAGTTTTAAAAACAGATTAATGAAAAAGAGTCGAATGTTGTTTTCTTAGAGCTCCTTTTGCTTTCTTTTGGTTCCAGCTTTAGGCATACACACAAAAGGAAAATAGCTTGACTTTTAAAGTGGAGGATATAAAATAATAACATTTAATAGAAATACTATGTGCAAACACACATTTGAAGTCCTCCTGGTGCTCCTATACATGGATTTTGGTTCTCCAGCACACTATGTTGTGGTAGGTGTAAAAAAGTCTGGAGTACACAAAGTCAAAGCAGCAAAGGGCCTCATCAAAGTATTTGGATTCACACACAGTGCAGCTTTGTTGAGGTGAGGCTGTGGTTGCGATGGTTAATGGAACTGAGGAAAACTCCCTGGCTCTTCCCACCCATTAGCAGCTTCTGTTGCCACATAATCACTGTTTCATGTATGATGGCACATATGCCCTACTACATGTGAACAAAAAGAAGGAAAGCATGAAAAAGTTTCAGGCGGCTTTATGCTATCTTCCAGGCAAGTACACTTTTTTTTAGAGCAATCCAAAGCAAAGGCATTGTGCAGCACTGCTACTTCTGCTCACTGAAAAATTCACTGAAAGGGCAGAGCAGGAAGCCAACTCTGGGAAAGAGCGGAGGGTACAGTCATCTCATCCTCATACTGCTGAAGCAAGAACAAGAGCGCAAGCAAGAACAAGAGCCATGCTATGCAGAATTTCCAAGTCCTTCTCAGAGAGAGCAGCAGGAGGTTATTTTTAGGAACCATTTGGTCTACTGCAATTTGCCATGTTTTTGATGTGGTAATCAATATAATTCTACATCCATGGAAGTTACCTGGAGAGAGAGGGCAGAATTAGCAGCTTGCCTTTAGAAATTGCTTGCTAATTTCTAGTGGTTATGCATACACAGCAGCGGTCTGTGTTCACAGGTAATTCATTGACAAGTGCTGCTTGAAAACAGACTGGATTTCAGATAAGACTGGTGTTAAGAATCCAAATGTTTGTAATATCTGGAAAGCACCTTAGTTTGGATATAAGTGACAGAGAAAAAAATGTATTTCCATGATAACATATAGGTTTTGGCCTCATGGAATGTAACTAAGGTTCTGGCAATCAAAAGAGAGCTGTCACATAAACCTTAGTAAAGACCGAATATGTCACTGACTGATTTACTTCCCTGAAAGGGAATAGAGAGGTATTGCTTTTTGTACATATAAATTCAGTAGCACGTTCATCTCAGGAAATTCAACTTCTTTCTGCACATGATGAGATTTATTAGTGCAATGACATGAAGCACTTAACTCAGGAGATATTAATTACAGAACCCAGGAGGAACTCATTACAGTAAATCAACAACATAAACCTATCTCCATGCCAAGGTCAACACACTGTCGGTCACTTTTAAACAGAACAGCTATATATTCCTTGTAGTTTCATAGAATTATGTCAGTGACATCATGTCTCTGACAGACAGATCAAATTAAAATAATCACAGCTGACACATGTTTGGAAAATCTTCCTGTTACTGGATCATGGAAAGTTGACTATTATGGAAACTATTTTACTCCCTGGGCATAAAAAAGAAAAAAGAGGCTATTTGGGCAAAGATGAGAAAAAGTCTTACCCTCCTTGCTTTTCTTTTGTGATTCTGTTCCTGACAGTTAACGAGTCCTTCGCTATCCTTTCGCTAGTGTTGTGTGGCTGCTTCAGCAAAGAAGCACTAATCTCCAAGTGCCCTCCAATATATTTAGAGGCATCAGCAACAGGAAAAAAATAAGGGGAAAATGAGAAATGATCATTAAGACATAGCTGAATTTGTATTCATCATCGTGGGCAGGTTGGTTTTAATTTGCAAAGTGAAGTAAAGCTGTTTAGGATCAAAGGGCAATCTACATAGAAAGAGAATTACTGTAAGCTCTAGTCCAAATGTAGATGCCTGCAAACATCCTGCTATTATTTAGGTTGCCAAAACTACTCAAAAGAAGTATGAATTGGCTGTGTAGACCACAGATTTTATCAAATCATTATGCAACATTTTATATACTGGTATTATTCTAGTGATTTCAGTAGTCAACTTTGTATTTCATCTTTCAAATGCATTTGTAACCAAATCCATAGTGATACTTTTCTATCTTCCACTATTTGTTGCTTCAGTCTGTTTTTCATTATTATTAGAATAGTCACATGAATTAAACACTTGCATATTCTTATACGATGGGATGATCATAACTCTGATTTCAATAAAAACTGTCTGCAAAGTATTATTATAAACAAAATATTTTAAATTTCATTTATTTAGAATGACATGTATTAAAACCAGTAGTTCACAAAGTGCCATTTTTTGACATCTCAGAGTAATTTTAAATGTTAAAAAAAAGTCTTTTAAGCACCTATAGAAGCCTAAACACACTAGCATTTTAAACAAAATTTTACGGTCTATAAAAGGAATATCATCCATTCCAGCTTCAATATTTAATGATCTCTAAAACAATAGCCTGAAAGCAAGACTTTAATTTTCATGTGTAATAAATCAGAGTCTAAAAAAGCAGTTGGTGATGGCTTTCAAAACTAAATTCTGAATTAAAACTAAAGGATGATTTGCAGAAAAACTAGGTGTCAAAATAATCTGATGGGAGGCTCTCATCAGATCATTATAATTTTCTACCACTAGCATGCTCCTCAAGCTTGAGCTTTTGTCTTCAGTGTTCCCTTATGCTGGTAAGATGTGAATTGTGTTCTATTGCTTGAGACAATATCCACAGGTTATATCTTAGAAATAACATTTATACAAGGAAATTAGAAGTATTTCTGTCCTCATCTTATAGTATTGCTGATCAATGTTCTCTGTTGATCCTCCTGTTTAAGAGCAAAACAAATGACTACATTATGGAAAACCATTGTGACTACAAAACTTCGCTGTGATAGAGAAAGCAGTCTTATTAATATTTCAGGGACTGATATTTAAATGAAGTGCTGTATTGAAATTTTAGTCCTGATGTCCTTCATAAGATATATGCCGTACTGGCACAAGGGAACCAGCACAATATTTCCTGGGGGTGGCAAAGACTTTTTGAAAAGAATATTTCAGTAAAGCACTACAAGAAACCATTTATTTACAGTAAAGTAATTTCAGCTTTTATTGCTTTTCCTGTCTTTTGACAAACAATCAAATTGGAAAAAATAGAAATAAATTACTAGCTTTGAGCAGCAGTACTGTCCACTTGACTGCCAAAACAGTTGTCAAACACCTCTCTTGTGGTGATGGTGAAAGAAGGATGTTGTTGTTTTGGTGAGGCTGCTGCAGTGGGAGTGTGAATTATGAATACAGTGTTACACCTGTTTTATGTTTAAAAAACAACAGCACAGCCTTGGCATTCCCAGCTTTGAAAAACATCAGTGATTTTTCTCCTGAAGTCTGAGTTCCCTTCAGAGTGTAAAATACTACACAGCGTGTGTTAGCACTTTGTCAACAAATAGTTTATTTTTTTATTTAGCAATGTTACCAGATGCCACACTTTTTCACTGGGTACGATAACTTATTTACTGAGCTATCAGGGTATATAAAATCATGCATGTACAGAATTTGCATGACCCTCCTGCGATTTACATAAAATTATAATGAATGCATTTTCTGAGGTCTTTTGGGAAGGTGCAAGTGTGAAGGGTTCATACTGATACTCAGAAGGTTGGCAGTAGAAAGCTGATCAAAGCCCTGCAAAGCTTTGATCACTTATCCATTGGATCCCCTGTGTTTGCTTTTCTTTCACATCACCTGGTCATCTTAAAAGCATCACCATTACAAAGAACCAGCTGGCCTCTTTCTGCTATGCCGCATGCTGATGAGGGGAAGGAAGACACGGGGTGCTTTTATAGCAAGATAACCTGATACCTACCAGGACATTCAATCCTGCTGCAGCATGTGATGCTCCTCTAGGTGTTTGAACTTGTGGTATAAATGGGTGATTTCAAAGCAACACATCCTTTGGAAGGTTGGTTTCCAGCCCTTTCTCCTGCAGCAGTGGCCATTGTCCTGCTTGTTTCAATGGCCTTAAAATGTGCCAGGACACATTTCCGTATTTTATCACAAGCAGCTTGTTGGTCAGGGTGTTTCAGGTCATTACTTGGGTTTCTGAGCTCATCTACATCAGATCGGCAAGATACAGATGAGCGAACTGTCAGAGAGGAGGTTGCAGTAATTAACTCAATCAGATTAATCTCAACAGAGTATAAATAAATAAATAAGTAACACATAAAAATATGTTGCAATCCTGGGATTCTTTATCTCACAGGGATGATATTATCTACTGGTTACTGAATCTTCTCATTCTTGGGTCTCAGAGTGCTTAATAAATAAACAACAGAAAGATAAATTAAACAATCAATAAGTTAGGGAGTCGAGTTGAGAAAGGGATGTATTTGGCATAAAGTCTTTGTGACAGTAGGTCAGCTCAGAATGTGCTGAGACTTTCAGCTCCTGAATTCTAAAGCCTGGACTGCTTCCCCTCATGGGGATGCAGGTCACATAACATACAGTGTGCACCTGAAGTGCAAAATATTTATCATCTTTGTGCCAAAAGGGCATCGTTAGTTACATACCTAAAGTTCTGGCCTTTTTTGAACTGCAGCCCCAGCCACATAGCTCTGTCCACAAGGGGATGTAATTGCTAAAGACAACAAAGTGAATAATCTACTTCTACAAAACCCAAGAGATTCCCTAGAATCTTATCAATCCACGAGCAATTGCCTAAAGGAAAAACTTCCAATACACCCATCCAGTCCCTTGTGCAGAGGGAGCTGGAATTGAGGTAACCAAATATCCCAGGCAATCTTTTTTTTTCTATAAAATGTTGTCTGGAACCCAGTAAACATGTGCTGCATCCACACATGCTGAATGTAAGAGAAATCCAGAGGCAGACTGTGAATTATGACTCAATCTCTTTCTAATTTGCTGACGGGACCATTGAGTGGCATATTTCCTTTACGTCCAATTCACAAAAATGCTGCAAGTTTTGTTTTAAAGTACTGTTATTAAGGTTTCTGCTCTCCAACAGAGTGCTATGGATACAGATGATATCAGGTTGCATGTTGACTGATGCACACAATGATTGACTTTCATTTCAATGAGATCACTAGTAATCATGAGCAAAGGGAAGAATAGGACATATAAAAGAGAGTTGTAAAGAGAAAGAACAAGAATGTGCCTTACGTCAGAGTGTGTGTGTGTGTGAAACATATTTAATTCCCTAAGCCTATATTAAAAGTTCAGTCACATTTGAAAGGGATCCAGACAAATATATCACAGTCAGACATGCCCAGTGTTTCTGATTAGCAAATTATCTAAATTCTATGCAAAATATCATGGGATTTGATTTGGCAAAAAAAACAAAAACAAAAACAAAAACAAAAACAAAACAAAACAAAACAAAACAAAAAAAAAACCAAAAACAAAAACCAAACCACACCAAACAAAAAAACCCCCCAAACTGGATTTGGGGAGGTTAAATACAGTTCTTATGGTACCAAAGCTTTGGTAATGAGACAGAACAAGAAATCTGAAATAAAACAAAAACTATTTTCTACACTCAAATAAAAGGATTATTTGGATATTTTGTCTGCTCATACATCTGTTTTCTGCAGCTAAAAAATCAGAGAAGTCACTGGAGAATTATAGCTAATATTTGCACTCAGAATATTGGAGCTGGCAACTTTGGCCCTTGAATTTTCTAAGAATCCCCAGATACTTTTGCACAGATACTCAACTCCACTATTTACAAAAACTCCCCCCTGCCCCGAAAATGTGAAATAGAGCCATGAGTCAAAAAAGACAAAGACTTCTTTTTTCAAATACTGCATGATGATCTGCTTTGATGTTCTAAACAGAATTATAATTACATGGTATGTTCTTTAGGACAGGAATGATATGAAATGCATATACACTTCAATGTATTCATCACACTTTTGATTAAGATAAAAAGCAGTTAATTAATTACATAGGAAGCTGATACAGATGTCAGTCTGGCCTTCATCACTACATTTTCAGAATGACTGGTTTTTCTTCTGTGAAAATGAGACCTGATCAACTGGTTTTGTTTTGTAGCTGACTCTCAGATTGGATGTCTTTCAGCTAGCAAAATTTAAGTAAGTAGAGCACTTTTTTTACACATGATAGGTCCAGTCAGCATTGCATATTGACTCTAAGCTAAAGCCTCACATTTTTTCAGCAGCCCACGGTGTCTTGGCAACAAAGAACCTTTGCCTTGCCTTACATAAAGCAAAGCTTTATATAAGAAATTTGCTCCAGGTAGCCGGTAATTTCTAAAAGGTTTATATCAACCATAAATAAGCACCCTTAAGATTGGCCTGTGCATGGATCACTATCAGGTTGGCAGCCTCTGCTCAGACCTGTGGAAAGTTAGGAGTCTGACCCAAATGGTTGTGAACCTCACGAAGTCATGGACTGGGACAGGCAGGTGAGTTTTATCTCTGCCAACACTGCCTCTATGAAATGGTGTCAGGAACAGCTGGCAGTACAGCTTTCTTCTGCATGCACCAGTCCTTTACCCAGACTGGGACTCAGAGCTGTTGCAGGCAGCCTAAGGCTCACCTTGGGAGCTCAAGGCTCTTCCAGATATGTCTAGTAGAATATAAACACCCCATTAAATGCTTGGTCACTCGGGGACCCTTCTTTTCCAGATGATGTCCTGGAGTTCCCCAAAGGGTATTTGTTTCCAGATTTGCTGTCAGTTTGAAAAAAAAGCTGATCTTGAGAAATGCCTCAAAGGGACAATTTAGAAATGCCCACTGGAACCATTAGAAACCTCTGGGAAAATCTGAAACTGTGAGACAGCAGGAGTAAAAGCCATCTACCCATACTCTGAAACAAAACAAGAATTCCACACAATTTACTTTAATGTCAGTGATTGCAGTGAACATTTCATTAAGAAAATATATGTGGAGCAACACAGTTCTCTCCTGAAGCATCCCAGTGGTCTTCTGCACTTGGTACAATCCCAGGAAAATCCTCCTTTCAATTCATCTGGTAGAGGAAAGCATTAATCAAACCACTCACACATTTTAAAACAAGGAACAGAGTGCCACAGATTTCCTGCTGCATTGAACTTGTTTTTGATGACAGGAAAGATCAAAAGTGTTTCTCTGATGGAGCTTTCCAAAATTCTGTATGTTTTCCAATAAGTAAATTCTTCAGTGTTTAACGTATGCTGTACTTTGATTACAGAAATTGATGTGGAAAGGAGCAGCAATGAAAAAAAAAACCCAAACAAACAACATACACTATTAGTGTACTGCTTCCTTGTGGCAAGGATCTGTAAAAAGTTATTGTTTTTCAATTATCACTTCCTAGCTGATCCTTGAGAAAGCAAAGGTATTGCTCACAGGAATGTTAGCAAACTTTATACATAAACTGGGTAGGTTAGTTTGGCTTTAACTTGAGCAAATAGCTGAAAATGCTATTTTTGTGCTGTCAGTCTTGTAATGAAAACAGAACACATTAAAAAAATATGATAAGACGGAGATGTTCTATTTGCTTTTGTACTGTATCTTCCTTCCTTCTGTGGAAAAAGCTGGTGTGGAATAGCTAGTAATGTCGAGTGTGATGTGACAACACTTGAATTGACAAGTGATTATCTAGCATTCCCTTCCTTTTTCTCCTAGAGCATATATCTTAGATTCAGGCTCTGAAGATCTCCTTGGTGTCAGCTTTCTCCTACTGCCCCTTTAGGGCCATACTGGTTATCCCAAAGCAAGGCTGGCATCTACATTTTACATGAGATGGTGAGTTACACAGAAAGGAAAACTGTAGGCTAGAAAGGCTGGTTTACCTAGTGAGGTAAAAGAGACCCTTTGGGAAAATATGTCTCACCCCTAGCTAGAATCTGTGATTTCCTTTATCTAAAAATTCAGCATAAGTAAAAGTGCCCAGTTATATCTCTTGGTGTGGACTACTTTGTATATTTAGTGAAGGAAAAATATTCACTACGAGTTTTTCAATGAACATGGATGTATGTGAACCCTTTCACCAACACTACAAATCCAACCATACCACTCAGATCTGGGCAAATGGACACGGGGTTGGCAGAGAACTAGGGGATTAACACGTGCTAGGAAAGCTCAGCAGATAACATCATGACATCATGAGGTCCTTGGGTCCTTTCAGTTTTCTGAAAAGTGCGATAGTGTTTGGTACGCATGAAGTTCATCTTTGAAACTTTGTATCAGAGCATCTGGAAAGCAAAACAGTGAAAGCTGTGGGCTTTTTTTTATTTATTTCATTTTCTTCTTCCGCATTTTATTTTCATTTTCAAAGCAGAAGGCCAAAATTGTGTTTGAAATGAAGATATTCACTACTATGACATACAAAAAATCTGCCATTGCCAATTAAACTTGCTTTGAGTGATACTCATCTTCTGTGGCTCACATTTCCACATCTGCACTCCTGAGAATAAGGGAGAGGTCTTTGTAGAGGATGCTGTCTCCTTTTCTAACCAATTTTTATGATTGCAACACTATTGGAACACATTTATCAGTGTTCAAAGATGCTTTTAAACACACAGTGTTGATGTACCTTGTATTTCTTATATTACCTAAATATTCACAAATTTTGAATATACTCCCAGTCTGACTTAAATTTAAATGTAGCATGTAAAGAATTAATGGTTGTAATTAGTTTCTATAATTTGGAAGGGAGACAACTTCTTCATCATGTGAGTTTTCCAGGTTCTCTTAAGGATAGCAGTAAGCAGAAATGACGTTTCTAACCATGTTAACTCTCCAGAGGGAGGCTGAATTTTCCTGTGCAGCAATTTAATTCCCTGCCAGGTTATATGTGAGGCTTCCATTGTTGTAAGGTCAAACAGCATTCTCTCTTAAAAATTTGCCCTCCACTATTATCAGTCTCCTATCTGCATAAGGCTAGGAAACCCAGGTAGCCCATTTTACAGATGTCGAATGAAAACAAACATATGGGATTGTTCAGTCTGAAGTGAAGGCTCTGGGGAGACTTTATAGCAGCCTTCCAGTACCTAAAAGGGGCTATAAAAGAGATGGTGAGGAACATTTTACAAGGGCATGTAGGACAAGGGGGAGTAGCTTCAAGTTGGCAGAGAGTAGGTTTAGATTAAATGTTAGGAATCAATCATTTATTGTGAGTATGGTGAAGCACTGGACCAGGTTGCCCAGAGAAATGGTGGATGCCTTATCCCTAGAAGTGGTCAAAGCCAGTTTGGATGGGGTTTTTGGTCTAGGTAAAGGTGTACCTTACCATGGTGGGGGGATTGGAACTCAATGATCTTTAAGATCCCTTCCAACCAAAACCATTCTATGATTATATTAAGGTTATTCCTGCAATGCAATGTTGCAGTGTAGAGGAACAAGCAGAACTGCAGAAATGCCCTGCTAAGCTATCTCTGTTGAATGTTTGAAATGTTCCTGTATTTTGCTCAGGTTTATATTGCTGCTCTGCCTTGACCAGTTACGTACCTTACAAGAAATATCCTCAAAAATACTTTGTTACAGCTCAACCGTTCAGTGATATGTCACCTTCATGTTCATAACCTTAGGGTAGGTATTCAGGGTTTTATTGTAACAGCTGCGTTACAAACTGCCCAAATGTTTACCCAGTCTGGTTTTAAAACTCATGCCTAGCTTCAGGGTGTATGACAAGGTAACTTGGGATTATTAACAATTTTATTGGGCAATATCACACCACAAGCTATTTCAAAAAAAAAACATTGTACCCCAATCCCCCATCTTCTTGGTGACACAGGCAATTACTGTGCCTGCGGGAGAAATACCTCCTTCCGGCTAGAATTCATCATAGCCATCAACCATGTTAGGGAGCTGATCGCTTGACTAACATACTAATGTGAGATGCCACTGATGCTGAGGCATTTCCATCCATTTTCAATTATTATCTTGGATGAAGAAATTTAGGTTGTTTATTGAGTATGTTGGAGACTACATATGAAAGCAACCACTTATGAAAGCTCTTACCATGACAGTACGGTTCATGTGGGAGAGGGTGTTCTTAGCTGTTCTGGCTAAAGATTGAGGTTTTGGGGTTATGGCATTTGATCTTCTCAAGATGCAGGCACTAAAGTCATGTTGTGAATGCCTAAAGCTGAAGAGGAAAATAGAGAAATGAATTTCCAGAGAACTGGGGCTTTTTTTTTTTGTGATAGAATTGTATAACAACCTATGGCTTAGCTGTGCAATGTGTTGTACTTGCATGGAATGAGGTATTCCCAGGTACACGTCTCACAAACAGATCTACAAGACAGATTAATACAGACCAAGAATATAGTTACCACTAGTATAAATTGTAATGTTATCAGATTATATCAGGAAATCAAGATAGAGATACCTTTGAGGGAAGACACAGAAAATTCTAGAGTTGATATGAATTTAAAAGCATGGATATAACAGCTGTTGCTCCTTTTTCTTCTGGTCATTTTCTCAGTGCTGTGGTCACTGGGACATCAGAGACCTCAGCACTTCTAGTTCTATCACTGCCACAAAGCTGGGAAAATGAGGGGTTACACAACAGGACAAATGGTTTCTCAAGTCTGAACAGGTTTCCAAGGACAGTGCAGTGCTGTAAAACTGCAAAATGCCTAAGATGTGTAACACCACAGATAGCCAAGGTGTGCAGAATGGAGTATAGTAGAGTCCTAGCTCTATCATGGACTCCCTGTATGATCTTGGCAAAGTCATTTGGCTTTTTATGTTCCAGGTCTCTCTCCCTCTTTTGAATTTACAGTCTTTAAAACAGGTAACTTCTTTTAAAACAGACACCTTATGGGAGTCCTTTATTAGCTGAGGCATCTAATCAACAAATCAGATGACCACAAACACAAATTTCAATTACAGATGCTTTTCTCAGGGGGAATACACATCTAGAAATGTTCCAGCCTTTCTATTGACTATCTGGGAATGACAGTACAAATCAACAGTGGGACAGTAGACATTGAACAGTTTATGAAATAGTTGTTGACTTTATTAGGAAATTTCTGATGTGTTCTTGAGAAGCTTGGTCTTTCTATTTTCCATAAATTTGTACTGAAACCTCTCCAGAAGAAAGGTAATCTAAGCCCCTTATATAAGATGTCAAAAACCTAAGCCGACGTGAAGGTGGTATATTATTTGGAATGGGGTACAATGTTGTGATTCAGTGCTCATGGTTCAGATCAACTGCAGTGAACTAAAAATAGGAAGAAAATGTTATTATTACCTTTATTATTGTTTTTTTCCCTGATTAGTAATCACAGAATAAGTCTTTTATTGCTGTTGATACACTCACTCTTCAAAAGTCAGGCATGATAACTAGTATGAGATTATAGTTGTGGATAGTGTCCTCAATGTCTGTTTGAATCCTCTTCATGTTACCACCAGGTCCAAGCAGTGCAAATCAGGTGATCCCAGGGAGAGGAATTGGGTCACTCTCCTTCTTTCTAGCTAAATCCTGAACATCTGGAATAGGAGGCTTTTGATCCCTTTGCCCTTCCCCCTTGTGACTCACTCATCATTTTGAATATTTTCTTCTTGCTTTCTGCTTAAAGCAAGACTCAGGGTTAGAGAGGCTACTCAACACACCTGCTCCCTCTGTAACACCTGTGTGAGCTTGTAAGTGAGGTAGATGAGAAGTGCCCTGCTTGGCCTAAAGCTTGTACACTTTTGCCAGGTCTCAGAGTTGCTGATATAGCAAGGGGTTGAGTGCTTCTCCCAGTACAGTGATTGCAAAAACAGGTCAGGAATAAAGCTGACACTTTCCTAACTCTGTTTGCTGCTCTTTCATCACTTATGGGTTTGCTTATTGCATTGAAAGGAAAAAGAATGAGAACTGATAGGAGCACATGAACCACCATGACTTCTAGGTAAATTTTGAAGGTTATTGTTATCTCTAGTATGGCATAAAAGGAATTAGAAGTAGTGGATTTATCTCTAAAAACTCTGCTGCTAAAGAGAAAGCAAAGACATCTAATATTGTTACTATCAAAGTCTAACTTAATATCAAAAGTATTGAGCATTGTAGTGCTAGTGTTCCTTCTCACACTGTTTTCCCTTCAAAACCTGCAGGATTATAAAATTGTCCCCATGGGACCTGCCCTTAGCAAATATAATACTACCAGAATAATGAACAATAAAAAGCCTAAAAAAAGAAATGCTGCTCATCTCATGAAGGAACATAGCACAGACACTCAATTTGGTGCTGTTAAGATGTGCTGATGTGTGAGATGTCTGTATCAGGGACTATGGGGGCAGAGTTCTTTAACTGTACAAACCTGGGATTAATGAGGAGCAGCAGGGAGGTGACACTTTACCTCTGTGTGATGCTGCTGAGATCACTAACAGAACAACACATTCACTCTGGGTGGCTACTGGTCTAACAACATGTTCAGAAACTAAAAAACAAACAGGAAATAGCTGTAAACTAAATAAAAGCACAGAAAAAAACCCTGTTTGTTTTTCTCTCCTGACAGATTTAACATATTCAGCCTGCTTTACTTAATTAAAACTCCCAACTGTCATGATGGTACTTATACTGTCATAAAGGGCTTTTCAAACCAGTAGTGGAACACAAGAGTAAATCTCAGTGGTTGAAATTATTAATAATTAGAAAAGTTCGTATAGGAAATAATGCACAAGTCTTAATAACTACTGGCAAAGTTTATCAGGCAAGATTCTGCATTTACAATTTTTAGTGTTTTCCAACTGATACAGGGTATTTCCCCATAAGTATGCTACTGAACTCAACTCAGCGGTAGCTTAGGTTATCCACCATCAGTCCCTTCCTGGGGTGAGCTCAGGCTCTAAACACTTGCCCTGCACAACAGAAAATATCCTGAAGAGTACTGCTTGGCATCACCTTCCACAAAGCAGAAAGAAATCCACCACATTTTGGAATTTCTGCCGCTCAAACCACACTGAGACACATCATCCCCAGGGCAGTAGAGCCACAGTTTTCACAGGGAAGCGCCAGTTTGTCAACAGAGAACTAGAGAGTATCACCTATTGCAAAGGGCAACTTTCTTCTTGGAGCCCAGAATGTGCTAAGACAAACAAAGGTTTCCTCGGTCTGTTTCTACTTAGTTCAGCACACTTTGTAGTCAGCTCTTCATATGCTCCCCACAGCGTATAAGGTCTGTTCAGCTGGAGACAGTGAGTGTTCTTAGAGCCCTTTATTGTGGTCCCCGGATCATTATCTCTTCTAGATCCCCTTCACCCAAAGTTCGCCAAAGTTTGGAGCTGGCAGAAGTGTGCTAAGATGCTGCCACCTTGTGCTGGTTTGGCAGCAAACTTACTCTGAGCATTCCGCAAGTATTCCCCTCGCGATGCGACGTTGTGCTCCGGCACAGCTCTGTTTGGAGGCAGGGCAAAAAGCCCTGCCGGGGACCTGCACGCCAGATCTGTCCTCTGATCACACAGCTTTCCTGGCTGAAAAAACGGAGAGGGAGTCAGAAACCTCCCTCAATTTCAGCTTCCAGTCTGAGCTTACTGACAGCTCAGGAAAGGAAGAAAGTCTGATATAAACCAGAAGACTTGTCATGAAATTAGAGAGACTTCTCTAACTCTCCATTTTGTGACATGAATACCACAAATACTGAACAAACATGCTGTCTTCATATTGGCAGAAACCTTTCAAAATGCAGAATAACTCTCACATTTAGCCTTACTCAGTGCTTGTGTGTTTCTAAACAGGGCAAAAGGTAACTCCTGAGGATGTGCCCAAGTTTCAAGAGGAAATTCAAAGCTTCACAGAGAAAGTATGATTTCTCTGGTATTAGCCTTTAGAATTAACACTCTCCACTAATATGCTTGTCCTTCCTTATCCGATTTACTTTCAAAGCCTTCATTTGTTTGTTCCAAAGCACTCTTAAGACACCCTCTCTCAACCACACTTCACCCTCCTAGGAGGTGCATTTAATGCACTTAGAGTCCATAAACTTATCCAGTGTATTCTCTAATGATTAATGGTTAATCAGTACCAGCGACCAAGATTCTCCCTCTGTATAACCTTGTGCTCTGTCACTCTCTTTATTTAAGCTGAAAACACAAAAGCTCAGAATAACCTGGAGAGACTTTTTTTAGCATTTGATCAGTGGATCAGACATGAATTAGCACCCAAAAGTTATGTATGTGAAATGGGAAGTACTACACTACGATGAGCTAAATATTATTTCATCATACTGTTAGTCTGAAAGTTAAAGAGCTTGTTTCCTTTGACCCCAGAGGGAAATTGCTCATCAGGGAACTGTTGTGGTCTAATCCTTTACAAGATTTAGGCTTCAGTCATAAAAGTATAAACTCTCACATTTACTGCTCTGGATGTTGCCCCTTGGCACTGACACTATTTTGGATGGCAAAGGTTAAAGCTGGTTGACAGTCTGCAAGTGCCTCTGCTACCTGCTTCTGGACTCTCTCTGTGTCCAGGTAATAGATGAGCATCTCCTGTGAAGCTGCTGGAAACTTTAAGAGCTGGGTGCTTCCAAGCCAGACAGTAGAAAGGTTGTTATGCAAATCAAAGCAGATATTGCAGTTTATCCTGGTGAAAACTCTTTGCACAAAATACTTCAGTGGGACCTGTCCATAAGGTCACATTTTTCCCGCCCTTATTTCTTGCTCAGCAGAAGTCTAATTAACTAAGTGAATCACAGAAGTAAGCAAGCAGAGATATCTCCTGATTTGAGTAAAGTTCAACATTTACATTAATATTTATTTTCCTGGTTTATTTAGTGCTAATCAACTGAAACACAACTTACTCCAGACAATTCTGCTAATGTTAGGTGGAGTGACTATGTTGTTATTGATCTTATTTGCAAAGTTGATTTTGCTAGAATGCAAGCAAATTGCAACACTACTGTTCAGATAACCTTCTTTGGATACTGAGGGTACACTTGTGTATGAATAAGTGTGCTAGTCTGTGACCGAGATAGATTCTGACAGCAAGGGGAACTGTAATGCCTGTGACTTGCAGCTTAAAGTGCTGGGTTGTTGGTCATAGATGGGACCAACATGCACCTCCAGTCTTTTGCCACCTTTGCCACTTTTGCCAGTGTGATTAGGGAAGTGAAGAGGACAGCAGGGAGGAGAAAGGAGCAGGGTACTTTTTATTAGAGATAAAGAAGCAGAGGGAGAGCACAAGACTATGTTGAATTTTTGGTCTCTTTGTTCCTCTTCGCTCCTAAGAAGGGTGTGTTATGTGCTTCCATCACCTCTCCTTTCCCCAGACCTTAGAGAGAGGTTAGTGAGAGAAAATAGCTGTGCCAGGACCCTGCAGTGTTGGAGGCTGCCTCCTCCATTTGATTTCTAGGGAAAGGCAATCATAAAGTTGCTCTTGTTGCTCTTGCCTACTTCATGCCATTTATTTCTCCTGCAGCCTCCTCATGAATGCTCAACTCCCAGCTATCACTGAAAACCACTGAAAGCTGGACTTTCCCAATCAGTCTAATTCCTTTGGGTGTATAATGAACGCCCTAGGGCTGACACCCATTTCTGAGCTTCTCTTCCTTCCCTTTGTCACACATCCTTCTGGTCATTTCACTGTGAGACTTGTGGCTCACGTTGGTTTCTACAGCCCTGGTTTCTGCAGTGATCAGTAAGGGATCTTTAACACACTCACATGTGGGGTAGAGTAGGCACCTGCCTTACCATCCATAGACCTTTGCAGATATAACAACATTCAAGCACCCCAGAAGTATGAGATTGACTGAAAAACTACGACAGCTCATTTTTATCTTATCTTGATTTTAAAACCTTTATGTTTTTATACTTTTCTGCTCTGTCTACACAGTCTAAATGTGGACACTTTACATTTAATAAAAAGAGGGAGGGCTTTGAAACAGCAGAAGTAGTAGAAGGGTTAACAACCCTGAGACATCTGACCCTCTCCCCTTTGCTCAAAGTGTGGAAAGTAGCCAACAGTCAGTTTTACACTAACAATGATCTACTTATCTCCATTAATATGTCAGGAAATGTCCACAAACCTCTGTGCAGATGGATTATTTATCCCTCTAAGAGCTCATGGTGAAGCTCTTTACCTCAGGCTTTGGTCAGATATTCAGGACATTTCTCAGGCTGTCTGTTGCCTGTTTATCATAACTGTGATACTGCAACAAGAAAAATGAGATAAGCAAGGCGGAACACAAATACATTGTCTGATTCTTCATACTATCTGGGTTTACCTAGTGCAAGCATTATATGATTCATAACTTGTTTTCCATATGTTGAAGGGAAATCCTGAGCTATGGACAAGAAGTCAAGAGTAGAAAAGAGTAAAAAAATATTCTTATTTCAAGTTATAGGTAGTTCTGGGAGGTGTAGATGTGGCTTCTAAAATATGATAGTGGCAAAAGAAATACTTTGTGTGAAGGGGTAAGAAACTGGATCAGAAGTATGTATGGGCACCAAACTGCATTTGGTGTCAGGTTGAACAACTGGCTTATCAAACCTATGTAAAGTGAAAATTTGCTAATTGCTATTTTATTTTCTGTTTGCTGAATAGAACTCCAGCTCTCTATTTTTGTTTCCCAATTATCAATAGGCTATTTATTCTCATTTCTGTGGAATAGGATAGACAACCAGATTACTAATTTAAAACAGATCCTAGAAATACTTTGATAAAGTCTGTTTCTATGCTCATTCTCAATTGGCTT
The DNA here is from genome assembly GCA_035583155.1 of Acropternis orthonyx. NCBI lineage: Eukaryota > Metazoa > Chordata > Aves > Passeriformes > Rhinocryptidae > Acropternis > Acropternis orthonyx. Next base: position 36,645,109 of record JAWWEU010000040.1, on the reverse strand, counting down.
AACACTTTCAGTAATTTGTATATTTAAAAATTAATTTTTTTCAAACTGGCATATATGTTTACATCTTACATAAGATAAGACAGTGTCAGAAAGGAGGGAATCAGCTGGAGGAATTTTTCTTTGATGAGGTTTATGGCCTATCCAATCACATTGCTCAGTTCCGGCTGGTCAGTTCTGTCCCACTATCTTGTTTCTTCCCCTAAACAGTGAAGGAACTTGCAAAGGGATTTCTAACCAGAACACAATATAATCAAATGAAGAATAAAATTACACTGGAGAAGTGTGCACCACAGACAAGGGCTTACATGAGAGCTGTACGGTGAATGAGTGGATTCTGCAGGGAAGAAGCCACAAGGCCTGGGACCCTTACTGTGTACCTGATGGATTATGAGTGACTCAGGTGTGTCTGGTGATACACAATTTATTGGATAGTATTTAGAACTATTTACAAGTTAGTGTGTTTTTCAGTCCAGCTCTTGTTACAAGCAACTGGCCTTTGGAAGATGCAGTGAGCTTTTGTGTCCAGAGGTGTGTTAGGAGGATACATTTGCCATTTTGGAAACCTGCTATTGCTAGTCAGGACTGAGAGGATTGAAAAAACCCACCTCCACCCCTGTCTTCATATGTGATGGGTTGTTTTTGTAGGCCTTCCTAGGTAACCAGGGTGAAAACCTAGGAAGTATTCCATCCCATGTCTTTACGTAATGAGGTGTATAAAAACTGGAGGAGGAGGTGCGTTTGCTCTCTTTCCTTCTCGGGTGAGCTCAGTGACAGATCTCGGTGTTTAGGCCTTGCTTATCTATGTGAGTGAGGCCTGTCCAAGAGCTGTTTGTCTCAGCCAGCAGCGAGGGTTAAGAACCTGCTTTTCTTAAGGAAAGTATTGAGCTTACTATTGTGTTCATTATTTATTGAGTTAATTCTTGACTTTAGATTGTGTATATTTGTTTGCCTTTTCCCTTTTTATCTCCCATTCCCCTTTCCCTTCCCCTTGTCCCTTATCAGGGTTGTTTGGGGGGTCCCTGTCTTGTTGTACATAGCATATAAATGTAACATATGTAAATATATATATATTTCTACAGTTTTTCTCTTGCTGCATTTTTTGCCATTTTGGGAGAGGGAGGGGGGAATCTTTCTTGTGAGGTTTGGCTTTTGGCAGAGAGCCAGGTCAAACTTTCACACCATGGAAAGATTTCAGATAACATATTGATTCTTGATTGAACATTATAGCTGTAGTGCCTTCTGTTATTACTATTTTTCTTTCTAATTTTTCATTAGGCTGTAGCACATTTGATAAAGTAATTTTTCTTTCAAGTATCTGCGGTACTTGCAACTCAAGGAATGTTGTAATTTCTGCTTCTCTGCCTTTTTTCCCCTCTCCCTCTAATATCTTTTTCTGTGGTAATTGCTGAGGTAATTATTCTTTCAACAAAAACTTATCTTTCTCATTTTTCAAATTTTAAATTAGAAATTATAAAAAGTTAGCAAACCTCAGTAATAAGAACTGTATAAATGCTACTCTGTCTTGTTAATGCATTTGAACTGTGTTACAAATAAGACTGTGATTATTAACAGAGGGAGTTACTCTATAGAATCAAAAAAGTTAAAACCACATTTGAATGGGGAGGACAAGAGGTTTAAACACAGGAGATCATCAAAGGCGAAGAAACGAGGCAGCTGAAAAGGAGTGCATCCCTTATGTCTTCTCCTAAGCTTCACTTGCCCTTCGCAGAGAGTTGATATAACTGACTGAAACTGTGTTTGATCTCAGGCAATCATCACTCAGCCCTGCCCTGAAACCAAAGCAGCATTGTTTCTTGTGCAGATGTTCTCAGAAAGACTCTGCTGATGAATGTGCTTGAGCGGAGATGCTGAGGGCAGGGGCAGTGGTGTCCTGAGGTGTTCATGGTTTCAGACTACCTGTCAGTTCACTGTCTGCAAGATTCACCAAAATGAGGGCTTTTCTGTAAGTGGCGCTGAGGTTTGGTACTTCAAAGTCAGAAATGGGCAGCTATGAAAGACATATATCTAAGAGGAAAACTTATTCTCTCTTGTTTGGTTGTTGTTTTGTTTGTTTGTTTGTTTTCCTGCAAATGACTGCCATTTTAGCTGTCACTTTTGGAATTCAGCAGAATTCCCTTTGCACAAAAAAGGCAGCTAAGCCCTCTTCTGTTTGCTGTGCCTGTTTCTAAGGTTCCTCTGTAATGGGCTTGAGATCAGTCTATTGGTACCAGTAACTGACTGACTTTATTTGCTTTAAAAGAAGTATACCAAGGCCTGAAGAGAGAACAGAAGATAATAGCGTTGTTGCTTGCCTCCTAACTACAGCAATATTCTGGTATTCTATGAACAGTGTTTCTTCAAAGGCAATTTCCACATCTCCACCTAAATTCAGTTATGACTTTAACAAAATGCACAGTAAAGTCAATTGCAATTATTTTAGGTTTAAAATAAGTTAGACCAATCCTACAATGCAAGAAATTCAGAACCAGATTCACCTTCTTTATTAAAAGTACTCTAACGTGAAATTTTACAGTCTCATAAGTCAACAGCATTTATCAGTACAAGAACTTCTGCCTGGAGATCCACATGAAGACAGTCATGGCAGAAACCTTTTTAATAGTTCGAATCAGAGCTTTTGTCATAAAAATAAGACTGAAAATTTGTTTCTAAAACTACAAGAAGTGGTCCTTTTTTCTATGATAAGTATAGTAGCATTTTTCCACACTGTCCATTACAAGTGAAATACCTCACCTTTTAAAGATGCCTTACAGATTCATCTGTATAAACAAACCCTTTTTACTAACCAACTGACAATCAAAAGAGTGTGTGGTAGTTAGTGGTATGCTGGAAGTATTTGGATTTGCAATTTGTGGAGGGAGAGAATTTAAAAATTTGGCGGTTGTATTTGTATTATAGTGTTTTCACTTGTCAATTGGTGAGAGATGTTGGACAGGAGATAATCTGTTACAGATTATTACAGGTTACACTGCTCACTGCATTATTAATCTGTGCCTTTTAAATGGAGGCTGAACCTGTGATGCTTGCTCATTAAAATTAAGTCTTATATCAACATATCTTCTTCATCAGACTTCCTTAGTATCATTCATAGATAAATATGCTTCAAAGCACCCCTTTGAAAGGAAAAACTTTTGTTCAGCTAAGAATAATGTGCATTTATGTTTACTTGTGCCCCCTCCACTCCACAGATACTTATGTACATATATTTATATATATATATCAGGCATGGTGTAGTCTTTCTGTCTGTTGTAGTTGTGAAAATTATGTTAAGCAATCATTAAGAGTATTTGTGAAAACAAAGGATGCCTTGTAATGCCAATGTTTCCTCCAACTAAAGTATTACAAAGTATGCAAGATTTTTGCCCTGTCCGGTGGTCATTGGACCTCTGTTTCCAGCTGTGGGGCAAAGACCAAGCCCCATTGTGTAGCTCCTGCCTTGTAGCTGATGTAAATCTGAGAGAGAGAGCACAGCTCAGGCAGAGCAGAGCTGGCTGGTGTTCAGCCACTTGGAGCAGAAGCACCTTGGAGAGGAAGCCTCTCTGCAGAAGATGGTGCAGAGATATAAAACGTAATAAATTAGCACAGACAAACTCAAATACATTTAAAAAATGCCTCTACTTCATCTGTGATCCTGAATTTTGTCTTATTAATTCACTTATCCTTGTCTACTATGTTGCACACTTTCCCCCCCTTGAATCATGCTTTTTGGGCTCTGAATTGGAGTGGTTTCACCTATTAGGAATTCCTACTGGTCATGTACCCATATGTCCCTCCTATTTTTTAGGGTTTTTTTTAACAATTTTATACAGTTATGCATCATTTGGGTTGTCTTTTCTTTCCTTCCTACCATCAATATTTAATTACTGTCGTATATGTGTGCAATACAGGAAGGCACATTCTTATTGAAGTTGAGTTATGTTGAGGAGTGAGCCATAATGAATTCTGAAGCCATAGTGTTGGGTTTTTTTGTCTGTTAAAGCCTAGCACATACCCAAAGATTACTATTAGTGTTACTGTTACTGTTACTGTTACTGTTATTATTGATGATGCATACTAATAGTTGAAAAACACTTCACTCAACTGATATATGTGCTGCTGAACTTTGAGGATGTAGCAGGCACTTCTCATAGAAAACTTTTAAGAGCTGCATATTCAAAGCACGCAGAAAAGGGGCAGAAGAATTGCAACAGTTTTACCATCAGCTTCCTTCGATGAAAGGAGAACATCCCTCTGTCTCCATGACCTTGTTTGTGCAGCTGCACTGTTTTTTGATGCTTCAGTTTTCCTAATCATTGGAATTGTTCTCTCTACTGTGTATGATGCATTTAGAGTGCTGGCAAGACTTCACAAAATCAACTAATCATTACTAATGTAGGGATGTTAAACACAAAGGAGACAAACCTGGATGCTAGAATGAATTTGATATATCCAGTCAAAAAGGATCTATCTCCTTTTCTTTAAATTAATAATTACAGAAAGAAATTAACACTGCCAAGCATCTGAGGACTAAAATTTAACTTGCCTTTAAATTGCTACAGGCTATAGGAATGCATATTCAGCAGTTCATATGTTATTGCATGTATTTTCCTTTAGGTGAAGTGTAACGTTTTCTTCAAACAAAGGGCAAAGGGAAAAACGTGAAGTAAAACGCCACAAAGAATTAATGACTGACACTTTGGTAGTGTAAGTGTAGGATGGACAACCACTCCAAGATTTAAAGTTCTTCCTATTATCCCTACCACCAGATTTTCTGCTTTTTTGAGTCATGAAGTCATATTGCTGCCATTTTTCATGAATGAACCCTTGCCATGTTTGTTCCCTTTATCTGAAACTCTAGTAGGTCTCCAATGATATATCAAAGTAGTAGTTTGCATGATGAAGACTTCTTGTGCTAATTTACAGAATTACAGAATGGGTCAGGTTGGAAGAGACCACAGTGGGTCATCTGGTCTAACACCCCTGCTCAATCAGGGTCATCCCAGAGCACATGGTACAGGATTGCATCCAGATGGTTCTTGAATATCTCCAGTGAGGGAGACTCCAGAATCTCTCTGGGCAATCTGTTCAGTAAAGAAGTTCTTCCTCTTATTCAGGTGGAACTTCCTGTGCCTCAGTTTCTGCCTGTTGCATCTTATCCCATTGTTTGGCACTACTGAGAAGAGGCTGACTCCGTCCTCTTGACAGCCCCCTTCAGATGCCTTGACAAGGTCCCCCCTCAGTCATCTCTTTTCAAGGCCGAACAGGCCCAGCTTTCTCAGTCTCTCCTTGCAACAGAGATGCTGTGGTCCCTTAATCATCTTTGTTGTCCTCCACTGGACCCATTTCAGGAGCTCCATGTGCCTCTTGTGTTAAGGAGCCCAGAGCTGGACACAGCACTCCAGATGCACCTCACTAGTGCTGAGTAAAGGGACAGGATCACCTCTCCACCTGGTGGCAATGCTCTTCTAACACACCCCAGGATCCCACTGGCCTCCTTGGGCACAAGGGCACACAGCTGGCTCATGGACAACTTGTCATCCACCAGGACTCTCAGGTCTTTCTCCACAGAGCTGTTTCATAGCAAGTCGGCCCCCAGCACATGGGCTTATTCTTCCCCAGGTGCAGGACTCTGCATTTTCTTTTGCTGAATTTCATACATTTCTTCTCTGTCCATCTCTCCAATCTCTCAAGGTCCTTCTGAAGGGCTGCACAGCACTCTGGGGTATCAGCCCAGAGTAAGCCACTCCTCCCAGCTTTGTGCCATCAGTGAACTTGCTAAGGAGGCTTCTACCCCTTCATTCAGGTCATTGATGAATAAGTTAAACAATACTGGGCCGAGTATTGAACCTTGGGTGACAGGCCTCCAACTAGACCCTGCTTGTTAAATGCTCTGAAAAAGCCACTAATAGATATGTCCCATCACAAGCACCGCAAGACTACCAGCTCTGGTCACTGACATTCAACTCATGGCAATGTAAATGAACACCAAACCTCTGCATGTCATGCTTGTTTCCTGCCAAAAGCTCTAACCTGATTCTTTCCAATCCACTACTGTACTTTAATTTTAATAATAAACAAAAAGTAACATCCAACAGGTAAAAGCAGACATTCCATGTTCATCTTTGTTCAAGTTACTGTTCATTCATAGAAAACCCAGAGATTTCAAAATTAGAACATGTTCCTAAAAGCAAAGAACCACACCTTTTGAAGGGACAAGATGCTAATATTTTAAAAATCAGCCTCTCTAAGCCACTCTGTACCCCAAAATATAGGTACCTAAAATCATGTGTCCTGGCCAAGTCAGTCTTGCTCTGATCAGAACTTAAGGACTTAAGTAACACTATATGACAGCAGATAAAGGTGTATGACATTGACACAGCACTACAAATTGCATAAAATATTTGAATAGTATTCAAATAAATTAAAAAATCAAAACAGAAATCCAAAATTTAACTTTTAGTAAATTTTTGTTGTCTGGACATAATATATTTAAAAATCAATAGTATAGATATAACTATTTGAGAGTAATAAATTACCATGCAGTAGAAGTTTTACAGGTAGAGGGCAGAAATGTTTGTCTGAACTCTACAGAAGCAGTGCTGATACTGGCAGTGAAGCTAGAGAAAAATCTCACTCCACTCTGCATTACTTCAGAAATCACTGAGTGATTTATACCACAGTTGCCTTATTCTCATGTCATGTTTCTGGATAAGTCAAAACCAGAGTGATCTTAAAACTAAGCAGTCTCCAGTTTGGAAAGGAACAAACCATACTTCATCACAGATTTGAAGCAGCTCTCATACTGATGGATTACAAAGCCACCTTGCAGATTATATGTGCATTAGTCACTTTAGCCAGCCTTACATTTTATGCCCACAGTATGACAGAAAGCAAGATCATAGTGATCCACTCAGCATTCAAAAATGCAGATGGAACAGGAGTTACAGAATTAGTTCTCATAGCTGTGAAGTGTGACATAGGATTGTTATTTAACAGACATGATCAGGCCATCAGCCATGGCTCTGCATATGCTCCAGTAGGGACTAAAGGAATGAGAAAATGCTCCCTAGCACAGTGAACGAAGATGCTGCACTGTTTTTGTAATGTAATACTTTTGTATTTGGAGTTTCTACCCACAGTGTTGCAATTAAGCTGGTTCTGCCCTAGAGGGTTCTGCTCTTGAAAACATTTCAAAGTGTGGATAGTTCTGTTTTTATGAGGTCTGATGTTAAAGTAAATATGGGACAGAAAGTATGAAAAGCCTGCAAGTCTAAATTAGGTTGCTGCATATTATAGTTCTCATCAGCCACTCTTCAGAAATGAGGTCTGAGTCAGAAACGGGAGTTTCACTAAAATCAACCTTCTCAAAAGGAAGTTAGAAGAACGCAGCAAGATAAATGACCAGTCATTTCAACTGTATAACAGAAACAACATTTTATAATGTAGTGGAAATGAAAGAAAGGAATAAAGGGAAATAAAAGATGACAAGTGAGAGAACAGTTCTCTGAAATCTTGTTTTCTGACAGGTGCCTCCATACTTTAATGAACGTGAAACTGATAACCCAAGCTCAACAAATACACATAAAACAGAAATGATACAGAGCTTCATAACTTTTTAATCAATTCAGTTGACTCATTCTTGCTGTGGACTTGTTTTGTTCCTCACAGTCCAGTTTTGATTAACCTGCAAGAAAGTAACACCCACTAGACAGAGACATATAGAAAAACTCAGCTGAAATCAGTGCATATTATCTAACTGACTCCAGTGGTTATCTGATAGCATTCCCTTCTAAGTATCCCCATTAAAATGCTAAAGTAAATTTGTTATCTTCTTTTAAATGTCAGCCAAAATTTTTATTTTGAACATCAGCCAAAATTTGTATTTTGAACCATTTGTTTCTAGCAAATATTTTTAAGCTATTAATTTATGTGTTTTACAAAAAAGAAAATGACACAGATGTGAGATCATTAAACCCTGAGACAAAATCCTCAATTGCCCAATTCTGCCTCACTCTGCACTTTGCATTTGTTCCTTCTAAGAGCCATCTTTGTTGGTTTTCAACACAAGCTGTTTTGAATGCTCTCTCAGGTTGGCACCCTGTACAGAATATAGTGCATGTAGGGTTTGTCTGTGCATAGCAGTGCACTGAGAAAGGGCTCTATTAACCCCAGCAGAGTTGTATGCTAACAAAGCTAGACAGATTTTTCTATCAGAGCCAGACTGTTCAGAACGAGCCTTGTCCTGAACAAGGGTGTACCAGACATGTAACTTTAAACTGTGCACTTGCAGTGGTTTGCACAAGTTGTTATCTCATCAGGACTTAAAGAACCAGTCTTTATTCACTCTCAGAAATATATTTTCAAAACTACCTCTACATAAATAAATAAAAGAATTTGTGCCTTGTCACACTCCAGCCCTGGAGCTCTGGCTTCACAGGCTTAGTTAGAAGTTTTACTTTAACATAAAGAGTTCTTTAATACCTCAAGATATTATTAAGAGAATAAGCCACAGACTTGTTCCCAAGAGGTACTTTTATTAATGTGGAGGAAAAAATAAGGGAACTTGGCAAACGTTCAAAAATAGCACTACACAAACTACACAAAATGTTCCACCACAATACTAACTCAACACATATTAATCCACAACACTAAAGTCAAAATCCAGCCCCTTAGCTCCAAGACACCCAAAACATAAAGAAAGGAGCAAAGAAAGAGAAACAGAGGGAGCAAGAAGAGAGAAGGAGAAAAAGGGAGAGACAGATCATTTAGCTACCACTGAACCTTGTGGAAGACCAGATGGCAGGGCCACAACACGTGGCAGACCTATGCCTTTGGTTTCATCTGTTCTGGTCCCTATGGCCAACCCCCTCAAGGTGGGGCCTCTGACCCCCCAGCCACTCTGGGTTCCCAGGCCAGGGTGAGGGGCAGTGTTCTCCCTGTCCCTGCCAATCCGAGCTGGGTCAGGGGCTCCAGGAGCTGTGGGGTGTTATAGTTTTCCTGGGCTGTTTGTGACTGACAGCTGCCCTGGGGCTTCCCTATGTGGGCTACAGAGTCTGCCATGAGGGATACGATGCCACCCCACCTCTGGGGTGCCATCCCTTTCCCCTCTGCTCACACATACACACTCCTCTCAAGGTGATTCTGACCTAGCAATTACTGATCTGTTGTCTAACACTTACCCATGTCCATCTCCATGCCCATTCTTGAGCACTTGCTTGGGAGGATGTGTATGTACTCAAATCAGGGAGACAAGTGGGAATCTAAAATTCTCTGCAGTCAAAGCCGTTGCAAGTGAGAACCTGGTTGTTTAAAGCCAGCCAGAGATGATGCATTCAAGGTCAGATTGGATGGGTGGCTTTGAGCAGCCTGATCTGTCCTAACTTGATTTGTCTTTTGAGGAGTGGCTAAGGATTTTGATTTGTCTGTCTTAGAGTAAAGGATGCAAAAAGGTGACTTAATTTCTGTCTACAGCTTCCTTAAGCGGTGGAGAGTGAGGTGCTGATCTCTTCTCCCTGGGATTCAGTGATGGGATGCATGGGAATGGTTCAAAGTTGCAGCAGGGGAGACTGGACATTAGGAATCATTTCATTACCAGGGTGGGCAAACACTGGAATGGGTTTTCTAGAAAGGTGGTCATTTTCCCAAGCCTATCAGTGTTTAAGAGGCATTTGGACAATGACTTTCATAATGTGATTTAACTCAATCAGCCCTTAGTTGGTTGGGCAGTTGGGCTAGATGATCATTGTAGGTACCTTTAAATGGAAATTCTATTCTATTCTATTCTATTCTATTCTATTCTATTCTATTCTATTCTATTCTATTCTATTCTATCCCTTCCCCCACCATGGCAGGGGTCTTGGACTAGATGATATTTAAAGATCCTTTCTGAACCAAGCCATTCTGTGATTCTCTGGTGATGTTGGCTACAGAACATTTTTGCATGCTGTTTGCCTATGTGCTGTTGTGCCTAAATCTCAGTTGCCAGAGGCACCACGAAGGCTGTGAAAACCTGTGGCACTGAGCAAAAATTGTCTGTCAAAAACTCGAGCTTTTCTTCTGGAGACAGAGGATTATCAGCTTCATGTGAGAGAGACATATCAGATGTGCTGAATGAAAGTAAAAATGAGAAACACATTGTAAATATTGCAGCTTTTGTAAAGATCATATGAGACACTAGCCTTCTTTGTACAATGCCCCTGCTTCCCTTTCTATGTATGCTGTGTAATGGAAATTGCAGTGAGAAGGCAGACAGCATGTTACAAGCTGATCTGCAGAGAGAACCGACAGCTTCTAGAGGTTTCTTAGAAAACGGCCTGCTTAGCCAAAGAAACTTTCTGCCCATCAGCAACTGCTTTCAGAGCCAATACTAACCAAAAATCTATAGAAAGGACTATCTGGGAGACATCTTTCTTCTGGGATCAGGTATCCGGAATATAAAACTCTACCAGTTAAGAGTATTAAGTGAAGAGTAGTTAAGAGTACTAAGAGTAGAATTACAGAGCAAAACAGCTGGTGCTGATAATCTGACATCTACTCCCATCCCTGGTATTATTTATTTTTATTCTGGATTAAGTCTAGATTGGTCCTGTGGTCCAAATTCTCATTTACAGATGGAGTGTATTATGTGAACTCTTGAAGATTTTCTTCCTCATTGTTTTTTTCCAGAAACAATGCAGTTTATGCGCTCTAAATATTTCCCAACACAATAAATGCAACCACAAGGGTAGTTACTTTAGAAGAGCACTTCTGTTTGCAACTAAAACCATTGTGTGGATAAGCTACAGCCAATGTATAGAAAGATGTATATGTATGGAGTCTATCAAAAGTAAACAGTTGAGCAAAGCCACTGAAGTTAAGGACAGAAAATGTTGCACTGAAAGGTGTGTCTAAAACCTCATAATAGTTGCAATGTCTTAGTTTGGTGTTAAGAAATGAATTTCTCATCACTTAGAATTGTAATGCATTATAATTTCCTGTAAAGAGGTGTGATCTGAAATACTTAGTAAACTGTTTATATTTAAGCTTATATGGCAGAACGTATCTTTAACAATAGTTGGTGTTTTTTTGTTTTTTTTTTTTTTTTGTGAGTTAAGGACCCATTTATATCCATTTATCACAAGCACAGTTAAAACAGAAAGCAGCAAAAAGGTCAATTATATGAGCAAGAAACTACAGGATGGAGAAGGCAAGTTGCTGCGTTACTTGGATAGTTCAACTTGAGGCCCTAAGGGCCCTACCAGGTTGGACTAGACCTGACATCCCCTTGCTCATTTGTGTTTTCTATTACTTTTTAAGCTGTAGAAAGGGTAGTAAAACAAGTGTTCCATCATCCTGTCTTCATAAGCTATAAATTCTAACCCAGAAGTTTATACCTGTAATCTACTAACAGATCTGAAAGCTCTTTTGCCTGGGGCTCATGCTGCTGTTGCTGTCCTTCTGTGAGGCATTTGAGGGCCTTTCTGTACTCCCAGCACTTGCTCAAATGTCACGTTGAAAGTCCATTTGCAAATTTCCTCTTGCTCTGGTGTTACTAACCTTTAAGTCTTCAAATCAGGTTGTGATATTCAAGTTCCAAGAAAAGCCCATCACAGGAGAAGGACCCACTCCCACTGCTTTTTGTAGCAGCTTCTGAGCTAGAAGAGTTTCCCTGAGAGAGCTGTAAGACACTTACACTCTTTTTAGAGCATGTCACAAGGAAATCCAGGCATCTTGACAAAGTGCATGAAGTGCTGCTTATTTCTTCTTTGCTTATTTCCCCAGGGGCCTATTTTGTACTTGGGGATTTTTTAGATGGCATTTTTTTCCCTCACTGGCAAAACACACTTTTTATTCCTCTTCTCATTTCATGTGCCATGAATAGACAAACCTACACAAAATGAACATTGCTACTGACTTCACATGCAGCATAGATATTTGAATATGTGCAAGGCTAGCTTTAAACCTTCTCTAGTGCCTGATCTTGAAATACTAGAAAGTGCCAACATTTTTTTTAAACCAGCTACTTTTGCATTTAATGTATTTCAGAAATTATGGGAGGGAAGGTACATTCTGTCCTGTGCTGACAGCAGATGGAAAAATTAAATTTGTTATTATATCAGAACCAAACAGAAGCTTGAAATAATTTGTTAGCTTTAGCCAATACAGTGAGAATTTCCATGTCTATATACAAACTTAAAAACTCTGTGGGCTGGTTGAGACTTGGAAGAACTGTGTTCTAATCCTGACAGCTCCTTGGGTTAACCATGGAAACATGACTTTAATCCTTTTTTTGTCCCGCTTGGTTTCTCTTTTGTCAGAGTACAGCTTTAGCTATCTAACAGCAAGGGCATTTTTGAGCTGGCTCAGAAACTTTTAGTGCTATACCACTATAGCAAAACAAGTAAATGTAAAAGTGTCAAGGGTTGTATATGCACTTGCAAAGTGAAGACCTGGGTTTCATCTTTTCCCTTTCTTTATCTGCATGCATTAATCACTAAATTTAAGTAAAATCATGAAGGTGAAAATTAAATCAGGGATACAATCTGTACTTAGTATTTGACAATAAGTTAGTGTAGAAAATTATTTGCAGATCACAGCTGAACTTCAACTCCAAGAGTCATACAATGTGCCTGAGAGTGTTGTCCAAATGCATCTTGAACAGTGTCAGGCTTGGTGCAGTGACCACTTCCCTGGGAAGCCTATTCCAGCGCCCAACCACCCTCTAGGTGAAGAACCTATTTCTAATATCCAAAGTAAATCTCCCCTGACTCATCTTCATGCCATTCCCTTGGGTCCTGTCATTGGTCACCGCAAAATGAAGAAACCAATGTCTGTCCCTCTGCTTCCCCACAGGAGGATGTTGAAGACCATAATGATGTCTCCCCTCGGTCTCCTCTTCTCCAGGCTGAACGAATCAAGTGCCCCCAGCCACTCCTTGTATGGCTTCCCCTCTAGATTCTTCACAATATTTGTTGCCCTCCTTTGGACACTCTCTAATGGTTTAATATTTCCATTATACTGTGGTGCCCAAAACTGCACACAATATCCAATGTAAGGCTGCCCCAGCGCAGAGCAGAGCGGGACAATCCGCTCCCTCGCCTGGCTGGCAATGCTTTGCCTGATGCCACCCAGGATACGCTTGGGCCTTCTGGCAGCCAGGGCACTGTTGACTCACATTCAACTTGCCATCAGCCAGGACCCCCAGGTCCCTTTTTGTGTTGCTGCTCTCCAGCTTCTCATTCCGCTGCTTGTATGCGCATGTAGGGTTGTCCCTGGTATGGTGGCATAGATTTTATAATTCAGTGAATGAAAGCTTATCCC